>CM069131.1:57288066-57888066 GCA_035221665.1 Okamejei kenojei
CCTCCCCCCCCCCCCCCCCCCCCCCCCCCCCCCCCCATACAGTTGCGGACTGATGAAATGAAAGCAAGCAGTGTATGGCGTAGTGGCCTTAAACGGCCAATGTACCAATAATGGGCTTTTTGGACTGATTTGAGTTAACTGCGACTAACTTCAAGGAACCATGCACTGCAAATCCTAGACCCCTCATCTCTACCATGAGGAGTGTGCTATAGAAGGTACCAAAATCATGAGAGAAATAGATTGGGTTAACGCATGGCAGTCGCTTGCCAGAGTAGGGAATCGGATAGAAGTTGCAGGTGAAGAGGGAGCGGTTTAATAAAACCTGAGGTTAACTTTTTTACACAAAGTGTGGTGGTTGCATGGAATGATCTGCCACAGGAGCTAATTGGGCACTGGTATTATCGCACGTTGATCAATTAGACAAGTATAGGTTAGGGTAGGTTTAGAGGGATATGGGCCAAATGCAGGCAGGCGAGATTAGTTAAATGGGACATGATGGGTGTTGTGGGCAACTTGGGCCAAACGGCCTATTTCCATGCTGTATAACCTATGAAAAAATTGAGATCAGCTCACATGTGAGTAACAGGGGTTGAAAGGGCAATAAACATGGAATTAGGCACTTTGGACAAATCCCGTTTGTGCCAACTATGGTATCTTTGAGCTAACAAATGCAAGATTTGGCCGATATTCCTCTGAACTACTAATTCCGTTGAACTGCACAAATGTCCTTTTAAAACATTGTATATTCAACTGCCTCGACCACTTCCTTTGTCCAGCTCGCTTCCGATATGCTTTTAGTTTTTTTGTTAATAGTTTAGTTTCATTGTCACATGAAAGGACTTTTGTTGGCGGTTAAACCAGTGAACAGAAAAAACTCTACATGATTATATCAAGCCATCAGCTGAATATGGATACAGGATAACAGATAATGTTTCATGCTAGATAAGTCAGTAAAGTCTGATTAAATAAGGTCCAGGGTCTCGATGAGGTTGGTGGTAGTCAGGCCCGCTCTCTAGGTTGGTGAAAGGATGGTTCAGTTGCCTTATAACAGACGGGAAGACATTATCTCTGAATCTCAAGGTTTGCGTATTCCCACTTCTTTTCTCTTGCCTGAGGGGAGAGGGGAGAAGTCGGAGTGACCGGATTAGATGGTCCTTGACTGTGGCTGGTGGCCTTGTCGAGGGCGCATGAAGTGTACTACCTTCTCTGTGTGATTCTGCCTCTGTAGCCTTTTAATCTTCTCATGACAATGTGACTAACCTGGCAAGAAATAAATTGCAAAAATATAAAAATGAATGTGTTAATTTTTGAAAGCAACATTTATCTTGTGAAAACTTTGATACCTTGAGCCAAAAAATGGGCAAATGTTATTAATGAAAATTCCATTCTTTATAACAGTAATATCTCATTATTATATCCTATCTGTTTCTTGATGTATGTCAAATTATGCATGTTTAGGAAGAAATGTTGAACTTGACAAAATATTTCCCAAATAACCATATTGGTGGCCTATTAATGTTAGCGAAGACTGTCATAAGGATGCAATATTTTCATGGAGGATCAGTATTTCTTTGGAAAAATCACTGGCTCAATGTTGTCTACCTTTGAAGATTAAAAAGATTTTTATCGACATAAATTGAGCACTATTACTTCCGGCACAGCAATGATTGTATATCTACAAGTGCTTTGAACAACTTGGACTGGTGGAAGGCTAATGGGAATCTTGTGATGATTTGTTGACAGACTAGTTCGGAATGAAATTTATGAGGAATGATTTTCAAAAGGGCATGACTAAGGTAGTTTTTTAAAGGCATGGTTTGGCAATTAGTGATTTCTATCTCCATGCATCATTTCTAAGTGATATTGATTACCATTTGCTTGTCTTTGTTTGGTCTTGAGTTTTTTGGTTCACATTCCAAAATGAGTTTATTTTGCAGTGGCACTAAGATTCATGTTTAACGAAATTCTCCGAGTTTTTTGTTTGGAACATCCTTCTCATCAGAAAATGGAATTGTTCTCTGCTCATAGGGCTGCTTGGCATCCTTGAAAGTAATTGAAGATGTCACAGTCAATCAGTTACAAACAGTGATTGAAAGGTTGGGTAAATTCAGGAGAAAAGGAATTGGTGGAACCTTCTTCAGACTGAAGATTGAGAAGGTCTAATCTCTATCTCGATCTTTCTTCCTAGAGAGGCCCTTCTCTAGTTACTCCAGCATTTTCGTGTCTATCTACACTAGGACTACATTATCCCCTCATTCAACATCCAATCCCGCACGAGGGATAATTTACTGAGTGCCTATTATCTGCAAAACCCGCAGTGTTTTGTGATGTGAGGAGGGAACTGGAGCACAGAAGGAAGTCCATGCGGTTAAGGGTGAATGTGGCAACTGTACGCAGACAGCCCCCGAGGTCAGGATTCGAACACAGGTCTCTGGTACTGTGAGGCGCAGCTCTAACAGCTGTTTCATTGTTTTGCCATGTCAGAGATGGTTCAGAAGTTGCTCTGATTTTTCCTGATCCTACGGCTGAACGTGAGATGTTATTTAGAAAGTGTTGAAGATGATTGCTTACGGATTATGGGGCATGGATAATTGTTCATGTACTTAGTATAATTAACAAGTCCTTCGTGCTAAGGCAGCACAGATTGGTGATTTAATGACATGAAATCACAGTGAAATGGTAAATCAGATGGCAAAATGGGCTAGTCATGGAAGTCTGAGGGTAGTGTTTAGTGTTAGGGCTTATACTGTCCTATGGTTTATGTTCGAATTGAATGAGAAGTAATTCTTCATGTTAAGGAGGTATGTTCAGAATTGTCCTAAAGGGTGTCCTATATTGTCAGATATGTCTCCATTCTGACAGAAGAATATCTTTAAACTTTTAGTTTACAGCGGTGAGGGGAAACACAGAGCCTTCGGGCCAAACCAAGTCCATTCAGATCAGCAATCACCCACATTCACTTGCCACTATTCCGCATTTACTAGGGTCCATTTACAATTCTTCCTAAGCCAAGTGTAACCTACAAACCTGGAGTCTTTGGAAATGTGGAGGAAACGGAGCACCTGGAGAAAGGTAAACCAACATGGTTACTGGGAGACGTACAAACTATGTTCATAGTCAGGATCGAACCCAGGTCTCAGGCGATATAAGGCAGCACTGTGCCACTTGCCACCCTTGATGGTATAACGTTAATCACCTGTATTCAATCTTCAGGTTGACAAAACGTTATTGAAAAGTGTCAGATATTTTTCTTTTAGAAACATAGGAACTGCAGATGAGCTTGGTTACAATGTGCTGGAGTAACTATTTGGTCAGATTTTGCATCTTTGGAGAGCATGGATAGATGACGTTTAGTGTCAGAACCTCTTCAGATTCAACAAAACCTCCTTTTTTTGAAGTCCATGCACTTTGCTATAGAGCCAATGTGTGCCTTTTGTTCTTATCTCTCTTCAGAATAGAATTGGTCCCGATCATTTATAAATGTCGCCCAACCACGTTCTCAGAGATGTACCTGACCCACTGAGTCACTCCGGCACTTTTGGGTCCTTTTTTTCGCTATTATCCTTGAGTCCTATTGCACAGCTAGTTAAAGACTTGAGTGGATTGAATTGGAAGAAGTGGTTTAAACTGAAGATGAACACAAAGTGCAGTAACTCAGTTAGGGACAGGCAGCACCTCTGGAGGAGTAGGAAAGGGTGCTATTTCGGGGGAGACCCCTTTAGGGTCACGTCACCATTCCTTCTCTCCAGAGGATGTGCCTGGTTCCTACTGAGTTACTCCAGCTTTTTTGTATCCAACTTTAGTTAAAGAATAGATTGCTGACCATTGTTGATTGTGGGATCTTTTGCAGGTGCATTTTGCTACAGCACAACAGTAGATCCCAAAGACATTGGTGTGACTAACAAGCAGAAAGGAACTCTTGATGTGGTAAATTATTAGATCAATGCAAATTTTCTATTACAAAATTGCCTGCTTTCAATTTTATATCCTAATTCTCCTTGAACTTTGAAATGCATTAAAGAAAATAAAATTTTGTTATGCAGGATAATTAAAATATTTATCATTCCATGGTCTAAATAACAAGTCTATTGCAAACTGTTCTCTTCATATGCTTCATTTTACTTCAGGAGAATGCTCAATTACTTTCATCAAATAGTCTATTTCAATGTGGTTATTAAATTGTCTTAATTATCATTTCTCAATATATAAAGCAATTGTCCCCGTTGGTGGAACATTTGCTGAGTGTAATGTAAGGACACCACTGCAGAAAATCATTATCTAATTGATGGAGGAATGGAAAAGTTTTCTTTTCAATTCCATGACATACCGCTTTTAGTGTATATTCATCCACCACACTATATCCCGGCATATATCTTAAACAAAAGCAGTGCCGGAATTAAATTTTGGCCAAAGAAAGAATCCAAGTACTTGTGGATTTGTAGGTTAATTGGCTCTCTGTAAAATTGCCCCTAATGTGTGGGGGTGGATACGAAGGTTGGAATAACATAAAAATAGTGTATTGGCTGTTCAATGTTCGGCAGGACATGACTCAGTGGGCTGAGGACTTATTTTTTATCCTGTATCTTTCACTTGATTGACGAAAATGATTGATTGAAGAATGATGATTGAAGAAGATAGACACAAAATGGGGGGGGGGGCTGGAGTAACTCTGCTGGGGTCATCTGCAGTTCTTTGGTTTTCTTGAAGAAGGTTCAGGGTAAGTTTTAGAGCAGCACAAAGGTGTAGCTATGACCTGCTACGCACGTGCACCTGCTACCGATTTGATCCTGATCTCTGGTGCTGTTTGTGTTGAATTTGTACGTTCTCCTGTGACAAGGGACGGGTTCTGGTTGGCGCCCCTCGTCCTTTTTTGCGTCTCCTTAATACCTCTCTCTGGATGCTTGCAGTTTCCATCACACATCCCAAAGGCGGGCTGGTTTGTTTGTTAGCTGCCTGTGTTGTGGGAATGCTCCTCGTCTGTAGTTAGCGGATGCAGAAAAGAAGTGGGGTAACTTAAAGTGAAACAGTGGGATACTTAGAGTCAACAGCCCATACCGTCCATCAGCTGCATACAACTGGTTGTGAATGGGTGGATCAGTGGAGCACAAGGGCCTGTTTCCATGCCGGTGTATCTTTCAATTCAAGCAATCAACCATGTGGAGATTGAAGAAGGTTGTGAGATTAAAAATGAGTGAAGTGTGGACTCAACAGAAATTGGTTTTGTTTTCTATTGTCACCAGAAAAAGACAATTGACAGGTGATATGCAAGTGAGAAAGATGACACATTCATATAATTCTTTCATTACCCCTCTGGATGAAAGTAGTTTGAATTGCAGCTTCCTATTATAAAGTAAAATGTAAATGTTATAGGCCAGAGGGTATCCTAGAATGGATGTTTTAGCATTGCAGAAAGAATTTTTAGTGGATAGGACATTTCCTCAAAGTATTTGAAACAGGAAAAAATAAAAAAAAAAAAACAAAAAATATAAAAAAAAAAAAAAAAAAAAAAAAAAAAAAAAAAGCGTGGAATCATGGGATTTGGGATGTACAAAATAAACTATCACATCAATCTTCATGAGAGAGCATTGGGGAATTACTTGATTATTTAAATGGATTTCTTCATAGATTGAAAGAGTCAATCAAGGAGTAAAGTCTGTATCAACTATTTTTGCTCAGGGAAATCACAAGTCATTGGAAATGGTATATTTTTTAAAAAGAGAATTGAGGATCTCAAACAGAATCATCACATATCGATGTTCTCTAGAGATGCTGCCTGACCACTGAGTTACTCTAAAGGCATTGTGTCTTCCCGTAGTATGACCCTGAAATGAGCGGCGGCGCTGCGTGGCGGCTGCGGCACCTGCAGTCCGTCTGTTTTTTTCCTGTCTTTCTTTTGTTCTTTTTGTGTCTGTTTTAGTTAGAAGTTTGGTTGTGTTTGTGTGTTGGGGGGGGGGGGGGGGGGGGGTGGGTCGGGTAGGGTGGGGAAACAAGTTTTAAGTCTGTCCCTTTGGGGGGATGCGACCTTTTCTTGTCGTGTCCCCCGTCTCCGTCTGTGCTGAGGCCTAATGGCGGAGCTGGCGGCCTCGGAGCTGTGGCGAGCGTTCGGAGCTCCAGCGTTCCAGCGGCGGGCAGCGGCCTGGCTTCAGAGCTCCGGTGCTCCAGCGGCTTCCAGCGGGTGCTTCCAACGGCGGCCCGGCTTCAGAGCTCGGTGCTCCAGCAGTTGCTCCAGCGGTTGTGCTACAGCGGCGGCCAGGCTTCAGGAGCTCCGGGCGCTCCAGCGGTGTTCAAGCGGTGCTCCAGCGGCGGCCAGGTTCAGAGCTCCGGTGCTCAGCGGCGTTCCAGCGGGCTCAGCGGCGGGACCCTGATTCGAGCTGTGGTGTGTTGTTCAGCATCGGCTGGACGGCGGTGGTGGCGCAGCCAGCTTCGGAGGCTCGGGCCGCAGGGCCTAGTGGACGATAACATGGAGGCTTGGATGCCTCAGCGCAGGAGGGAGAACAAGTAGGACGAAGACAAAGACTTTAGACTTTTGCCTTCCCACCACAGTGAGGAGGTGCCTGGTGACTCACTGTGGTGGATGTTAAATATGTGTTTATTGTGTGTTTTGTTTTAATTTTTATATGTTATGATGCCAAGCTGTACAAATTTTGTTCAGACCGCAAAGTCTGAATGACAATTAAAGGAATCTAATCTAAAAATTATGGTATCACAGTCAACAGTGGTAGAGATGCTGCCTTACAGTGCCAGACAACCTAGGGTGCAATTCTGAATATTGATTGCTGTCTGTATGGGAGTTTGTACGTACTCCTGTGACCCGCATGGGTTTTCTCCAGGTGCTCTGGTTTCCTCCAACTCTCCAAAGGATATGCGGGTTTGTAGGCTAATTGTTTTTGGTATAAATTGTAAATGTCCTTTGTGTGTAGGGATAGTGCTTATCCAATGGTTGGCGTGTGAGACTCTGGGAGCTGAAGTTTCTTCAGTGTTCTTCACGGTTTCTGCAGTGTATCACCAACGACTAATAACTAACAATCTCAGTTCTTTGTTATTACATTAAAAAGAGAGAACATTTGACAGCATAATACATAATGTTTCATGCCCTGTCAACCTCAATGGCTTTCAAGCCATTTATTTATGTTGTAAGTTTTATGTCGGTAACTAAATGCGGGATTGGGGGACTTTGTTCTCCTGAGGCCTTTAAATAAGACTGCCTCCATATCGCGAGAATCCATTCTTATTTTTGTTTAAGCTGCTCTGCTCAAAACTTTTTTACTCAGAATGTGGAAGTTATATGGAACGAGTTGTCCGAGGAGGTAGTTGAGGCAGGTTCTATCACAGCAATTTAAAAAACATTTAAAACAGTACATGGATAGGGAAGGTTTTGGTTGGTGGGCCAAATGCAGGCAAAAAAGTGGGGATAGTGTAGATTGGTACGTTTAGTCGATGTGGGTAAATTGGGCTGAAGGACCTGTTTCCACGTTGTATGACTTTTTTGAGTTTATCTGGTGCTTTCTGGTCACCAGTTATAGGAAGGATGTCCATTTAGTTGGAAGAGAGCAAAGGATACTCACCATGATGTTACATTGATTTTCTAGGCTTGATTTATAGGGAGAGGTTAGATAGGCTGGGGCATTTGTTTCTTTGGAGCCCTAGAAGGATGAGAGGTGACTGATTTAGATGTACGTGAGGGACTCGGATAAAGAGAATGGTCCCTGTTTTTTTCAGGTAATGGAATCTAAAACTGGGGGCATTTGGCAATAGTCTTACGGTGAGAAGGGAGAGATTTAAGAGGGACCTAAGGGGCAGCTTTTTCACTTGGAGGGTAGTCTATATCTGTGATGAGCTGCCTTTGGAAGTGATAAAAGGGATACAATTACAACTTTCATAACACATTTGGGACACATGGGTAAAACCGTAATACTCTAGGAACAGAATTTAGGCCATTCAGTACATGGCGTCTAGTCTTGCCATTCATCATGGCTGATCTATTTTCCCCTCAACCCCATTTTTCTGCATTTCTCCTCCTATCCTTTGATGCTGTTCCTAATTAAGAACCTATCAATCTCCACCTTTAAAATACCCATTGACTTGGCCTCCGCAATTGGCTGGTGGCATGAATTTCAGATTCACCACTCCCTGGCTGAAGAAATTCCTACCCTTCTCCATTCTGAAATACGCTTCCTTGAAGGGCCTGTTTCGGTGTTGTATCCCAGTCATGTCATGTCATGCCCCATTGTATAGCACCGTCAGGGCTTTGCATTCCCATGCAATGTTCACTCCATGGAGTTAATGGAATATATTTCTGAGACAACATATAGATATATCGTAACTGTCACTTATGTCATGTTGTTACTTATGGACGGAGCACCTAAGCAAATTCCTTGTATGTGAATACTTGGCAATAAACTTACTTAACTTACTTACATACTTATATATACTAGACTGTGGGACCCTTTTTTGTCCCATGTTCACACGAGGTCGGCTGGTCCCCAACGAATATTTCACCTCTCACCAATTCCAATATTTGTGGCCAGTTGGGGGGGGGGGGGGGGTGCTTTCTGGAGTGCTAGCATTGGTGTTGTGGGCCCAAGGGGCTGGTTTCCAGAGAGGGCTAGTATGGACATTGTGGGCCTAATGGATTCTTGGGCTGGCAGCTCAGTCATCAGGCCTGATTGGCTGGCAGCTCAGTCACTCAGGCCTGGTGGGCTGCAGCACAGTCACTCAGGCCTGGTGGGCTGGCAGCTCAGAAACTGCCAGAAATTCTGCCAAAACAGGCGAGAGACTTTTTCTGTGAGAGAGAATGGGGAGAGGGGTGGAGAATCAATTTTAGGGACATTTTTTTTTTTTTCTGCAGATCACAGCATATGAAGGAGGAATGTCTGTCCTGGCCTGGATCTCACAGGGAGCAAATGAAGGGAGGGAGCAAAATACTGGGATGTTTAATACATTGCAGTGACTTTTCCTGGCCTGAAAACAGGCCTTTTGGGCCAAAAATGCTCCTCCCGGGTTAACACTGACATTTTGGGCAAAAGGGAACTGGTTTTCAACTCATAGGGGCCTTGTGGGCCGATATTTGTGGTTTCAGGCAGGTCAAACAACTAATTTCATTTCATTTCAAATTGCATTGCAGTTTCAAAGCTCAGGGCTGGCGAATGTCTCATTGCATTTTCATTTCACTTCCATTTGCCATTGCAGTTTCAAGACAGGACAGGCCAAGCCAAATCAGCCTGATTGACATTTTACTTTAATATCCATTGCCATTGCACTTTCAAGCACAGGGCAGGCGCATGCAAACAGCTGAATGCATTTTCACTTCATTTCATTGCCATTGCAGTTTCAAGCACAGGGCAGGCTCAAGCAAACAGCATTGCATTTTCACTTCATTTCCATTGCCATTGCAGTTTCAAGCACAGGGTATTAAGCCAAACACAACACCCCCCCCCTCCCCCGCCCCCGCAACGGACCACCCCACCCCCACATCCCTCCCCAAGGCCCCCTCAAAACCCCCCCACCACCACAACCACCCCCGCCCCCACACAACCCTCCCCACATTCACACCCCCCTCCACCCACAAGCCCTCTGTTCCCACACACATCCCCTCCCACACATCCCATCCATGGTTCAGTTGGGAGGAACGGATTGGGTGTGTGGTGGAATATTATGAAGGAGGAGCAGACCCGATGGGTCTGCACTTAGTCTGTACACATTATGTATGTATGATTTAATATATATATATATATATATATATATATATATATATATATATTATATATATATATAACACTACACATATACATATTACATATATATATACACATATACATATATATATATACACACACACACACACACACACACACACACATACATATTTACTGATGCTACCACATGGTTTATTTAGCACTGCTAATGGGAAAGTTGTTTGTTTGTGCCTGTGCAATTCTGATCATTGGGATTCTTTGGAGCATTTCACAGTGGTAACTTGGAGAAGAGAACAAAATATATTATACTGTGAAACAGAAATATTTTTGACCAGATCTACATATTGCTGGCCCTTGGTCATGCTAAGAAGAGTAACGTACAGTACTGAAGCCCTGGGAGGAGTATTGATCGTGCTGTGATTGCATTTAAGTACAGGACCATTAACTTTTATGTTTGTCCCTGCACCACTGTTGTTAATGTTTTTAACATGGAAATAGGGAACGTCACACTTCAACTTGTTATGCCCCTGTGTTTCACTGCAAGAACTCAATTGTAAAAGTCCATTCAGCTGTGGATAGGCACATTGTTTAATCATTTTGTTTCACTTTTCCTAAATTGACACACACACCTATATAAAAACCTTTTCAAAGCTACTGTCGTATCTGCCTCACCCACCACCCTTGAGAGTGTGTTAAAAACAACCAACACCCTCGCATCTCACATGGTAAAAACTTTGTCACTCTCACCTGTGTGCACTAGAGTGTGAGTTTCATCATACCTCATTTTAATATCTCCGGTCACATTTTCAATGCAGACATAAAGGGCAGGTCTACGGGTTCTGTCCGGAAATTCCTCCCGTGTCCTGTGTGGCTTTTCTCCGGGATCTCCGGTTTCCTCTCACACTCCAAAGATTAGTATATACTGTACGTATATGTGTGTTTGTGTGTGTGTACATATATATATATATGTACATATATATCTGTATCTACTGTACACACACACACACGTATAGATATAAATGTTGTATTGTCGTGTGTCCCGAACAGAACAACAAAATTCTTACTTGCAGCGACACAACTGAATGTGTAAACATAGTACTCTGTAAGCAATATATTAAACGAGAAAAAAAGTTAAGTGTATTTTTTTTACATTTTTTAATATAAACTTGTATCAATTTTTTTTCTGTTTACTTTTTTCTTTATTTATTATATTGTTTACAGAGTACTAGGTTTACATATTGTGTTGTGCTGTTGCAAGTAAGAATATTGTTGATTTGTTTGGGACATGTGGCGATAAAATACTCTTGACTCTTGAATCATAAAGAGGCAAAACTAATTTGCAGACCCTGCTCACGTTGCAACAAGGGGTTTACCAAGTTAACATAGTTGAATGAGATTCAGAACATGAGCACAGCAACAGAACAATCCCTTCAGGCCCACAATGTCTATGCCCAACATGATGCCATGGACCGATGTGTATCCACTTGCACGTAATCCAGATAAAAACAAATTAACTGCAGATGCTGGTTGAGACCAAGATAGGGGGGGGGGGGGGGGGACACATAAATGCTGGAGTAATCTCCAGGCGGTCAGGCAGTATCACTGTAGAAAAAGGATGGGTGATGATTTGGGTCAAAACATCACCCATCCTTTTTCTCCAGAGATGCTGCCAGACCCATTGAGTTACTCCAGCAAGCCCATTCCACACAGACCACCAGGCTCGAGAATGCCAGTTTGTCTCTCTTTTTCTTTTTTGTTGTGTTTTGTGTGTTTTAAGAGTTGTGTTAATAATCTCCGGTTTGTTTTATGTGGTTGGGTGGGGGAGGGGGGAGAGGGGGGAGGGGGAATATTTTTTTTTCAATCTCATTAACTTGCCGGAGATCCGATGTCTTTTCCGGATCGTATCTCGGGTCACTGTGCGCCCTACCATCATGGGGAGCTGGGCCTTGCTCTGGACTGACTTTGAGCCCACCCTTGGGGGCCATGGACTTACCATCGGAGCCTGCAATCCCTTGCCTGTGATCGACGATCCAACCCGCGGCCTGCGGATTTCACCATCGAGGAACTCGCAGTCTCGGGAAAAGACTGGGAAGCTCCAAAACAAAGGTCGGGAAGGCTCTAGCAAGCCCACGCAAAATGGTTTCGACCAGACCTGGAGTTGGGGTCAGATCGCCCGGTGCGGGGGGGAGCTGAGATTTCCCCCCGATGCAGGAGCTTGATCATCGTGACGCGGAGTGCCCGACTGCCGGCTACAGGAGCAAGATTCGCCCTGTCAACAAGAGGCTCGAGGCCCCCCGGACCGCCAGGAGAACCAAGAAGGGAAGAGATTGAACGTATTTGTCGCCTTCCATCACAGTGAGGGAATGTGGAGGGAGTCACTGAGGTGGATGTTTATGTTAAAATGTATTTTTGTATGTTTCTGTGTGCTTTTTATTGTGTGTTCTGTTGCTTTTTATTTTTAAAGTATTTTAAGTGCCACTATCATATTTATCAAACACCACCATCCCCAGCAGTGCATTCCAGGCACACCACCCTCTGTGTAAATTCTTTGCCCCCGCCCACCCCCACTCCTTTAATCTTTGCCCCTTCTCACCTTAAAAACTGTTCCCATTTTATTTAATACTAGACAAAGTGGGACCCATTGGGTCCCTCTTCGCACGGGAGGGCTGGTCCCCCAAGGCAATATTCACCTTTCCGCAATTCCAATATTACACACATATCCGCACACACACACTCACACACTCACACAGACACACACACATACACACATACTCACATACACACTCACACACTTACATTCACACACCCTGACTTTACACACCATATATATGACAGTAAACTTTTCTTGAATCTACTCACACGGCTAAGCGCGGCTCTCCACTGTGGGGCTCCCACTGTCAGTGGCCTTCGATAATGACGTGACCTCTGCACTCACCAGAAGAAATTACGTAATCAGTGCGACCCTGTGCACTAAGTGGAAGTCAGGATATGAGCAGAACTTTTGGACTAAACACTGTCGGACCTTAAAAAAGCGCATTTATTCCTTCCAAACAGTCAGACCTAAGAAAGCAATTTTTCTTCCAAACTCAGTCGGACCTAATAAGCATTGCAGTTTCAAGCACAGGCAGAGGCAGAGGCCAAACCAACTCATGGGCATTGTCATTTCGTTTCATTTTATTTCCAATTAAGCATTGCACTTTCAAGCACAGGCAGGGCAGTAGGCCAAACAACACATGGCATTGTCATTAAGGGCAAACAAATATCATTTATTGCAAGTACATTGCAGACTCACAATTTCAGTGAATTCACAGCTTAGAATGACAGTCGTGGGCCTCTCCCTCGTAATCTTGCAGAACGACTGACGTCCAGGCATCCGGGGTTTTATAGTCGTGCTGACCCCCCCCCCCCCCCCCCCCCCCCCCCCCCCGGAAGGGGCGTTACCTTCTTAGCGGTAGATTGACAGGCAAGAGGACCCCCAATCAGCTGATCTCAAGGATTTTTTAAACACTCACAATTTTTTTTTTTTTAATCGATGGGAAACTTCATTCAGGACTGGCTCAGCGGAGGGAGTACTTATGTGAGTAAGTTGGCCAAAAATCACAGCGATACAAGGTAGCGTTTTTTCTAAAATCAATATAAAGTGCAGACAGGAAGTGGTCAAGATGAGACTTTCAATTATATAGATTTCCCACCTAGGAAATAAGTTCTGACTACCTTATCTATGCCGCTCATAATTTTATATACATCATCAGTTCTTACCACAACCTCAGGCTTTCCAGAAAAAAAAACAATCCAATTCTGTTAAACCTCTCTTGTAGCTAATAATCTCGAACCCTGTGACTGAGAGAACGAGCCTATTTGGTTACAGATCTGGGCCAGTGCTTTAAGGAAAATAGAACAGAGAACAATGCAGTACAGAAACTGACCTTTCAGCCCACAATGTCTGTATGAACATGATGCCGAGCCAGACTAAGCTCCTTTGTTTGTATATGATCCTTATCCCTCTATTCCCTGCAACCATATCATATCTAAAAGCATGCATAAACATTTGTAAGATTGCTTTTTAAAAGGACAATCTCTTAAGTAGTAATAGGACATCGATCAGTACAGCAGAAAAAGGCCCTTGGGCCCACAAGGTCTGTTGCCAAACATGAGGCAAAGTTTAAACCATTCTGTCTGCAATGATCCATATGCCTCCATTCACTGTATATCCATGTGCCTATCTGAAATGTTTTAAATGCAACTATCATACCTGCCTCCACAACCTCCCCCTGGCAGTGCGTTACAAGCACCCAATACCTGACCATCTCACATTTAAACTTTGTCACTCTCACCTTCTGTATGCATCTGTGACAATAAATGTAACTTGACTTGAGAGTGAGAGTTTCACAATACCCCATTTTAATATCTGGCAGCATTTCCTTGCTGACTAAAAGGGCAGCATGGTGGTGCAGCCGTTTTAGAGTTGCTGCCTTATAGTGCCATAGACCCGGGTTTGAGTCTGCCTACGGGTGCTGTCTGTAAGTGTACAGAGTTTGTACGTTCTCCCCGTGACCTGCGTAGGTTCTCTCCAGGATCTTCGGTACCTTCCCACAATCCAAAGACGTACAGGTTTGTAGGTTAATTAGATTGAGATCTGATTGTAAATTGTCCCAGTGTGTGTAGGATAGTGTTAGTGTGCGGGGATCAGCGAGGACATTTGGCCGAGGGACTGTTGTTTATGCTCTGTATCTCTATAAACTAACCAGAACTAAACTTATTGGGTGCAAGGGCCCAGGAATTTGCCGCAAACTGTGAGGCTGTTGTCACAGGCTACCTACTGCCCTTGGGAGAGCTGCTCACAAAGAATGTGGCTAACCTTTCCTTCCTTTTTTTCCATACTTTCAGAGGTTTATAGGTTTATAAATTCATCGGAGCAGAATGCAAGCATATGTATTCAGCCCATCAAGTGTTACTCCGCATTCAATCACGACTGATCTATCTTTCCCTCTGAACCCGATTCTCCTGCTTTCGCCTCATAACCCCTGACACCCTTATTAATCAAAAACGTATCCATTGACTTGCCCTCCACAGCCATCTGTGGCAATGAACTCCACAAATTCACCACCGTCTCACTAAAGAAATGCCTCATCTCCTTTTCAAGGGTCTTCCTTTTATTCTGAAGCTGTGTCCTCTGTTCCTAGACTCTTCCAGTAGTCGAAACATCCTCTCCATATCCACCCTATCCAGGCTTTTCAGTATTCTGTGCTTTTAGGATCTGATAGAATTCAATAAAAATCATATATATGCACATATTAACTCAGATTGAAGTGGAGAGAGGAAACAGCGGACATCAACAGGAGGTGTTTTTCGGAGCAATGATGGGACATGTAAAATGTTCGCCATTGAACCAGTCGACAACAGCTTAATCATAATCATATTTCATAATCATAAATAGTAATAGTAATTTATTGGCCAAGTATGTTTTGCAACATACAAGGAATTTGATTTGCCTACCATCATACCAATAAGAGCAACACGGACACCCAAATACATTTTTTAACACGAACATCCATCCACAGCGACTCGCCCACATTCAATCTCTTCCCTTCTTTGTTCTCCCCTCGGTCGATGCCACTCGAACCTCCCATTGTCGAGGCGATCTTGGCTCCCACAGACGGCGGTTGAGCCCTCTGTGTCGGGGCGATCGAGCTCCCTCATGGGGGGGGGTCTCAGCTCCCGTGCGGGCGATCAGACCCTGGGGTTGGGGGCTAGTCAAAGCTCGAGTAGCTTGGAACTTCCTGCAACAGTCTTAACACGAGACGGCGAGCTCCTCGAAGTGTGAATCCGCAGGCCGTGGTTGTGGAGCATGGATCCCAGGCAAAGGATCACAGGCTCCAATGTAAGTCCACCGCCCGCGTAGTAGTGCTCAAAAGTCATGTCTGCTCCCATGATGTTAGGCACAGAGCAACTGGAGATATGATCCGGAAAATAATCACATCTCTGACAAGGTAAGAGATTGAAAAATAGTTTCCTCCAAACCCCCTCCCCCAGCTGCCACTTAAAACAAACCAGAGAAACATTAACACATACTTTTAAAACACGAAATATAACAAAAAGACAAAAAGACAGACAGACTGTTGGCGAGGCTTGATGAGATGAAAATATGTTCTCTTGGACACCATGCATTACTGACTGCAACATTTGGAATTCTTTGTGAGAATTAGCGAAACATAGAAAACATAGAACATAGAAAAATAGGTGCAGAATAGGCCAAAAATCGGCCCTGTGAGTCAGCACTGCCATGCAATATGGTCATGGCTAATCATCTAAAATCAATACCCGTTCCTGCTTTTTTTTCCCAATATCCCTGGATGATTCCTTTAGCCCTAAGAGCTAAATCGAACTCTCTCTTGAAAACATCCAGTGAATTGGCCTCCACTGCTTTCCATGTGACAGATTCACAACTCTCAGGGTGAAAAAGTTGTTCCTCATCTCAGTCCTAATTGGCCTACCCTTATTCTTAAAACTGTGACCCTCTGGTTTTGGACTCCCCAAACATTGAGATCATTTTTCCTGCATCTAGCCTGTCCAATCCTTTAAAAAATGTATGTTTCTATGAGATCTCCACTCATCCTAAATTCAGTCGATACCAGCCCAGTCGACCCATTCTTTCATCATATGCAATTCCATCATCCCGGGAATTAACTGGTGAACCTTTGCTGTACTCCCTCAATAGCAATAATGTCCTTCCTCAAATTAGTGTTGTGACCAAAATTACAACACAATATCCAGGTGCGGTTTCACCAGGGCCCTGTACAACTGCGGTAGGCTAGGGCTCCTTGTCCTAAACTCAAATCCTCACGCAATTAAGGTTAAACATGCCATTAGCTTTCTTCACTGCCTGATTTACCTGCATGCTTACTTTCAGTGGACTGATGTACAGCACACCTATGTCTCATTGCACCTCCCCTTTTCTAATCTGACACCATTCAGATAATAATCTGCCTTCCTGTTCTTGCCACAAAAATGGATAACCTCACAATTATCCACATTATACTGCATCTGCCATGCATCTGCCCACTCAGCCAACCTATCGAAGTCACCCTGTAAGCCTCCAATGGCATTCTCTCGCAGCTCACAGCTGCCGCCCAGCTTTGTATCATCCACAAAATCCTGGAGAACCATGTCACATTTTAATTCCTTGGTCTGATCGTAATATAGGTTGTAAATAACTGGAGTTCCCAGCACCAAGCCTTGTGGCACTCCACTGGTCACTAGCCAAGGACCCGTTAATTCCTACTGTTTGCCATTTCCTTGTTTCCATTTAAATTCCTCCTGTCTCTGACTGTAAGGGACCTACATTTGTCTTCACTATTCTTTTCCTTTTTACATTATTTAAAGGAGCTTTTACAGTTATTTTTTTTAAAATATTTCCCGCAAGCTTTCCCCTTGTTTTTCATGCTATTTTAACCCCCTCTTAATTACCCCCTTTGTCTTCTATGTTGAGTTCTAAATTTCTCCCATATCCTTTGGTTTGCTGCTTCCTCTGATAAATTTATATGCCTCTTCCTTGGATTTAACATTGAACAAAGAACAGAACCGCACAGGAATGGGCCCTTCGGCTCACAATGTTCGTGCCGAATATGACGTCTTGTCATCTGCCCGTACATACCCTCTATCCCTGTATTTCTATTTCCTATGGTTGATCCTCCTCTAACCATTCTAGTTAAGTTTCTTGCTGAGAATACTTACGTTTACCTTTATTATTGTCATGTGTACCAAGGTACAGTGAAACCTTTTTTTTTTTTAAAGAAGGAACTGCAGATGCTGGAGAATCGAGGGTACACAAAAAGCTGGAGAAACTCATGGGGTGCAGCAGCATCTAAGGAGCGAAGGAGATAGGCGACATTTCGGGTCGGAGTCTGAAGCGGGTCTCGACCCGAAACATAGAAAACATAGAAACATAGAAATTAGGTGCAGGAGTAGGCCATTCAGCCCTTCGAGCCCGCACCGCCATTCAATATGATCATGGCTGATCATCCAACTCAGTATCCCGCACCTGCCTTCTCTCCATACCTCTGATCCCTTAGCCACAAGGGCCACATCCAACTCACTCTTAAATATAGCCAATGAAACTGGCCTCAAACTACCCTCTGTAGCAGAGAGTTCCAGAGACTCACTGGACACTCTCTGTGTGAAGAAAGTCTTTCTATCTGGTCTTAAGGATTTCCACCCTTTATCCTTAAGCTGTGACCCTTGTCCTGGACTTCCCAACATCGGGAACAATCTTCCTGCATTTTTCTAGTCTGTCCAACCCCTTAAGAATTTTTGTAAGTTTCTATAAGATCCCCTCTTAATTCTCTAAATTCCAGAGAGTTATTTAAACCGAGTCTATCCAGTCTTTCTTCATAAGACAGTCCTGACATCCCAGGAATCAGTCTGGTGAACCTTCTCTGCACTCCCTCTATGGCAATAATGTCCTTCCTCAGATTTGGAGACCAAAACTGCACGCAATTTCCAGGTGTGGTCTCACCAAGGACCCTGTACAACTGAAGTAGAACCTCCCTGCTCCTGTATACTCAAATCCTTTTGCTATGAAAGCTAACATACCATTCGCTTTTTTCACTGCCTGCTGCACCTGATGCCTACTTTCAATGACTGGTGTACCATGACAACCCAGGTCTCGCTGCATCTCCCCTTTTCCTAATCGGCCACCATTTAAATAATAGTCTGCTTTCCTGTTTTTGCCACCAAAGTGGATAACCTCACATTTATCCACATTATACTGCATCTGCCAAACATTTGCCCACTCACCCAGCCTATCCAAGTCACCTTGCAGTCTCCTAGCATCCTCCTCACAGCGAACACTGCCCCCCAGCTTAGTGTCATCCGCAATACTTGGAGATATTGCCTTCAATTCCCTCATCCCAGATCATTAATATATATTGTTTAATAGCTGGGGTCCCAGCAACTGAGCCCTGCGGTACCCACTAGGTACTGCCTGCCATTGTGAAAAAGGACCCGTTTTACTCCTACTCTTTGCTTCCTGTTTGCCAGCCAGTTCTCTATCCACATCAATACTGAACCCCTAATACGTATGCTTTAAGTTTGTATTACTATCTCTTATGTGGGAACCTTGTCGAAGCCTTCTGAAGTCCAGATATACCACATCCACTGGTTCTCCCTTATCCACGCTACGTAGTTACATCCTCGAAAAAAATTCCACAAGATTCGTCAGACATGATTTACCTTTTGTAAATCCATGCTGACTTTGTCAATGATTTCACCACTTTCCAAATGTGCTGCTATCCATCTTTAACATAGAAACATAGAAACATAGAAATTAGGTGCAGGAGTAGGCCATTCAGCCCTTCGAGCCTGCACCGCCATTCAATATGATCATGGCTGATCATCCAACTCAGTATCCCGTTACCTGCCTTCTCTCCATACCCTCTGATCCCCTTAGCCACAAGGGCCACATCCAACTCACTCTTAAATATAGCCAATGAACTGGCCTCAACTACCCTCTGTGCAGAGAGTTCCAGAGACTCACCACTCTCTGTGGTGAAGAAAGTCTTTCTCATTCGGTCTTAAAGGATTTCCCCCTTTCCTTAAGCTGTGACCCCTTGTCCTGGACTTCCCCAACATCGGGAACAATCTTCCTGCATCTAGCCTGTCCAACCCCCTTAAGAATTTTGTAAGTTTCTATAAGATCCCCCTCTTAATCTCCTAAATTCCAGGGAGAGTATAAACCAAGTCTATCCAGTCTTCTTCATAAGACAGTCCTGACATCCCAGGAAATCAGTCTGGTGAACCTTCTCTGCACTCCCTCTATGGCAATAATGTCCTTCCTCGATTTGGAGACCAAAACTGCACGCAATACTCCAGGTGTGGTCTCACAAGACCCTGTACAACTGAAGTAGAACCTCCCTGCTCCTGTACTCAATCCTTTTGCTTATGAAAGCTAACATACCATTCGCTTTTTTCACTGCCTGCTGCACCTGCATGCCTACTTTCAATGACTGGTGTACCATGACACCCAGGTCTCGCTGCATCTCCCCTTTTCCTAATCGGCCACCATTTAAATAATACTTCTTGCTTTCATGTTTTTGCCACCAAAGTGGATAACCTCACATTTATCCACATTATACTGCATCTGCCAAAAATTTGCCCACTCACCCAGCCTATCCAAGTCACCTTGCAGTGTCCTAGCATCCTCCTCTCGCAGCGAACACTGCCCCCCAGCTTAGTGTCAATCCGCAAACTTGGAGATATTGCCTTCCAATTCCCTCATCCAGATCATTAATAATATTGTAAATAGCTGGGGTCCAGCACTGAGCCCTGCGGTACCCCACTAGTTACTGCCTGCCATTGTGAAAAGGACCCGTTACTCCTACTCTTTGCTTCCTGTTTGCCAGCCAGTTCTCTATCCACATCAATACTGAACCCTAATACGTATGCTTTAAGTTTGTATACTAATCTTATGTGGGACCTTGTCGAAAGCCTTCTGGAAGTCCAGATTACCACATCATGGTTTCCCCTTATCCACGCTACTAGTTACATCCTCGAAAAATCCACAAGATTCGTCAGACATGATTTACCTTTTGTAAATCCATGCTGACTTTGTCCAATGATTTCACCACTTTTTCCAAATGTGCTGCTATCCCCATCTTTATAAACTGACTCTAGCAGTTTCCCACTACCGAATGTTAGACTAACTGGTCTGTAATTCCCCGTTTCTCTCACCCTCCCTTCTTTAAAAAAGAGGGGTTACATTTGCTACCCGCCCAATCTCAGAACTACTCCAGAATCTAGAAAAGAGTTTTGAAAGATTATCAACTAATGCATCACGATTTCCTGAGCGACTTCCTTAAGTACTCTGGGATGCAGCCTATCTGGCCCTGGGGATTTTATTGGCCTTTAATCTATTCAATTTACCCAACACCACTTCCCGACTGACCTGGATTTCACTCAATTCCTCCTTTGACCCACAGTCCCCTGCTATTTCAGGCAGATTATTTATGTCTTCCTTAGTGAAGGACGGGAACAAAGTAGTTATTCAATTGGTCCGCCATATCCTTGTTCCCCATGATCAACTCACCTGTTTCTGACTGCAAGGGACCTACATTTGTTTTAACTAACCTCTTTCTCTTCACATATCTATAAAAACTTTTGCAGTCAGGTTTTATGTTCCCTGCCAGTTTTCTTTCATAATCTATTTTACCTTTCCTAATTAAGCCTTTGTCCTCCTCTGCTGGTCTCTGAATTTCTCCCAGTCCTCTGGTATGCTGCTTTTTCTGGCTACTTTGTGACGCATCATCCTTTGCTTTGATACTATCCCTGATTTCCTTGTTATCCACGGATGCACTACTTCCCCGATTTATTCTTTTGCCAAACTGGGATGAACAATTTTTGTAGTTCATACATGCAATCTTTAAATGTCTTCATTGTATATCCACCGTCAACCCCTTTTAGAATTAATTGCAGTCAAATCTTGGCCAATTCCACGGTCTCATACCCTCAAGTTACCTTTCTTTAAGTTTCAGAACCATTGTTCTGAATTAACAATGTCACTCTCCATCTAATGAAGAACTCAACCATATTATGGTCACTCTTGCCCAAGAGGGCACGTACAACAAGACGGCTAATTACCTTCCTCATTACTCAAAACCCAGTCTAAAATAGCCTGCTCTCTCGTTGGTTCCTCTAATGTTGATTTAGATAACTATCCGCATACATTCCAAAAAATCCTCTTCTCAGCACCCCTGCCAATTTGATTAACCCAATCTTTAATAACTGACTCTAGCAGTTTCCCCACTACCGATGTTAGACTAACTGGTCTGTAATTCCCCGTTTTCTCTCTCCCTCCCTTCTTTAAAAAAAGAGGGGTTACATTTGCTACCGCAATCCTCAGGAACTACTCCAGAATTCTAAAGAGTTTTGAAAGATTATCATAATGCATCACTATTTCCTGAGCTACTTCCTTAAGTACTCTGGGATGCAGCCTATCTGGCCCTGGGGATTTATCGGCCTTTAATCTATTCAATTTACCCAACACACTTCCCGACTGACCTGGATTTCACTCAATTCCTCCTTTGACCCACAGTCCCCTGCTATTTCAGGCAGATTATTTATGTCTTCCTTAGTGAAGACGGAACCAAAGTAGTTATTTCAATTGGTCCGCCATATCCTTGTTTCCCCATGATCAACTCACCTGTTTCTGACTGCAAGGGACCTACATTTGTTTTAACTAACCTCTTTCCTTCACATATCTAAAAAAACTTTTGCAGTCAGTTTTTATGTTCCTGCCAGTTTTCTTTCATAATCTATTTTTCCTTTCCTAATTAAGCCTTTGTCCACCTCTGTGGTCTCTGAATTTCTCCCAGTCCTCTGGTATATGCTTGCTTTTTCTGGCTACTTTGTACGCATCATCCTTTGCTTTGATACTATCCCTGATTTTCCCTTGTTATCCACGGATGCACTACCTTCCCTCCCCGATTTATTCTTTTGCCAAACTGGGATGAACAATTTTTGTAGTTCATCCATGCAGTCGCCTATCTCCTTCGCTCCTTAGATGCTGCTGCACTCGCTGAGTTTTCTCCAGCTTTTTGGTCTACACAGTGAAAACCTTTGTTTTGCATGCTATCCAAACAGAATCAGATAATGCCATATGTGTAGGAAGGAACTGCAGGATGCTGGTTTAAACAGAAAATACACCAAAATGCTGGAGTAACTCAGCGGGGACAACCAGCATCTCTGAGGAGAAGGAATGGGTGATGTTTTGGGTTGAGAACCTTCTTTAGTCTGAAATCATTGTGTTTATTCCAGAATTTTGTGTCTATCTTCAGATTATATTAAATATGGATAACAATGAAATCAAACGCAAATATAATATAGAAAGTAAAGGGTGAAAATACAAAGTGCAGAATATAGTTCTGAGCACACCATAGCACACCAGATCCCATCTGCCTGTACATGATCCATATCCCTCTATAGCCTGCACTTCCGGATGCCAATCTAAAAGCCTTTTGCAGACACCCACAATTGTATCTATAATTCCGGAACTATGGTGCAATGGTGGTGCATGCAAAATGTGGACCATTGTACCAGGCAACAATCAGCTTAATGAGATGAAAAATCTATTCCCTCTGGCACCATGGGGTACCGTCTTTTTCACACTGATAACAAATTCAAAACTGCTGCATTTGCATGTTTTCAAAGAGTAGGGTTAAGGCACTACAACAATTATCCTTTGCCTCTCTTCTCTGCAAACCAATCACGTGGTTATTGAATGCTTTGTGAAATCCAAATATATTGTCTCTTCACGATCTTCATTCACAGAATATCTGACACATCTCTCAAAAGTTCTAAGTAAACGTGTTGGATGAATCATTCCGAAATCCTGCTGGCCCCCTCATTATAATACTCTCACCTTGATCTTTTTCAGGATATATTCTAATTTCTCCATGCACATCAGATATTAAGTCATATTAGTACGAGGCATTATGCTTCGATTATCTCAATATCCCTTTTAAAAGATTATCTTTTCTGTTCATTTTCTTCCCGTCCCTCGGCCACAGTTTGCATTCCTGTTTTCTCTGCTTTAATAAATACAAAGTTCTTCTGTGAGAACTAATTGAACAATTCTGTGCTTTCTATTATAAGCTCTTTTGACTTACTACTTCAGCATCTTGAAAGTTGCCTTGTCCACCAAGTCCGTGCCGACACACGCGATCCCAATGCGCTAACACTATCCTACACACTAGGGACAATTTATAATTTTTAGCAAAGCAAATTAACCTAAACTGTAGGTCTTTGTTGTGTGGGAGGAAACTGGAGCACCCGGAGGAAAACCCACGTGGTCATGGGAAGAACGTACAAACCGCGTACAGACAGCACACAGAGTCAGGATTGAAGTTGGGTCTCAACTCTACGTTGCTCCACCATGCCATCCCTCAATGGTCCTGTTTTTTGACATGTCCCCCAATACCACTGCCATATTCATGGCAATGTCATATAATTGGTGCATTCAATTGACTCTAACAGCTCTTTATATTGTGTAGTTCACTTGATAACAAAACTGTATAACCAACCTGTCACAATAACAAAATGGTATTTACTCCATCGATGCAAGTGCTCTGATGTATTATTCACTCACTTTGCTACTCACTCTCCTGCTTACACTCTGAACGGACTGGATGAATTTCATATCAATAAATCCTAAATTGTACCAATTTCATGCTTGGCCTTTTGTGAACAACATGCAAGTGAAACAGTATTCCTTAGACAATCAAATCGGTTTTATTTTTCTATATTGACTCTCAGAAACAATGACAAATCTGCAATGTTTAATCTCAGGCCATTGAAAAGGAACAAATTACATCTTTGCGCATCATGTCCGTGCGTTATTGACCTTTTACTGACGACAAGCCAGCTCTTTATTAAGCAAACCTGAGAATGGAACAAAAGATGAAACATTGGAGAATATACAAACTCGTACAGACAGCACCCTGGATCAAGATCGAACCTGAGATTCTGGCGCTGTGAGGCAGCAACTCTACCGCTGCACCACTGTTCTGCCCCTGTAAGCTAAATGGCCTCTATAAATTGTCCCTTGTGTGTAAGATAGAATGAGTGTATGGATGATTGTTGGTCAGCGTGGATTTTTTGGGCCATAAGGCCTGTTTCTACACTGTATCACTAAACTAAACTAAACTAAACGGGATCAGGTTTTGTTCTTAAAACCAGAACATGTTGTATGTTAATGAAAGTAAGCATGCAGGTACAGAAGGCAGTGGAGAAATCAAATGGCATGTTGACCTTCATAACAAGAGGAGCAAAGAGGTCCTTCTGCAGTTGTACAGGGCCCTAGTGAGGCCACACCTGGAGTACTGTGTGCAGTTTTGGGCCCCTAATTTGAGGAAGGACATTCTTGCTATTGAGGGAGTGCAGCGTAGGTTTACAAGGTTAATTCCCAGGATGGCGGGACTGTCATATGTTGAGAGGATGGAGCGGCTGGGCTTGTATACTCTGGAATTTAAAAGGATGAGAGGATATCTTATTGAAACATATAAGATTATTAAGGGTTTGGACATGCTAGAGGCAGGAAACATGTTCCCGAAGGGGAGAGTCTGGAACCAGGGGCCAAAGTTTAAGAATAGGGGGTAAGCCATTTACAACAGAGATGAGGAAACACTTCTTCACACAGAGGATTGCGAGTCTGTGGAATTCTCTGCCTCAGAGGGCGATGGAGGCCGGTTCTCTGGATACTTTCAAGAGAGAGCTAGATAGGACTCTTAAAGATAGTGGAGTCAAGGAGATATGGGAAGAAGCACGAATGGGGTACTGATTGGGGATGGTCAGCCATGATCACATTGAATGGTGGTGCTTTCTCAAAGGGCGAATGGCCTACTCCTGCAGCTATTGTCTATTGTCTATTGTCTATAACATGCACCTTTTTTGATAACTACAAAATGAAAAACAAGCCATTAATGCACACCACCAGCCTGTGCTGGTATGTCATCCCAATTGCGTATTCTTGTCTTCACCAGATTATTTTGGAGTCATACCACAATAATGCATAAAAACTTGTCCCCTTCCTCCCTTCCCCACCCGAGTCCACACCAGTCATCAAACCCCTATTCACACCAATCCTATTCTGGGTGCTCCAGTTTCTACCCACATCCTAACGACTTGCGCATTTGTAGGCTAATTGGCTTCTAAATTGTCCCGTATTGTGTAGCGTCTGGTTAGGAAAGTGGGTCGAGAACTGATGTGAATGGGTGATCAATGGTTACTGAGCAATCAGTGGGCTGAAGGGCCTGTGTCCACGTTGTATCTCTAAACTAAACTAACCTAAATTGTACCTGTACGTAATAACAAGTAACTGCAGATACTGGTTTATACCAAAGATAGAGTAAATGCTGAAGTAACTCAGCGGGTCAGGCAGAGGAGATTAGTTTAGAATGTAGAAACAAGGAACTGCAAATGATGGTTTACAAAACAAGGAATCACTCATAGCTCAGGGATCCTTCTTCAGATTGGGCCTTGAGACATTCTGGTGGGGATTGGAGGTTAGTTTATCCTGGCATCGTGTTTGGCGCATTATGGGCTAAAGCGACTGTTCCTGTCCTGTCCTATGTTCTATGTTCTACCTTTTGCCTTCAACGCTGGTGTGTAGTGAGATGACTAACAAAGAGAGTGCGACTTTTACCCGTTATTGAAGGAGTACCACACAACTCGAAGCGCCACTGCAACATCTCCATCGTTTCCGAACCAATAGCTGAGAGCTTTACTTTAACTATCCAACCGCCTCAAAACATCCAATCCATCCACCCTTGAAACTATCTTTAATCGGACTTTATCAATCCTCAGTTACATCTTGCAACAAATGTTGTACAGTTCTGTTTTATCTGTGCATTGTCGATGGCTTGATTGTAATCATGGACAGTCTTTTCTTTGACTCGATAACATACAAAAAAAAAACTTTTTCACTGTGCCTTGATACAAACTAAACTAAGTAACAATCTGATTTGATCGTGGAAGCTAAGCAGGCACTAGCCTGGTTACTACTTGGATGGGAGACCGCCGGGAGAAAAAAAACAGGTGCTGTATGCTTTTCAAGCCATCTTCATCCACCATCTCTCATAAACACCCACTCTCATACACATCCTTCACAGATGCTGCCCGACCCATTGAGTCATGAAACATCTTTCCTGAAACCAGTTAGCAATCAGCTTAGTTTTGTTTATGTCACATGTACCAAGGTACAGTGAAAATCTTCTGTTACACCACTTACGCCACCGTACCAACCTGTACTCTATCTTAGTTTGTATCACGTGTTACACTTACTTTGTACATGCAAAAGGACATTCAACATATGGTGCAGTAGTATTTCCATGCACCCGCTAGTCATGGAGTGATACAATGTGGAAATAAGCCCTTCAGCACAACTTGCCCACACCAGCCAACATGTCCCAGCTACACCTGCCTGCGTTTGGTCCATATCCCTCCATACTTGTCCTATCCATGTACCTGTCTAAATGTTTCGTAAACAATGGGATAGTCCCAACCTCATCTTCCTCTTCTGGCAGCTTGGTCCATACACCCACCACCCTCTGTGTGAAAAGGTTACCCCTCAGATTCCTATTAAATCTTTTCCCCTTCACATGGAACCTATTTCCTCTGGTCCTCGATTCCCCTACTCTGGGCAAGAGACTCGGTGATGATAAAGGTTTTAGTTTGAGAAATGTCATCAAGGAAGCCTCTTGATACAGCTTGTAGATTGTCGAAAGAGAAAATGGAAAAGATAACAGTAAATCAAGTCTCGTATCTGTGTTTCCTTATGTTTTTTTGACACGTTTTGCTCTAGGAACCTTTGATCATTAAGGTTGATTGCCTGAATAATGTATGGGTATTTGCATCGTTATTTACAAACAGACAAAAGCATTCAAGGTTCCTAATTGTCTTTGTCACATGGGTCAGATGCATGCAATCTGTTCAACAAATTTATGGTGAAGTAGCTTCCCTCCTTATGTTAGACATTTGTTTCACCATCTGGTGCTTTGCCCAATCTGACCAACCTCTCCATCTTTCTGCTTAGCAGTACAAAGCCGATCATTATTCAGTGAATCCACTCATCTGCTTAAAAGGGAATGGAGCTGATACTTCTGGGTGTTTCTGGATACGTTTGCATCTGCTCCATGTCTTGAAGCACCACTGATGTTGAAGCAGAAACATTTAGGGCCTTGAGCAACACTAAAGCGACATTTGTAATCTATAAACTGCATGGAGCTAATGGAGTTTAATGTACGAGGTGTTGCGCTTAGTGAAGTCAAACCAGGGCAGAACCTCCACAGTGAATGGTGGTTCCTTGGGGAGTGTTGTAGAGTAGAGGGATGGATCTAGGAGCTCAAGTTCTCTGAAAGTGGCATCACAGGCGGTAAAGAAGGGCTTTAATATATTTTTTAAGGTGGAGATTGACAGATTCTTGATTAGTAAAGGGTGTCAGGGGTTATGGGGCAAAGTCAGATGAATGGGAATGAGAGGGAAAGGTAGATCTGCCACGATTGGATGGCAGAGTAGACATGATGGGCCGAATGGCCTAATTCTGCACCTAGAACTTACGATCGAACTCCCATTGGCCTTATCAGTCGGGGATTGTGTATAGAAGTTGGGATGTTATGTTACAGTCGGACGCAACGTTACATTTGGAAGATAGGAGGCAAAATGCTGCAGTAACTTAGCGAGTCAGGTAGCATTTCTGGAGAATATGGATGGCTCACATTTCGGGATGGGTGCCATCTTTGCTGCACTTGGAATATTGTGTTCAGTTTTGGTCAACCTGCTTTGGGAAGAATATCATGAAGCTCAAGAGAGTGCAAAGAAAATTTACAAGGATGCTACCAAGACCAGCGGTCCTGAGATATAAGGATTGCTGGTCAGTGCGTAGAGTCAAACAGCGTGGAAACAAGCCCTGCAGCCGAAATTGCCCACAGCGAATAACATGTCCCATCTACACTAGTCCCACCTGCCTATATTTGGCTCATATCCTTCTAAACCGATCCTATCCATGTACCTGTCTAAATGTTCCTTAAACAAGGCAATAGTACCTGCCTCAAATTTGTGAAAAAAGTTATCCCTCAGGTTCCTATTCAATCTTTCCCCTCTAACCTTAAAGCTATCTCCTCTGGATCACGATTCCCTTACTCTGGACAAGAGACTCTGTCTGTTTACCTGGTCTATTCCTCTTATGATTTTCTACACTTCTATAAGATCATTCCTCATCCTCCTCAGCTCCAAGGAATGGAGTCCTGGCCTGTTTAACCTCTCCCTATAGCTCCAACTCAATACTCTGAAGGATGAAGGACAATAGGCCAAAAGCCTTTTTGACCACTCTATGTAACTGCACTTCTCGATCTCTCTGCTCAACAACACTCCCTAGAGTCCTACCATTCATTGTGTTGGTCCTACCCATTGTTAGATTAACCAAAATGGAACCATGCCTTCATTTCCACAGGAAGCTGACAATAACTTTATATGAACACTTTACACATCCTTCTGTCTGAACACATGCTATTAATTTATCCTGCTGTGCAGGCAGCAATTTACCTGTTTCCCAGGTGATGTTCGTCCTCTGTCTTTGTTTTAATCCATCTTACATGCCATTTTACTTCACTGTTTTGAAAGAAGAATAAGAAGCAAGTGACATTTGTAGAAATATTCTGTCAACAAGTTCACATTGACTTCGATTTTACCCCAAAATTCTACCACTGTGCCACCCTAATTGATCTCCCTCACGATCTGATATATTTGCATTGCACGCAATCAGAAGCTTTTCATTGTACTTTGGTGCATTAGACAATAATAAACCAATCTCAATATCAAGGGGAAACCCTCTCTAAATACTTTAGTTTAATTAAGTTTAGCGATAAAGCATGGAAACAGACCCTTTGGTCCATAGCGCAAATTTACAGAGTCCAAATAACTGAAAAGCCCGCACATCCTTGGGACGCGGGAAGAAACCGTGGCACCCGGATGAAGCCCACACGGTCACAGGAAGAACATGCAAACTCCCCATGAACAGCACCCATAGTCAAGATCTAATACAGGTCACTGGCACTCTATCAGTTGGAAATAATCATTGTCTGAACCTTAAGTTAGACTAAAATTATTTACCATTTATCTGCTCAAGCCAAAATGTTCTCCGAGTTTTGTTACGTTTGGACCTTAGTTACTTCATTATTTAAGGGGATTTCCAATTATCAATGGAAGATTTTGACATGATCGAAGATAAATCAGCTAAGCAGTGGAATATGGTTCAATTTTGGACATTCCACTTGAACTCACGTTGTGGGGACCTGCGGCTGAGATGATAAGTTTACAGCAGTTCCAACCATTTTCGAATTGTTCCTCTTCCCAGACTTTGAGCAGGGCTAGGACTCTATTCCTTAATAGTGCAGGAGGATTAGGGGTGATCTTATAGAGGTGTACAAAATCGTGCGAGTAATATCTATACATAACTAAAACTCTGATCTTGTTATCTTCCGGTTTGGCGGTCTTTCTGTTTACCCAAAAACGGTTCGCGATAGCAGTACGATGGTTCGCCAGTTCACTCATCATTCTCCTGTGCTGCGAATGCGCCAAGTTTCGTTTCCGATCGGATGAATGCCGTATAGCGAGGTCTAAAAATCGTAAAAAAAACGCGCGTATGCAGATCGATCTCTTCTCCTGCCAGTCGGTTGCCCGCGTGGATTAGTCTCTTCCCCTGTCACTCCCCGGGACGGTCCGCCCCTTCCGGCGCCATCGCGTCTTTACTGGAGCTGAGGGTGGCCGGCGGAGGTTTTCAATTGAACTTTCGGAGGGATCCGAAGCAGCCCAGCCCCCCGCCCCAAGCAGCAGCCCCCGCCCCATCAGCAGCCCCGCCCCAAGCGGCAGCCCAGTGTCGGGAGTCCGACCCAGCCCAGAGTCGGAGACCCAACACAGCGTTGGCGATGTCGCTGAACGGAAAGTGGAGACTCTGATCCCGGTGCAGGAGAATGACCAGCGACCAGCGACTAGTGCCCGCCGTGAGTCCCCATCGCACCGTCAATTCCCACCACTACCCCTCTGGTCCCCCTCGCTGACTCCTTCCCCCCTCTCCCCCACGTCTCTTCCCCTTCTTTTCTTCGAACTCACTCCCGCCCCGCCCACACACCCCTCTCCCCCCACAACTCCCCCCTGCCCACACACCCTCCCCCAACAAGCTTCCGTGACCACAACCCCCCGTCCACATACCACTCCACATACCCCTCCCCACGCCACCCCGCCACCCACACACTTCGCTGCAGGTAGTTAAGGCAGGTACTATAACAACGTTTAAGAAGCATTTAGACATGTACATGGGTGGAAATTGCTTTTAAAACATGGGGGGGGACACAATGACGCCTGCCATCCAGGACAGGGGTCGGCAACCTACGGCCCATGGGCCGGATCCAGCCCGTAACCCAAAATCATCCAGCCCGCAGGTGTATTTTTTTCAATTAGTTCTCGCAGCCTGGGAACTGCAGCCAGACCTGGGGCAAGCGAGCCGACCTGGAATTCAGCTCATAGAATCACGTTGATTCAGATTGCAATGGTTCTGATGGAGCCAGATAGAGCTTCAGTAAGCATTGCAACCTTCACGTGGTCCGCCCTGTTTCAACGAATGCAATCAACCTGGCGATTGCACAATCAAATAAGATCAAATAGAACAAGTTGTCCTGCAACGTTAGGCTGTGCATGCCATACGCAAGAAGAAGAAGTAAACACAGAGAAATAATTGCTGCTTGTTAGCGTAGCCACATCAGCTTGCACTGGACGAGCCTAAACTAATGGTACCATAATTAGCCATTTTAGATTTGCCGTCCAGTTTACTGTATGGGGCAAAACCATTTTGAGGCAGCATCTCCTATAGCATTGCACTCGGAAATATAATGCACCACACATTGCAGTAACTAACTGTTGAAAAGTAAGATACAAAGTTATTTATTACTGTTCATAGCACAGCTTAACTTCATATTTACTCTTTATCAGTGTGTATTGTTCATTGTAATCCAATGTAATCCAATGTTCATATGAACCTCATCTGATCTGCAAGATGTGATTTTAGTTTTGTTTAGTTTAGAGGACACAAAATGGAAACAGGCTATTTGACCCATCGAGCTCACATCGACCACTGATTACCCGCACACTAATTCCGTATTATTTCGCTTACGCATCCTATGAGACCCGCAGAGTTACCAAGAAATGATGAGTTGCCAGCCTAGTGAAGTTGTAACATGACATACTGGACAGCAAAAGGAGAATGCAACAGAGTCATAGTCACACTGCAGGGAAACGTCCTTCAGGCCAACTTGTCCATTCTGACCAGGTTTTATAGATAAGCTTGGCCCATTTGCCTCTATTGACCCAGAGCCTTCTCAAACTTTCCTATCCATGTACTTGCCTTTTAAACATTACCATTATACCCAGCTATACAGCCTCCTTAGGCACCTTGTTTCATATGTGGACCACACTCTGCATGAAGAAATAGCCGCTCAAATCTTGGGAGACAGTTTACAATTTACAGCCAAATAATCTACAAACCTGCACGACCTTGGAATGTGGGAGGAAACCGGAGCATCCGGACAAACCAACGTTGGCACAGGGAGAACGAACAGACTCCGCACACACCGCACCTGTAGTCAGGATCAAACCCGGGTTGCTGGTGCTGTAAGGCAGCAACTCTACTGCTGTGCCACTGTGCCACCCTAAATTGCATTGGATACCAACCAAGGCAACACAGTGGTTTGTACATTCTCCCTGTGAACGTGTGGGTTTTGTAAATTGTCCCCAGTGTGTAGGATAGTGCGAGTGTATGGTTGATCACTGCTCGGCACGGACTCGGTGGGCCGAAGGGCAAGTTACCATGTTGTCTCTCTAATATCAACTAAACTAAAACTTGAACCTAGGTCACTGGAGTTGTGAGGCGGTCTGTCTACTCAGTGTGGCACTATGCTAATATGTACAAGAGAAGTCAAGAGTGTTTCATACATATACACAATGGAACAATGAAATTCTCATTTGCAGCAACATTACAGGCCTGTACATAATTACACATTGATGATAGACAATGAACACAAATTCAACTAATCCCAATGTGTGCAAAAAAAACCCCAAAGTCCTCAGTACATCCAAAAACAGTCTATTGTTGATAGTTAATGGTAGTGTTGTGCATCATTCAATTGCCTGCAGGTTTCGTTTTTTAGTTCAGAGATGCAGTGCGGAAACAGGCCCTTCGGCCCACCAGGTCAGAGGCCAATACAATTTTCCTGATGGTGGGAGTGAAATTAGAGCTTGGCTGGGATGGTGTGTGTCTTTGATGATAGGGGCTGCCATTTTGAGGCATCATCTCCTATAGATTCCTTCGTCAAGGCTGAGGGATGATCTCAAAGAGTCGTATAAAATCATGAGGGAAATAGGTATGGTAAAAGCATAGTCTTTTACCCAGGGTACGACAATCAAAAACAAAAGTGAGAAGGGCAAGATTTACTATGAATCTGTGGGGCAACCTTTTTCTCTCAGAGGGTGATGAGTATATGGAACAAGGTGCCAGATGATGTAATTGAGGCAGTTACTTTTACAGCAACTAAAAGGCACTTGGACAGGTACATAGATTGTAAAGATTTCAAGGGATATGGGCCAAATGTGGGCAAATGGCGTTGAGGAGCCATCTTGGCATGGACCAAAGGGCCTGTTTCCATGCCGTCTGGCTCAAAGTGAGTCAACACAATAGCTATTATTTAACGTAAGCGACTGATGATTGATTTTTCATCGTAAACTTCAAAACATCTAATAATCCATCCCTTGAATTGGTTAGTTGACTAAGCTTCCCTCTGCACCCTGCCTCTGAAGCACCGCGATAAACGTAAGCTCGAATTGGCATTCTGTTTGTGTCTGATCTAAATCTCACTTCTCAGCATCCTAAAGTGAGGTTATTTATTCACCGCATGCCTCCTTGTATATTTCAGCTCACGTTTAGGATATATGATCTTCCCAAAGGAAGAAACATTTCAAAACAGTCTATTAGTAATTTGATTATATTTCATGATTATTTAATTTTTTAATCATACAAAAGCAGTTCTGTAAAGAAATGGGCAGGCACACGTAGAATTGCCTGCAGAGGTTTCAATCTTAAAAAAGACAGTCAGTGAGGGTCCCTTCTTCCTGGAGTCATAGATGCATCACGAATATTTAGTGCTCAAAGAAACCAGGACACAGAACTGGTTTAGTCTGGAATAATACAGTAAAGCTTCCAACTTTAAGTGCAACTAATGCTTCAGAGCTGAAAAATGCAAAGTTGTGTCACTGAAATCATTTAAAGATCAATAAGGTCAAATTCCAGGAGCAATGAAGCTCATAGTGGCCTCAGCTCCTCAATTTATTCCATCCATGGTCACTTTAAAAAATATAGTTTTTTTGATATTTCCTGTGAGCAGAATTAGGCCATTTGGCCCATCAAGTCTACTCCACCATTCAATCGTGGCTGAACTAAATCTCCCTACTAACCCTCTCAACCCCATTCTCCTGTCTTCCCCCTGCAACTCTTGAAACCCTACTTCCATCTCCCTTGCACATTTGTTTTCTTCTTTCACAAATTAGTTGCACCTCAGGTGAGGTCCAATAAAGCTCCCTCTGCCTTGACTCCTGATGAAGGGGTTCAACAGAAAATGTTGATCCATATATACTGTTCCTTCCATTCACTTCTTCCAACAAAATGTTTATTGCTCTAGATTCCAGCATTTACGTTCTGTTGTGTCTCCATTTTACTGCCCCACTGCTGCGGGATATCGAGACCATAGTGAGAGCCTCATCTATAATGGAAGACTATAATGGAAATAATCTTCCATTATAGATGAGGCTCTCACTAGGGTCTCCTCGATATCCCACAGCTCCGCTCTTACTCCCCCTCTCCCCATTCGTAACAAGGACAGAGTCCCCCTTATCCTCACCTTCCACCCCATCAGCCATCGCATACAGCATATAATCCTCCAACATTTTCGCCACATCCAACGGGATCCCACTACTGGCCACATCTTCCCATCCCCACTCCTTTCTGCTTTCCGCAGAGACCGCTCCCTCCAGAACTCCCTGGTCAACTCGTCCATTCCCACCCAAACCACCCCGTCCCCAGGTACTTTCCTCTGCAACACCTGTCCCTTTACCTCCCCCCTCGACTCCATCCAAGGACCCAAACAGTCTTTCCAGGTGAGGCAGAGGTTCACTTGCACCTACTCCAACCTCATCTACTGTATCCGCTGTTCCAGGTGTCAACGTTTCTACGTCGGCGAGACCAGGCGCAGGCTTGGCGATCGTTTCACTGAACACCTCCACTCAGTCTATCTTAACGTACCTGATCTCCCAGTGGCTCAGCACTTCAACTACCCCTCCCATTCCCAATCTGACCTTTCTGTCCTGGGCCTCCTCCATTATCAGAGTAAAGGGCCTGTCCCACTTATGTGTCCTTGGCACGCAAATTACGCGACCTCGTGGTCGCGTTGAGCCGCGACGGTCCCGCGTAGGTCGCGCGCGATTTCATTTGACCGCACAGCCTTCTGGAGCACGTGACATCATTTGAAGATGGACACAAAATGCCGGAGTAACTCAGCGGGACCGGCAGCATCTCTAGAGAGAAGCAATGGGTGATGTTTCTTGTCGAGACTCTTCTTCAGTCTGAAAGAAGGGTGTCGACCCGAAACATCACCCATTGCTTCTCTCCAGAGATGCTGCTGGTCCCACTGAGTTACTCCAGCATAGTGTGTCTATCTTCAATTTTCTTGGCCCCGCTCTGGGAGTAGAAGTGGTGGCGGATCTGGACCGCAACAGCCGTGAGCCACAGGCCGAGCTCGGCGATTGTTTGCCTGCTACTGCTGCAGTTGCAGGTGAGACGTTGCGTCGTGCCAGCGTCTTGGGCCTGCCCCACTTTGGCCGTCAGTTCCGCGACAGGCCGTTGGCGCGCGAAGATTTTGTTCCCTACAAACATTTCGGAGCCCCACGCGATATCGCGCACAACTACATACCCTTCCGCGCTTCTCAGTGGGTCCGCGCGGGGCCCACTGTCCCACCTACGTGTCCTTGGCACGCAAATTATGACATTAATCTGAATACGGGACTCTACCCAAAACGTCGCCCATTCCTTCTCTCCAGAGATGCTACCTCACCCGCTGAGTTACTCCAGCATTTTGTATCAACCTTTAGTTTTTTCTTTAGTTTTGTTTAGAGATGCAATGCGGAAACAGCCTTTTCGGCCCATCAAGAACGCACTGAATAGTGATGCCCGCACATTAACACTCTCCTACACAAGGGATAATTTTGCATTTGAAAGCCAATTAACCTACAAACCTGTACGTCTTTGGAGCGTGGGAAGAAACCAAAGTTCTCGGAGAAAACCGCGCAGGTCACGGGAGAATGTACAAACTCTGTGCAGACAAGCACCTGTAGCCAGGATCAAATCCGTGTCTCTGGTAATGTAAGCGCTGTAAGGCATGAACTCTACTGCTGCCACAACTGAGGTGCTCTCAGATTCTATTGCTCTTTGACTATGTTCTTACCACGACTCACTACAACAGCCATGTATCCTTGAGACCTGATGCAGGGTCGCATCTCATGATGTTGACCATTCGCTTCTACCCACAGATGCAGCTTGACTCGCTGGGTTCCTCCAGCAGATTGTTGCTGCAGATTCCAGCAACTGTCACCGCTTATGTCCCCCTCTGTTGCCTTCGATGAATGCTGCCTTAACTTAAGTCTCAGGGCCGGCCTTAAGCCAATTGGACCAATTGCTCCCACTCGCCCCTAAGGGAGCTCGCTCTAGGATCTTTGGAGTAATCTACTCTCGGCTCGGGTAGATCTACCCCGGGTGGAGGGGGGAGAGAGGGGTGGAGAGAGAGCAGAGGGGTGGAGGGGGAAGAAATGGGTAGATGGGGAGGGGGGTGTGAGGGGGAATGGAGAAGGGGGAGAGGGGGAAGTGGATCATTCACTCACAGTCCCAGGGCAGCGCTCCCGCCCCTCTAGGCGCCGTGCTTCACGCACACAGCCCCAGCTCCATCCCTCTCTCTCCCCGGGACAATACAAGGAGGGCCGGGGGTTGGAGCAACGTTTACAAACCTCGGCCTCAGCTCACACCTGTCCGCCCGGACCCTGGCATCCGCTCCTGCCGCCGGCCCTCTCCCTCCTTTCTCTCCTTCCCTTCCCTCCCTCCCTTCCCTCTTCCCTCCCTCCCTCCCTTCTCTCCTTCCCTCTCTCCTTCCTCTCTCTATTTTCCCTTCTCTCCTCCCCTCCCTCCCTTCTTTCTCTACTTCCCTCCCTCCGTTCTCTCCTTCCCACACACATACACATAACACAGACAACTAACACACACACATCACGCACAGACAAGTAACATACACACAACTAAGACACACATACACACAACTAAGTTAGGATGGGGCTGAAGCCAAAAATATTATTGCCTGGATTGGTTTTTCACCAATAGTTATTGGTTTTCCAGGATCTAATTATTTATTTATTTATTTTTCATTTCACAGTCACTAAAACAAGTGGTATTGTAACTATGTACTTTTCGGAGGTGATCTGCTCATTTTGTTTGATACTTGTAGGCTTACATGTATGCAATTTTATATTAAAATGTAGTTTAGATCTGTTTGGTCCATCAACTCGCAGGCACCTTTTAAGCGCACATTTTGATTACTTTCCATTCTACCATAGAGATATAAAGTCTATAATAGACATTATTTGTGTTTCTATGATTCCACAGACCTTGGCTGGGAACCTGGGGCTCACCAAAATTGTTCCCAATTGGGCCCCACACCTCCTAAGGCCGGCCCTGTTAAGCCTTGTAGGTCTATTCTACATTGCTGAACAAAGCTTCCTGTTGAACTCATATTTCTTCTCTTTTGCAAATCCCAGCTGAGACAGAATTGGTGGAAAGGGTGCACAGTTTGGAAGTACTTGTCACAGTCATAGAGTCAAACAGCGTGGAAACAGGCCCTACAGCTCAAATTGCCAACAGCAAACAACATGTCCCGTCTACACTAGTCCCATCTGTCTATGTTTGGCTCATGTCCTTCTAAAACAAACCTATCCATGTACCTGTCTAAATGTTTCTTAAACGATGCAATAGTACCTGCCTCATATTTGTGAAAAATATCATCCCTCGGGTTCCCATTCAATCTTTCCCCTGTAACCTTAAAGCTATGTCCTCTGATTCACGATTTCCCTACTCTGGACAAGATACTCTGTGCGTTTACCCGCTCTATTCCTCTTATGATTTTCTACACTTCTATAAGATCACTCCTCATCCTCCTGAGCTCCAAGGAATAGTCCTGGCCTGTTTAACCTCGCCCTATAGCTCAGACTCTCGAGTCCTGGCAACACCCTCGTAAATCTTCTCCAAGCCCTTTCCATCTTGACAACATCTTTCCTATACACATGGTGCCAAAAACTGAACACTGAACTCTAAATATTGCCTTACCACAGTCTTTTAAAATTGCAACATGACCCCCCAACTTCTGCACTCAACACTCTGAAGGATGAAGGCCAATGTGCCAAAAGCCTTTTTGACTACCCTATGTAACTGCACTCCTTGATCTCTCTGCTCAACAACACTCCCCAGAGCCCAACCATTCACTGTGTTGGTCCTGCCCATGTTAGATTACCCAAAATGGAAACAAGCCTTAATTTCCACTGGAAGCTGACCTCATTAACTTTATATGTACACTTTACATATCCTTCTGACAAACAGAACACCTTATTAATTTAACCTGTTATACAGGCATTAATTTACCTTTTTCCCAGGTGATGTACGTCCTCTGTCTTTGTGTTAATCCATCTTACGCCATTTTACTTCATTGTTTTGAAAGAAGAATTAAGAAGCAAATGATATTTTTAGAAATATTGTGTCAACGAGTTTACATTGACTTAAATTTTACCCTAAAAACAAATGTTTGCAAAAATTGAAGTTAAGGCAAATGGCAAGAGATTTTTTATCAATGGCAGAATGAAATTGTTCTGACTGGAAGATACGGTGTGGGCTAAAAAGCTTATCCTGTGGAGTACTGTTCCATCTTCTATGTAGCATATTAGGCACAGTGGCACAGCGGTAGAGTTGCTGCCTTACTGTTCCCGAGACCCGGGTTCAATCCTGACGATGGGGGTACTATCTGTACGGAATTTGCACGTTCTCCCTGTGACTGCATGGGTTTTTCCCGGGTGCTCCGGTTTCCTCCCACATTCCACAGACATGTCGGTAGGTGAATTCGCTTCTGTAAATTGTCTCTTGGATAGAATTAGCGAATGGGTGATCGTTGGTCAGCATGGACTCGGTGGGCCTGTTTCCACACTGTATCTCTAAACTAATATCTATCTATAACTAAAACTCAAATATGATCATCTTTGCAAGTGCATCATTCTGCCTTGTATGTTAGAATTCGTGATACCTAGAGTTAATCAGGTGGAATTGATATTCACTGGATAACAAAAAGCTGAAATCATCAAGTGAGACTTGAGATTAAAATAAATTAGTCTCAATGTCTCGTCAAGATGTTGAAATGTCACAGTGGGAGCAGCTGAGACGGTAGCACTTAAATCCGTTCAAATCAAATTGGATAAATATCTGTTTGGGAATAGAATTAGTGCAGATTGAGATGAACATCAGGGGATGGGGTGGCATTTCACTGAGTGAACGCAGTGGTTATTTTCAGATTGCAGAACTAAATGGAGATTCTGCTGTTTGCCTTGATTCCATTTGGAGTTGAATGTATGATATTTTTCATTGTCACATATAAGGCAGAATGAGAAATCCATTCACAGGGGACTGGGGAAAATAAAATACAGGTTGACACCAGTCTCTTGGAGGAATGGTTTCATGCACTGAATAAGTGCCCCTCATTCTAAAATTTCTTGGCATAGTTTCAGGGAAACATACAAGTTCTGCCCCTTACCCATGCCGACCAAGTTGACATAGTGGGTTTGTTGCATTTGCCTGCATTTGGCCTATAGCTTTAGACCTCAGACAGACATAGTGGAAACAGGCCCTCCAGCCCACCGAGTCCACACCGACCACTGATCGCCCGTTCGTACTAGTTCTATATTATCCCACTTTCTCATCCACTTCCTACATACTCGGGCCAATTTACAGAGGCAAATTAACCCACAAACCTGCACGTCTTTGAGGTATGGGAAGAAACCGGAGCATCCTGAGGAGACCCACGCGGTCACAGGGAGAACGTACAAACTGCACAGTCAACACCCGAGGTCAGGATCCAACCCAGGTCTCGGGCGCTGTGATGCAGCAGCTCTACCTACTGCGCCACTGTGCCCTCCGCCCTAAGCACGGGGATGTATTTTAAAGCATTAGATCAAACAATTATATCATTTTGAATGACGGTTTAGGCTTGAGGGGCTGAATGGCCTACTCCTGCTCCTCGTGTTCTTGTGTTTTTATCTTTTACTTGGTCCAGTCTCATCTAGTTTAGAGAAATCTCCGATTTGGTCAAGCAATTTTACAATTCGTTTATGTAAAATACATGCACTGCTTTCATCAAAGGATTAATTGAGGGGGTACCTTTCACCTTTCACCTTTCATGTAACCGGCAGTGTGTACCTGAAGCATTTGTGTTTGGAATGCAGATGTAGAACATTTTAGCACTGGAACAGGACCTTTGGCCCACAATGTCAATGCTGTATATGATGACAAGATAAACTAATCTCATCTGCCTGCAAGAGGTTCGTGCCACTCTATTTTCTGCATATCTGTGTGCCTATCTGAAGGTTTCAACTTCATTATCATATCTGCCTCTACCACCATCCCTGGTGGCATGTTCCAGGCACCCACCACCCTCTGTGTAAAAGAAACTCATGGTGGCGCAACAGTAGAGTTGCTTACTTACAGTGAATGCAGCCCCGGAGACCCAGATTCGATCCCGACCACGGGTGCTGTCTGTACGGAGTTTGTGCGTTCTCCACGTGACCTGCGTGGGTTTTCTCTGAGATCTTCGGTTTAATCCCACATTTCAAAGACATACAGGTATGTAGGTTAATTGGCTTGGAAAATGTAAAATTTGTCCTTAGTGGGTGTAGGATAGTGTTAATGTGTGGGGATCGCTGGTCGGCGGGTTACGGTGGGCCGAAGGGCCTGTTTCCGCGCTATATCTCTAATCTAAACTAAAAAAAAGACTTACACCACATATTGGTAATTCAAATTTCACTGTACCATAATTGGTACATGTGACAATAAACTGACCTCGAAACCTTGATATCTCCTATAGGCTTTACCCCTCTCCCCTAGAGCTATGATCTATGTTTGAATGAGAAGGAGAGAGTTCTTCAGTCTTCCAGCCTCGTTTTACACTTCCACGATGTGTGGCTAACCATTCTGTGAAGGCAATGTAACAAAGAAATACATTCATTTCCGTTTAAAGCATTTTCCTTCGTAAATCACTGAAAGACTTCCTTTGGAAAAGTAAGTACCTGTCAGAGGTTTTTATTCATCACAAAATGATCATCACATTCAGTTGACAACTCTTGCAACCGCACAGCATTAAATGCAAGGATTTAATAATTTATCGCCTAATAGAATTCTTCGGGAATTAGAGACTTCAGCAGTTGTCCTTGTTGAGTTTAAGTTGTAGAATGAAGTAAGTGTAAATCGCTTGGTATCTTTTTTTTGCTCGCAGGAACTGGATTTATTCGGCATTTATTTCTTGCCCTTAATTGCCTCCAGAACTGTGATTTGCCAAAGCGAAGTTAAGAATCACCCATGTACACAAATGGACATACATGCACACACATGTACATATACATGTACATACTTGCATATGTACATGCAAGCATACATATGCACACACATGGTACACGTATGCATACGCATGCACTCGCAAATGTGCACATGTACCATTCTTGATATTGGCATATATACTAATTACTGGAGTATAAATCCCCTCCTTAGAGTGACGCAGTTCAACATCCAGACTCAACATCAATCAGAACATTGAACCACACAAAAACTGAACAGGCCCTTCAGCCCACAATCTCTGTGCTGAACATGATGCCAAGATAAAGCAATCTCATCTGCCTGCATATGATCCATATCCTATCATTCCCTTCATATGCATGCGCCTATCTAAAAGCCTGCCACAGAGGGTAGTTGAGGCCAGTTCATTGGCTATATTTAAGAGGGAGTTGGATGTGGCCCTTGTGGCTAAGGGGATCGGAGGGTATGGAGAGAAGGCAGGTACGGGATACTGAGTTGGATGATCAGCCATGATCATATTGAATGGCGGTGCAGGCTCGAAGGGCCAAATGGCCTACTCCTGCACCTAATTTCTATGTTTCTATGTTTCTATGTCTCTCATAATTTTACATACAGTACTTCTATCTAGTGTCCCCTTAACCTCTGGCAAGTCAGCCCAAACTTCTATCTATCCAGGATGTTTATCCAGTAACTTAAACATGTTCCCAGTACAGCAAAAGAGGAGTTCAAAATCTTGTAGAATCACTGTCTCACAGCACCAGAGACCTGGGTTCGATCCTGACATTGGGCCGCTGTCTTTGTGGAGTTTGTATGTTCTTCCTGTGTCGGTGTGAGTTTCCTCCAGGTGCTCTGGTTTCCTCCCACATCCCAAAGACGTGCGGGTTTGCAAGTTCATTGATTTCTGCAAATTGCTCCGGAAGTTTAGGGAAAGTGGGATAACGAAGAACTAGTGTGAACGGGCGATCAATGGTCAGCGTGGACTCGGTGAGCCAAAGGGCCCGTTTCCCTGCTGTATCTCTCAACTGAATTTTAAAAATTGCACGTTAGTTTCTGGCATCCTTTCCTGACTTGCACATTAATGAACCTTCTGAACCTTCTGAATTTTGTAGTCGGCAGGGCAGTACTCTGCATATCGCCAACTTTGGACAATTTAACATTTTTACCAAGCCAATTAAACAAGCCAATTAACCTACAAACCGGTACGTCTGGAGTGTGGGAGGAAACCGAAGTTCTCGGAGAAAACCCACGCAGATCACGGGGAGAACGCACAAACTCCATACTGCTGTGCCACCGTGACTGCCATTTATGATATTTATTTTCCAATGCCTTCAATTTAAGCAGTAGCTTAGATATTAAATAGGCTACAATTTATTCTCATTAAATTGTGAATACATTAACAAAACTGTGTACAAAAAAAAATGTCATTGTACCTTGGTACATGTGGCAATAAAGTACCATTGGATGATTGACCATTGTTTTGAGATGCTGCAAATCAAGTGACACTAACTCAGATCAGTTACACTAAACTCTGAAGCATAAAATATGCTGTATCTCTACTTTAGTAAGAGTTACTTCATAACAAGAGGAGTTGAGCATAGGAGCAAGTAAGTCCTTCTGCAGTAGTACAGGACCCTTGTGAAACCACACCTGGAGTATTGTGTGCTGTTTTGGTCTCCTAATTTGAGGAAGGGCATTCTTGCTATTGAGGGAGTGCAGCATCGGTTCATGGGGTTAATTTCCGGGATGGCAGGACTGTCATATGATGAAAGAATGGAGCGACTGGCTTGTTTTCACTGGAATTTAGGATGCGAGGGGATCTTATTGAAACATATAAGATTATTAAGGGTTTGGACACGCAAGAGGCAGGAACATGTTCCCGATGCTGGGGGAGTCCAGAACCAGGGGCCACAGTTTAAGAATAAGGGGTAAGCCATTTAGAACAGAGATGAGGAAAACCTTTTTCACACAGAGGGTTGTGAATCTGTGGAATTCTCTGCCTCAGAAGGCAGTGGAGGCCAATTCTCTTGATGTTTTCAAGAGAGAGTTAGATAGAGCACTTAAAGATAGTGGTCAGGGGATATGGGGAGAAAGCAAGAATGAGGTACTGATTGTGGATGATCAGCCATGATCACTGTGAATGGTGGTGTTAGCTCGAAGGGCCAAATGGCCTACTCCTGCAGCTAATGTCTATTGTCTATTGTAACAGGCGCTTCGGCCCACTAAGTCCACCCCAGCCATCGATCAACCAGCCATTCACTAGTTCTATGTTATTCTAGTTTTGCAGCTTACACATCAATGATAATTCATGGCTCTTCTATGTTCTCCAAAGGCACTCCCCCAAACTTTCTACTCTCCTGAAGATCCTCCTTTGTTTTCAGTATTCCATACCCTCCATCTGCTTCCTTTTTTTTAGTTTTTAGTTTCGTATAGTTATAGAGATATAGAGCGGAAACAGGCCCTTCAGTCCACTGAGTCCGCACCTTCCAGCGATCCCCGTACACTAACACTATCCTACACACGAGGGACAATTTACAATCTTTACCAAAGCCAATCAACCTACAAACCTGTGCGTCTTTGGATTGTGGGAGGAAACTGGAGCATCCGGAAAAAACCCACACGGTCTCAGGGAGAATGTAGAAACACTCTGCAGACAGCACCCATAGTCAGGATCGTACCCTGGTCTCTGGCTCAGTAAGACAGCAGCTCTACCGCTGTACCACCATGCTGCCCGTTTTTCTCCTAATCAAACTCTTGATGTCCTTACTTTGATGGCCCAACTAGCCCAAACCAACCAAGATGTCCGCATCCACACTAATTCCACCTGTTCGCATTTAGAAACATAGAAACGTAGAAATTAGGTGCAGGAGTAGGCCATTCGGTGCAGGAGTAGGCCATTCGGCCCTTCGAGCCTGTACCGCCATTCAATATGATCATGGCTGATCATCCAACAGCATCCCGTACCTGCCTTCTCTCCATACTCTCTGATCCCCTTAGCCACAAGGGCCACATCTAACTACCTCTTAAATATAGCCAATGAACTGGCCTCAACTACCCTCTGTGGCAGAGAGTTCCAGAGACTCACCACTCTCTGTGTGAAAAAAGTCTTTCTCATCTCGGTCTTAAAGGATTTTCCCCTTATCCTTAAGCTGTAACCCCTTGTCCTGGATTCCCCAACATCGGGAACAATCTTCCTGCATCTAGCCTGTTCAACCCCTTAAGAATTTTGTAAGTTTCTATAAGATCCCCTCTCAATCTCCTAAATTCTAGAGAGTATAAACCAAGTCTATCCAGTCTTTCTTCATAAGACAGTCCTGACATCCCAGGAATCAGTCTGGTGAACCTTCTCTGCACTCCCTCTATGGCAATAATGTCCTTCCTCAGATTTGGCTCATATCCCTCCAAACCTTTTCTATCCATGCACATATCCAAATGTATTTTAAATGTTGCCTCAACTACCTCCTCTGGCAACTCTTACCATCTGCCCACCACCCTCTGTGTGTAAACATTGCTCCTCGGGTTCCTGATAAATCTTTCTGTTCTCAACTTAATCTTATGTCTTCTGGTTATTGATCCCCCTGCTTGACGTTAAATGTTATGAGCACCTATAAACCTCGACGTAAGGAATGCTGTCCACTCTCTTCAGCACAAGACAGGTTTCTAAGTCCTGGAATTTTTTACCATTTGCATTAGGAGGCAAAGCCACGCGCCATCCAGATTGATACTTCATCATTGAAATCAGCAGATGTGTAATAAACCAGGAGGTTACTGCAACTTTACACATATAATGGGACCATATTCTTCCAGTTTCACTAACCATATTAATGTGAAATTAAGGCCTATGCCTCATCTAACAAACATCACCCTTGGCAATGCAGCCACCCTCCTGCTGTTATCACTCTCGTGAACGGGCATCTCGTAAGGGCAGTGATGAAGGTCCCAATCTTGCAATCTAATGTCATTCATTTACAATTTCACTAACGCTTTAATCCACACTGTGTTTATTTTATCTTTTGCACCACGATGTACTCATAGAAACATAGAAAATAGGTGCAGGAGGAGGCCATTTGGCCCTTTGAGCATGCACCGCCCTTCATTGTGATCATGACTGATCATCCACAATCAATAACGCGTGTCTGCCTTCTCCCCATAGCCCTTGATTCCGCTAGCCCCTAGACTCCACCTAACTCTCTTTTAAATTCATCCAGTGAATTGGCCTCTACTGCCTTCTGTGGCAGAGAATTTTGCAAATTCGCATCTCTCTGTGTGAAAAAGTTTTTTCTCGTCTCAGTTTTAAATAGCCTCCCCTTTATTCGTAGACTGTGGCCCCGGTTCTGGGCTCCCCCAACATGGGGAAGATTTTTCCTGCATCGAGCTTGTCCAGCCCTTTTAGAATTTTATAGGATTCTATAAGATCCCGTCTCATCCTTCTAAATTCCAGTGAATACAAGCCTAGTCTTTTCAATCTTTCCTCAATTGACAGTCCCGCCATCCCGGGGATTAATCTTGTGAACCTTTTGCTGCACTGCCTCAATAGCAAGGATGTCCTTGCTCAAATTAGGAGACCAAAACTATACACAATACCCTAGATATGGTCTCACCAGGGCCCTGTACAACTGCAGAAGGACCTCTTTACTCCTGTTTTCTCGTTATGAAGGCCAACATGCCATTAGCTTTTTTCACTGCCTGCTTTACCTGCATGTTTACTTTCAGTGACTGGTGTACAAGGACACCCAGGTCTCGTTGAACTTCCCTTTTTCCTAATCTGACACCATTAAAATAATAATCTGTCTCCTTGTTCTTGCCGCCAAAGTGGATAACCTCACATTTATCTGCATTATACTGCATCTGCCCACTCACTCCTGTCCCTGCAACCTCCTAGCATCCTCTTTGTAGTTCACACTGCCACCTAGCTTTGTGTCATCTGCAAATTTGTTACTTTTAATCCCATCATCTAAATCATTAATATATATTGTAAATAGTTGCGGCCCCACCACCAAGCCTTGCGGCACTCCACTCGCCACTGCATGCCATTCTGAAAGGGACCCGTTTATTCCTACTCTTTGTTTCCTGCCTGCCAACCAATTCTCTGTCCAAGTCAATTCCCTACTCTCAATACCATGTGCTCCAATTTTGCCCACTAATCTCCTGTATGGGACCTTATCAAAGGCTTTCTGAAAGTCCAGATACACTACATCCACTGGCTCGCCTTCATCCATTTTACTTGTCACATCCTCAAAAAATTCCAGAAGATTAGGCAAGCTGGATTTCCCATTCATGAATCCATGCAGACTTGGACCAATCCTTTTACTGCTATACAAATGCTCCATTATTACTTATTTAATCATTGACTCCAGCATCTTCCCCACCATCGATGTCAGGCTAACTGGCCTATAATTCCCAGGTTCTCTCTCGCTTTTCTTCTTGAAAAGTGGGATAACATTAGCTACCCTTCAATCCATAGGTACTGATTCTGAATCTATAGAACATTGGAAATTGATCACCAATACGTCCACGATTTCTAGAGCCACCTCCTTCAGTACCCTGCGATGCAGACCATCAGGCCCTGGGGATTTATCAGCCTTCAGTCCCATCAGTCTACCCAATATTATTTCTCGCCAAATGCAAATTTCTTTCAGTTCCTCTGTCTCCCTCGATCCGCTGTCCTCTGGTACATCTGGGAGATTGTGTCTTACTTAATGAAGACAGAACCAAAGTACCTGTTCAACTCTTCTGCCATTTTCTTGTTACCCATAATTATTTCACCTGTTTCTGCCTTCAAGGGACCCACATTTGTCTTTACTAATCTTTTTCTCTTAACATACCCAAAGAAGCTTTTACTATCCTTCTTTATATTCTTGGCCAGCTTACCCTCGCACTTCATCTTTTTAATAGACATTCTTGCCATAGAGGGAGTACAGAGAAGGTTCACCAGACTGATTCCTGGGATGGCAGGACTTCCATATGAAGAAAGACTGGATAGACTCGGCTTGTTCTCGCTGGAATTTAGAAGATTGAGGGGGGATCTCATAGAGACTTACAACATTCTTAAGGGGTTGGACAGGCTAGATGTAGGAAGATTGTTCCCGATGTTGGGGAAGTCCGGGACAAGGGGACACAGTTTAAGAATAGGGGGGAAGTCTTTTAGGACCTAGATCATTTTTCACACAGAAAATCATTTTTCACACAGAGAGTGGTGAATTTGTGGAATTCTCTGCCACAGAAGGTAGTTGAGGCCAGTTCGTTGGCTATATTTAAGAGGGAGTTAGATGTGGCCCTTGTGGCTAAAGGTATCAGGGGGTATGGAGAGAAGGCAGGTACAGGATACTGAGTTGGATGATCAGCCATGATCATATTGAATGGTAGTGTAGGCTCGACGGGCCGAATGGCCTACTCCTGCACCTATTTTCTATGTTTCTATGTTTCTATGTTAACCCATATTGCCCTTTTGGTTACCTTCTGTTGTCCTTTGAAAGTTTCCCAATCCTCTGGCTTCCCATTACTCTTTACTCTGTCATACACCTTTTCTTTTAGTGTTATTCCATCCCTAACTTCCTTGTCAGCCACGGTTAACCGCACGGTTGCATGCCGTAAAGGTAATGCTACGGTTGTTATGGGAGATTTCAACATGCAGGTAGACTAGGAAAATCAGGTTGGTACTGGACCCCAAGAAAGGGAGTTTGTGGAATGCCTCCGTGATGGATTCTTAGAGCAGCTTGTATTGGAGCCTATCAGGGAGAAGGCAATTCTGGATTTAGTGTTGTGTAACAAACCAGATTTGATAAGGGAACTTAAGGTTAAGGAGCCATTAGGAGGTAGTCACCATAATCTGATAGGTTTTGATCTATAATTTGAGAGGGAGAAGGGTAAATCAGAGGTGTCAGTGTTACAGTTGAACAAAGGGGACCATGGAGCCATGAGGGCCAAAGTTGACTGGAAAGATACCCTAGCAGGGATGACAGTGGAACAACAATGGCAGGTATTTCTGGGAATAATACAGAAACTGCAGGATCAGTTCATTTCCAATGAAAGATTCCAAGGGAAGGGATGACCGTGGATGACAAGGGAAATCAGGGACAGTATAAAAATAAAAGAGAAGTACAAAGTAGCAAAGATGAGGGAGAAGCAAGAGGATTGGGTAATGTTTAAAGAGCAACAGAAGATAACTAAAAAGGCAATGCGGGGTGAAAAGATGAGGTATGAAGGTAAGCTAGCCAAGAATATAAAGGAGGATAGTAAAAGCTTCTTTGGTGAAGAGGAAAAAAATAGTTAAGACCAAAGTTGGATTCTTGAAGACTGAAAAAGGTGAAATTATTATGGGGAACAAGGAAATGGCAGATGAGTTGAACAGGTACTTTGGATCCGTCTTCACTAAGGAGAACACAAACAATCTTCCTGATGTATTCGTGGCCAGAAGATCTGCGGTGATGGAGGAACTGAAGGAAATCCACATTAAGCAGGAAATGGTGCTGGGTAGACTGATGGGACTGAAGGCTGATAAATCCCCATGGTCTGCATCCTAGGGTACTTAATAAAGTGGCTCGAGAAATTATGGACGCATTGGTGAAAAATTTCCAATGTTCTATAGATTCAGGAACAGTTCCTGTGGATTGGATAGTAGCTAATGTTATGCCACATTTTAAGAAAGGCGGGAGAGAGAAAACAGGGAATTATAGACCAGTTAGCCTGACATCGGTAGTGAGGAAGATGCTGGAGTCAATCATAAAAGATGAAATAGCGACACATTTGGATAGCAGTAACAGGATCGGTTCGAGTCAGCATGGATTTACGAAAGGGAAATCATGCTTGACTACTCAACTGGAATTTTTTGAGGAGGTAACTGGACAAGGAAGAGTTAGTGGATGTAGTGTACCTGGACTTTCAGAAAGCATTTGATAAGGTCCCAAATAGGAGATTAGTGAGCAAAATTAGGGAACATGGTATTGGGGGAAGAATGCTGACATGGATAGAAAATTGGTTTGCTCACAGGAAACAATGAGTAGGGATTAATGGGTCCCTTTCAGAATGGCAGGCAGTGACTAGTGGAATACCGCAAGGCTCGGTTCTAGGACTGCAGCTATTTACAATATAAATAAATTATTTAGATGAAGGAATTCAAAGTAACATTAGCAAATTTGGGTGGCAGTATGAACTGTGAGGAGGATGCTATGAAAATGCAGGGTGACTTAGACAGGTTGGGTGAGTGGGCAGATTATTATCTAAATGGCGTCAAGTTGGGAAAAGGGGATGTACAACGGGATCTCGGGGGTCCTTGTTCATCAATCAATGAAAGTAAGCATGCAGGTGCAGCAAGCAATGAAGAAAGCAAATGGCACGTTGGCCTTCATAACAAGAGGGGTTAAGTATAGGAGCAAAGAGGTCCTTCTGCAGTTGTATAGGGCCATAGTGAGACCACACCTGGAGTATCAAGGTTCAAGGTTAGTTTATTGGTCACATACACCAATTGGTGTAGTGAAATGTTTCTTGCCAATGCAGCACATAGGAAAAGAATAGACATAACACTAATAAAGAGATTTAAACATTAAAAAAAATCCCCCCACAATGATTCCCATTATGAGGGAAGGCACAATCCCCAACCTATGTCCACCCATAGTCCCCAACCCATGTCCACCCATAGTCAGGCCTATTAAGGCCTCTGCAGTCGCCTGCACGGAGTATTGTGTGCAGTTTTGGTCCCCTAATTTGAGGAAGGTTAATTCCCAGGCTGGCGGGACTGTCATATGCTGAGAGAATGGAGCAGCTGGGCTTGTATACTCTGGAATTTAGAAGGATGAGAGGGCATCTTATTGAAACATATAAGATTATTAAGGGTTTGGACACGCTAGAGACAGGAAACATGTTCCCGATGTTGGGGGAGTCCAGAACAGTGTATGAATAAGGGGTAAGGCATTTAGCACAGTGGCCACAGTGTAGGAATAAGGGGTAAGGCATTTAGAACGGAGATGAGGAAACACCTTTTCACACAGAGAGTTGTGAGTCTGTGGAATGATCTTGGCCTGCTCCTCGCTCATGACTTCATAGCCCCCTTTGTTCAACTGCAACAACGACACTTTTGATTTAACCTTCTGATTAAAATTCATCATATTATGGTCACTACCTTGAGTTCCCTTATTAAATCTGGTTCATTAGACAATACTAAATCCAGAATTGCCTTCTCTCTGTTAGGCTCTTGTACAAGCTGCTCTAACATAGAAACATAGAAACATAAAAAATAGGTGCAGGAGGAGGCCATTCGGCCCTTCGAGCCAGCACCGATTCATTGTGATCATGGCTGATCGTCCGCTATCAATAACCCGTGCCTGCCTTCTCCCCATATCCCTTGACTCCACTAGCCCCTAGAGCTCTATCCAACTCTCTCTTAAATCCATCCAGTGATTTGGCCTCCACTGCCCTCTGTGGCAGGGAATTCCATAAATTCACAACTCTCTGGGTAAAAAGGTTTTTTCTCACCTCAGTCTTAAATGACCTCCCCTTTATTCTAAGACTGTGGCCCCTGGTTCTGGACTTACCCAACATTGGGAACATTTTTCATGCATCTATCTTGTCCAGTCCTTTTATAATTTTATATGTTTCTATAAGATCCCCCCTCCTCCTTCTAAACTCCAGTGAATACAAGCCTAGTCTTTTCAATCTTTCCTCATATGACAGTCCCACCATCCCAGGGATCAATCTCGTGACCCTACGCTGCACTGCCTCAATCACAAGGATGTCCTTCCTCAAATTAGGAGACCAAAACTGTACACAGTACTCCAGATGTGGTCTCACCAGAGCCCTATACAACTGCAGAAGAACCTCTTTACACCATTACTGAAACCTCTTGTTATGAAGGCCAACATTCCATTAGCTTTCTTCACTGCCTGCTGTACCTGCACGCCAACTTTCAGTGACTGGTGTACAAGGACACCCAGGTCTCGCTGTACCTCTCCCTTACCTAACCTAATCCCATTGAGATAATAATCTGCCCCCTTGTTTTTGCCGCCAAACCTCACATTTATCTATATTATACTGCATCTGCCACGCATCTGCCCACTCACTCAACCTGTCCAGGTCCCCCTGCAACCTCCTAACATAAGCTGCTCTAATATTCTACAAACTCCCTATCTTGGGGTCCAGAACCAACCTGATTTTCCCAGTCTACCTGCAGATTGAAATCTCCCATAACCACAGCAGCATTACCTTTGTTACATGCCAATTTTAACTCCTGCTGCAACTTGCATCCTATATCCAGGCTACTGTTTGAGAGCCTGTAGATAACTCCCATTAGTGTCTTCTTACCTTTACAATTCCTCAATTCTATCCACAGTGACTCTGCATCGTCAGTCCCTATGTCACCCCTCACAAGGGACTGAATTTCATCCCTCACCAACAGAGCTACCCCACCTCCTCTGCCCACCTGCCTGTCCTTTCTATAGGATGTATAACCCTGAATATTCAGTTCCCAGTCCTAATCCTCCTGCAACCAATTCTCTGTAATCCCCACAATGTCATCTCTACCAATCTCTAACTGAGCCTCAAGCTCATCCACTTTACTTCTTATACTTCACGCATTCATATATAATACTTTTAATCCATTGACCTCACCTTTCACATCGATTCGTATTTCACCTGGCCATACTCTCCAATCCCTTCGTGAGCTTTCTGTCCTGTTAATTCTGGTGTCTTTCTTAACTTTTTCTACACTCTCTTTCTCTTTCCCTCCATCCTTGTGTTTCCAATTTGTCTCCCCCCCGCTATAAATCCACCCGCGTAGCAGAGGCTAATACTCATGTATGGTACGATTTATATGGATAGCAGGCAAACTATACCTTTGCACTGTATCGTTGTATACAGGGCGGCATAGTGGTGCAGCTGTAGAGCCGCTGCCTCGCGAGATATGAGTTCGATCCTGACCTTGGATGCTGTCTGTGTGGAGTTTCTATGTTCTCTATGTGACCATGTGGATTTTCTCTGGGTGCTCCAGTTTCCTCCCATATTCCAAAGACGTGCAGGTTTGTAGGTTAATTGACTCCTGTAAATCGCCCCTAAGTGAGTGGGATAGAACTAGTGTACAGGTGATCGTTGGTCAGTGTGGACTCAGTGGGCCAAATGACCTGTTTCCAAGCTGTATCTCTAAACTATACTAAACTAAACTAAACTAAATCACTTTACGCCTTTACCCTAAATCTATTTCCTCTGCTTTTCTTCACCTCTGACAAGGGGAAACAATTAGTTGATTCCCGAAAAGATTCTTGGTTGAACTTAAACATTTTCACCTCAGAGGTACGATTGCTAGCTGGAGCTAAAATTATTTGTAAGTAGTTACTGTGCACTCCATTAGTCTGGAGCCACTTACTCAGCAAACATATCCACCATAATAAGATTTAACTGCATTATCTAAATAAAAGAAAATCTCAGTCACAGAAAAGCACCATTTATGTATAATAGATTCTGATACAGACTTAAAAGCCCTTCAATACAAAATTCACCTTTCAATGAAAACAGTCATTTCACATAATGCAAAATACATTTCAATTACATTTTAGCTCAAATTTATTTTTGGTATGAATTCTTGTGCAATGCAAGTTCCTGTAAATTAGTGTTTTATCTGAGGATGTTGCTTCTTTTTAATATGGGGGTTTAACATACTTAGGATATTTCCATTGTTTGTAATTCACTATTGGCAGAGTGTATGTCAAATTAAATTACTGCGATTGTTGTCACGGATGCATCTGGTCCCTGTGTGCCCACTGGTTCTGAGAGGCCACCAGAGAGCTAATGGACACCGTAGGCTCCCTTTCTAGAGGTATTCCAGCCTGAGTAAGGGGCAAGAGAGCAGATCTGGTCCAAGACCACCTGCTGCCTTGACCTATGAATGTCCACCTTGGCCAAGCCTAGGTGAAGATCAACGAGGAAGTGCATGCTGGTGAGGCAGCAATTGTGGTATTCTGTTCACTTTTGGTTACCCTCCTATGGGACGGATGTCAAAGATTGACACAAAATGCTGGAGTAACTCAATGGGTCAGACAGCATCTCTGGAAAAATTTTATATTTGTGTCTTTCTTTGGTAACTCCAGCATCTTGCATCTATCTTTGGTAACGCTGTTCGATTTTCTCCAGAGGGAATCAGAGATGCTGCCTGACCCACCGAGTGACTCAAGTATTCTGTGTCTATCTTTAGTATAAACCAGCATCTGAAGTTCCTGGTTATTATATGTAGGATGTTGTTAAGCTGGAAAAAGTGAAGTCATTAGAAATCAATCAGCCACTGGTCTTGTTGAATTCTTTATTTCACACTGTTGCAAGGTCTTGCCATTCATTGCATTTATTACTGCAAATGGTTAACAGAGAAGTGTGTCAGTTGCCATTGACATCATGGCTTGCCCTACTCTGGCTGGTCGTTAGTTATGCGTGTGCTAATTTTTTCATCATTGGGATATCCAGTGTGACAAGCCCCCTAAAAAATTCAAGCATGCAACAGATCAAATTGCCATCTGGAACATCCAAAAATAAATCATACAATGCAGATGGCCAAAGAGTCATTTTGAAACTGTATTGATAGATGGGAATATCTTTGAATATCATCCTGCACTCACCTTCTTGAATCACTACATGAAAGCGGCCCCACAGATCTGGAGAGGTGGGAGTCCCAGGACTTAGACCCTACAACAGTAAATACTATCACAACGTTTAAAAAGCATTTGGACAGATACACATCTTTCTGCTGACTGGTCAGCACGCAACAAAAGCTTTTGACTGTCCATGTGACTATAAGCTAAACTAAACTAAACTGAACGAAACTAAGCAATGCGTTGCAAAGCTAAGCTAAACTAAATTAAACATGGATAGGATAGATTTAGAAGGTCATGGGCCAAAAGCAGGCAGGTGGAACTAGTGTAGATGGGGTGTGATGGTCGGCGTGGGCAGGTTGGGCTGTAGGGTCTGTTTCCACGCTGTATGACTCTATGACTCGGTTAATTCCCGGGATGGCGGGACTGTCACATGTTGGTCGATTGGAAGGGCTGGGCTTGTATACTCTGGAATTTAGAAGGATGAGAAGGGATCTTATTGAAACATATAAGATTATTTAGGGATTGGACACGCTAGAGGCAGGAAACATTTTCCCGATATTGGGGGAGTCTAGAAGCAGGGGCCATAGTTTAAGAATAAGTGGTAGGCCTTTTAGATCGGGGTTTAGGAAAAACCTTTTTCACACAGAGAGTTGTGAGTGTGTGGAATTCTCTGCCTCAGAGGGCAGAGGAGGCTGTTTCTCTGGATGCTTTCAAGAGAGAGTTAGATAGAGCTCTTAGGGATAGCGGAGTTAGGGGATATGGTGAGAAGGCAGGAACAAGGTACTGATTGTGGATGATCAGCCATGATCACATTGAATGGTGGTGCTGGCTTGAAGGGCCGAATGGCATACTACTGCACCTTTTGCCTATTGTCTATTGACTCTATGAATAAAAAGTGAAACATCCACAACAGGATTGCGTGTTATTTGAGAAACCTGTGGAGTATTCCTGTCCATTTGCTGTCTTTGTTCTTTGATGGGTGGGCTGTTAGCCAGGAAACCAGAAGATGTCCCTCCTCTTCTTTGTTCAGTTTAGTTTATTGTTACATGTACTGAGGTACAGTGAAAAGCTTTTTATTCATGCTAACCTGTCACTGGAAAGTGTCAAGTTTACAATCGAGCCGTCCAAACTGTACAGATACGTGACAATGGGAATAACGTTTAGAGCAAGATAAAGTCCGATTAAAGATAGTCTGAGCATCTTCAAGGAGGTAGCTGGTAGCTCAGGACCGCTCTCTAGTTGGTGATGGGGTGGCCTGCTAACAGCTGGGACAAAACTGTCCCTGAATTTGGAGGCATGCATTTTTACACTTCTCTACCTCTTGCCTGATGGGAGAGGGGAGAAGAGGGAAATCCTGGGGGGAGACTAGTCCTTGACTATGCTGGTGGCCTTGCCAGGGCAGTGTGAAGTGTAGATGGTGTCAATGGAAGGGTTTATATGATGGTCTGGGCTGCTTCCCTAATTCTCTGCAATTTCTTGCGGTATTGGATGTTGCTAAGTAGCAAAATATGGTGAAAGATTTAGTTTGATCTTCATCATACAATGATACAATATGTTCAACATAAACCTCAAGCTCTCCCAGGTCATTATTGAGGTTGTGGTTTTGTTAACCAGAAATTATTTATTAAGCTGCTGGAGTTCAGGTACAAACCACCCATTATATAATTGAATGTTGAACCAAAGCCAAGGGGCTATATGGTGTTCTTCTGTTACTCTATGTGACCTTAGTTGTAGACTTGCATCAAAGAGCAGCAATACAATGCACTTTCCCCTTCTCCAGTCTGAAGAAGGGTTCCGAACATGTAATGTCAACTACTCCTTTTCTCCAGAGATGCTGCCCAAGCCATTGAGTTACTCCAGCATTTTGTGTCTATCTTCAGTGTAAACCAGCATCTGCAGTTCCTTCCTACAGAATACAATGACAAAGGACAAAGGACAAAGGACATTTATTGTCACATACACCAATTGGTGTAGTGAAATTTGCTGCTTGCTGCAGTGCACTTGCTGCTTCTGTTTAATGGCAAATCTATGAAAACTAGAAAATCTATCGAAAAGGAATTTAACATAGAACATACAACAGTACAGGCGAGGAACAGGCTCTTTGACCCACAATGTCTGTGACGAACATGATGTCAGGATTAATTCATCTAATTCCTCCATTCCCTGCATATCCATGTGTCTATCTAAAAGCCCCTTAAATGGCACTATCCTGTCTGCCTCCACCATCCCTGGCAGCGCATTCCAGGCACTTACCACAGTGTAAAAAAAACTTGCCCCGCACATCTCCTTTCAACTTTCCTCCTCACACCTTTAAGCAATGCTTCTAGTCAATGACTTTTACCCTGGGAATAGGTTCTGACCATATCTACGCATCTCATAACTTTAAATCTATCAGGCCGCCCCTCAACCTCCAATCCACCAGAGAAAATAATCCCAACTTGTCTAATCTTTCCTGATACCATCTAATGTTGGCGACATTGAGGTAAACCTCTTCTGCGCCCTCTCTAAACCCTCAACATTCACCCTGTACTGGGGCGGCCAAAGTTTGTGAAATCTACAACTTGACTTCCTGACTCTTTTACTCAGTGGCCTGACCAATGAAGGCAAGTATACCATCTGCCTTCTTTGCCATTCAATCTACTTGTCTTGCCACTTTCACTCAGTTGTTCAGCATGCTAATGGTCATCCAACATTCAAATAGATAATATTTCTGATTTAGTTGCAAAAATGTCATGGTAGCCTGAGGAGATTGAAGTGTTTCACTACTTTTTTCGTTATATACGATCCCTTTTCTGCTGTGGCAATAAATTGTGAAATAGAGTTAGAGTGTGGCCTTTTTGACGTACACTGATCCCATCTGCCTGCACTAGGTTTCCAGCGTGCAATGCCTTGCTTATTGAAGTGCCTGCTGGCTGTTTGACTCTTTGAGATGATTATGGATAATACCATCATAGTCGTACAGCATGGAAATAGGCTATTCGGCCTAACTGATCCACGCCACAAGATGCATCATCTAAGCTTGTCCTGTTTGCCCCTGTGACCATTTTTGTTTCCTCTGGGTTCTCTAGTTTCCCCCCCACATCCTAATGACTTGTGGGTTTGTAGGTTAATTGGCCTCTGTAAAATGGCCCGAGTGTGCAGGGAGTGGATGAGAAAGTGGGATAACATAGACCTAGTGTAAACGAGTGATCGATAGTTGGCATGGACACAGTGGGCAAGAGGACCAGTTTCCATATTGTATCTTTCAATAAATCTTCCCATAACTGAAGTCCTTCAGTCCAGGCAATATCTTGGTGGATCTATTTGCACCTCTCTTCTGCGCAAACATGGGCATACATTTTATCTTCCATGTGCATCTGTGACACATGTTATGTGCAATCAGTCATTTCAATGATTGTTGACATTGTACTACTGTACATGGATTTACAATTCAATAAACTCAACATCCAATTAATGGCATATATTGTAGCGTGGCAGAGATTACGTGCAGCACTTTTATGGTAATGGTAATGGGTGGCACGGCGATGCGTGGCCGCCTTACAACACCGGAGACCCGGGTTCGTTCCTGACTGCGGGTGCTTTCCGTACGGAGTTTGTACGTTCTCCCCCCAACCTTCGTGGGTTTTCTCTGGGATCTCTGGTTTCCTCCCGCACTCCAAAGACATACATTTTTGCAGGTTAATCGGCTTGATATATTTGTAAATTACCCCTTGTGTGCAGGATAGCTGGTCTGCACAGACTCAGGGGGGCCAAAGGGCTTATTTCTAGCTGTATCTCTAAACTAAAAAAAATGTACTCAGGATTCTGATGATGGATTGTTAGCCAGTTGAGATTTGTTCACCTTCCATCGAAATTAATTACACCATGGTAATCGTCCCTGTATCAATTATCCTTATTTATTTATATGCAATCATGTTACCTTATTTTGAACGGTGTGACGAAGTGTTCATGCAGGATTATTTACAGTGACTGCACCCTATTAAATGCAAGCTTGCGATTTGATTTCTTGAGCTGTGCAACAATTCAAGCATTAGATCATCCAACTCACTGCTAGCGGTTATGACTTCAGGTCCCAGGACTGATTCAGCTCTAATACTTATCTATGTTGCAATGATATCAGAGAATCAGAGAAATATACTCCAGAGGCAACCATTCAGCCCATCTTTTTGAAGCACACCAACATCTCTGCATCCTTAGAAAGATTAGGAAGTTTGGCATGTCCCCATCTACTCTCACCAACTTCTACATATGTGCCATAGAAAGCATTTTATCGGGACTCATCACAGCGTGGTTTGGGAACAGCTCCATCCAAGACCACAAGAAATTGCAGAGAATTGGGGACACAGCTCAGCCCATCACACAAACCAACCTCCCTTCCAATGCCTCATCTACACCAACATTGCCTTGGCAAGGCCACCAGCATAATCAAGGATGTTTCACCCCGGGAACTCCCTCTTCTTCCCTCTCCCTTCATGCAAGAGGTATAGAAGTTTGAAAATGCACACCTTCAAATTCAGGAACAGTTTCTTCCCAGCTGTTATCAGGCAAGTGAACCATCCTATAAACAACTAAAGGGCGGCCCTGAGCTACTATCTACCTCATTGGAGACCCTTGGACTATCTTTAATCGGATTTTACTGGACATGAGTTTGCACTAAACATTATTCCATGTATTCTGTATCTGTATACTGTGGATGGCTCAATTGTAATCATGTAGAGTCCGCTGACTGGTGATCACACAACAAAAGCTTTAAACTCAACCTCGGTACACGTGACAATAAACCAAACTAAACTAAACTAAACTAAAATAATCCGTAGAATGGTTGCGATTTGGAGCCCACCTGCCAGAGAAGGCGGTTGAGGCAGGCATTTTTATAGTGTTTGGACATGCCCTTGAATCCCCGATATTGGGGAAGTCCAGGACAAGGGGTCACAGTTTAAGGATAAGGGGGAAATCTTTTAGGACCGAGATGAGAAAAACATTTTTCTCACAGAGAGTGGTGAATCTCTGGAATTCTCTGCCACAGAAGATAGTTGAGGCCAGTTCATTGGCTATATTTAAGAGAGAGTTAGATGTGGCCCTTGTGGCTAAAGGGATCAGGGGGTATGGAGAGAAGGCAGGTCAGGGATACTGAGTTGGATGATCAGCCATGATCATATTTAATGGTGGTGCAGGCTCGAAGGACCGAATGGCCTCATCCTGCACCTATTTTCTATATTTCTATGTAATCGCCAAGCTTAGAAGGCTACAGACTAAGCACTGGCACATGGGATCAATATGAATGGGTAGCTTTCTCCACTTTCTCCCCCTCAACTTGCACTCCATTCCCTCAGCTTCACAATTTGCAACTTTCACAATTTGCAACTCTTTATCGTTTTGGCTCACAAGGACGAGGATGTTGTCAGGACTTGAGGACGTGAGCAATAGGGAGAGATTGGGCAGGCTAGGATTTTATTCTTAGGAGCGTAGGAGGAAGAGAGGTGATCTTATAGAGGTGTACAAAATCGTGAGAGGAATAGATAGAGTCTTTCACCCAGACTAGGGGAATCAAGGACCAGAGGACAGGTTAAAGGTGAGGGGGAAAGATTTAATAGGAATCTAAAGGGCAACTTTATCACACAGAGCGTGCTGGGTGTCTGGGATGAGCTGTCAGAGGAGGTAGCTGAGGCAGACACTCTGGATAGGTACCTGGGTAGGAGTGATTTAGAGGGGTATGGGCCAAATGTGGGCAGGTGGTACTGGAGTAGATGGGGCGCCTTTATCGGCATGGACAAGCAGTGCCAGAGGGCCTGTTTACATTCTGTATGACTATGAACTTTTATTTTCATCTCTGGTCTTTATCTAACTACCCCCTCCCCCCTGACCATTCCCTCTACAAACAATCTGAATCAGGGTCCTGACAAAACATCATCTAATCCATGTTCTCCAGAGATGCTGCCTGACCAGCTGAGTCACTCCATGACTTTGTACCTTTCTCTGGTAAGCCAGCACCTGCAGTTCCTTGTTATTACATGAATGGGTAACTAATGGAGAAGGTGGGTGAAAACACTTGATTCTGTGCTGTATGCCTCTGTGACTCCATCCACAATTGTGAAAATGTTTCTCATTTTTTTCCATGAGAGGAATAGATTGGGTAGACATACAGAGTCACTTGCTCAACGGCTAAAATATTTTATACGAATCTGAGAGGTAACTTTTTCACGCAGAGTGGAGGGTGTATGGAACAAGCTGCTAGAGGAGGTAGTTGAGACTATCGTTGAAGAAGCAATTAGACAGGTACATGGATAAGACATGTTTAGAGCGATATGGGCTTAAGGCAGGCAGGTAAGACATGTAGATGGGACACGTTGGTCGGTCTGGGCATGTTGGTCGGTCTGGGCAAGTTGGGCCAAAGGGCCTGTTTCCACACTGTATGACTCTATGATCCTATTCACAAAAAGGTGATAATTTTCTGGAAGACAACAGTTCCAATGGAACAAAGTGAGCATATTCCACTAATAACCAAAATTGATTTTAAAGTAAAATGCCTTCAGGATGTTAGTTTTCATTTAATTTCCTTTTTGAATAAAACAGTGATGACACATCATGCCTACTAATTTGTTCAGTGTGGCCTCAACTATAAGGCATGTTTCAGCCAATTGGCAGATTTTTAAAACGCACTGGAAATATCTGAGAATTTTTTTCTTGGCACATATTCAGCAGGAAATGTAAGTGTGTGACATAATGAGGGTTCCTGACGCTCTTGTGCTGAGATTACTGAGATTATTGCCAGAAGGAATATCCTAGGGGAACGCTCACTGAATATTTTAGATGGTCTCTTTGTCGAGCCTTGCTTTTTCCCTTATCTAGAGCCCTGTAATTCCAGAGGGTGGTGGGTATATGGAAGGAGCTGCCGGAGGATGTGGTTGAGACTGATACAATGGCAAAGGCAATTCAAATGACATAATTTGAACAGATAAACGGCCTGACACAGACTGACTCTCCGAATCCAAATTGAAATTTCAAGCCAATGGGTTCAATGGATAGCCTTCACACAACTAAACCTAGGTGTAGGAAGGAACTGCAGATGCTGGTTTAATCCGAAGATAGACACAAAATGCTGGAGTAACTGAATGGGCCAGGCAACATCTCTGGAGATAAGGAAAAGGTGAGGATTTGGGTCGAGACCCTTCTTCAGCCTGAGAGTCTGGGGAGAGGGAAACTTAAGGTATAAGGAGGTACAAAGGACAGAAGAATGAAAGGTATGAAAAGATTTGGCCTTGATTTGTTTTATTCATACCGATCAGTCCATTCTTTCATTTCAATTAACTCTTGCTGCTCTCAACTTAAACCAATGTACTCTGGTGCTTGATTCCCCTGCTCTGGGTAAAGACGCTGCAATCACCTGATCAATTCCATCATGATTTTGTACACCTCTATAAGATCACCCCTCATCCTCCTGCGCTCCAAGAAATAAAGCCATAGCCTGCTCAACCTCTCCCTATAGCTCAGGCCCTGACAACAAGTCCTGGCAACATCCTCATAAATCTCTCTTTCCAGCTTAATGACATACTTCCTTTTGCAGTGTCACCAAAACTGAGCACAATGCGGCCTCACCAACATCCTGCACTACAGTAACATAATGTCCCTGACTGATGAAGGCTAATATATCAAAAGCCGTCTTTACTGTCCTATTTGCCTGTGACACACTTTCAGGGAACTATGTGTCTGTACTGCCAGTTCCCTCTGCTCTACAGCACTCCCCAGGGCTCTGCCATTCACTGTGGTGGTCCTGCCCTAGTTTGACTTCCAGAAATAAAGGAGATGTGCGGGGCGATTTTTCTTTACACAGAGAGTGGTGGATGCCTGAAACATGCTAATAAGGGTGGTGGTGAAGGCAGATATAATAGTGGCATTTAAGTGCCTTTTGGATAGGGACATGGATATGCTGGTAGTGGAGGGATGTGGATCACAAGTAGGCAGAGGAGGTTATAAAGCCATAGAATCATACAGAGTGGAAACAGGCCCTTCGGTCTAACTCGCCCATGACGACCAACACGCCTCATCTACACTAGTCCCACCTGCCTGGCTCATATCCCACCTGCCTTGGCCCATATCCCTCTAAAGTTTAACTTGGCACGGACATTGTGGGCCGATGGGTTCATTCCTGAGCTGTACTATGTTCTATCAGCAATTTTTTTTTTTGCATCCAAAAGCATTTGCACTCTAATACAGAAAACAAGCTCACCGCAGCATCGTAAAGAAGTCGAATCGGTCCCCAAAAGATACATTAATTAGTGCAATACTTGGTGACAGTTGAATTTCGTTGATTTAGGAACTAATTTCCACATTCACAACGATTGCTTAGTCAGCACTTGTTTGCCTCAGAATGCTTAACATTCCCCATTCGTTCCAGAGGGATATGGCCATTTGATACTTGCAGGTGAGGAGTCGGTAGCTACTCACAGCTGAGCTGCTGTGTATTAATGAGAGGTCAGATTTATTGGCAGCAATTTCACACTTCTCAGCAGACCATAAAAATATAACGATTGGCTTCATGATAGGAAGGGACCCCCACGCAGGCTTATTATTTGCACGCGCTTCTTCACCTTAAAGCAGGCTTGTTGTGGGTGATCTCAACACAGTACAGAGTGAGCCCTTTGCTGCCAACACATTTAAAATCTGCAAGAAATCTGCAACAGAAATCTATCATGAAGCATTGCACTAATTAAGCTACTTTTTGTGGAGAGATTAACAGTCATTCTGATGTTATATTGAGTGCTTTCAGTTTAGTTTAGTTTATTATTGTCACATGTACCAAGGTACAGTGAAAAGCTTTTTATTTGCTTGCTATCCAGTCAGTGAAAAGACTAAGCATGATTGCAATCTAGATATCCACAATGCACAGATATGAGATGAAGGGAATAATGTTTAGTGCAAGATTCAGTCCAGTAAATGCCGATTAAAGATATTTGATCTCCAATGAGGTAGATGGTAGGTCGGGACTGCTCTCTAGATGGGGAGACAACATTTCAGTAGCCTGATAACCGCAACTGTCCCTGAATCTGGAGGTGTTCAGTGTAACAGTAAAAATGCTTTACTTCTTAGTTGAAAACAATTATTTGCTCATGAAATTAAAAGCTGAGGACAAGTTTTTGGAATTACCTAGTTAATCTTTTTGTAGATCAGTAAATCCGTTGATATTAGGTAATTCCGCATCTGATACAGTATGAGGGAACTAAGAAGTGCAGCTGGTAGTTACTACACAATGGAACGCAAAGTGCTGGAGTAACAGCAGGACAGGCAGCATCTCTCAAGAACATGGAGAGGTAGCGTTTCAGACCTGAAAGAAGGCCCTCAACCCAAAACAACACCCATCCCTGTTCTCCAGAGATGCTGCCTGACCCGCTGAGCAACTCTGGCACTTTGTGACCTTTCTGATATGTGGCAGTTGTTTAAACACCAGCTAAATAGAGTTCCAGGAAAGAGGAAGGATAAGTATGGTGAAATAAGGGCACCTTGGATGACCAAATTCCTTAAAAAGGAAGCGTTGGAAAGTTTACAAAGATTAAATCAGACAGTGTCTGAAGAATATAAAGCAAGCGGGAAATTGTAAATAGTCCCTAGTGTGTAGGCTTATGATAGATCACTGGGCAGCATGAACTCAATTAGCCAAAGTTTTCGCGCTGTATCTCTAAAGGCGAAACTACTGTGGAGAAAGAAAAGGTGACATTCCGCATAGATGGTATTTCTGTATGACTGCTTTCTCCTCTCCATAGAGGCGTCTACTTGTGGGTCTGCAGATATCTGTAGAGGCCGATCCACACACCTTGGTGCCACGTGGGCAGTGGAGACTGGCGGTGGTTGGTAGTCGTCAAACCCCCTTCTCTCTCTCCTTATGGTGCTGTCGCTTTGTCTCTGCGACACGGCGTGGTTCCATTTCAGGACGTGCAGCTCCTTCCTGCAAGGATTTTCTCCAGGAACGCCAGTCCAGTGTAATGTGCTCCCAGTTGCTTGATGTGATGTGGAATTTCTTCAGACTGTTCTTGGTGTTGTCCTTGAGGAATTTCTTTGGCCCGCCGGGGGCTCGCCGACCTTCCTTCAATTGAGAGTACAGGATTTGTTTAGGAGGACGTGTGTTGGACATGCGGATGACACGGCCAGTCCATCGAAGTTGCACCTGCATTATTGTGGGGGTGATGCTGGTGATGTTGGCTTCCTCCAAAACGCTGATGTCGGTGCGTTTGTCCTCCCAGCTGATCTTCAGAATCTTTCGTAAGGATCTTTGATGGTATTGTTCCAGGGCTCTCAGGTGCCTGCTGTAGGTGGTCCATGAGTTGGCTCCATACAACAGGGTGGAGAGGACAACGGCTCTATAGACCAGCAGTTTTGTTTGAGCCTTTAGGTCTCGGTCTTCAAAGACTCCTGAGTCTGGCATAGGCTCTGCTGGCACTACTCAGGCGATGGTTGACCTCAGATTCGATGTCAGCTTTTGAGGAAAGAATGCTGCCAAGATAGGGGAAGTGGTCAAAGTTTTCAAGAGTAGTGTCATCCACTTTTATAATGGGCTGGGTAGACGGCTGGTTGGGTGAGGTTGATGTAGGACCTGGGTCTTCTTGATATTTAAGGCTAGGCCCATGGCTCTGTATGCCTTGGCAAAGGCACTCAGGATGCCCTGGAGGTCTTCTGCAGAGTGTGCTGCAATGGCGCAGTCATCCGCGTATTGAAGCTCCATGATGGTGGTGTTACTGACTTTGCTCTTGGCCTTCAACCTATTAAGGTTCAGTTTTGTGGAGGATTGGGATCCCCTGTGGCAGCCTTTCACCAATGAGGTGAATTATGGCAGCAATGAAGATGACAAACAGGGTGGGTGTGATGATGCATCCCTGTTTGACCCCCGTTTACACAGTGAAGGGCTCGGACTCACAGTCGCAGTTGCTGAGCACTGTGACCAACACGCCATCATGTAGAAGCCTCAACATTCTGATGTACTTGTCGTGACAACCGTATCTTGATAGTATGCTTCAAAGAGCCTGGCGGTCTTTGGAGCATACGAGTTGGCGTGCTGTGAATATCATGTCTGCTGTGCCTCTGGATGGGCGGAAGTCACACTGTGATTCGGGGAGTACCTCCGCAGACAGTGGTAGAAGTCAGTTTGTGAGGACACGAGCAAGGACTTTGCCTATTGTTGACAGGAGCGAGATGCCCCTGTAGTTTCCACATTCAGCCTTGTCCCCCTTCTGAAAAATGGTCACTATTAGAACATCCCTGAGTTCTGAGGGAAGTTCTTCTTTTTCCCAGACCTTGAAGAGTAGGGCATGGATGTGGTACAGGAGCTCTGGTCCACCTTCCTATAAGATCTCAGCTGGGATCCCATCTGGACTGGTGGCCTTGTTGTTCTTAAGGCTCGATGACATCTTGAACCTCTGTCATAATGGGAGGTTCTTCCATGTCTTCTCTGATGCGACTCTGGGGGATGCGGTGGGTAATGTCTTGTTCAGTTCTGCTGTCACGGTTGAGGAGTTCCTGGAAGTGCTCTTTCCATCAGCTGTTAATGGACGCATTGTTCTTCAGCAGTTCTTGTCCACCTTTTGAACGCAGGGGGTTTAAGCCACAGTAGCTAGGTCCATAGATGGCCTGAGTAGCGCTGAAGAAGTTGTGTATTGTCATGTGTACCATGGTACAGTGAAAAGCTTTATTTTGCATGCTGTCCAAACAGATATGTGCAGCAAGTTAATCTCAAATGCAATAGGTAGAGCAAAGAGGAAGATACAGAACGCAGAATATAGTTCTCAGCAATGTAATGCATCAGTTCCACAGACAAAGCCCAATGTTCGCAATGGGGTAGAGGTAAAATCGGACAGTATCCCAGCTTTTGAAAGGACCGTTCTGAAGCCTGATAACAGTGGAGAAGAAGCTGTTCCTGACTCCGGTGATGGGCACTTTCAAGCTTCTGTACCTTCTGCTGGATGTGGGCAGGGAGATTTCAATGCTGTCCAGTCAGCAGAAAGACTGTACTCGATTACATTGAAAAAATAGAAAAGCAGGAAAATAGGTGCAGGAGTAGGCAATTCGGCCCATCAAGCCAGCACCACCATTCAATATGATCAAGGCTGATCATCTAAAATCAGTACCCCATACCTGCTATTTCCCCATATCCCTTGATTCCTTTACCCTAGGAGCTAACTCTCTCTTGAAAACAATCAAGTTGCCCACAGTTCACAGATACAGTATGAATGGAAGAACATTTAGTGCAAGATAAAGTCCAATAAAGTCTGATTAAAGATAGTCTGAGGTTTCCAATGAGGTAGATGGTAGCTTGGGACTGCACTCTAGTTGGTGATAGGATGACTTGGTTGCCCGATAACAGCAAGGAACAAACTGTCTGCGAATACATTTTCACACTTCTGTACATGTTGCCTGATGTGAGAGGGGAGAAGAAGGAGTGGCCAGGGTGTGACTTGTCCTTGATTATGCTGGTGGCCTTGCCGAGGCAGTGTGAAGTGCAGATGGAGTCAATGGGAGGGAGGTTAGTTGGCATAATGGTCTGGGCTGCGTCCACAATTTACTTCGATTTCTTGCGGTCTTGGATGGAGCTGTTCCCAAACCATGCTGTGATGCATCCCGATAAAATGCTTTCTGCGGCTTTCTAAGCCTCGGTCCCTGTGATGGACCGGGCTACACCTACAACTCTCTGACATTTCTACCACAGGTTATCTATCCTCAATTTTCCTTACTCCTCAAGTGTCGCATGATCTGCAAGACGTTTTGTCACCTGTTCCTTAGCAAACGTTATTCCTGTCACTGAACCAGACCAGAGATTTAGATCCCGGCTTTTGTCGTTAATGCTGTTCAGCAATAAAGTGGCTGCAACTGTGCCCATTGTTGTTAATGAACCGGAAGAAAGATCTCATGAAGGTGACCTCATCAGCATCAAAGGAATATTGTTCAATTAAAAAAAAACAAATTATAGAGCTCTTCCTCAGTAAATGTGTTCTTTAATTGGCATGCAAATGACTTTGAATTGCTGTCACAACAGCGTAAAATCAGCTTTATGTTGTTACCCTGGCCATCACACGAACGTCAATCATTACTTGCAACTAAATATTTGTTGTAATGGTGTGATAGAAAATGAATGAAATGATCCACAGCTTTTCATGGTTTTCGAGGAGCTACCTTGATTGATTTCCTTGGAGCACAGGAGGATGAGAGCTGATCTTATGGAGGTGTACAAAATCACGGAAGGAATAGATCATGCAAATGCCCAGAGTCTTTTGCCCAGAGTAGGGGAATTGAGAACCAGAGACATAGGTTTAAGGTGAGTGGGGAAAGATTTAATGGGAACCTGAGGGGTAGCCTTTTTATACAAAGGGCGGTGGGTGTATGGAATGAGCTGCCGGAGGAGGGAGATGAGGCAGGTACTATCACACCGTTTCAGAAACATTTAGACAGATACATGGATAGGACAGGTTCAGAGGGATTTGGGCCAAACACAGACTAATGCAGATGGGGTGTCTTGGTTGGTGTGGGCAAGTTGAGCTGAAGGGCCTGTCTCCATGCTATATGACTCTGTAGCTCCATGAAGGACACAGCATGGAAACAGGCCCTTTGGCTACCGAGCCCATGCCGATCATCGATCACCTGTTCTCACTCGTTCTATGTTAACCCACTTGTGTTCCCTGCACACAAGACAATGCACAGAGGGCCAATTATCCTACAAACCTGCACGTCCTTGGGGTGTTGGAGGAAACCGGAGCACTCAGAGGAAACCACATGGTCCTAGGAAGAAGGTACAATGGTACATCGTTTGTCACATGTACCAAGGGACAGTGACATTCATGTTTGTATACAGTTCAGTACAAGTATCACCATACATAAGCGCTTAGATACATCTTACATAAACATCTGTGCAGGAGCTGGCCAGGTCAATCCACCCTCCCCTTCCTTGACCTATCTGCCTTTCACCTGCATATTCAAGACACTGGGTCCCCTATAACCTACCCCTACATCACATCTACCACCCATCCTTCCCCAACCTTATTCCACTTATCACCTTACTTTCTAATTTGATGCTTTAATCTGCATCCCTTTGTTATCTCACCCTTTGCTGGTTCAAGGGTTGCAGCTGGTGAACAAGTTCTCATGTCTGAAGAAGGGTTTCGGCCCGAAACGTTGTGTATCTCCTTCGCTCCTTAGATGCCGCTGCACCCGCTGAGTTTCTCCAGCTTTTTGTGTCCCCTCATTGTACGTGAACTGGTTTGTGAAATCTGCTCGTTTATGAGTTGCCTGCATTGAATAGTGAAAGATCTGGATATAGTGGGCACGGAGAGGATGTTTCCACTAGAGGGAGAGTCGAGGACCAGATGGCACAGCCTCAGAATAAAATGACGTACCGTTAGAAAAGAGATGAGGAGGAATTTGTTTAGTGAGAGGGTGGTGAATCTGTGGAATTCATTGCCGCAGATGACTGTGGAGGCCAATTCATTGGATATTTTTAAGACGGAGATTGATAGATTCTTAATTAGTATGGGTGTCAGAGGTTATGGGGGGAAGGCAGGAAATGGGGATGAGAGAGCAAGTGATCAGCCTTGATTGAATGGCAGATAGGCTTGAGGGGCCGAATGGCCTAATTCTTCTTCAGGAATTTATAAACTTATGAATTTCTCCTGGTTCATTATTTGACCACGAGTTCATGTAACCCTGTGGTTCATGAGTTCCCCTGATTTATGTGTTTCTCACTGCCGCATGTGTTCTCCTGTGTCATCTCCTTGCTTATGGACAACAGGAGGTTCCCTGGTTTGTCTATTTGCAATGACCTCATTTATTCTGACAGAGCATCTCCATCTTCTGCACAATGGGAGCAGGGTGAAAAAAGAATGAACGGGGCGGGAAAGGTCTTTGATTGGAAATAATCTACTTTTAGTAAATAGTCTACTTTTATTAGACTTTTGGAAATACACTGTGGAAATAGGTGGCTTATCATGTCTGCGCTGACCAACGATACCCTGTACATCAGCACTCTCCTGCACACACTGTATAGTTTACATTTTACTGAAGCCAATTAACCTACAAACCTGTAAGTTTTCGGAGAATGTGGGTGGTAACCGGATCAACCGGAGAAAACCCACGTGGTCGCAAGGAGAATGTACAAACTCCGTACAGACAGCATCCGTAGTCAGGTTCGAACTCAGATCTTGCGCTGGGTAAGCTATTTAGAGCGGAGACGAGGAAATGCCTTTTCCTCACAGAGAGTTGTGAGTCTGAGGAATTCTTTACCTCAGAGGGCAGTGGAGGCCGGTTCTCTGCATACTTTCAAGAGAGCTAGATAAGGCCCTTAAAGATAGCGGAGTCAGGGATATGGGGAGAAGGCAGGAACTGATTGGGGATGATCAGCCATGATCACATTGAATGGTGGTGCTGGCTCGAAGGGCCGAATGGCCAACTCCTGCACCTATTGTCTATTGTCTATTGTCTATTGCCTCCTCCACGTGTGTTTTAGTCGGCCACTTTTCCCTCTTCTGTCAGGTTGCCATGTCATAGCTATGTTAGGTGCACGGTCTGGTGTCATTCTAAGTACATGTCCTACAAATCTCCTCGTTTGTGATGTGGTCTCTGTAACTAGTCTTCAGGATCTTCATCAAGCAAAGTTGTTGGAATGCATCCAATTTACGTTTCATCTCCACATTGATTTTCCATGTCTCACTGACATAGAGGGCTGTAGGGAGGAATACGGACTGGAAGGGCTTGACTTTTAGCATCTTGGACATCCCGCCACTAGACCATATAGGCTGCGTTCTTCTGAAGTCTGATGCAGCTTTACCAATTCGGGGTTGATGCCGACCTCTACATCTCCATTTGCTGTGAACATGCTGACAAGATAGGTAAATCTTGTGGCGTTTTCCACAGGTTCCCCATTGATTATCAGTTGGTTTATTGGCTGCTGGTCTCCAGTCTGCATGGTCTTAGTCTTCTGCCAGCTGATTTTTAATCCAACCTTTGATGCATTCGCCTCCAGAGTGGTTGTCATCTCTTGAAGGGTGTGTCTCGACTCTGCTAGTAGTGCAATGTCATCGGCAAAATCTAGGTCTGTGAGGAGTCTTCCTGTTCTCCACGGTATTCCAAAGTCAGGTTTGTTCATTGTCTTCTGCATGACATAGTCGATCATGACAATAAACAGTAAGGGGGATAGAAGGCAACCTTGCCTTACCCCTGTGACAATGTCAAAGAATTCTGTGTTTCCTGAATCAACCTTGACGCAACAACTGGATCCCTCGTAAAGCTTCTTGAAGATGTGGATGAAAGCCTCTGGGATGCCATACACTTTAAGAATTCACCACAGGGTGTCTCCATGTACACTATCAAATGCTGTTTTTAAATAACAGAGAACTGGTGTAATTGGGTGACCAATGGTCAGTGGCGATTCAGTAGGCCAAAGGGCCTGTTTCCATGCTGTATCTCTAAACTAAACTAAACATTTCTCTTCAAGCCTTCCACATTGTTTTGTCGCCGTGGCAGGCAGCTGACAAAAGGTCAAATATTCTTGAACCTAGGTTCAATAAATCTGTTTATTATACCATGGAAATGGATGAGAAAAAAGGTAACTGATGCAGTTGTAATGATATGCAGGAGATGATGCTTCTGAAATGTGGATTTTATTTCAGAGATCATATCCCTCTTCAAACCTTTCTCTATTAGACTGTAACTGTGTCTGTGTAATTCTAAAACTGTAATTGGCTCAGAGGGTAGGTTTTATTGCAGTCTTATTATGCCCCTCCCACTCTTCCTGAAATAAACCTCTTTCAAAAATTAAGTTATGATGCAATCATGTTAAATCCACTGGGCCACTTGTACAATGTCCCTTTCATTTGACTCTTTAATTAAATCTAAGGTTAAAAACCAAATGCATCAATGAAGCCATTGAGGAATGTCATCGTCTCCTTGGGCTGAACATCAGCGTTTAGCGATTTAATTTACAATGCCCCTGAGTCTTTAGTTGCATGGTATCATATGTGTGGTTGATAATATCCTCCCAATCTCCTTTGTACTCACACAGTAAGATGGCAAAATGCCATTAAATTAGCTGACAGTTCATAGTAGGCACTGTCATTTTAGTGTCTACTATATAGTAAATTTCTGTTGGTGTATTAATTATATTACCAACAGTTGGCTGTTTCACATGGGCAACCTTCTAACGACAATTATACTTTGTTTTGGGTCCAAGACATTTCTTTTGCTGCATGTTACGGTTTCCATTTGACTCCTTCGTGATCATTTTACAGAAGGTAATTTGCCTTTCGATTTTTAGTCATGGAAAAGCAACGAGTTCTGGGAAGATGTGCAGGAAGGAATGCAGGTGCTGGTTTACATCAAAGATAGACATAAACTGCTGGAGTAACTTGGCGGCATCTCTGGAGACAAGGAGGAATTTGTTTAGTTAGAGGGTTGTGAATCTGTGGAATTCATTGTGGGGGTCAAGTCAATGGACATTTTGAAGGCAGAGATGAGGGTAGCATGTTTGTGCAGTAGTAGAGTTGCTTCCATACAGCATCAGGGACCCGGGTTTGATCCTGACCTTGGGTGACAATAGAAAATAGACAATAGACAATAGGTGCAGGAGTAGGCCATTCGGCCTTTCGAGTCAGCACTGCCATTCAATGTGATCATGGCTGATCATCCCCAATCAGTACCCCATTCCTGCCTTCTCCCCATATCCCCTGACTCCGCTATTTTTAAGAGCCCTATCTAGCTCTCTCTTGAAAGCATCCAGAGAACCTGCCTACACCGCCCTCTGAGGCAGAGAATTACACAGACTCACCACTCTCTGTGAGAAAAGGTGTTTCCTCGTCTCCATTCTAAATGGCTTACTCCTTATTCTTAAACTGTGGCCCCTGGTTCTGGACTCCCCCAACATCGGGAACATGTTTCCTGCCTCTAGCGTGTCCAAACCCTTAACAAACTTATATGTTTCAATGAGATATCCTCTCATCCTTCTAAACTCCAGAGTGTACAAGCCCAGCTGCTCTATTCTCTCAGCATATGACAGCCCCACCATCCCGGGAATTAACCTTGTAAACCTATGCTGCACTCCCTCAATAACAAGAATGTCCTTCCTAAAATTAGAGGACAAAAAAGTGCACACAATACTCCAGGTGTGGGTTACACAAAAAGCTGGAGAAACTCAGCGGGTGCAGCAGCATCTAAGGAGCGAAGGAGATAGGCGACGTTTCGGGTCGAGACCCTTCTTCATACTCCAGGTGTGGTCTCACGAGGGCTCTGTACAACTGCAGAAGGACCTCTTTGCTCCTATAATCGATTCCTTGTGTTATGAAGGCCAACATGTCATTCGCTTTCCTCACTGCCTGCTATATCTGCATGCTTACTTTCATAGACTGGTGCACCAGGACCCCAGATCTCGTTGTACTTCCCCTTTCCCCAACTTGACGGCATTTAGATAGTAATCTGCCTTCATGTTTTTGCTACCAAAGTGGATAACGTCACATTTATCCGCATTAAACTTCATCTGCATGCATCTGCCCATTTCCCCAACTTGTCCAAGTCACCCTGCATCCTCATAGCATCGTCCTCATAGTTCACACTGCCACCCAGCTCTGTGTTATCTACAAATTTGCAAATGTTACTTTGAATCCCTTCATCCAAATTATTGATGTATATTGTAAATAGGTGTGGTCCCAGCACCGAGCCTTGCGGTACCCCACTAGTCACTGCCTGCCATTCTGAAAGGGACCCGTTAATCCCTACTCATTGTTTCCTGTCTGCCAACCACTTCTCTCTCCATGTCAGCACTCTACCCTCAAAACCATGTGCCCTAATTTTGCCCACTAATCTCCTATGTGGGACCTTATCAAATGCTTTCTGAAAGTCCAGATACACTACATCCACTGACTCTCCCTTGTCCATTTTCCTAGTTACATCTTCAAAAAATTCCAGAAGATTAGTCAAGCATGATTTCCCCTTCATTAATCCATGCTGACTCGGACCAAACCTGTTACTGCTATCCAAATGTTTGGCTATCTCATCTTTTATAATTGACTCCAGCTTCTTCCCCACCATCGATGTCAGGCTAACTGGTCTATAATTCCCTGTTTTCTCTCTCCCGCCTTTCTTAAAAAGTGGGATAACATTAGCTACTCTCCAATCCACAGGAACTGTTCCTGAATCTATAGAACATTGGAAAACTATCACCAATGCATCCACGATTTCTAGAGGCACTTTCTTAAGTATCCTGGGATGCAGACCATCAGGCCCAGGGGATTTATCAGCCTTCAGTCCCATCAGTCTATCCAACACCATTTCCTGCCTAATGTGGATGCTCTCTGTACGGAGTTTGTACGTTCTCCCCATGACCTGTATGGGTTTTCACTGGGATCTCCGGTTTCCTCCCAGACTCCAAAGACATACAGTTTTGTAGGTTAGTTGGCATGGTATAAATGTAAACTTGTCCCTAGTGTGTGGGATAATGTTAATGTACGGGGATCGTTGGTCGGCATGGATTCGGTGGGCCAAAGGGCCTGTTTCCGCCCTGTATCCTTAAATTAAAAAACTAAAAGATTCTTGATTAGTAAGGGTGTCAGGACATTTGGGTAGAAGGCAGGAGAATGGGATTGAGAGGGAAGGATCGATCAGCCATGATTGAATAGCAGAGTAGACTTGATGGGCCGCATGGCCTAATTCTGCTCCTATTACATAAAAAGTAATAGATAATGTTTGAGGTTGAGACCCTTCTTCAGACTGGGACGCAGGAGAGAGGGAAACTAGAGGCATGAAAGGTTCCGAACAAATCAGAGGCAGCACCAATGAACCTGGCAAGGTGGAGCTCACAATGGTCCATAGTTGGCCATGGAAGAGGTGATATCAAAGACATATGTACAGTGAAACTCACAGAAAGCCTAGAGTGGGGAGGGGCAGAGAGAGAGGGACTGCAAGAGTTACTTGAAATTAGAAAAAAACATTTTATATACGATTGGGTTGTAAGCTGACGATGCGAGATATGAGGTGATGTTCCTCCAATTGGGCTTCACTCTGACAGAAAGGTCAGTATTGAAATACAATGGGGAGGGCTGCAACACCATTCTTTGGAAGGTTTTCCAAGATGAGATAGAAGGGAAATTTGTCCTCTTTGCTCTCACTGCAAAGTGCAAATGTTATGGGAGGAAGGCTCAGCCATGAGAACCTTCGTGGTAGATACTACTAAGAAAGTGAGAAATGTATTCAAGATCTTAAAATATTACTTTTATTTTATTCTCAGGGAATTATTGGCTTCTGGTTAGTGCGACAGAACAGTGGGTTTGAGTCAACATTGTTCTGTTCAGCACAGCACTCACTCAACATCGTATACCTATCGCAATTTATCATACCCTGGGAGGCATTGTTCTGTGACTTCGAACAGAGAATATAGAACAGTGCATCACAGGAACCTTCGATTCACAATGACTGTGCTGAATGTGATGCCACGATAAACTGATCTTATCTGCTTGTAAATTGTTCCGCGCGTGTAGGATAGTGCTAGTGTAGGGGGTAATCACTGTTCGGCGAACACTCGGTGGGCCGAAGGGCCTGTTTCCACTGTATCTTGAAAGTAAAGTCTAAAGTAAAGGCCTCTGAGGGTCAAATGTCTGCAAAATAGTTGCTTGGAATTCTGTTGGGAAGATTGCCACAGCCCTGATTTTCTCTGATAATTTCTTCACTACTGAGTTAAATAATAGTAAGATTAAACGAGCTTACCAGTTTGAAGTTTGATCTTTATTTTATGAGGAGTTGCGATGAGGGTTTTTGTGAAGACCCTGCCAGCACGCATGCGCGACATTCTTCAAAGCAGCGGTGTAGAATCACAGATAACAACAATGACTGAAGATAGTAAGATTTAGTGTCTCCGTCAGAGGGCTTTCCCAATTTTAAAGAATAGTCATTTGTTGTACCAAGTATGATTAACTTTGGGTCAGGAATCATAGCGAGATTATCTTAAATATTTCATTCCCTACAATCTTCGTACTGACAAATTTGCTTCTAAGATTTGACATTTATCACTCTATGTAAAATAAAATGTTTATTATTTGACCTAATTCATCAAATTTTTTCTGTATTTCGATGTTTATTCAAGTGGTATCATTTGAGAGAAAAGAATTTTCCTTACTATTTTAAAATTCCTTCCAGAGCCTTATCCATCGTTGAGGTTTAAACGTAAAATTGTTGGCAATAGTAAGAGCTTTGTGTTTTCTTTATTTCAAAAGATTTCAAAGCTCTGTGCTTCCATGCCCTGGACCACGTCCATGCTCACACACTGCCGTAATTACTGATGGAGGAAGTATGTTAACGTATTTCAGACTTGAACAAGCTGAAAAATAATAACATATTTGTTAATACAAACAATGAACCCCTGAACTCGGGGGACAAACGTTTAGGGAACAGCACTTAAAACTGACTCCGCAAACGTTGCGGGAGAGGCCACAGATTTGTTATAAAAACGCTGAAATGTAGTTTCACTGGCCCAGCCCGCTATTGCGAGGACATGATCCATGGGTACCTCCATGGTCCTCGCCGCTGATGTGGATGCAGCCCTGGTAGAATGAGATTTTAAAATGTTAGTGTCTTACCTGCTGCACCGAATACCACCCTGAGCCACCAGGAGATAGTCTGCACCGTCACCATGTGATGTGGGTTTTCATGGCTGATAAACAGACCCGTCTCCATATTCCTGATGGTGTGTGTGACATTAATAAAATGTCAGATATAGCTGGCTATACAGAGTCTTACATCAATGGGATATGCTAGGAATTCCATTTTCAGTCCTGTAGTCCCAGGTCTGTGTTGTTTAAGCAACTCATCTATAAAGAAGTCACTTTATTGGGGGTTGAGACCATTCTATCCAGTTTTAGTTTCTGTAGAGTCTGGACCCATTGTGCTGTGGTCAGTGCCATTAACATCACCACTTTGAAGGTGAGTTAGTCCAGTGGTAAATCCGTCATAGGCGACCAGCTCCTGAGTAGGGTCAACACCACCCCTATATCCCAGGTAATATAATATCGTGGTCGGGGAGGGTTGGAATTGAATATACCCCTCATAGTTTGGATACCAGCTGGTGAGATCCCACTCCAATGTTGAGATAGGATGACAGTGCACTCCTGGTACTGTTTATGACACTGTAACTGAGGGCCTCATCATAATGAAGGCCCGCGAGGAATTCCAGCACATTGGAGATCGTAGCAGAGTTGTAGGTGGTCTTGGTCCGACTACAGAAGACCTCCCATTTCCTTATGTGGGTGAGGTACTGCTTCCTTGTGGACTCTCTGCACGATGCTGTTATGATGTCCATGGTTTTTGATGACAGCCCGAATTCCAGTAGTGGCCTCTTCAGAACCTGCAAGCCAACAGGTTCAGATGACCATGGCACGGATGATTATCCCCTGTTATGGGATTTGTCACCAATTCAGGCATTTGGTAACCTGTGCCCATGTTTCTTTTATCATGTTGAGGACCACCGGGTACCATGGTTGTGTGGGCCAGTCGGGTATTATCAGTATACCTGTTGCAGAATCTAGTTGAATTTTCTGCAATACTCAACTAATGAAGCAGAATGGGGGAAAAGCATAGAAACCCATTTCCACCAACGTAGCGAGAATGCGTCCATCGCCACTGCCCGAGTATCTGGTTCCCAAGAGACATATGTTGCTATCTGATGGTTCAACCTGGACGCAAAGAGGTCATATCTGGTGTTCAATATTTGGCTATAATTTTAGCAAATATTTGGGGGTTCAACATCCACTTGATGTCGTTATTAAATACTCGTGATCTGGTGTCCGCCACTGTATTGAGCTTAACCGGAAGGTACGTAGCTGATATCCAAATATTTCTTTCAATACACCAGAGCCAAATTACATTTGCCAATTCATCACAAGATATTGACTTGATACCACCCATATGGTTTAAATACGCCACCACAGTGGTATTATTTATTTTTAAGACGGACATGCGTATGATGCAGATTAGCGCAGTAAGCCCGCAGCCTGTGACATGCTCCCAGCTTTTCCAAATAGTTTATTTCTTGTGATTGAAGAAGAGTAGACTCATGCAAATCCCATCTGCCACCACCACTGGAAGTGGTGTCGGTAGCTCCCCAGCCCTGGGCGCTTGCGTCGGTTTGTAACACGACTGATGGGTTTGATATAATGAAGGGATTAAAACAATCACAAACATTGCTAATCCACCATTGTAGCTCAATTTTTGCCTTGTTTGGCAGCTGCATAGGCCTGTCAAAATGTCCAGCATTCGCTTTTAATGCTGAGATTTTTGTTCATTGCAAGCTTTGATAGTGTAACAGCCCAAATTGTGCAGCTGGAATGTAGCTACAAGTTTCCCAATCACCTTAGCAGCATGTCTGATAGTCGGTTTCCTGGCGCAAGCAATAGACATAAACATGCCTCTATTATGTCTATTGCTTTGTTCCCTGGGATAGTGACAATCAGAATACCATGCATCCCAGAATGTACGCAACCTCCCTCCTACTTGTGAGGTTATACATGCAGCACTCCCAAGAGAACCAGACCCCCTTACCTCCATGGTTACCGGCGGGCCTTGATGTTCTGGGCTTTTTTGGTTTGTTGTGTTGCTGGAATGTGGGGTTGGCGCATCTTCCACGCTGGTCGCTGTGGGCCCTGTCCTAAAAAAGGCTTTTGTTGATAGGGTGCAACTGGTGGATAGGTTCTGATTGCCCTGTCGGGTTGAACCCGAGGCCTGTTAGACGTAGCGTAAGGATGCTGTCTGCAATACGCCGGTGGCCTGCTCGAGGATGGTGGTTCCATCAACCCGACCACTTTTGCCTTCTCGTCCAGGTCTTTTACCTGTTTTGGCAGGTCTTCACCGAACTCGGTGGCGGCGTAGCAGAGGCTTTGCACAAACCCGTGAATTTTGGGTTGTGAGTGGTTTGATGGAGATTTTCCGGAAAGAGTTCATCTCGTACTGTGTATTGCACAGTAGCGCAAGAGCATCTTCCTGCTCCTCCGTCATCTCCGTGCCTTGGCTGACCAAATTTGGAAACCACGTTGAGAAATTCCTCTTGAGGTATTTCAGGTGCTGCAGGTTCCTGCGCCAACCCCTCTTCAATGTCAGCCAGCTGCTGACTCCTGGCACTCCCCACCGATGAAGGGGATATGCTGGGTGGCCCAGATGCATGTCTCCTGGAACTTGAGGACATCCGATCCTGCTGCGGGAGATCTCGCTCAGGGAGTCGCTCCTTCATGCGCTCCATGCGGGCCATGCGACCGCCACCGCTATCTGCGGACAGCAGGTCGACTTCCTCAGGTTCCCCTGAACAACTGAGGCTTCTGCCATCGGCCCGCACCTCGTCGAGGTGATGTCTAGGGTGCCTAGGCAGGATGTCGCTGCCTGCCGCTCCTGCGGGGCTCTGCGACTCCCGCGCGGACATGCCGCTAGTCTGCAGTCTTCCGGACTGAAGCGGCCCGCCTGTCTGGAAAGACATAAGTGGTGAGGAGTCGGTTCCAGCCACCGAAGCAGGCTTCACCGATATCCGCGCGGGCTTGCCGCCTGTCTTCCCCCGGGACAAAGGCGACGCATGGTCACGTCCAGCCGCTAACGCGGGGTGCGGTGACCGAGATGATTTTCCATCGGCCCGCGATCTGGCAGGCTCCCACAGTTGTGAGCCTGCGCCAGCCGCACCTGCGGGGCTCCCAGACTCAGACCTCGATCCCTCACCGGTCTGCGATCTGGCGGACTGCTCCGGTGGCAAGTCGACGCCGGCTGCTGCAGCGGGGCTCTTCGACCTTAGTGCGGTTCTTCCTCTGGACCGCCCTCTGGTGACCTGTATTGGAGGGGAGACTGAACGTGCCGCAGAGCTGGGAACACGCTTATGCACCTTCATGCCACTGTCCCTATGTTTAGGTGACGGCGGTAGGGAGTCAGGGTCTTGCCTACCCTGCTCCCATGTGGTGATCCTACCACTATGGGTGCTGCCAGTGTTTGCGGGCAGTTTCGGGGATTGTGGCCGCTGACTCTCGTCCGAAGTCCCGCGGCCCTTGGAGGCATGCTTCAATGCCTTCATTCTGGTCTTCCTTCCATCGTTTCTGTAATCAAATAAGTCTACTACAGAAGCTAAGCAACTCAGGGTTAGTATAACTTACCTGAGGGCCTTTTTGAAGCTGCCGGTGGAGGAGCCCACTCCCCCCCCCCCCCCCCCCCCAGCTCCCATGGTGACCAGACTCTCATGCGGGAATATAGACTGCCGCTAACGGCAAGTCTCCCACCTATGTTGTGAGTCGGGGCCCCGGCTCTGTCTTCGCTACCTCTACCGTGTAGCATTGCCGTCAGTCCGCGGTATTCCTGCGAATGGCAGTCTCCGAGCCCGGACTCTCCTGGGTCATCGGGCTTGCCCGATTTCCAGGTAGCGTTGTCGTCAGTCCGCGGTGATCCTGCGGGCTGCGGTGTTGAATCGGGCTGCTGCTCTGCCGTCGCTACGAACGGCGAGTCTGTGAGCCTGGACCCACCTGGGTCAACGGGCTTGCCCGACTTCCGGGTAGCGTTGCCATCAGTCCGCGGTGATCCTGCGGGCTGCGGTGTTGAGTCGGGCTGCCGCTCTGCCGTAGCTGCGAACGGCGAGTCTGTGAGCCCGGACCCTCCTGGGTCAACGGGCTTGCCCGACTCCAGTCTGTTGCTGCCGCCGCTGACTGCCCGCATCCCGCGGTCCGCAGTCAGTCTCGAAGCGGCCCGTGGTGTACTCTGTCACACAGAGTCCCTGGAGGAATAACAGTGATTGCCAGGGTGAATGCTGAGGGAGGATATTGGGATTCAACGTGAGTTGAGAGTTGTAACAGTTAGTTTGAAAGGTTGATGTCTAAACCATGCTCAACTTTGGATAGCGTCAGATGCCCGGGGTCAATATTTGTCTGCATGCACAACTAATGGGTATGTTCAATTGCCTGATAACAGCAGGAGAGAAGCTGTTCTTGAATCTGATGGTACTTGCATTTAATCGTTTGTATCTTCTACTCAAAGTGGGCGGCATACTGACGCAGGGGTAGAGTTGCTGCCTTACAGCGTCAGAGACCAGGGTACAATCCTGACTACGAATGCTGTCTGCATGGAGTTTGTACGGTCTCCCTGTGACCACGTGGGTTTTCTCCGGTTGCTATGGTTTCCTCCCACACTCCAAAGACGTGCAGGTTTGTAGGTTAATTGACTTGGTAATATTGTAAATTGTCCTTAGAGTATAGGATAGTGCTGGAGTACAAGGTGATTACTGGTCGGCGCAAACTCAGTGGGCTGAAGGGCCTGTTTCCGCACTGTTTCTCATGTCCAAAGACTGAGGTGTCTTGATAATCCTTGATTATTTAGAAGCAAGGAACCACAGCTGATGAAACAAAGAACTGAAGATGCTGGTTAATACACAAAAGGACACAAAGTCCTGGAATGACAGCAGCAGGTCAGGCAGCATCTCTGGAGAACATGGATAGGTGACGTTCAGGGTTGAGGGCTGAAATGTCACCTATCCATTTTTTCCAGAGATGCTGCCTGACCTGCTGAGTAAGTCTAGCACTTTGTGTGCCAACTGAGCTGTTGGTTTATCCAGCATTTTCTGTCTTTCTCGGCCCTTGATTATGTTAGCTGCTTTCCCGAGGAAGCGTGAAGTATAGATGGTGTTGATGTGGGAGTAAGCTGGTTTGTGTGATGTACGCCCACAAGTCTCTGCACTTTCTTGGGCAGTCCACTTGCCATGATGCATCCTGATAGGAAGCTTTCCACAATGCATCTGTAGAAATTGGTAAGAGTCATTGGAGACCTGCGATATTTCCTTAGTCATGGTGTCAAAGATCATGGAAACAGGCCCTTCAGCCCAACTTGCCCATGCCGACCAACGTACTCCATCTACACTCATCTCACTATGCTGTATTTGGCTAATATCCCTCTAAACATATCCTATCCATGTACCTGTTTGAATGTTTTTTAAAGGTTGTGATAGTACCTGCCTAAACTAACTCCTCCGGCAACTCATTTCATACACATACACCCTTTTGGTAAAGAAGTTGCCCCTGAGGTTCCTATTAAATCTTTCTCCCCTCACCTTAAAGCTATGTCCATCGGTTCTTGATACCCTTACTCTGGGTATAAAACTGTGCATTTACCTGATCTATTCCTCCCATGATCTTATACACCTCTATAAGATTATCCCTCATCCTGCTGGGCTCCAAGGAATAAAGTCCTAGCCTGCTCAACCTCTCCCTATAGCTCAAGCCCACCAGCCCTTCCAACATCCTCCTTGTCTTCTGAGGTTATGATGAAGTGCAATCAGTATGTTGACTTGGTGAGTGGAGACCAACATTTGGCCAACACCATCAGATGGAGCAGAAATCTATTCCAATCTTGGGGGGGTGAGGGGTTGAGATTCAAACATACCCCAAGAGAAGTTAAATTCAGATGGTCAGTGCAACGTATCAGCTTCTTATTGTGCTCATTGGCCATACTTTTGTCCACTGAGATCAAAAGTGTCTTGTTTACAAAGTTAATGGTGGTTCACTTCACCCAGCTGACACAAGCCATTCAAGAAGGATCCCAACCCGAGAGGTCGCCTGTCCATTCCCTCCCCACTCAGAGGATGCTGCCTGACCCATTGAGTTCCTACAGCACTTTGTGTTTCGCCTTAGTTTCTCCCCCATAGGTTGGCAGAATTGCTACCTAGTAACCGGGGTTGTGCTAGAGACCCGGGTTCGATTCTGACCTCGGGTGCTGTCTGCGTAGAGTTTACTCCCTGAGTTTCCTCCAGGTGCTCCGGTTTCCTCCCACATATCAAAGATGTACAGATTAATCACCTCTTGAGTAGTACGGGTGTCAGAGAAGGCAGGAAAATGGGGGTTGAGAGGAAACGATAGACCAGGCATGATTGAATGGCGGAGTAGAACTGATGAGCCAAATAGCCTAATTCTGCTCGTATAACTTATGAACTTATAATGTGCAGGCTCTGTAGATTAACCTACCTCTATAAAATCGCCCCAGGTGTGTATGGAGTGGATGAGAAAGTGGGATAACAGAGAACTAAAGGGAACAGATGATCGATGAGCAGCATGGATTTGATGGGCCGAAGTGCCTATTTCCATTCTGATTTTCTCCACTAAAACAACGTGACAAACCTCTGCAATCCTCCAAGTCAAATCTGCAGGTAACACAGCTCTAGTGTTGCGTGGTACTGGACCTCTGCACCTTTAGTTCAAGGTGTGTTGCTTCACACTGCTTAGGGTAAAACTCTGACTCCTTGGCAAATTAGTAAAGCAATCTTTAAAGTTTAATTATAATTTCTTGTGTGAGATCACATTAAATGATTCTGATCATCTGTGAAATACTTGCACAGATGATAAAATGTAACAGGACTGAAATAATTAATTTCTTATATCCTGCATCAATGCCAGGAAATATTAGAATTTTGCTATAATAAGGATGAGAATTGACTTCAAATTAAATAGTTCCTTCAAAATAAAAATGGTTATCCTAATTACTCTCTAAGTAACAAATGACCAAATACCTCGGCATTTATTGTAGTTGGAATTGAATAGTATTTTCCTGCAGTATATTTTAATTCATATTACAGCCCAATATGGCTTTTAATATGAATTTTCTCCAGATGATTTCCTGATAGTATGGATCCACATGCATTGTGCATTGTATGCCATCGTTATAAAACCACTTTTATTTTCAGAACACAACTGCCAAGAAGAGCGGTTTAGAGAATTTTCCTATGTAGTTTGCCTGCAAAATGGAGGCATGTTTGGATGTGACTTTAAGGTTAGTGAGGTCAAAGGCCAAATCAGTTAGACATACTTTTACTGTCCAATTCACCTCTACCCCACTGCAGACATTGGATTTTGTCTGAAACTACTATTGCACTACTCAGATGCACTGCAATGCTGAGAACTATATTCTGCACTCTGTACCTTCTCCTTTGTTCTATCTATTGTACTTGAGTTTGATTTGATTGTATTTCAAGTGAGTTTATTGTCATGTGTCCCTGATAGGACAATTAAATTCTTGCTTTGCTTCAGCACACAGAACATAGTAGGCATTTACTACAAAACAGATCAGTGTGTCCATATATCATTATATAAATATATACACACATGAATAAATAAACTGATAAAGTGCAAATAACAGATAACAGATAATGGGTTACTAGTGATCATAGTTTTGTCCGAGCCAGGTTTAATAGCCTGATGGCTGTGGGGAAGTAGCTATTCCTGAACCTGGTCGTTGCAGTCTTCAAGGCTCCTGTACCTTCTACCTGAAGGTAGCAGGGAGATGAGTGTGTGGCCAGGATGGTGTGGGTCCTTGATGATGCTGCCAGCCTTTTTGAGGCAGCGACTGCGATAAACCCCTCGATGGAAGGAAGGTCAGAGCCGATGATGGACTGGGCAGTGTTTACTACTTTTTGAAGTATTTTCCTCTCCAGGGCGCTCAAGTTGCCGAACCAAGCCACGATGCAACCAGTCAACAAGCTCTCTACTGTGCACCTGTATAAGTTAGAGAGAGTCCTCCTTGACAAACCGACTCTCCGTAATCTTCTCAGGAAGTAGAGGCGCTGATGTGCTTTCTTGATAATTGCATTAGTGTTCTCGGACCAGGGAAGATCCTCAGAGATGTGCACTCCCAAGAATTTGAAGCTCTTGACCCTTTCAACCATCGACCCATTGATATAAATGGGACTGTGGGTCCCCATCCTACTCCTTCCAAAGTCCAAAATCAGTTCCTTGGGTTTGCTGGTGTTGAGGAATATTTATGAATGGTGTTATCTAATGTGATTTGATAGCCTGCAAAAGTCATTGCCACAGATGGCTGCGGAGGCCAAGTCATAAGATCATAAGTGATAGGAGCAGAATTAGGCCATTCAGCCCATCATCTACTCCGCCATTTAATCATGGCTCATCTGTCTCTCCCTCTTAACCCCATTCTCCTGCCTTCTCCCCATAAGTCAATGGCTCTTTTTAAGGTGGAGATTGATAGATTCTTGTTTAGTATGGGTATCACAGGTTATGGGGAGATGGCAGTAGAATGAGGTTGAGAGGGAAAAATAGATCAGCCATGTTTGAATGGCAGGGTAGACTTGAGTATTGGAATGACCTAATTCTGCTCCTATAACATAAACTTATGAAAACAAAGCCTTGGTACATGTAACAATAATAATAACCCTAAACCTAAACATTGATTGGCTTCTCTGGAAAGCCAAAAGTTGAGGGGAGACCTGACACAAGGATATAATGTTATGAGAGGCATAGATAGGGTCAGAACCTTTTTCCCAGAGTGGAAATGTCAAGGACTAGAAGGCATAGCTTTAAGGTGAGGGGATCAAAGTTGAAAGAAGATGTACAGGACAAGTATTTTTTACACAGAGATGGATTTGGTGAAATATTGGAAATCATATTGCCCTGGAATCAGTGCGGGCCTGGTGCCGCCAGGTCAATATTATAATTATTACCTATGTAAATTAAAATAATTCCTAAGATTCACACTTGGATGGAAGCAGAGATGAAATACCATTGCCCGCTGGTGTAGTTTAAAAAGGTTCACACTTGGAGCTTTGTGACTGCCACAATGGATATTCAGGAAAAGGATGGTAATAATATGGATTATGTGCAGGCAGGTAAGAGTTGGTTTCCCATTCAGCAAAGACATTGTGGGACAAAGGGCCTGTTCTTGTGCTGTACTGCTCTATGTTCTATGTTAGTCACAGAGATGTACAGTGTGGAAACAAGCCCTTCGGCCCAACCTGTCCATGCCAACCAGCATACCCCATCTAAACTGGTCCCACCTGCATGTGTTCGGCCCTCAGCCCTCTAAACATATCCTATCCATGTACCTGTCCAAATATTTTTGAAATTTTATGATAGTCCCAGCCTCAACTCCCCACACCGGCAGCTCCTTCAATACACCCACCACCCTTTGTGTAAAAAAGGTTGCCCCTCAAGTTCATATTAATTATTTTCCACCCTCTCTGTTCTATGTTAATTGTGATGTTTAAATCAAATAACAATTTCAAGGTGCAAATATAAATGGGTAGGAGAATCTGCCATTGAGAAATAAAATCAAATTGGCAGAAGAACAAGGGGACTAAAGGCTTGAACTACTGATCTAGAGGATTAGCGTGACAGATGAGCAGAGCACAGAATTGAGATCAATGGGATTGTTCTATTTAGAGATGGCGTAAACTCAACAAACCAATTCTGTGATTCTAAGATGAGGAGAACTGATTTTTGTTTCTCAAAGAGTGGTTCAGAATGCAAAGCTAGGAAGTGGGAGAAGATTCAATAATAATTTTCCAAACTGAACAGTACAGGACAGAAACAGACCCTTCAGCCCGTAATGTTTGTGCCAGACATGATGCCAAGTTAAATTGATCTCATCTGCCTGTACATGATGCCTATTCATCTATTCCCTACACATCCATGTGCCAATAAGCCTCCTTAGAGTCATGGAGCGATACAGTGCAGAAACAGGCCCCTCAGCCCAACTTGCCCACTCTGGCACAACATGTCCTAGCTACACAATTCCCACCTGCCCACATTTGATCCTCCAAACCTCTCCTATCCATGTACCTATCTAATTCTTTCTTAAATGTTAGGATAGTCCCTGCCTCAACTACCTCCTCTGGCAGCTTGTTCCATACATCCACCACCCTTTGTGTGAAAATGTTACCCCTCAAATTCCTATTAAATCTTTTCCCCTTCACCTAATACCGATGTCCTCCGGTCCTCGATTCACCTACTCTGGGCAAGAGACTCTGTGCATCTACCCAATCTATTCCTCTCGTGATCTTTCCACCTCTATAAGATCACCCCTCATCCCCATGCGTTCCAAGGAATAGTGTCCCAGTCTACTCAGCTTTCCCTATAGCTCACTTCCTCAAGTCCTGGCAACATTCTCGTAAATCTTCTCTGTATCCTTTCCAACTTGACAACATCTGTCCTATAACACGGTGCCCAGCACTGAACACCATAGACATGGATATGTAGGGAATTGGGGGATATGGATTGTGTGCAGCCAGATAAGAGTTGGTCTTGGCATCATGTTTGGCAAAGACATTGTGGGCCAAAGGCCCTGTTCCTGTGCTGCACTGTTCCATGCATTGAACATAGAAAGTCAGCAGGTCAGGATCTCTATAAGATGACCGCTCATCCTGCTGCTCCCCAAGGAATAAAGTCCTCTCCCTATAACTCAGGCCCATTGTGTCCTTTGTGGTGTAGAAAGAAGCCAGAAGACATTGGGCAATCCCACACATTCACAATGAGAGTATGCAGAGTATGATAGACCAACACAAAGTGGCGCATAATTGTGAAGTGGAAGGAAAATGATACATGGTTTTCAAATCTTTTTACAAATAAAAAACTGAAAAGTGTGGCGTGTAAAAGTATTCAGCCCCCTTTACTCTGATACCCCTAAAATCCAGTGCAACCAATTGCCTTCGGAAGTCACCTAATTAGTAAATAGAGTCCACTTGTGTGTAATCTAATCTCAGTATAAATACAGCTGTTCCGTGAAGGCCTCAGAGGTTTGTTAGAGAACATTAGTGAACAAACAATGTTCCTTGGGCATAATGAAGCCCAAGGAACACACCAGACAGGTCAGGGATAAAATTGTGGAGAAGTTTAAAGCAGGGTTAGGTTATAAAAAAATATCCCAAGCTTTGAACATCTCACGGAGCACTTTTTCAATCCATCATCCGAAAATGGAAAGAGTATGGCACAACTGCAAACCTACCAAGACATGGCCGTCCACCTAAACTGACAGGCCGGGCAAGGAGAGCATTGATCAGAGAAACAGCCAAGAGGCCCATGGTAACTCTGGAGGAGCTGCAGAGATCCACAGCTCATGTGGGAGATTCTGTCCACAGGACAACTATTAGTCGTGCACTCCACAAATCGGGTCTTTATGGAAGAGTGGTAAGAAGAAAGCCATTGTTGAAACAAAGCCATAAGAAGTCCCGTTTGCAGTTTGCCACAAGCCATGTGGGGGACACAGCAAACATGTGGAGGAAGGTGCTCTGGTCTGATGAGACCAAAATTGAAGTTTTTGGCACAAGTGCAAAACGCTATGTGTGGTGGAAAACTAACACTGCACATCAGCCTGAACACACCATCCCCACTGTGAAACATGGTTGTGGCAGCATCATGCTGTGGGGATGCTTTTCTTCAGCAGGGACAGGGAAGCTGGTCAGAGTTCATGGGAAGATGGATGGAGCCAAATACTGGGCAACCTTGGAAGAATACCTGTTAGAGTCTGCAAAAGACTTGAGACTGGGGCGGAGGTTCACCTTCCAGCAGGACAACGACCCTAAACATACAGCCAGAGCTACAATGGAATGGTTTAGACCAAAGCATATTCATGTGTTAGAATGGCCCAGTCAAAGTCCAGACCTAAATCCAATTGAGAATCTCTGGCAAGACTTGACAATTGCTGTTCGCAGACGCTCTCCATCCAATCCGACTGAGCTTGAGCTATTTTGCAAAGAAGAATGGACAAAAATTTCAGTCTCTAGATGTGCAAAGCTGATAGAGACATACCCCCAAAGACTTGCAGCTGTAATTGCAGCGAAAGGTGGTTCTACAAAGTATTGACTCAGGGGGGCTGAATACTTTTGCACGCCACACTTTTCAGTTTTTTATTTGTAATAAAATTTGGAAACCATGTATCATTTTCCTTCCACTTCATAATTATGCACCACTTTGTGTTGGTCTATCACATAAAATCCCAATAAAGTACATTTACGTTTGTGGTTGTAACGTGACAAAATGTGGAAAAGTTCAAGGGGTATGAATACTTTTGCAAGCCACTGTAGTTTAAAAATGACTTCCTTAACACCCAAACTCAACTATTCTTCTTTTCTTACTAACATCTCACAATTTAAAAAAAATAGAAACAAAGAACTACAGATTCTGGTTAATACTCAAAAGGACACAAAGTGCTGGAATAACTCAGTGGGTCAGGCAGCATCTCTGGAGAATACGGATAGGTATTGTTTTGGGTTGAGACTTCTCCCCTCCACCCTACAATCAGTCTGAAGAAGGGTTCCGACGCAAAATTTCACCAATCCATGTTCTCCAGAGGCGCTGCCTGAGCTGCTCAATTACTCCAGTACTTCGTATCATCTTATAAATTTATGGAGCTGCATTAGGGATAAAGTAGAAGAAATTGACTAATCTTTCCATAATAAGAATAGCAGGATAGGTGAACATGTTTGAGAGTGATGGTTTGTCAGCTGATCTGCTGCTGTGATTATTGGAACCAATTTTTTTTAAATAATGGCACTAGTCAGTTCTGTAGCACTAATAGATTTCATTACTATTTGTTTCTCTTGCCGGTTTCTTCTCCCAAGACGGGATCCGTGGCAAAATGAAGCTGACAGTTAATTTCTGAGACCAGTTTAATTTAGAGTTTCTGAGACAGCATGTAAACAAAGTCCTTCGGCTCACTGAGTCCCCGCTGACCGTCGATCACCCGTTCACACCAGCTCCGTGTCATCCCACTTTCTCATCCACTCCCTACACATGAGAGGGGATTTACAGAGGGCCAATTAATCTAAAAACCCACACGTCTTTGGGATGTGGGGGGAAACCGGAGCACCCGGAGGAAACCCACGCGGTCACAGGAAGAACATGCAAACTCAACATACATGACAGCTCCTGAGGTCAGCATCGAACCTGGGTTCTGTATGGCTCCAAGCTATGGCACCCTATTGACGGATCGAATAGTCAAGAGTATTTTATTGTCATATGACATGAAATGGAACAATGAAATTCTTAATTGCAGCAACACAACAGAAATGCAAACAAATTACTCTGCAAAAACCCATGATAAACAACAAAAAGTTATATATATAGAAAGAAAACAGATGAATAATTAGTCAATAGTCATGCAAAGTCAAAATTAATGTCCCCATGTTTGGAGCCTATTTGGAGGTTGAAGTGTTTCATGGCCTGATGGCTGAAGGGAAGAAGCTGCTCCTGAAACTAAACAGACCCTTATAACTTTTTCCCAAAGGCAGGAGTGACATGATGTGGAGTGACATGATGAGGAGTGTGGCCAGGGTGGTGTGCGTTTCCAATAATGCTGGCTGCCTTTATGAGCCAACAAGAGTCCCAAATGGACAATATCTTCAAACACCAGCTTATATATCATTCCGCTTGGAGTGAAAGTAATTAGATTTGAGTGAGCGATTGTTGTTGCTTACCCAGAGACCGGTTTGCTGCCAACTGGACCCTCAGCAACTTACTAACACAAAGAATTTTGAAAGTGAAAATTGCAGTTTTCAAAGAGTGGCTTTGTGTGTCTATTACATCTGTCAGAAAATAAGTCTCAGTTTCTGTCTAAGAGAATCAGTGGGGCAGCTGATTAACTTGGGAATGTTGTGTAAATGAAGATGCTTGTAATGAGATGCATTTCCTGCAAGAAATGTTATTGTGGAGACAAAATGCTTCTCATTTCAATTCATGCATGAACTGAACTAAATTTGTGCTGGGCTTTCTCACACGGTACCAGAAGTAAATGGACAGCGTTAGCAGTGGCATAGCGTTAGAATTGCTGCCTTGCAGTGCCAGCGACCCAGGTTCAAACCTGATTACGGGTGCTGTGTGTATGAAGTTTGCACACTCTCCCTGTGACCTGCGTAGGTTTTCTCCGGGTGCTCCGGTTTCCTTCCACACTCTCATGATGCAAGGGTTTCTAGGTTAATCGGCTTCTGTAAAAATTGTAAATTGTCTGCAGTGTGTAGTGTGTGCATGTATAATGGGGACTGCTGGTTGGCGCGGAGTCGATGGGCCGAAGGGCCTGTTTCCGCCCTGCATCTCTAAACTAAACTAAAACAATTTGCTTCTCAATTGTATTCATGAATTTTTTCATGGCTATATCACACAGTATCAGAAGTAAATCAAAATACTGCAGCAATCTGCACACAGTAGCAATTCTCAGCACTCTTAAATTCACTACAACGGAAAGGTTCTAACCTCCACTACCGATCACTTTGGTCAGCACAGGAACACATATTATCACAGTTGAAGAAAGACTTACAAAGTGCTATGCTGCTACACACACATCTTACAAATGGCTGAGAAACAAGAAAGAAAGTGGGTTGATAATGCTTTCACATCGGAGCCACTTGTTTGGAATAATTGCAAGAGCCCAGTGAATTTTTAAATTTAGTTTAAAGATACAGTGCGGAAACTGGCCCTTCGACCCACCGAGTCCATGCCCACCAGTGATCCCCACGCACTAACACTATCCTACACACACTAGGGCCAATTTACAATTATACCAAGCTGAATTAATCTACAAACCTGTATGCCTTTGGAGTATGGGAGGAAACCAGACCACCGGGAGAAAACCCATGGGGAGAACATTCAAACTTCATACAGACAGGACTCGTAGTCAGGATCGAAGCAGGGTCTCCGGCGGTGTAAGGCATCAACTCTACTGTTGCTCCAGTGCGACACCCATTCCTGGATCAGAAACCTAACCTTTACTCATTTGTAAAGTGGCTGCCATTCCCTCCATCCAGACAGAAGAACCTTTCTTCTTTCCTGATTTCTCAGTATGTCAGCTGAACCATGTGACGCTGCATCAGGCGAACAGGAGCAAGTTCAGGCCTGGACTATGTAACCGGATTCATTGCCATCGATCCATAAATTCACAAGTTATTAGAGCAAAAGTAGGCAAATCGGCCCATCTAGTCTACTCCACCAAAAGGCAGAGATAAAAAGACAAGGTTGGTTGGTTGTCAAGCCATTTTAATTGAAAATTGTCCCTCGTGTGCAGGACAGTGCGGGCATTCAGAGTGATCTCTGATCGGCGGGGACATGGTGGGACGAACGGCATGTTTCCATGCTGTATCTCTAAAATCTAAAGTCCAAATATATTACCTAGCGGGCTTCCACTTCTGCTGATCCATGATTTACATGACACGGACATGTTCAGGTATACTTTACTGTTCTATTCACACCTTCCTACCATGAAATGGGAAACGCAATAAAAGCCTTTACAGAGCTGCTGCTGCTGCTGTTCAGAGTAATGCCTAACGATAAAACCCATTCATTTCATGGGATTTAAATTTCATGGCTCTAACATTACTGGTATGTTCTCTGGCTTTTAATTTTGCCTTGACTCAGAGAGGAGCATTATTAACGTCGCTTGTGTCAGTTCCCCAGCAGCACGCTTACTGCAGGATTAATGGGAGTCTCTTTGTTTGATACTGTCGGAGCGGAGTTAATTGATCATAACCTCGATGCCAATGTGGACACATCAATTTGTGAAGGATAATGAGGAGGATGCTTGCAATACCATGACATCCTCAACCTTCCTTTTAATTTAGTTTATAGATACAGCACAGAATCAGTCCCTTCGGCCCATCGGGTCCATGCCGACTATCGATCATCATCCTCCGGCACGGCAAAAAATGTGCAGATTTGTCTGTTAATTGACCTGCAACATTTAGTAAATTGTCCCTAGTGTGTAGGATAGTTGCGAGTGTACAAGGTAAACGCTGGTTGGTGTGGACTCGGTGGGACAAAGGGCCTGTTTTCACTCTGTATCTCTAAAGTGTAAAGTGTAAAGTCTAAACATATTACCTAGTCATCGATCACTAGTTCTGTTATCCCACTTTCACATCCTACCTACGAGGGGTAAGTTGCAGAAGTCAATTAACCCTCAAGCCCGTGTAGGACAGAAATGTGGATGCTAGTTTACACCAAAGATAGACATAAAATGCTGGAGTAACTCAGCGGGTCAGGCAGCATCTCTGGAGAAAACGAATAGGTGACATTTCAGGATCGAAACCCTTCTTCAGACTGAGAGGTACTAGAAGTATGAAAAGTTTCCGAACAAATCAGAGCTGGCACCAAGGAAAGGTGGAACCCACAATGGCCGAGTGTTGGCTGAGGAAGAGGTGATAATGAAGGGATATATCAATGTAAGCAGTGAAACTGGCAGGTCGACTAGGGTGGGAGAGGGAATGGAGAGGTTACTTAATATTAGAGAAATCAACATTCACACCACGATGTTGCTGTCCCTCCAATGTGCATGTGGCTTCATTTTAATAGTGGAGGAGACATAAAGGTAATTTTGGGAATGGGAAGGGGAATTAAAAAGTTTGGCAACCGTGAGATCGCGTAGACCAAAGCAGCACATCTTTGGAACACCTGTCTACCCGAAACACCACTTATCCATATTCTGCAGAGTTGTTGCCTGACCTGCTATTCCAGCATTCTGTGTCCTTTTGTGTGTGAACCAGCATTTGTAGTTCTCTGTTTCTCCACTGTCATTCTGTAAGCTAAGATTACCTCCCTCACTATCAATAGCAATGGCAACATCTAACACCTGTCTGTGTGAGGTGGTGGCGAGCTAATCCGCAGCTGAAATCTATTTGTTACAGCAGAGCTTACTCTGGGATATCTCAAAACACAAATCAACCTTTTCACTTTCTCCTTCCGTAAAGCTTAAACCAAGAACTGCCATTGGCAGTGGAACAATATGGGGCATTGACAGAGATCAGCTAGCTGTCATAGTTGGGCCGCAGTGCATCAATAAGCAGCAAACCTCCTTCTGTGGGATTTATTTGGGAATTAACCCAGGTTTATCTAATCCTGCAGGCTCCTGTTTAATTCATTTCGACAGGAACTGATTTTGATGCCTTGTTATGCAGCGTTCAGCATTTAACAGCAATGGCTGTTCGTGCATTTGTTTCAATAATCCATGCGACCAGGTGAGGATGCATTAGTAGGAGAACAGAGGCCACATCTGGAGTATTGCGTGCCGTTCTGGTCGCCCCATCACAGGGAGGATGTGGAGGCTTTGGAGAGGATGCAGACGAGGCTTACCAGAATGTAGAGGATTTCACTACAGGGAGGGGTTGGACAGACTTGGATTGTTTTCCCTGGAATGTCAGAGGTTGAGGGGAGACCTGATAGAATTACGTAGAATTATGAGAGGCACAGATAGGATAGATGGTCAAAAAGGCATAGCCATAAGGTGATAGGGGGAAAGTATAATGAAGATGTGCAGGGCTATCTTTTTACATCGAAGAATGGTGCGGGCCTGGAACGTGTTGCCAAGGGTGATGGTGGAAGCAGAGATGATAGTGACATTTAAGAGCTTTTGAATAGGCACATGGAAGTGCAGGGAATAGAAAATCATGTGTAGGCAGATGAGAATAGTTTAACGACATAATTTTCAGCACAAACATTGTTCTATGTTCAATGTTGTATGAGAATGAGGGACTAAAGCAATGGCAGTATATTTGAGTTCCACTTGAGAGATATGAACACATTTTACAGATCATACAAACATATTCTGTTGTGCTGCTGCAAGTAAATACTCCATTGTTCTGTTTGGGACACTCTTGACTCTTGACCCTTTCAAATCTCCGCACTTCTCCCCTTCTGATCTGTTACATACTATAGAACAAAGAACATTCAGCACAAGAACAGGTCCTTCGGCCCACAATTTCTGTGCCGAACATGATGCCAAGACCAATTCTTACCTGCCTGCACACGATCCATATCCATCCATTCCCGGCATATCCAGGTGAAAAGTCTCCCAAATACAACTAACGTATTTGCCTCAACCACCATCCCTGGCAGCGCGTTACTGGCATCCCACACCCGTTGTGTAAAAAACTTGTTCCACCAACCTTCTTTAAACTTTGCCCCTCTCACCTTAAAGCAAGCTATACACTCTAATATTTGATGTTTCAATCAGAGAAAAAGGTTCTGACCGTCTACCCTATCAATGCCTCTCATAATTTTTATTGGAGATTGAATTCACTCAAATTCAATGTCCATCGCCAGCCGAAGGTAATGTTCTGACTGGAAAACCCTCCCTGGTGTTTTACAGCCTCTCATATCTTGCCGCTGATGTACGAGGGAAAGTTTGTTCACCTAGAGGTTGGTGACACGCTGACACAGGTGATGGTGGAGGCAGATACGAGAGGGGCATTTCACAGACTTTTGGATCAGCACATGGAAATGCAGGGAATGGAGGGATGTGGATTATGTGCAGGCAGATAAGAGTTGGTCAGCATCATTTTCGGCAGAGACTGAAAATGTCACCAAAACATGGCGCCTCTTGCATGGGGGATCAGTAGACTATTTCTGCACACTTGTTAATCGAGGATGTGCTTGGGTATGGGATAACTGTACTGGGCTGTACGCAGGAAATATAATTTCACTGTGTATTGACACATGTGACACTAAAAGCATCATTGAACCATTGGAGGGCTTGTTCCTCGGCTGTACTGTTCTATGTTCCATGCAGATTAAAATGAGATGGTTAAAAAGATGGATAATTTCTAGTGGCTTGGAGTGTTGATAACTCAACAAAGAGTGGATTGTCTTCAAAATATTACCTCTGTGTGTAAAAATCTTGTCGCACTCATCTCCATTGAACGTTACCCCTCTCACCTTATAGATATGCCCTCTAGTGTTGGACATTTCCACCCTGGGACAAAGATTCTGACTGTCTACCCTTTATAGGCCTCTCATAACTTTTTACACTTCTATCAAGTCTCCCCTCAAACTCTGAGTAAGGTTTCCAGAGTAAACAAACCCAAATCTATCCACCCTCTCACTGTAGCTGAAACCCTCTAATCCAGATAGACACAAAATGCTGGAATTATTCAGCGGGTCAGGCAGCATCTCTGAAGGAAAGGAAAATATGACGTTTCGATTCGAGACCCTTTGTCAGACTGAAAAGGGTCTCGACCCAAAACGCCACCTGAGTAACTCCAGCATTTTGTGTCTATCTTCAGTGTAAACTAGCATCTGCAGTTCCTTCCTGCACGCTCGACTCCAGACCGCATTCTGGCAAAAATCATTAAGGTCATAGAACCATAGAGTTATACAGCACAGACAACAGCATGAATTTCACAACCATTGAATACACTTATTACCAGATAGTGACATTTTACATTGCAACAGGGAATACTTTTCATCAAAAGCACTTCCTTTGCATTAAACCGCATTAGGATGTCTGGCAGTCCTGAAAGACTCAACATAATGCAAGTTCCTTCTTTTCATGAATCAGCAGGAAAGCACACTATTTTGGACAGCCTCCAAAGACTGACCGTCTTTAAGCTTTGATCAATAATGCTGAAGTGTATTATTTTTATAATTATTGAAATCCAATTACAATGCCTTTTACGATGAGGGCTAGATAAAAATTTAAAAATACACGTGAGCTCTCTCAAGTTGAGTAGTTCCTGCAAAGACTACGAAGATCTCAGAATAATATACTACAGATTACTGAATTTGGAGTTTGCTTCAAATTGCTTGAAAGTTTACTTCCTGTGTTGGCAGTATTGGCTAAGTTTCAATTCATTCTTACACAAAGGGCTGGACAAAACTCAATGGATCAGGCAGCATCCGTGGAGGAATGGTCAGACACGTTTCGGATCGAGACCCTTCTTCAGATTGATTAGGGCAGCGCTAGTTGTTAAGGCAGAGAGTGGTGGGAGCATGGAACGCATTGCCAGGGGTGGTTGCCTGGAACAAGGGTCCACATTTTACATGTACCATCATTGCTCCGAAACTAACAATAATTTCCATCATTATAGGCATGATGGTGGTGTTTGAGAGGCTTTTAGATAGGTGCTTGGAAGTGCAGGGAATGGAGGGAAATGTATTATGTACAGGAATAGAGGGGAGAAAACTGGAAGCGAGAGTTAGGGGTGGGACAAAGTCTGGCAGGACATAGGTGGATACAGGTGAGGGGAGGGTACGATGGCCTTAATTGACAAAAATGATGGCATGCACAGGTACACGTTTAGAGGGATATGAGCCAAACAGAGGCAAGTGGGACTAGTGTAGATGGGACATCTAGGTTGGGGCAAAGGGCCTGTTTCTGTGCTGTATGATTCTGTAACTCTATGAACCACTACAATCTGCTTGGTGAACAAATTCACACGGTGTTATTATAAGGAGTTCCAGGAATTTGATCCACATCAATGGATTTCTTCAACATAGAATCGGAAAAATCTCTTGAAGAAGCAAGTCCTCCATTGTGGGTGCAATAGTAGTTGCTGCATTACAGCGCCAGAGACCCAGGTTCAATCCTGACTATGGGTTCTGGCGGTACTGAGTTTGCACGTTCTCCCCATGACCACATGGGTTTTCTCCGATTGCTCCGGTTTCCTCACAGATTCCAAGAACTTGCCGTGCTGTAGGTTAATTATCTTTTGTAAACCGTCTCTAGTGTGTAGGATAGAACTAGTGTATGGGGTGATCAATGGATCATCGGTGAATCCATGCCGATCACTGGACATCCATTCATACTAGACTACTTTTGTTTAGTTTAGAGATACAACATGGAAATAGACCCTTTTGCCCACAGAGTCCATGCCAATCACCATCCCCACACATTAACGCTATTCGATACACACCAGGGACGATTTTCAATTTTACCGAACCCAATTAACCTACAAACCTTTACTTCTTTGGAGTGTGGGAGGAAACCGGAGCTTCTGGGGAAAACCCAGCTGGTCACAGGAAGAACGTACAAACTCCGTGCAAACAACACCCAGAGTCAGGATCGAACCTGGGTCGATCGTGCTGTAAGGAAGCAACTCTACCACTGTGCTACCATGCCGCCCTGGTACTATGTTATCCCACTTTCTCATCCATTTCCAACACACCAGGGGCAATTTACTGAAGCCAATTACCAACAAAACCTGCACATCTTTGGAATAGAGTCATACAGCATGGCAACAGGCCCTTTGGCCCAACTTTTCCGGCCAACCAATATATCCAATCTACACTACACTTGCCTGCATTTGGACCATTTCTCTCTCTAAACCTTTCCTACCCATGCACCTGTCCAAATGTCTTTTAAATGTTGTGATGTAGCTGCCTCAGCTACCTCCTGTTACAGCTCATTCCATACACCCACCTCCCTCTGTGCAAGGATTAGGGAGGAAATCAGAGCACCCGGAAGAAACCCACACGGTCACAGGGAGAATGTACAAATTCCGCACAGAGAGCACCCGAAATCAGGATCGAACCCGGGTCTCTGCTGCTGTGAGGTAGCAGCTCTACCAGCTGTGCCACTGTGCCGCACTTGTCTATTAAGTGGTGGAGGCGGCATCATTGAAAATGACAGAATAATTTCACCCATGACTCACCACACATTGTTCTCGTCGCACAGACGCTTACATTGAAGTTCTTCTGCACCGTTGTAAAGAACCACTTGCCAGTTTTTAAAACCTGCACCAGAAGAAACTTCCAAGCTAGTCAGATCCTATTTCGTTTTTGTTGACCTGAGCCTTAAATTGCCTCTAGCTGAGTGATTATCTACGTTAGCTATGCACAGGAAATCCAGCTCAAAATATCTGAGCACTTTATTACAAGGTTTTCGCCTGACGTTTTACTTTCTAGATAGAATTGAATTATAATATTAACTTGACCAAGTGTAGACCCGTTGGGTCTGTTCCCCCAAAGTGTGGTTGCGGGGGAGGGGGGGAGAGGGGGAGGGCGGCATGCGGCATCACACACACTAACTACTCCCCCCCCCCCCGCACACACACTAACTACCCCCCTTGATATTATATTAATATTATTACTTTGCTCCTTTTACCCCATAACCGCCCTATCCACTGACGCATAGCCCCCAACTCGCAGGTGCGTCAAGAGAGGGAGGTGACAGAGAGAGCGAAATGCAACCGTGCGTCACGCGCTCAGAATGTTTTGGAAATGAAGCGCGTGCGTCTCATGAACGAAAGCTGTCGGCAGCTCTATGGAATTCAGGGGAGCAGCCTGCCGCGTCACACACACACACTAACCACCCCCTATCTAACCACCCCCCCTCCCTATAACCACCCTCCCCCCCCTTCTAACCATCCTCTCCCCCCTCTCCCCCCCTCCCCTCCCTCCTCCCCTCTCCCCTCCTCCCCACTCCCTCCCCCCTCCACACACACACACACACACACACACACACACACACACACACACACACACACACAGAGGGTCCGATGTAAGCTGTCAATGAATACAGCAAATTAATTTTTTTTAACTGTCTTTGAAATTAAAAGTTAATGTTAAGAATTTGTGATGTTAAGTGACAAATAATTCAATTCAATTCAATGAAAACCAATGGAATCTACAACCTGGCAGCTGGGGAGGGCGGGACCAGCAGACAGGTTGGGGGGGCCAGGGCTGGGCGGGGCCAGTTGGGCCAAGTGCAAAGGCATTGTGAAAGGAAGGGAGGGAGGGAGAGAGATCTCCCCTGTCCCATTGTGATTAGACATCTGTGAGATGGCACTGTGACTCATGCAGAAGTTTGGTTTTAGTGGGACCACGTGAAGGTTCCACCTTCCATCACCTGTCCCATTTTGATGGCATATGTAAATGAGATCAAAGCTGATTGGACATCTTTGAGATGGCACTTTGGATCATGCAGCAGTTTGATTTTAGTTTTTTTTGATGTTTTGTGAACAATTTAATTCAAAACCTGGGGAAATAATTGACGAAATCTCGAGGAGTGCATTTCTGAACGTAAGTTAAATCCCTACCAAAATTGTAAAAATCTCCACATTTTTGCGTCTGGTTTTCGAGGAAATACATTTCACATGCAAAATCACACACACACACGCATGCACGCACGCACACACATACACACACAGAGTTTTAAAAGTATATAGATACATCTAATTGGAATCAATCTTTTGTTCATCCCTACATCTTCGCACCTTCTGCTCTCAATCTTCCCACTTTGTTCCTTCACTCCCTCATCCCTCTCCTCCCATTTCTTCTTCTCTTCCCATCACCACTACTCCCTCTTCAGTCCAAATTTCATCTTCCTTCTCTTCCTCCTCTCTTCACTCTTCTTCTCTCTCCTCACCCTTTCACTCCTCCCTCCTTTTCCCTTCTCCCCTCCATCCCTCTTTCCATCCCCACCCTCACCTTTTCTCTCTCCCCTCTCCTCCATCTCTCGTTTCTTCCCCATTCTCATCTCCCTCCTTTTCCCTGCTCCCACCACCCCCTCCTACATCCCTACTGGTACAAGATATGTTTGAATTTAGATTTAATTCAGTGCGCATCTCCGTTTACCAAATTTCTGTCTGAAGAAGGCTCTCGGCTCGAAAAGTCGCATATCCATTCCCTCCAAAGCTCTTTCCCAGTCACTTCAGTAACTCCAAACCTCCATCTCCCAAATATACTGTGAACCTTATCTCTATTGCAGAAGGGTCATGACCCACAATAAACCTCTACATGCCCTCCACAGATAGATGCTGCCTGACCTGCTCTGTTAAGGGCCTGTCCCACTGTGGGGTCCTAATTTGTGAGTTTAGAAGAGTTTGCCCTTGACTCATACTCGCAGCATGGTCGACACGAGGTCCGAGGAGGTCTTTGTAACTCTCCTTCATGCTCGAGAGTAGTCCCCGCATACTCGAGGCCTCAGCTAGTTTGCGGCGTATTTTTCAACAAGCTGAAAAATGCCCGCGAGTAAAAGAATGTCGCCATGAAAAAAATCGATATTTTTTTTACTCGTAAGTTTAGTCGAGGTAAGTCGTAGTAGGTCGGCATGTTATTCAAAGGTAATCGAGGGAAGTCACAGGTAGTCGTAGATCCTCTTCAACATAATCGAAGGGAGGCCGAAGGAGATTGAAGGAGGTTATCTTCACTCTCCACTATTCAGTGTCCAATTTTCCCGAGGCTAGTCGAAGCTAGTCTTCAACATAGTCGAAGGAACTCTTCTACATAGTGGAAGGAGGTCTTCAACATAGTGGAAGGAGGTCTTCAACATGACACTTTTTCAAACTCTCCTAAACTCTTCTAAACTTAGGTCGCCGCAGTGGGACAGTCCATTTACTGCAGCATTTTATATTTTCCTATAGATTTCAGGATCTACAGTTTTTTTCCCTTTACCCATTTCCTCCAGCTTCTTAATGCATGATCAAGTTTAAAAGACGATAAAATAGTCTTTATGAAAACATTTCACTACAAACTATTAGCAACATAAAGAGAAAAATAAAGAACTTCCTTTCCACAAGCTGAGTCATTGTTAGAGAGCTTTTAAATGGATCTTAGTAGTTGCTAGGGACTCATTGGATACATTTAATATCTTTTGCAAACCTTGCTGGGAAACAAAAATTGACAATCAGTTCTTGCTTTGCCTTAAACCCTTTTTGTTTATAGCGTCCGCTTTAAGGTAATGTATACTTTCATTAGAAACTATTAAACTGCGAACTCATTATATTTCTGATCATGTTTAACTGAGATGGTTTCTTGAGCCAAATAATCTACAGAGAATATTGTGAATCCTCACTGGGTCGGTCAGCATGTGTGAAGAGAGAGTTGGAGTTGATATTTCTCGTTGATGGAGACACAAGAGACTGCTGCAGCTAGAATCTTGTACAAAGCACCAAGTGCTGGAGGAACTCAACGTGTCAGGGCTGCACAGTGATGCAGTTGGTAGAGTCCCTGCATTACAGCGCCAGGGACCTGGGTTCGATCCTCATTTCGGGTGCTGTCTGTATTCTTCCTGTGACTGCGGGTTCTTGCATGTTCTCTCTGTGACTGCATGGGTTTCCTCTGGGTGCTCCGGTTTACTCCCACATCCAAAAGACGGGTTTGTAGGTTAATTGGTCTCTCCAGAATTGGTCCCAGCGTGTAATCAGTGTATGCTCAGTAGAAGCACAAATATTTGCAATTCAGGCACTGTAAAAGATAACCTGTAGACAAAACAAGTTTCCTTAAAAAGATAGGTAGACAGAAATGCTGGAGAAACTCAGCATCTGTGTAGTGAAGGAAATAGGCAATGTTTTGGGTCGAAACCCTTCTTTAGACTGAAATAGACTGAAGTTTTATTTTCATTTAATTCCACTGATTATTTGCAGTGCTTGTATCTGATTCTGCATCTCCAATCCACTGATGTCATTATTCTCTGTAGATTTCCGACATCATTTAACCTTATAGCCTGTTCTGCTTTGTGTGTGTAAGTGTCTGTCTGTGACAGTCTGATACAGCATGAAAACAGGGCCTTCGGCCCACTGAGTCCTCGACAATCATCGACCACCCATTCACACTAGTTCGATGTTATCCCACTTTCACATCCAGTTCCGACATACACAGTAATTAATTTACAGAGATCAGTCAACCTACAAATCTCCAAACATTTGCGACATAGGAGAACACTCGAGCACCCAGAAAAAAACACATGCAGTCACAGGGAGAATGTACAAACTCCAAACAGACAACACCTGAAGTCAAGTTTGAACCCTGATCACTGGCGCTGTGAGGCAGCAGCTCTACCAGCTGCAGTGCATGTGCACGTGAATGTGCGTGTGCTTATGTGTGTATGTGCATGTGTGTATGATCTATATGTCATTCAGTTAGTTAGTTTGTTCAGTTAATTGTCACGTGAGGCCACATCTGGAGTATTGCATGCAGTTTTGGTATTCAAATTTGAGGAAGGACGTTCTTGCTATTGAGGGAGTGCGGCGTAGGTTCACGAGGTTAATTCGCGGGATGGCAGAACTGTCATATGTTGATAGTATGGAGCGGCTTGGCTTGTATACACTGGAATTTAGAAGGATGTAAATTCTTCCGAGGTATAGTGTAAAGCTTTTGTTGCGTGCTAACCAGTCAGCAGAAACACGGTACATGATTACAATCGACCCGGAACATCACCTATTCCTTCGCTCCATAGATGCTGCCTCACCCGCTGAGTTTCTCCAGCATTTTTGTCCACCTTCGATTTTTCCAGCATCTGCAGTTCTTTCTTAAACATGATTACAATCGATCCATTTACAGTGTATAGGTACATGATAAGGGAATAACGTTTCGTGCAAGGTAAAGCCAGTAAAGTCCGATCGAGGATAGTTTGAGGGTATCATAGTTAAAGTAAGAAATGTTGCTGTAGGAATAGAGATTTAAGAGTGTGGAAGGATTGTAATATGAGTTTGCAGATCTGCTTCTGTGGCTAGCACGCAAATATTCGACTGGTTTGGGCTCCAGAAGGAATCAATTATATAGTTTGGCAGATATTTCACCGTCACACAACCTATAAATGATAACTATATAATTGATGGTGTTTCTTTCGATCTACCTATAGTCAAGTAATTAATTTACAATCTCATTTGATTGTGAGATGTTAATGAAACATTTCACATCACATGATTGAGTAAAATGAAAGTCATAAATAGGTATCAGGGGATTTATGATAACATGTTATCAGATGAAGTACTGGCAAGTTAAACGTTTATAAATTTGTATGAGTGGTGTACATTTAAGCTGCATTGAAAGTTGATTTAAGATAACTATGTTCAAAAAAGAAAGAATAAAAGTTAATATTTTGAAAATAATCTCCCCAATGGTGGATTTGTTTGGCACAGCATCAGAGCTGTTACCTAACAACTTCATAGAACAATGTCCTCCCGAACATCATGCCAAAACCAACACACATAACACATATTCCTCCAGTCCCTGCATATCCACAGTGGATTCCAAGCAGTCACCACACTTTGAGTAAAACAATTGTCCCGCACATCTCCTTTAAACTCTCATGTTAAAGCTGTGCCCTGCGCCCTCTAGTATTTGATTTTTCCATCCTGAAAAAGAGATGCTGACTGTCTACCTGATCGATGCCTCCCATCATTTTATATATTTTTAACAGGTCTCCCTGCAACACCCAGCGTTCCAGAGAAAACAATCCAACTCTGTCCAACCTCTCCCTATGGCTATTATCCGCTAATCCAAGCATCATTCTGGCATTCTTTCCAAAGCCTCCACATCCTTCCAGTAATGGTGTGACCAGAACTGCACACAATACTTCAAATACAGATTAACCCAAAGTCCTATCAAGCTGGATCGTAACTTCCTGACACAATGCCATGACTTATGAAGGCAAGCATACCACATGCCTTCTTTACCAAGATTCAATGACCCAGGTTCAATCCTGCCCTTTGTACAGCGTCTGCACATTCTTCAAGAGGTGCTCCGGTTTCCTCTCACATCCTCGTTGATTAGACATTAGAAGTTGCTTTAAATGTGTCAATATGTGGTAAAATCTTAAGGGAGATGAAGAAACGTGAGGAGAATGAAATTGGATCAGCGTACAATTAATGTAAACAGGTGTTTTCCCATCAGCATAGACCTGTGGGGCTGAACAGCCATTATCTGTGTTATATGCCTGCATGACTATAACGCCATGGATATTTTCTAGAAAGGATCTATGAGAGCATGGGCTGAAATGGAATATTAATTTCTTCTGTTGTTTGAAATTAAACAATCTCTTAAAAAAACCAGCAGGTCATAATCATAGAATCATAGCCACACAGCCTGGAAACAGGCCCTTTGGCCCAATTTGGCCCACACTGACCAACATAGAAACATAGAAAATAGGTGCAGGAGCAGGCCATTCGGCCCTTCAAGCCTGCACCACCATTCAATATGGTCATGGATGATCATTCAACTCAATATCCTGTACCTGCCTTCTCTCCATAACCCCTGATCCCTTTAGCCACAAGGGCCACATCTAACTCTCTCTTAAATATAGCCAATGAACTGGCCTCAACTACCTTCTGGCAGAGAATTCCAGAGACTCACCAGTCTCTGTGTGAAAAATGTTTTCCTCATCTTGGTCCTAAAGGAATTCCCCCATCTATCCCATCTATACCAGTCCCACCTGCCAATGTTTGCCCATACCCCTCTACAACTTTTCTAGCCATGTACATGCACAAGTGTATGTTAAATGCTGTTAAAGTACCTGCCTCAATTACCTCCTCATGCAGCTCGTTCCACTCAGCCACCCTCATTTCTATAATAAAGTTACCTCTCAGGTTTATATTAAGTCTTCCCCCCCCCATCACCTTCAACATTTGCCCTCTGGTTCTCGATTCCCTTACTCTGGGCAAGAGACCCTATATATTTAACAGTGTGTTTAACCATGTGCAGGTCAGGCAGCATTTATGAAGAATGTTACACCAACAGCCATCTCCCTGTAGATAGTATCATGAATGCATTGCAACAGCATGAAAGAGAAACAAATGGAACTAAAGCAAATAAGGTGATATTAGGACAGGTGATCAAAGGGTTGGGTATGAAGGGGTAGGGTATCACGTGTGTAGGTAGAGCTAAAATGCACATTAGCGATCTAATTAAATGGTGGGTAGACAAAAATGCAGGAGAAATTCAGCTGGTGAGGCAGCATTTATGGAGCGAAGGAATAGGTGACGTTTCAGGTCAAGACCCTTCTTCAAATGGTGGTACAGGCTTGAGGTGCTGAATAGTTTCCAGCAAAATGCATTCCTAAAAACAATATAATGTACAGAAACATAGACACATAGAAAATAGGTTCAGGAGTAGGCCATTTGGCCCTTCGAATCAGCACAGCCATTTCAATATGATCATGGCTGATCATGCTAAATCAGTACACCGTTTCTGCTTTCTCCCCATATTCCTTGATTCCGTTAGCCCTGAGGCCTAAATCTAATGCTCTCTTGAACACATCCAGTGAATTGGCCTCCACTGCCTTCTATATTGATCACAGATATAATGTAGATAGCTAGTATGGAGTCAAAGAGGCATGCAGCATGAAACAGGCAGCAAGAAGCGTGCTGACCATCAACTCCCTCCACCCCGTTTACATGAATCCCTCATTGAACATATTTCATTCTCTCCAAATTGCTGTCCAAACTCCCCAGATTCTCTTGGTCACCTTTCGACGAGGGGAAAGTTACAGTCGCCTATAAACTTGCCAAACTTTGGAACGTGCGAGGAAACGGGGGAGCACCTGGGGGAAACTCATGCAGTCACAGGGAAAATGAGCAAACTCCACACACAGAGTTGCATTTGAAAAGCAAAGAACTGCAGATGTTGACAATCTGAAGTTGAAATCGAAAATGCTGTAAATACTGACAGCATCTCTAAAAAAGAAGCATAGTTATCTGAAATCAGGTCAAAGAAGGTTGATATGTGGTAGGATCTAGGTAGTAGAGACTGGGTAGTGGTAGAATGAGTGGTCGTTGATAGGAATTTATGGAGATTAAATGTGGAATTAGTGTAAATGGAAGGGGGTGGGGGTTTGACATGGATTTGGCTGGCCAAAGGGCCTATTTCCGTGCTGCAGGACAGGTCGAGGTCCTTTCAGTAGATCTGGAACAAGTTGGAAGACAAGTTAAAGAAGTTAAACATTTTGTATATTTCAGAGATCTAATTTCATTCTTCCGAACAACACAAGGCACAATGGGTGGTATACTGGTGCAGCTGGTAGAACTGCTGTCTCATTGCACCCGGCTTCGATCATGTGGGTTGCCTCTGTGTGCGCTCCCGTTTCCTCCCACATCCCAAAGACGTGCAGGTTTGTAGGTTAATTGGCTTCTGTAAATTGGCCCTAGTGTGTAAGGAGTGGGTGAGAAAGTGGAATGACATAGAACTTGTGTGAATCGATGGTTGGCGTAGACGCAGTGGACCAACGGGCCTTCAATGCTGCATCTCTGAACTAAACTATACAAACCTGGTTTAAGTTGCAGAGGGAGGGAGGAGTGTAGGGAACAAAGGTAATGTCTGTGATGAGGTGGAGAGCAAGAGAGATTGACAAGTGATGGTGGAGTATACTGAGATAAAGTGGTGAAGAATTATTATTTGCAATCGGAGGGAATATACATACGAAGGAATGAATGAGATGAGAGGATGGAAGGTTAAAAGAAATGCTGGAACTGTGACATATAGAACACTGAAGTTGTGGGAAATTGGAGAATGCTAAAGGATGCTGCAATATTTCTCTTTGCTATCTAGCATATTTTGAGCTGATGAAGGCAGATTATTAAAACTGAAGTTGAGGCTTACAAATCAGACAATGATAAAGAATTGTATACATAACCCCACAGAGGATTATTTCCAGTAATTTTTCAACAAGTTGTAAATTAATCCCAGAGGAATTCTGTTGAACTTTTCAATTCAAGACTCCTGCAAAGTTTTTGGGTCACACTTTCATTTCATGCACCTGAGTTCTTCCCACTCATTATTTAAACGTTATGATTTATCTCAGTAATGGTCTGTTTGCACTCTTTTCCTTTCAAAATAATACGAAAACCAACAGGATAAATAATTTAACAGCTTTGAAAAACGAGTGTGATTCGGAGAGTTTTGGAATGTTCATATTTAATGTAACCACAAACATTAGATATATCAGTAGGGATTTACCAACTTATGTTTGCTTAATTGCTAGATAAGATCATGGTTCATCTCTGATATGACCACTATTTTCTAGCAATCACTGCTTATCCCATTATTTCCTTTGTATGTTAATTGGCTTGGTATAAGTGTAAATTGTCCCTAGTGTGTGTTGGGTATTGTAAATGTGCGGGGATTGCTGGTCGGTGCAGACTCGGTGGGCCAAAGGGCCTGTTTCCGCGCTGTATCTCTAAACTAAACTAAACTAAACCATCCAACAATCATAGTGTCTCGGAATCAAAGAGCACGGAAATAGGGCCTTCAGCACAAATTGTCCGTGCCGACCAAGATGCCCCATCTACACTGGTCCCATTTGCTTGTGTTTGGCCCAGATCCTTCTAAACCTTTGCTACCCATGTACAGTGACTTGCAAAAGTATTCATACCCCTTGAACTTTTCCACATTTCGTTGCGTTACAACCACAAACGTAAATGTATTTTATTGGGATTTTATGTGATAGACCATAATTGTGAAGTGGAAGGAAAATGATACATGGTTTCCAAATTTTATTACAAATAAAAAACTGAAAAGTGTGGCGTGCAAAAGTATTCAGCCCCCCCGAGTCAATACTTTGTAGAACCACCTTTCGCTGCAATTACAGCTGCAAGTCTTTTGGGGTATGTCTCTACCAGCTTTGCACATCTAGAGACTGAAATCTTTCCCCATTCTTCTTTGCAAAATAGCTGAAGCTCAGTCGGTTTGGATGGAGAGCGTCTGTGAACAGCAATTTTCAAGTCTTGCCAGAGATTCTCAATTGGATTTAGGTCTGGACTTTGACTGGGCCATTCTAACACATGGATATGCTTTGATCTAAACCATTCCATTGTAGCTCTGGCTGTATGTTTAGGGTTGTTGTCCTGCTGGAATGTGAACCTCCGCCCCAGTCTCAAGTCTTTTGCAGACTCTAACGGGTTTTCTTCCAAGATTGCCCTGTATTTGGCTCCATCCATCTTCCCATCAACTGTGACCAGCTTCCCTGTCCCTGCTGAAGAAAAGCATCCCCACAGCATGATGCTGCCACCACCATGTTTTTCACAGTGGGGATGGTGGTGTTCCCAGGGTGATGTGTAGTGTTAGTTTTCCACCACACATAGCGTTTTGCATTTATGCCAAAAACTTCAATTTTGGTCTCATCAGACCAGAGCACCATCCTCCACGTTTGCTGTGTCCCCCACATGACTTGTGGCAAACTGCAAACGGGACTTCTTACGGCTTTGTTTCAACAATGGCTTTCTTCTTGCCACTCTTCCATAAAGGCCCGATTTGTGGAGTGCACGACTAATAGTTGTCCTGTGGACAGGATCTCTGCTGCTCCTCTAGAGTTACCATGGGCCTCTTGGCTGCTTCTCTGATCAATGCTCTCCTTGCCCGGCCTGTCAGTTTAGGTGGACGGCCATGTCTTGGTAGGTTTGCAGTTGTGCCATACTCTTTCCATTTTCGGATGATGGATTGAACAGTGCTCCGTGAGATGTTCAAAGCTTGGGATATTTTTTTATAACCTAACCCTGCTTTAAAACTTGTCCACAACTTTATCCATGACCTGTCTGGTGTGTTCCTTGGGCTTCATGATGCCCAAGGAACATTGTTTGTTCACTAATGTTCTCTAACAAACCTCTGAGGCCTTCACAGAACAGCTGTATTTATACTGAGATTAGATTACACACAAGTGGACTCTATTTACAAATTAGGTGACTTCTGAAGGCAATTGGTTGCACTGGATTTTATTTAGGGGTATCAGAGTAAAGGGGGCTGAATACTTTTGCACGCCACACTTTTTAGTTTTTTATTTGTAAAAAGATTTGAAAACCATGTATCATTTTCCTTCCACTTCACAATTATGCGCCACTTTGTGATGGTCTATCACATAAAATCCTAATAAAATTGTCCTAATAATAATCCTAATTGACATGAGAATTAAGGGACAGAGGTTTCGGGGTAACGTGAGGGGGAACTTCTTTACTCAGAGGGCGGTGGCTGTGTGGAATCAGCTTCCAGCAGAAATGGTGGAGGCAGGATCGATTTTAACATTTAAGAGTAAAGTGGATAGGTATATGGACGTGAAGGGAATGGAGAGGTATGGTCTGAGTGCAGGTAGATGGGACTAGGGGAAAACAAATGGTCGGCACGGACTGGAAGGGCCGAGAGGGCCTGTTTCCGTGCTGTTATTGTTATATGGTTATATGGTTATAAAATACATTTACGTTTGTGGTTGTAACGTGACAAAATGTGGAAAAGTTCAAGGGGTATGAATACTTTTGCAAGCCACTGTACCTGTCCAAACCTTTCCTATCCATGTACCCATCCAAATCTTTCATATCCACGCACGCCCAAACCTTTCCTTTGATGTTGATATAGTTCCAGCTTTCTGAAGTGTGACTTGAATTTCCAACCTTGTGCTTCAGTGGTGAGAGAGTTAGCCCCAAGCTACAGCCTACACTTTCAATTGTGATAGAATGTACAGAATGGGGTTTGATGACAATGTGAAAGGAGGCATATAACACTCTATGGCTATCTATCCAGTACCAGAGGGTACAGGCTCAAAATAAAAGGACGTACCTTTAGAAAGGAGATAATTTCTTTAGCCAGAGGGTGGTAAATCTGTGGAATTAATTCCATAGATGGCAGTGGAGGTCAGGTGATTGGGTATTTTTAAAGTGGAAATTGACAGGTTCTTGATTACTAATGGTCCTGTCCCACTTAGGTGACTTTTTAGGCGACTGCAGGAGACTGTGCAGTCGCCACATGGTCGCCACATGTTCTCCGGTGGTTGCCGGGGAGTCGCCTTCATGGTCGTGAGGAGTTCCCGCATTCTGGGAACTCGTCGCGGCCTCATTATGGTCTCTGTGAATATTTCAACTTGTTGAAAAATTAGCGGCGACTAGAATGAAGCCGCCATTGAGAGTAGCGAGAATTCTCGAGCGGTAGATGGGCTGCCAGGAGGTCCTAATGGGTTGCCAGGATGTCAAGGTTTCTCGGAGGTTCTCGTAGGTTGTAGCCGGTGCTGACCGGTGAATTTCATTGGCTCATTGGGGAAAAAAAGGTAAGCAGTAGTTTTCAGAACCAAGGATAACCGACCGGTAATGTTAAATGTCTGCCGATCTTCACAGCCGTGTATCTCTGGCTTCTTAAAAATTGTCTCCACTCCTTCTCCCCCCTTCTCCCCCTCTCCCCCCCTCCCCTCTACCCCCCCTCTTTTCAAGGACTTACCGTACACTGTGCTTTAGCCTTCTTTTTACAACGCCAACCTTCCTGTTCATCGCGGTGTGTATCTGTTTCACCTTGGCTTTGCACCGTGTGAATTTTTTAGACAGCACTCCCCCACTTGCCCTGTCCCCCGCCTGCATAACGGGCTGGTGAAGGATGCGATGTGTGTGTGTGTTCCACTCTGGCAGTCGTCGTTCCAGTTGCTGGTTTTTCAGGCGACCGCCGGCAACTTGACAGTCGCTGGCAGTCTGCTGAAAAATCGCCTAAGTTGGACTGGCCCATAAAGCTGTCAAAGGCTACGGGGATAAGGCAGGCGAACAGGGTTGAAATAAAAATGAGAACAAAAGCTTTTCACTGTACATCGGTACACCTGGCAATAAAATAAACTGAACTGAACCTAGAGGGAAAGATAGATCAGCCATGATTCAATGGCGGAGTAGTCATGATGAACCAAATGGCCTAATTCTGCTCCTATCCCATGAACTCATGAACTCTAGAATGGTATTTACATGAAAGATTTGCAATGCATTTTCATATTTAACAATATACAAGTATACTCCAGAACTTGCTATCAGCTTCAGGGAGTCATGATGGTGACTACTTACAATTTCACCAAGATAACAACTGCCACTTTGAACCATTATTAGCCAGTGTGTTTAGTGGGTGGAAACGTTTGGAACTTGCTTACCTAAGGTGCCAACATCAGGATTGAAGAATTGCTTCTCTGAATATCATAAACAGGAAACAGAATGAGATGCAGTGTAATGTGATTTCTAATATATTCATTGCAACTGACCATAACTCAGTAGCAAAACTGACATTTATCAACAGCAAAGGATGCAAATCCTATCCTGCGGATCCCCGGAGGATATTCTGCCTGATTCACAGAGGGATGCTGAAATTGCCATTACTTGTTTACCTACATCTTGTGACCTGTTAAAATAACACAAAGTCGCTAATAATTATATTCTTGCCTTTCACGTTATACCTTGTTATTCAGACCTTCAATGAGAGTTCATTTCAGGGCCAGGAGGAATCACAGTAGAGATGTGAAATGTTGCAGACTTCACCATTTTAATCTTTGTCTATATTGCAAAAAACATTTTTCCTACCCTTTTTATTCTGTGAAAGAACTAATCGTAAGGACACAATTTGTCTCTTGATGTTATCACTAATGAGAGGATTGCCTCCACTTTTTGACAACATTGGGATAAATATCCAGATTACACTGCCTTAGAGTGGAACCAAATAGTCACCTCTAATGATTAAACAATGCCAGCAATGCTTGTTAGGAGCCGAATATAAATATCTCCCTGGCAGACTGGAATAGCATCCACCACATCCTTTCTGTAGCACATCCTCATATGCAGTTGAGTGGGAGACTGGCTCGCCGCTCGTCCATTTTTAAACATAAAAAATAGACTTAGCAATAGACTTTAGACATTGGAGATCCTGTGCAGAACCAGACCCTTCGGTCCACTGAGTCCGCGCCAACCAGAAATCACCCATTATGCTAACATTATCCTGTGCACTAGGGACAATTTACAATTTTACTGAAGCCAATTAACCTAGTGGGAGGAAACTGGAGCACCCGGGGTAAGCCCACGCGGTCACAGGGAGAATGTACAGACTCCATACAGCCAGCACCCGTAGTAAGGATTGAACCCTGGTCTCTAGCGCTGCAAGGTAGCAGCTCCACTGAAATGCACTGTGCCACTGTGCCAATGTACAGCACAGGAACAGGCCCTTTGGCCCACAATGTCAGCTCCTAACATGATGCCAAGGCCAACACATCTCTACCTGCGCATGGTCGACATCTTTCCAGCCCTGCATATCCACGTGCCTATCCAAAGATCTCTTAAATGCCACTATCATATCTGCCTCCATCACCACCCATGGCACCGTATTATAGGCACTCACCACCCTCTGTGTAACAAACTTGGCCTGTTTGGCTCCTTTAAGCTTGCCCCCTCTCACCTTAAAACTATGCCCTCTAGTATTTGATATGTCCATCAAGGGAAAACATTTCTGACCGTCTGCCCTTTCTCTGCACTTCATAATGTTATATAATCTTGTAATGGAAAATTTCCGACTTTTCCAGTGTCCTCTTTTCCTTGCCCATTACTACACAGGTACAGTAGGAGTGATCTTACGCAGACCTAATAGAACAGATCTTCCAGTCATTATTTCCAGTTACCATTACACTAAAGTGAGAACTGTATGCTCTCCCTCGCTGTGCCTGCCACTTCCTGTCCTCTATGCCCTGAGATATGCACAACCCTGTGCATCTAATGACCACCCCCAAGTGTCCAAAATAATGCTGCAAGATATAGCTAGACAAAATAATATGATATGCCAACAGAAACGTAAATGGTTCTGACATCTCTCAGATCTCCTCTGAATATCTGACGTTCCAGAGAAAACTACAACCTCTACCTGTAGTTAATATTCCCTAACCCAATCATCATTTGGGTAAAATGTAGACACAAGTAACTGCAGATGCTGGTTTACAAAAAAAAAGACACAAAGTGGTGGAGTAACTCTGCGGGTAAGGCAGTGTCTCTGGCGACATAGATAGGTGACATATCTGGTCAGAAGCCTTCTTCAGACTGATTGCGGTGAGGGAGGGGGGTGGACAGTTAGATGAGAGGAAGGGCAGGATAAAGCTTTGTTAGTGATAGGTTGATACAGATGAGGGGGTTGGAGGGAGGTTTGATAGGCAGATGGATGGACAAAATCCAGAGATGAAAATACAAAAGGCGTGACTTAAGGATAGAAGCGGTGACAATTGTGAACCCAGAGGAAGGAATATAGGTGGAAGGGGTGGGGGAGGGGAGAAATAGGTGCAAGTCCAGGTGGGACAGGAAAGAGAGGGGGGTGGAAAGGCAGAATGGGGGGGGGGGGGGGGGGGGGGGGGGGGTGTTGTAGGCTAGTTATCTAAAATTGAATAACTCAGTGTTCATACATTAGGTTGTAAGAATCTCAAGTGGAACATTATATGCTCTTCTTTCGAATTTACACGTGGCCTCACTCCGGCAATAAAGAAGGCCAAGGTCAGAAAACTCTGATAGACACAAAGTGCTGGAGTAACTCAGCAGGTCAAGCAGCATCTGTAGAAAAAAGGATTAGTGACATTCCAGGTCACGGCCATTCTTCAGACTCCAAGTCCCGACACAAAATGTCACCCATCCTATTTCTCAAGAGATGCTACCTGACCTGCTGAGCTACTCCAGCACTTTTGTCTACCATTGGCATAAACCAGCATCTGCAGTTCGTTGTTTTGACGGGGACTCTGTATCGGTATGGGTCTCTCTGACTCCAATAAACCTCCCATGTATTCTTTCCAAAGTCGCGACATCCTTCATGTAATGGGCCAACCAGAACTGCTTGCAATATTGCAAAGTTCTGCATCATGACTTCTTGCATGAAGACTGATCTTATCTATCAATTTACTATCAATTAATACCAGCATATACCTCCTAATAAAATAGATGTGGGTTCCAGCCTTTCTTGAGAGACCTGTGCACAATCTGGGTGAGTTCTAACGTGAGATCAAGTTATCTGCTCTTTTCGAATAAAGATTCCAATTCAAACTCTGAATTAGTTTATTGTCATATGCACCAGGCTGCAGTGAAATTCCTGGTTCACATAAAATTCGTGGAATAAATAATAATTAATTGAATTAACATGGAAATGAATAAACGTGAATAACTGAGAAAAGGAAAGATAGAAACATAGAAACATAGAAACATAGAAATTAGGTGCAGGAGTAGGCCATTCAGCCCTTCGAGCCTGCACCGCCATTCAATATGATCATGGCTGATCATCCAACTCAGTATCCCGTACCTGCCTTCTCTCCATACCCTCTGATCCCCTTAGCCACAAGGGCCACATCCAACTCACTCTTAAATATAGCCAATGAACTGGCCTCAACTACCCTCTGTGGCAGAGAGTTCCAGAGACTCACCACTCTCTGTGTGAAGAAAGTCTTTCTCATCTCGGTCTTAAAGGATTTCCCCCTTATCCTTAAGCTGTGACCCCTTGTCCTGGACTTCCCCAACATCGGGAACAATCTTCCTGCATCTAGCCTGTCCAACCCCTTAAGAATTTTGTAAGTTTCTATAAGATCCCCTCTTAATCTCCTAAATTCCAGAGAGTATAAACCGAGTCTATCCAGTCTTTCTTCATAAGACAGTCCTGACATCCCAGGAATCAGTCTGGTGAACCTTCTCTGCACTCCCTCTATGGCAATAATGTCCTTCCTCAGATTTGGAGACCAAAACTGCACGCAATACTCCAGGTGTGGTCTCACCAAGACCCTGTACAACTGAAGTAGAACCTCCCTGCTCCTGTACTCAAATCCTTTTGCTATGAAAGCTAACATACCATTCGCTTTTTTCACTGCCTGCTGCACCTGCATGCCTACTTTCAATGACTGGTGTACCATGACACCCAGTCTCGCTGCATCTCCCCTTTTCCTAATCGGCCACCATTTAAATAATAGTCTGCTTTCCTGTTTTTGCCACCAAAGTGGATAACCTCACATTTATCCACATTATACTGCATCTGCCAAACATTTGCCCACTCACCCAGCCTATCCAAGTCACCTTGCAGTCTCCTAGCATCCTCCTCACAGCGAACAACTGCCCCCCAGCTTAGTGTCATCCGCAAACTTGGAGATATTGCCTTCAATTCCCTCATCCAGATCATTAATATATATTGTAAATAGCTGGGGTCCCAGCACTGAGCCCTGCGGTACCCCACTAGTTACTGCCTGCCATTGTGAAAAGGACCCGTTTACTCCTACTCTTTGCTTCCTGTTTGCCAGCCAGTTCTCTATCCACATCAATACTGAACCCCTAATACCGTATGCTTTAAGTTTGTATACTAATCTCTTATGTGGGACCTTGTCGAAAGCCTTCTGGAAGTCCAGATATACCACATCCACTGGTTCTCCCTTATCCACGCTACTAGTTACATCCTCGAAAAATTCCACAAGATTCGTCAGACATGATTTACCTTTTGTAAATCCATGCTGACTTTGTCCAATGAATTTCACCACTTTCCAAATGTGCTGCTATCCCATCTTTAATAACTGACTCTAGCAGTTTCCCCACTACCGATGTTAGACTAACTGGTCTGTAATTCCCCGTTTTTCTCTCTCCCTCCCTTCTTAAAAAGAGGGGTTACATTTGCTACCCGCCAATCCTCAGGAACTACTCCAGAATCTAAAGAGTTTTGAAAGATTATCACTAATGCATCCACTATTTCCTGAGCTACTTCCTTAAGTACTCTGGGATGCAGCCTATCTGGCCCTGGGGATTTATCGGCCTTTAATCTATTCAATTTACCCAACACCACTTCCCGACTGACCTGGATTTCACTCAATTCCTCCTTTGACCCACAGTCCCCTGCTATTTCAGGCAGATTATTTTATGTCTTCCTTAGTGAAGACGGAACCAAAGTAGTTATTCAATTGGTCCGCCATATCCTTGTTCCCCATGATCAACTCACCTGTTTCTGACTGCAAGGGACCTACATTTGTTTTAACTAACCTCTTTCTCTTCACATATCTATAAAAACTTTTGCAGTCAGTTTTTTATGTTCCCTGCCAGTTTTTCTTTCATAATCTATTTTTTCCTTTCCTAATTAAGCCCTTTGTCCTCCTCTGCTGGTCTCTGAATTTCTCCCAGTCCTCTGGTATGCTGCTTTTTCTGGCTACTTTGTACGCATCATCCTTTGCTTTGATACTATCCCTGATTTCCCTTGTTATCCACGGATGCACTACCTTCCCCGATTTATTCTTTTGCCAAACTGGATGAACAATTTTTGTAGTTCATCCATGCAGTCTTTAAATGTCTTCCATTGTATATCCACCGTCAACCCTTTTAGAATTAATTGCCAGTCAATCTTGGCCAATTCACGTCTCATACCCTCAAAGTTACCTTTCTTTAAGTTCAGAACCATTGTTTCTGAATTAACAATGTCACTCTCCATCCTAATGAAGAACTCAACCATATTATGGTCACTCTTGCCCAAGGGGGCACGTACAACAAGACGGCTAATTACCCCTTCCTCATTACTCGAAACCCAGTCTAAAATAGCCTGCTCTCTCGTTGGTTCCTCTACATGTTGATTTAGATAACTATCCCGCATACATTCCAAAAAATCCTCTTCCTCAGCACCCCTGCCAATTTGATTAACCCAATCTATATGTAGATTGAAGTCACCCATTATAACTGTTTTGCCTTTGTCGCACGCATTTCTAATTTCCTGTTTGATACCATCCCCAACTTCTCTGCTACTGTTAGGTGCCTGTACACAACACCCACCAGCGTTTTCTGCCCCTTAGTGTTTTGTAGCTCTACCCATACCGATTCCACATCCTCCAAGCTAATGTCCTTCCTTTCCATTGCTTTAATCTCCTCTCTAACCAGCAACGCTACTCCACCTCCTTTTCCTTTCTCTCTATCCCTCCTGAATATTGAATATCCCTGGATGTTCAGCTCCCAGCCTACGTCACCCTGGAGCCATGTCTCCGTGATCCCAACTATATCATAATCATTAATATCTATCTGCACGTTCAACTCGTCCACCTTATTACGAATACTCCTTGCATTGAGACACAAAGCCTTCAGGCTTGTCTTTACAACGCATTTACCCCTTATACAATTTTGCTGAAAAGTGGCCCTTTTTGATTTTAGCCCTGGTTTTGTCTGCCTGCCACTTTTACCTTTCACCTTGCTACCTAATGCTTCTACCCTCATTTTACACCCTCCTGCCTCTCTGCTCTTGTACCCATCCCCCTGCCACATTAGTTTAAATCCTCCCCCGACAGCACTAGCAAACACTCCCCCAAGAACATTGGTTCCATTCCATTCCAGGTGCAAACCGTCCTGTTTGTACCGGTCCCCACCTCCCCCAGAACTGGTCCCAGTGCCCTAAAAATTTGAATCCCTCCCCCTTGCACCACTTTTCAAGCCACGTATTCATTTGCATTATCCTCCTATTTCTACTCTGACTGGCCCGTGGTACTGGTAGTAATCCGGAGATTACTACCTTTGAGGTCCTACTTTTAAGTTTATCTCCTAGCTCCCTATATTCACCTTGTAGGACCTCATCCCTTTTTTTACCTATATCGTTGGTGCCAACATGCACCACGACAACTGGCTGTTCACCCTCCCCCTCCAGAATGTTCTGCAGCCGTTCAGTGACATCCCTGACCTTTGCACCAGGGAGGCAACATACCATCCTGGAGTCTCGTTTGCGGCCGCAGAAACGCCTATCTATTCCCCTGACAATTGAATCCCCTATTACTATTGCCCTTCCCCTCTTTTTTCCCCCCTCATGTGCTGCAGAGCCACCCATGGTGCCATGAACCTGGCTGCTGCTGCATTCCCCTGATGAGCCATCTCCCTCAACAGTATCCAAAATGGTATACCTGTTTAGGAGGGAGATGACCGCAGGGGACTCCTGCACTACCTGCCTACTGCTTTGCTGGCTATTGGCCACCCGTTCCCTTCTTGTCCCTCCTACCTTTTGCCTGCGGTGTGACCAACTCACTGTACGTGCTATCCACGACTTTCTCCGCATCGTGGATGCTCCAGTATGAATCCAGCCGCAGTTCCAATCGTTCAATGCGATCTGCCAGGAGCTGCAGCTGGACACACTTCCTGCAAACGTAGTCACCAGGGACACCGACCATCTCCCTGATCTCCCACATGTTGCAGGCTGAACAAACCATGGGCCAATCTCTACTGCCATACCTTACTCCCAAATTACTAAAAAAAACACAAAAACTTATCCTTTAAACTTTACTACTAAATACTGAATCCCTAACTCCCAGAATCCCTCACTCCCAGAAGGCAGAAATGTAAAATAGTAAACCCGGGGTTGCACCCAATCAGCTGCTTCCTCGGGTCCTCTTCCACCAATCAGCGGCTTCCTCAAAAAAACCTACTTCTCCAAATGGAACGTTATGGATTTCGGTAAAAACAAGCCCCGCGCTAGATTTTAAACCTACCGGTCGGGTGTCGCTCCTCCCCCTCCTTCACTTCCTCCAACGGCTCCTGTGGGCCTCTGGAAACACAAGCCCCGCGCTAGATTTTAAACCTACCGGTCGGGTGTCGCTCCTCCCCCTCCTTCACTTCCTCCAACGGCTCCTGTGGGCCTCTGGAAACACAAGCCCCGCGCTCGATTTTAAACCTACCGGTCGGGTGTCGCTCCTACCCCCTCCTTCACTTCCTCCAACGGCTCCTGTGGGCCTCTGGAAACACAAGCCCCGCGCTAGATTTTAAACCTACCGGTCGGGTGTCGCTCCTCCCCCTCCTTCACTTCCTCCAACGGCTCCTGTGGGCCTCTGGAAACACAAGCCCCGCGCTAGATTTTAAACCTACCGGTCGGGTGTCCGCTCCTCCCCCTCCTTCACTTCCTCCAACGGCTCCTGTGGGCCTCTGGAAAAGCAAGCCCCGCGCTAGATTTTTAACCTTACCGGTCGGGTGTCGCTCCTCCCCCTCCTTCACTTCCTCCAACGGCTCCTGTGGGCCTCTGGAAACACAAGCCCCGCGCTAGATTTTAACCTACCGGTCGGGTGTCGCTCCTCCCCCTCCTTCACTTCCTCCAACGGCTCCTGTGGGCCTCTGGAAAAACAAGCCCCGCGCTAGATTTTAAACCTACCGGTCGGGTGTCGCTCCTCCCCCTCCTTCACTTCCTCCAACGGCTCCTGTGGGCCTCTGGAAAAACAAGCCCCGCGCTAGATTTTAAACCTACCGGTCGGGTGTCGCTCCTCCCCCTCCTTCACTTCCTCCAACGGCTCCTGTGGGCCTCTGGAAAAACAAGCCCCGCGCTAGATTTTAAACCTACCGGTCGGGTGTCGCTCCTCCCCCTCCTTCACTTCCTCCAACGGCTCCTGTGGGCCTCTGGAAAAACAAGCCCCGCGCTAGATTTTAAACCTACCGTCGGGTGTCGCTCCTCCCCCTCCTTCACTTCCTCCAACGGCTCCTGTGGGCCTCAAATAAAGATAAGATTTATTAAGCAGCTGTGCTGAACTACTATTGATTGCTTTGGTGACACTTGGACTATCCTTGATCGGACTTCGATGGCTTTACCTTGCACTAAACATTATTCCCTTATCATGTATCTACAGTATGCACGCGACAAAAGCTTTTCACTGTACCTCGGTACACGTGACAATAAATGACACTGAACTGAAATAAAAAATAAGAAATGTTAAATTTCATAGGATCCCAACAAACTACATTTGTTTCCAAACTTCAATGTTTGAACAAAGCGTTGATAGATGATGTGTTTGTCATTATTTCAGGTAAAAATATTAGTGGAAATTGTTATAAACCAAGATGTTTAAAGCATTAATGTTTAATGTTATAATTTATATTGTTCTGCAGGCATGATGATCTTTGCTTAAATTATACTCATTCTCTTCTAGTTTGGTTGCATTGGGGTATTTTTTTTGCAACTCGCTTTTTACATAATTTATAACATTGCTTGGGGGCAAATGATGAGTTTCCTGCTCTTTGCATTTGTAAATCTCTGACAAACACGATTTGGATTTCATAGCTGGTGTTATCCATTGAACTTATTTAAAGGGACTCTATCTTCAATGCAACAAGATGCTTCTTCATGTGTTGACAAAGGATGGTTTGAATTATATCAAAGTACAGCTTTGAAACAAGCATAATTGTAGCGGCAACGAAGTTCACTTTGTTGTTTATCCGTGTAAAGGAGAAGAAAAGGAAAGATAAATGTAATGGTAAAAACAAAATTGGTTGTCCCCAGATGTAATTTAGTTTAGTTTAGAGATACAGCTCGGAAACATGCCCATCGGCCCATAGTTTCCGCGCCAACCAGTGATCACCCCATACACCAGCACTATCCTATGCACTAAGGACAATTTACAAATGTTACCAAAGCCAATTAATCTGCAGACCTGTATGTCTTTGGAGTGTGGGAGTTGCTGCCTTACAGCAACTGATACCAAGGTTCTATCCTTTATTCTGTATGTACGGAGTTTGTACATTCCATGACCATGTTGTGATCTCCGGGTGCTCTGGTTTCCTCCCACATTCCAAAGATGTACAGGTTAATTGGCTTTGGTAAAATTGGAAATTGTCCCTAGTGTGTAGGATAGCGCTAGTATACAAGGTGCTAGTCGGCGCGGACTCGGTGGGCCGGAGGGCCTGTTTCCACATTGTATCTCAAAAGTCTAAAATCTAAAGGATGGCCGTACAGCAGGTGAACAAAAGCCCAGGTCCAATTTCAGACTGGGGCAAAGCAGCACTCAGCTGTCAGCCTGGATACGGGGCTCTGTCCACAGTGGTAGATGTTAAAAACATGAGCTTCTGGCACAGAAACAAGGGCACGATCACAAGGGCTGCAGATGACGTGGCAAGGGACATGGGATACATTAGCATGGAGATGTTGCAAAACCTGGAGAATTACGACTCGCCTTTGTTTTTTGATGCAAAGCCATAGATTCAGCATAACATTGTAAATGAAGGGCAACAAATTAAGAATCCATGAGGAACTGCAGACATTGAAATCTTGTGCAAAACACAAAGGGCTGGAGAAACTCAACAGGTCAGACAACATCTGTGGAGGAAATGGACAGGCAATGTTTTTCAGGTCAGGACCCTTCTTCAGTCTGAAGAATGGTCCTGGCCCAAAACTTTGCTTGTCAATTTTCCCCATGGACTGTGCCTATCCGGTTGAGTTCCTCCAGTGCTTTGTATTTTTCGCTCAAGATTTCAATGTCTTCAGTCTGAGGAAGGGTCCCGACCCAAAACCTTGCTAAAGACTGAAAAAGGGTCCTGACCCTAAATGTCGCTTGTCCAACCCCACCACAGATTTTGCTTATTCCACTGAGTTCTTCCAGCACTTTATGTCTGGCAAAGAACCTATGATGTGTAAAATCTGGATTAAAATGGAAAATGCCGGGAACACTCCACAGGTCAGGCTGTGGTTTAGATCAATGAACTAGCATCACAGTTAGGTCAATGAAGAGTTAGCAGCTGAAATGTTCACACCATTTCTCCCTCTGCCTGACATGCCATGCCTTTTCAGCATTTTTGGTTTAATTATGTCACAAGGCAATTCTCTGCCATTATATTTTAGCAAAACCCTCTCTCCGATAGGTAATAAAGATTGCACTCTGCAGAAATACTAAAGATAGAAATGCATCCCCACTTGCTTGTGTTTAATATGTTCTGTGCAAAAATTTGATGCTGACTTCAATGTAACTGAATTTTATAAATTAGGTTGTCATGCTATTTGGTAAATGTATTGCTGTGTATAGCTGAGACATCGTGCATTGAATGTTCTCCCCTACATTCACACGGACCTGGAATTCTACCCAGTGTGATGACTTGGGGCACATGAGGCACAGGGGTGGTCTTATAGGGGGGTATAAAATCATGAGGGTAATAGATAGGATGAATGCAGTCTTTTACTCATGGCAGGGGAATCAAGAACCAGAGGACATAGGTTTATGGTAAGAGGGGCAAGATTTACTAGGAACCTGAGGAGCAACGTTTTCACACAGTGGATGGTGGGTATATGGAATGAGCTGCCAGGGGAGGTAGTTGAGTCAGGTACCATAACAGCATTTAACAGACACTTGGGCAGGTATATGATTAGAAAAGGTTTAAAGGGATATGCGCCATACACAGGCAAATGGAAGTAGCGTCAATGAAAGGGGTACAGAAGAGGTTTGCCACAATAATGTCGGGATTAGGGGGTATTAGTTACAGGGAGAGTTTGAACAGACAGGATTGTTTTCTCTGGAAATGCCGGAGATTGAGGGGAGACCTGATAACATTGTAAGAGGCATAGATAGGGTAGACGGTCAGAACCTTTTTCCCAGGATAGAAATATCAAATACTAAAGAGCATGACAAGGGCAAAATTTAAAGGAGATGTGTGAGGCAAGTTTTTTACACAGAGTAGTGAGTACTTAGAATGGGCTGCCAGGGGTGGAGCTGGAGGCAGATGCGATATTGGTATTTAAGATCATTTTGGATCGGCACATGGATATGCAGGTAATGAGGATATTTAATAGGGATATGCAGGGAATGGATATAGATTATGCAAGCAAATAAGAGTTGGTCTTGGCATCATGTTGGGCACAGACATCGTAGGTTGAAGAACCCGTTCCTGTGCTGTACTGTACTGTAGATACACACAGAGTGCTGGAGTAACTCAGCGGGTCAGGCAGTATTTTTGAAGTAAAGGATGAGGTGGTGTTTTGGGTGGGAAACCTTCTTCAGACCCAGGGTTCTTCAAACCCTTTATGTTTGGTGTAAACCAGCATCTGCACTTCCTTCCTACATATTCTGCACTGTTCTATGTTCTGTGCTCTCTGTTATTTGCAACATGGTCGGGATGGACGAGTTGGGCCGAGAAGCCTGTTTCTGTGCTGTATGACTCTTTGACTACAGTTTGCATCACTAACTTTTTTTCCTCTCTGTTTTCTTCCCAAAGGCTTTGTATCTAAACCGAACCTTGAACCAATCTCTCATCACAAGGGACAGAAGATTAGCACCTCTACGCACAGAGGACCCATGTAAATACTCAGTACCTGCACAGGCTGCCGCCTGTGAGATTAAACCTTGTCAGCTCTCAAGCACATACACCGGACAACACCCAAAACTACCAGAGGCTGGGCGGGGGCTCAAGTCACTGAACGGCGGAGGGGAGAATCCTTCATCAGAACTGCTGCAAAACATTCAGAGCAATGGATCCTGCAGGAGTTCCATGCAGGGTAAAGTCAAGGCTGCGGGAAACGTGGAAGAGGTCTCGGAACTGGCAAGGAGCTGGAAGGATAAGGCGCCTGTGCCCAGGCAGCAGTCTGTCTTCGTAGGACGGCTTGGACAGCCTCCGCGGGGACCCCTCTCCTTGCACATGTACAGCAGAAAGAATGTTTTCCTCCAGCACAGTCTGCACACCTCTGACCTGCAGGCTCTGGGTCAGAAAGAAGGCTAACCGACACTGCTGGCCGGAGAATGGATATACGGAACTCACTGCTGCTTCTGCCGTGGTAGAGTTTCACCCAGGTACCAAAGGGAGGGGAAACCCCCTCCCAAAACTCACCAAGCCTTTTGATACTGCTGCCTCCCACATTTTCCAAGATTTCACTGACTTTTTTTCATAACTATTTCTATCCAAAATAAATATATAAAAGCCATTTTTCCATAGGAACCTTAATTCAACTGAGCAGAGGTGTGATGAGTAGTATCTTTCATTTGGGAGAAAGGATAAGGGAGCATCGGTCTTTCAACGAGACAGCACAGGAATGGTGGGACATATAGGTGGCACTTCTGGGCTGTAAGATTCTCTGATTGTGCTAGTCAGTGAGGTCTCATTCCATGTCTGCTAACATGGGACCGTGAAGCGGTTCCTGGCTGTATCATTTCCTATATTAAAAAAAAAGAGAAAAAAGATAGAAATGAATGTTTTAATAGCTGAAATGCATTTGTATGTGGAAACTATTTACTTATAGAGAAAGGGAGCATGTTAAAAATTAACCTTGCATTTTCTGGGTGTGGAGTTTCACAGGATGGCATGCTTTCGTGATGAGAAATGTCAATTTATTTTATTACTGACTCTGATTTTGATTCCACAAGACGGGAAGGTGTGTCTTTCGTAGTTGGTGAGTGAAAGGGTTGTTCGTGACTGTAAATGTGCCAGCTTTGTAAGGCACGAGGACATTGAAAGCAGAAGGAGTCTCTCCATTTAAAGCCATTTCCCCAAAGTCTTGTGTTCCATTTTCAATCTGGTGACTTTTATTGGGGACAAGGCAAGAATGTGCGCACCTTATGCTTTACACCAGGAGCAGGAGGTTTGAAATGTGAAAGGGTTTTTTTAATTGACTCTTCCAGTGCTGAAAATAACACTTATAAGATATGGGTGAGTTGCATTTTTCAAAAACAAGCATAGAGACGTTTCCAAAAAATTAAATTACCAAGCAAGTTATTTTGGTTTAGACTGCCTTGCTTTATAATTATAATGTATTATTCTATCCTTTCGTATTTTCTTGCCGTTTTATGTATCCTTCCACTGGAAATAAATAGGAATCGCATAATATGGGCGGCACAGTGGCGTTGCTGGTACCACACAGCGCCAGAGACCTTGGTTTGTTCCTGACCTCGGGTGCTGTCTATGACCGCTGGGATTTCTTCCAGGTCCTCCGGTTTCCTCCCACATCTCACAGATGTGCAGATTTGTAGATTAACACAAAGTGTCGGAGTAACTCAGCAGATCAGGCAGCATCTCTGGAGGAAAAGGATGAGTAACGTTTCAGGTCAGAACCGAACAATGTCTGAAGAAAGGTTCCGACTCAAAACATCACCCACCAGTTTTTCTCCAGGGATGCTGCTTGACCTGCTAATTTCCTCCAGCACTTTGTGTCTATCTTCGGTATGCACCAGCATCTGCAGTTCCTTCCTACACAGGTTTGTAGGTTAATTGCCCTCTGTAAACTCCCCTTAGAGAGTTGGGAATGGGAAAGTGTCATAGCTTGGAAACAGGCCCTTCAGCTCAACTTGCCCACACTGACCAATGTATCCCATCTATACTAATCCCACTTGCCTGCATTTGGCCGATATCCATCCAAACATGACCTATCCATGTACCTAATTGTTTCTTAAACAATGGGATAACCCCTGCCTCAACTATCTCCTCTGGCAGCTCGTTCCACCATCCTTTGTGTGAAAAGGTTACCTCTCATATTCCTATTAAACCTTTCCTCCTTCACCTTAAACCTATGTCCTCTGGTTCTCAATTCCCCTACTCTGGACAAGAGACTCCATGCATCTACCTGAACTATTACTCTCTAGAGTTCATACACCTCTGTAAGATTACCCTTCCTCCTGCGCTCCAAAGAATAGAATCCCTTCTTGCTCAACCTCTCCCTATAGCTCTGGCCCTCGAGTCCTGACAACATCCTCATAAATCATCTCTGAACTCATTAACTTGACAACATCATTCCTATAACATGGTGCGCAGAACTGAACATAATATTCTAAATGTGGCCGCACCAAAGTATTATATATCTGCAATATGACCTCCCAACTTCTATACTCAATACTCTGACTGATGAAGGCCAATTTACCAAAGCCATTTTGAGCACCCTATCTATCTGTTACGCCAACTTCAAGGAACTGCGTACTGGCACTCATAGATCCCTCTGCTCTACAACACTCCCCAGAGTCCTACCTTTCACTGTGTAGGTACTGCCCATGTTAGACTTTCCAAAATGCAACACATGACATTTAAATTCCATCAACCATTCCGCAGTCCACCTGGCCAACCGATCGAGGTCCTGCTGCAATTTTTCACAACCATCTTTACTACCTGCAATACCACCCAGTTTTGTATCATCAGCAAACTTGGCAAAGTGGAATAACATAGAACTAGTGTGAACAGGTGATCAATGGTTAGTGTGGACTTGGTGGCCCAAGGTACTGTTTCCCTCCTGTATCTGTACACTAAACTAAACATATATCCATTATGTGCAGGCGGAAAGTAGTTTAATTTAGCATTATGTTTGGCATGAACATTGTGGGCCAGAGGTCTGTTCCTGCACTATCCTATGTTCTATGGTCTGTCATTTTCCACCGGGATATATGATGATGGAACAGGTTTGAGGAAGTAGTCTCTCGGATAGATGGGTGGTGTTGACTGCTTCCTCAACTGGAGTAAAGGTTCCGTGTTCCTGCATTTCCAGTGAGCAACATACTGTGTGAATACTTTTTAATTAATCGACCACTCCCAACCACCTGCCTATTGCTCAAACTTAATTTAATGTCCTCACAGTAACTACCCAGTTCTCCCCAAGGACTCAAAGTGGAAACAAGGAACTGCAAATGCTGAATTACACAAAATGTTGGAGAAAATCAGTGGCTCAAGCTACATCTTTTCGATTTAAAAAAAAAACATGTATAGGTGACCTTTCGGGTTGAGACCCTTCTTCAGACGGATCCCAACCCAAAACATCACCAATCCATGTTCTGCAGAGATTCTATAGGCTCAAGATGTCATGCTTCAATTTCTTATGTTCTTGCACCTCATCCTACATTCTCTCAAGCCCCATCTATTAAAATCCCAAGCATCACATCCAGTTGCTTCCATGCCAATCCAGGGAGAACAGCTGTGCCTTCACTTTGCACAACCAATCTAACTTCGGGCAAAGCTCTATTTTGAACAGGAGACAATCTATCTAATATCATCAATCCTTCTCTTTCCAAGCTCACACCTGAACAAATGCCGGCACAGTGGTGAAGCGGTAGAGCTGCTCCCTTACAGCGCTAGAGACCCAGGTCTGATCCTGACCACAGGTGCTGTACATTGTCCCTGTGACCACATGGGTTTTCTCCGGGTGCTCCTGTTTCCTCCCACATTCCAAAGACGCACAGGTTTGCAGGTTAATTGGCTTCAGTAAAGTTGAAAATTGTCCCCCGTAGTGTAGTGCTAGTGCTAGCGTACCGGGATCGCTGGTTAGTGCGGACTTGGTGAGCTAAAGGGCCTGTTTCTGCGCTTTACCTCTAAAGTCTAATGTATTGGAATAAGATTCAATTTTTTTTTTAATCGAAAAGATTTTCTCTTACTTATTCTGCAGACAAAATATTGACCAAACATATGATTTTATTATGCAAGTAGGTAGAGAAAGTTGGGAAAGGGGCCTAACTAGGTAGAGAAAATACCTGTTTCTTTATCAATTGCTCATTGATTAACTGACCCTGTCTAACAGTCGCCATTAGGCGAGGGGAAACAACCAATATCAGAATACTTTATGCACCACAATCCATTGCTTTCCACCGTGACCAAACCTTTAAACAAATCCCAAGGACTCTTAGTAGAAACAAGGAACTGCAGATGCTGGTTTGTACAAAAGGACACAAATTATTGGAGTGACTCAGCAGGTCTGGCAGCATGTACAGATGACATTTCAGGTCACGACCCTTCTTCAGATTGATCCTGACCCGAATCATCATCGATCCATGTTCTCCAGTGATGCTGCCTGACCCACTGAGTTACCCTAACATTTTGTGTCTGAAGGACTCTTGATCCCACTACCAATCTGAAAATGAATTCCACATTCATTGCTCTCTGTGGAAGGGATTTACTGGTCTCTACTCCCTGCTTTAAATTTGGTAGACTCCCATTAACCCCCAATGAATGAAAGTGGCTCACTTCCATCTACCTTGCTTCAATTCTCAATCTTAAACTCTTCCATCCCTGCTACCCTGCATTGTGCGTTGAATAGTCCCATCCATTTTCGCCTTCCAGAAAACGTCTCGGTAAATCTGAGCAGGGTCTCTCAGGGTCTCACATAGGTTCCAGAAGTGTGGAGTGCAAGCTAACTGTAGTCTTCATCATGACTTATCATTACGACTTTAGACTTTCGAGATACAGTGTGGAAACACTGAGTCGGTGTCGACCAGCGACCCATCCTCCAGCACTATCGCACACGCTAGGGAATATTTACAATTTCCAGAAGCCAATCAAACTACAAAGCTCTACTTCATTGCAGTGCGGGGGGACCCGGAGCACCTGGGAAAACCCCACACCGTCACAGGGAGAACGTACAAACTACACACAGACAGCCGTGTCTCCGGCGCTTTGAGGCCGCAACTCTTCCGCTGCTCCACTGTGCCGGCCTGCTGACTGTTATATTTTACATCCTATGTGGTAAAACACAACATTCTGTTAACTTTCTTTACAAACTTTACAACTCAAAGGGATGCTCCTCCAAATATTATTGCTATTGCAGTGAACTGCCTGCTTTCATTCAGAGTTTAATTACTGCATTCTTCTAAACTAATCTATCACCTCAGACCTGCTGCCACTGAATTCTAGCATATTTTCCCATGTCAATAATAACAATTGGATTACTTAGTAACAAACTCCACTGTTTGGTATCACGGTAGATTTTACCGTCAGTCCCTTTAGACGTGTTTGTAAATCATTGTGTGTCTGTGAACATAAATGAGCACAGACCACCACTACGCTTCCAGTTGCTCTGGGAAACCGCCTCTGCATCTTTGTTTTCTGCCTTCTTAACTAGTTTTAAATCCATTTTCATCTTCTCCCTCTAATTGCAGGAACCTTAATCTTCTGCATGCATCTCCTGTGTGATATCTTATCCACCAAAACCTCTGCATTGCACAGCTTGCTCAAGTAGATTGCCAGCTAATATGAGTCCCACAGTTTTATTTCTTTGAACTTTTACGGGTTTATCCAGAGATTTTTGTTTTGTTTTCTCTCAGATCCATTGAGTAGATCTGTTCCCAATCATCTGAGATCCCTCTGGGTTTTACACTTTGAGCATAAGAATGTGGGAATGCAAGAGTTTAGGAAGCACCCAGCTCGATTTTCCCCAGTCTTATTTGGCACTCAGTAGCCTAATGATCATCATAGCACCATTCATGAGGTTGGTCCTTGACTATGCTGATGGCCTTTCCGAGGCAGCATGGTGTGGATGGAGTCAATGGAAGGGAGGATGGTTTGTATGATTAATCCATCAACGACCAGCCTCACCTTCATCTATAGAGCGATCATTGACTCTCATAGGAAAAAGTACGGCACAGGAACGGGTCCGAGTCTGAAAAAGGGTTTCGACCCGAATAGTCACCTATTCCTTTTCCCAGAGATGCCGCCTGGCCCGCTAAGTTACTCCAGCATTTTTGTGTCTATCGTCGGTATAAACCAGCATCTGCAGTTCCTTCCTACATAGGAATAGACCCTACGGCCCACAGATCAGGTGCTGCCTCACCTACTTTGCATTTCCAGCACTTTCTGCTTTTATTTTAAATTCCCAGCATCTAAAATAACTTGCTTTTGTATTCTCGTTGTTGAATGACTGCAGTAGGAGTGAGGATCGGGAGGGAGGGGGGGACTTACAGTATGCATTAACACACAATACAGTGAGAAGTAAACAGGTAAATCAATTCTGCGGCTGCAATTAAAGGCAGCACTAAATTATCTCAAAGACACTATAAGTTTGAAAGAGACGTGAGGAACTTTGCTGGGACATGGCTTTAATATTCTTAAATATGACCGGCACCAAATAGCGATAATAGATTGCAACATGCATGTTTTGCTCTATTTGCAGAGAGAGTAATGTTCCGTTTCGATACAACAACATTATAATAAATCACAAAAGGAGCTACAAACATGAGTGCAGCCATGCCAAGTAATTAGTTTTGCTGCCTAAATTGGATCTGTTATATATTTTAAAATTCCACATTTCCCAAAAATCAGAACAATACGGTGGAAATGTATTAAAGTAATATAGAGTGCTGAGGTAACAATGTTGGACAAAGATATTTATTCATGCAGACTGCATCAGAAGACACTGCACTGAAGATTTTTCAACAGAACAAAGGCAAGAGTCGGAGCCTGTTTTATTTCACACGATATTTAAAGATGGTGAGCATAGCAACAAAAATGTTTAAAAAGTTTAAAAAAAGTTAATTGAGGTCAGATATTCAACATTAATTCGTATAATGAACAGTGGAGCTCACTGGAGGAATTAGTTCAAATCCTACCAAACGTGCAGCTCAGCCCAGCCTCTGATCCAGTGGAGAGTACTCAAAATGGAAATAATAAGTTCAAATGATATTTGTTCAACTTGGCCTTATCCCAAGGAGGACTAGTTACTTGACGCCAAAATGTACTGGTGGGTGAGAGTCCATGATAAATACCTTCTCAATGACTGTTGCCTTATACACGCTGAATACACGCTGTAGTGCTGGTCCATGTCACCTCTTGTAGGGATGAATGTTGTTCCATGCCTGAGGTGCCTCTACATATTATCTTGGAGGCAGTTTTAAAACAACAAATCCTGGTTGCAGCAACTGTAGGCATCTTTTCCTCTAAGTTAATGTTTTATAGCAAGGAAGCCTAAAATATTTCTTTAATGACAGGCAAATTTGTACTGATTTATATATCTTTCATAGAAAATGGTATTACCTTTTTTATATCTTTAATTGTATGGCACAATATTCGATAAAATGGGGAATAAGGCAGCAACTTCCTCTACTTCATTACATAATAGCTTCTTCTAGGTAGAATGCAAGAAATCAACAATTGACTGTATAAACAGATTTCCACCACTATTGTTCAATATTTTACTTCCTGTATTTTCTCTATTAGAGTTTGGGAGATGGAAGAAATTGTCATTGAACTAATTATTAAATGCAGAGCTAGATTTTCTTTTTTTTAATTGATGAGCTTTGGTTGAAAGGTTCGAGGGAAGTTTTTCTGAGCCCACGTTGAACGGTCAATGAATGGCCTGTCATACAGGGACTGAGTCCTGAGGTGAATGTAACGATGTGAAAGATTTTGCCGCACATTCCCTCCATCTTTTGATGATTAAAATGATTTAATTTCCCACTGTGGCTCCACGACACCTTTAAGAAAGGAATGAAAACGGGCAAATTGCAAACTGCTGAAAGGAAGCAGATATTTCCCCTGTGCAAAAGTGGTATTGTGGAAGTTAATAACTATGCTGTACTAAATTCCAAACCGCTGTGTTATCATTTAGATTTAAGTTGTTAAAAGATTTGACCGTAACTGCGTAACCTTTCAATTTTCTAAAAATGTCCCTGCACACAACACCATTATAATATAATATTTTCATACAATTCTCCATTTCCACCTGTGCACCATGTGTTTTGTTTGATCGACAGTGCAGGAATATGAGGAGTGATCTTACAGAGGTGTACAAATTTATGAGAGGAATAGATCGGGTCTCTTGCCTGGAGTAGGGGAATCGACGACCAGAGGACATAGGTTCCAGGTTAGGGGGGTGGGGGGGAAGATTTAATAGGAACCTGAGGGGTAGCTTTTTCACACAGTGGGGGGTGTCTGGAACGAGCTGCCGGAAGAGGTAGTTGAAGCAGGTACTATTGCAATGTTTAAGAACCATCATACATGGTTAAGACAGGTTTAGAGAGATGTGGGCCAAACGCAGGCAGGTGGGACTAGTGTAGATGGGACATGTTAGTCGGTTTGTTCAAGTTGGGCCGATGACTCTATGCCAGAGATCCTCAGGTCTAATTTAGTGATTGTACTGAATACTTACTGGCAGCTCGTTCCAGACACCCCCCACTGTGTAAAGAAGCAAAGTGTTAGCTCTGAGCCACATAGTTCGATCATGTCCTGTATACTGAGGATGTATCAGAGATTCTAGTGCAAATGTTACGTCAGATGACACAGCTCTGTTCATACACCTGTGAGTTATAGTCATAGAGTTATACAGCATGGAAACAGGCCCTTCGGCCCAACTTTCCCACTCCAAACAACATGCCCCATCTACACTTGTGCCACCTGCCTGCCCATATCCCTCTAAACATATCCTATCCATGCACCTGTCCAAATATTTCTTCAACATTGCGATAGTACCTGCCTCAAGCAGCTCGTTCCATACACCCACCACCCCTGATGTAAAAAGATTTACCCTCGGATTCCTACTAAATCTTTCCCCCCTCACTTTAAACCTATGTCCTCTGGTTCTCGATTCCCCTATCTGGGCAAGAGACTCTGTTCATTTACCCGATCAATTTCTCTCATGATTTTGTACACCTCTATAAGATCATTTGAGGAATTGAGTCATAGGACAATTGCATTATACTGGTGAAATCTAATTGTTGCTTATTCAAACCTCTGCCCAATTCTCTGCTCCCATTATCTTAAATTTAAAGAAAAAGTTATTGTCTGTTGATAATATCCAGAGCTGAAACATACACACACGCACATTATTTTTTCAATTGCCACAAACAACTAATAAGTATTATAATCCAGAATCTCCTAATCTCATCATTGTCATGCACATGTGTAATGCGTTGGTGAGCGGTTTCCAGTTCACCACCGTTATGGAAGTGTTAATCCTCCCATGGTTACGAGTCTAACACTGCTGAAAGAAATGTTCTGCAATAGCTTGAGCAATTGTCTGCTTTCCTCGGTTTACAATTCTGCAGAGTTTGAAGTTTTGCCGTTCTGCTGCGCTGACATTCTGCTTTTTTCATCAAAACTGAACTGTTCTCTAAATGTCAAATGGTTAATTAATGCTTTGAGTACTGAATTAATCTGCCAATTTTCAGATCATGTGGCTGTTTGCAATAGCGAGGATGGATAATGTGGTGGGTTAGAGCCCAATGCAGGCTGACAGAGTTAAACTGTCTTCTCTGGTTAATGATGACAATAACCCTTCCAGATTGCTCGACAAAGCAACGATGCCAGATTCTGTTACTGTCAAATCTGCTCTGTTTATGTTATGGGAACATTGGGCACACACGAGAATCTGGAAGTGTAAATGGGTCCAAGCTCAAAAAAGTGCCAAAGATCGTTAAATCATAAATTCATAGGAGCAGAATTAGATTATTTGACCCATTGAGTCTGCTCCGCCATTCGATCATGGCTAATCTATTTTTCCCTCTCGACCCCATTCTCCTGCCTTCTCCCTGTAACCTTTGACACACTTGCTAATCAAGAAGCTGGCTAATCAAGATCAAGGGTAGCACTGTGGCACAGCAGTGGAGTTGCTGCTTTACAATTCCAGAATCCCAGGTTCGATCCTGACTATGGGAGCTGTTTTTACAGAGTTTGTACATTCTCCTTGTGACTGCGTTGGTTCCTCCACGTGCTCCGGTTTCCTCCCACATTCCAAAGACGTGCAGGTTTGTAGGTCAATTGCCTTGGAAACATAGAAACATGTAAACATAGAAAATAGGTGCAGGAGGAGGCCATTCGGCCCTTCGAGCCAGCACAGCCATTCATTATGATCATGGCTGATCGTCCCTGCCTTCTCCCCCTATCCCTTGATTTCACTAGCCCCTAGAGCTCTCTCTAACTCTCTCTTCTGTAAAAGATTGTGCTAGTGTATGGGTGATCATTGGTCGGCGTGGACTCGGTGGGCCGAAGGCCCTGTTTCCATGCTGTATTTTTAAAAACAAGCTAAACTAAACCTATCAATCTCTGCTTTAGAAATACTGATGAGCTTGTCTTCTCCTGCGGTCTGTGGCAAAAAAATCACAGTTTCACCTCGCCTCTGGCCAAGGAAATTCCTCTTCTAGAATTCGGACCAACTTGCTCACGCTGACCAACATGACCCATCTACACTAGTCCCATTCTATCCATGTACCTGTCGAAATGCTACTTAAACATTTTGATAGTACCTGATTTAGTATCTCCAATATAATTTCTCCTATAAACCTATCCTATCCACGTACTTGTCTAAATGTTTCTTAAAAGTTGCAATAGTACCTGCCACAATGTCACAGACAATACTGTTTCAACACTCTTCACTCTTATAAACAGGAGCCATTTCAATAAGAATAGACTAGGAAAACTGTTATTTGTACAAAAAAAGATACAAAGTGCTGGAGTAACTCAAAGGGTCAGGCAGCATCTTTCGGGAACATGTATAGATGACGTTTTGGGTTGGAACCTTTTTTTCCCCCTGAAAGAAATCAATGGCATAAAACGAAAACTTTGGCCCAACTCTTCCACACTGACCAAGATGTGCCTCCAAAGCTAGATTCTTTTACTCATCATTGGCCCATATCCATCTAAACCTTTCGTATCAATGTACCTGTCCAAATGTCTTTTATATATTCTTGTGCCTGCCTCAAGTACTTCCTCTGGCATCTCATACCCACATACCCACGTACTTTCTCTGTGTGAGAAAGATTGCCCCTCAGGTTCCTCTTGAATCTTTCTCTACTCTCCTCAAACCTATGCCTTGCAGTTCTTGATTCCCTGACCATGAGTAAAATACTCTGAACGTTCATCCTATCTATTCCCCTCGTGATTTTATGGACCTCTAGATAAGATAACCACAGCCTCCTGCACTCTTGTGCATGAGAAGACCAAGATTAAAACAGTACTCAAAGGATTAAACAAACTGTTGAAGTAGACTATGGTGCAGCTAACATGATTACTCCTGTGTTTTATTTATTTCAAATACATTATTGCCTAAGCACACTAATTATATGTATTATTAGTTGAGATGTTTTATGAGCCTAATATACAATATGTGCAATCTTTTTTGGAACTGTGCTGTTTTAAAGTGAACTCCATTTTTGCATGCTTGAGGTAGCTGTTAATCGCCTTGGACATTACTTTATGTTGTAGATCCCAACATTTCTCTTGTCTTGTTTTTCTTTTCTCCATGAGGAGAAATAAACTGTGGGAGCAAGAGAAGTTTTACATAATTTCACTCTAACTAAGACATTTTTGGTTTGAGTTGAAAACTGAACAGCACTCTGCACAAAATAGATATAAACAATGCTGGAAGAATGTTGTATGTCTTGGTTTTCATGGCTGCTTTTGCTAAGTGGCAGAAATGTGGCAGATTCAAGTCACACCTTGGAGTCAAGGTGGAATGAGCAAACAGGGTTTCTTTAAAAGATGTTAATGCTACCTTTGGAGTTTCAAGGTATTCTGTTAATATTGAAGTGATAAAATAATTAAAGCCTTCTAAATCGCTATTGAGATTGACAGGATTAAATATTTGTGGGACTGGGAGTGGGACTAATCTGAATGGTGGAAAAATGTTTTTAAAAATCTGCCATTATCTTGCTGCATTTAAAAGCATCACATTTACAAGACAAATGCATTTTTTAGGTGACTTCCAAACCTTTAAATCTCCAACATGTAGATATATTCTGGTACTGGGGAGGGGAAGGGGTGAGGGAGAGGGGGGTACAACTTGATCTTGTGCGGAGAATAATAATTTAAAATAATATTTTGTTGTAAGGTAAAACTTGATGGATTTCAGGCACTTGTTACAAAATGAACATAAACTGAAAGGTTTTCACCAAGATCTGATTGGATATGAATGGCGACTGAATTATACTCCCTTAACACTTGAGTGGGAAAACAAACTGTAAATATTTTCAGTCTTGCTATCAAGGTTTAGGATATCCTGAAAACTGCACTTGATAAGGAACAGTGGATAATCTGTATATCAATGGGACTTAAATAGATAATTCTAGTGAGCGTTTAAGAAAATTGACAGTCATTTCCTCGGTACCCTTGGGACAGGTGACCAATCTGGGCCCAGGTCGCTTAAGTTCGGTGTGGTTGTATTTTTTTTAATGTGATATTTAAACTATGTATTCTACAAGAAGCATTTCTTTGTTTGAATAATAATGGGATACTGTTTTAAGTTTGGATTTAATTTATTTTATGTGCAATATGATATCAAAGATAAAATCAGGAACAATAATAATCAGGGGCAGTATATAGTCATTAAATGCAAAGTTATGTTGACAATGAGTTGTGTTATCTTCTGGATCAATGGAGATTGATTTTGTTTTATTTCTGTTTTATGTTGGTAAGTAATTTATTCATTTACCTCATTTGTAACTGGTGTTTTTAGTTCCCTATATTGGCATATTTTTGTCTGCTGTTGGGATATCATCAACAATGAGTTGCAAATGACAATTGGAGTGGTCAATACTGAAGCTTTTTTATTAAAGTTAAATGCAACCAGACTGTCCTAATTAAATTCTACCAAGTGCTTTTAAAATGGTAAACTTTGTTCAGAAAAAAAAACTTGAATTTAATAAAATGATATATGATCATTGTCTTGGAGACATTTAAAATGGTGTCTGATTTGTTTGTCATTTTAACTAACGAATGCACCTACTCTACTACCTCGAACACCTGTGTGTTTCTGGATTTTCTAGTAAGATTGAGTGACGACGCTGGAGACACAAGAGGTGGTCTCTTGTGTCACAAGTTATTCATAAGTTCATCAGTTATAGGAGGAGAATTCGGCTACTCAGCCCATCAAGTCTACTCCATCATTCAATCATGCCTGATCTATCTTTCCCTCACAATCCCCATTCTCCTGCCTTCTTCCCATAACCCCTGACACTTACTAATCATGAAGCTGTTAATCTCCATCTTAAAAAATATCCATTGACTTGGACTCCACATCCTTCTGTGGCAATGAATTCCACATTCACCACCCTCTGATGAAAGACAGTTCTCCTCTTCTCCTTTCTAAAGATACATCATTTTCTTCTGAAGCTATGGCCTTTGGTCCTCTGCTTTAGAAACATCCTCCCCACACCCACTCTATCCAGGCCTTTTCACTATTCGGCAATTTTCAAAGAGATTCCCCTTCATCCTTCTATAATCCAGTAAGTACTGGCTCAATGTCGTCAAACGTTCATCGTATGTTAACCCAATCATTCCTGCGATTCACATTATTCCCTTCATCCTGTATCTGTACACTATGGATGGCTCGATTATAATCATGTATTGTCTTTCAGATGACTACATAGCACGCAACAAAAGCGTTTCACTGTACCTCGGTACACATGACAGTAAACTAAACTAAACTGAACTAAACTATATTAAACTAAACTATACTAACTTAAATTAAACAAACAGATTGCAGATCCTAGGGCAAAAGACAAAGTACTGTAGGAACTCAACGGGTCAGGCAGCATCTGGGGACTGAATGGATAGGTGACTTTTCGGGGCAGGGTGCTTCTTGAGATTGATAGAGAAGGGGAAGAAATATGGAGAAAAGAGGTTGGGGGGCAGGACAAAGCCTGGCGGGTGATACAAAATGTGCAAGAAAGAACTGCAGATGCTGGTAAAATCGAAGGTAGACACAAAATGCTGGAGTAACTCAGCGGGTGAGGCAGCATCTATGGAGAGAAAGAATGGGCGATGTTTCGGGTCAAGACCCTTCAAAGATAGATGCTGCCTCACCCGCTGAGTTACTCCAGCATTTTGTGTCTACCTGGCGAGTGATAGGTGGATACAGGCGAGGGGGATATGGGAGGAGTTAGTGACAAAAGCGTGTCAGATGTCCAAAGGGGGGGGGGTGTGAAATGGGTCTTGGAGATGAGTGTATGAAGGAGGGGAAAGGAACACAGTGGTGGGAGATGATGGGAGCACGCTTGGGTGCTTGGCAAAGGAAGAATGGTTGCAGTGCATGGCAAAGGAAGAATGGGTTTAGGAGCACTGTATGTTTTCATACAGCATGCAAACAGGCCCTTCAGCCCAATTTTCCCACACAGGCCAACATGTCCCACCTACCTGCATTTGGCATATATCCCTCTAAACCTAACCTACCTGTGTACTTGTCCGAATGTTTTTTAAATGTTGCCATAGTCCCTGCCCCAACTGCCTCCTCTGGTGGCTCGTTCCATTAACCCACCACCCTTTGTGTGAAATAATTTGCCCTCAGGTTTCTATTAAATCCTTCCACCCTCACTGTATGATGATACAAAATAATTGGCAGTGCTTTACTTAGGCAATTCCTTCATGACTTTCCTTAAAGAACATGAGGAGAGTATTGCTCTTGATCCAAGTAATATTTTCGGAAGTGGGAATAGTGGAATGGTTAAGGTGTTGGATCACCAGCTGCTGTTCTGGATCCGTGATCCCCATTTGTTTAATTCCCACCACAATTGGTTCTAGAATTAAATCAGACCTGAATAAATAAATGTGGAATTCTAAAAAGGAAGGCTGCTCTCAATGAAGGTCACTACTCAGTTACTGGACAGCTGGATGTCCCTCTGGTTCAATATTAACCACCAGAGGGGAAGGAAATCTACAATTGTAACCTGATTCTGATCCACATGTGATTCCAGGCCTGCAAGTGAGGTCAGCAAGAACATTACTCAAGAGTCAGAAGGACACAAAGTACTGGATCAGCTCAGCAGGTCACGTAACATCTCTGGAGAACATGCAAATGCAACATGTTGTTTAAGAAGGAACTACAGATGCTGGAAAATCGAAGGTAGACAAAAATGCTGGAGAAACAATGGGTGCAGCAACATCTATGGAGTGAAGGAAAAAGGCAACATTTTGGGATGAAACCCTTCTTCAGACTGATGTAGGGTGGGAGGGGCGAGCAGAAGGAAAGAGTAAGGGAGAGAAGGAGCCCGAGGGCTGACGGAGAACTGAGAAGGGGACTAGGTTTGCACCCTAGCGGCATAAACATTGACCTCCAATTTCCAGTAGCCCTTGCTGTCTCCTCCCCTTCTCAGCTCTCCCTCAGCCCTCGGAGTCCTCCTCTTCCTTTCTCCTATCTTCTCCCCACACCCCATCCTCCCTACCCCCCCCCCCTACCCTACATCTATCAGAAGAAGGGTTTCGGCCCGAAACATTGCCTATTTCCTTTGCTCCATAGATGCTGCTGCATACGCTGAGTTTCTCCAGCACTTTTGTCTACATATTTGTTCAAAAGTTCTTTATTGCTATGTATGCACTGCACTGTGAAATTGTTTTTGCATAGCCCACACATGCACGTCGCCATATATTGGTGCCATTTACAAAAAAAAATCTAAAGCTGGTCCACGTGCTGGATGTACTGGAGCGCTTCTGATCCAGGTAAGCCCCAGGCTGCTGCAGGGCCTCCTCCATCGCCTTCGACTGGCTGGGGCCACGCACCAACATCCCTCTCCACACCCGACTGCCTCTGTGTCCTGGGGGCAGCTCCTACGGCCGACCGTGAAGGTGCTGGAGACAATACCCCGGTCCCTCTCGTACCGGTCCACTCCGCTCGTCCGTCGTTGCCAGAGGCTCCCTCCTCCTAAACTCTCTGATCTTTGGGGCTGAGCTCGGCAGCTTCTGAGCTTCTCCAGCAGGCAGCGGCACAGCGTCAGTGAACCATGCCTGCCACCGCACGTGGCCACAGGGAGAACGTACTAAATCCATACAAGCAGCACCCATAGTCAGGCTTGAACTCAGGTCTTTGGCGCCACCGTGCCAACCTTTTGCATCTAGAACCTTTGCCAATCCGGGCACAATCAGGACAGTAATATTTCTAATAAAAAGGGACATCTAAGTGCTGGAGTAACTCAGCGAGTCAGGCAGCATCTCTGGAGAACATGGATAGGTGATGTTTCGGTCAGGACGGTCAGATTGATTGTAGGGCTGGCTGTAAGGCAGCAACTTTACTGCTGTGCCACTGTGCTGTGCCTCCTTAACTCAAGGAAAATCACACCCAGCCTATCCAATCGTCTTTAAAATTCCACCTTCCAATCTGGGCAGCATCTTTGTGAATCCTATCCTCCCCCTCCCCCATGCTTCCTGCATCTTAACATGCATCTTAAAAGCTTCCTTACATTTGGCTGCTTTGCCGTTAGAGTGAAAGGCAAAGCAGGCAAATGTAAGGAAGCGTCGCTGATGAGGGAAATTGAGACATTAGTCAAAAACACGAAGGATGCATGGGACAGGTATATGCAGCTGGGATCCAGTGCATCCATAGAGGAGTTTCATGAATGAAGGAGCAATCTAAAAAGGAGATCAGGGCAAAAAGGGACCAGGAGATAGCTCTGGCGGGTAGCATAAAAGACAATCCCAAAATATTTTATAAATACATAAGGGGGAAAAGGGTAACTAGAGAGAGAGTGGGACCTCTTAGGAATAAAAGCGGTCACCTCTGTGTGGAGCCACAGGAGATGAGAAATGTCCTCAATAAGTATATCTCCTTTGTATTTACCGAGGAGAAAGACAGTAGGATGGAGGAAATTGGAACAGTCACTGGAAGTGTAATGAGAGCAGTCAGAGTTTGAGGAAGTATTGATGATATTGTCGTGTTTGAAGGTAGACAAATCTCCGGGGCCTGATCAGATATTTCCGAGGAAATTGTGGGAGCCCTGGTTGAAATTTATGAGTCGTCCTTAAATACAGGAGAGGAGCCAGAGGATTGGAGGGTGGCAAATGTTGTGCCTGTTTTCAAGAAGTACTGTCGGGAAAATGCTGAGAACTATAGGCTGGTGAGATTAACATCTGTAGTTGGTAAATTACTGGAGAGTATTCTGAGGGATAAGATATACAGGCATTTGGATGGGCAAGGGCTGATTAGGGACAGTCAGCATGGATTTGTATGTGGCAGATCATGTCTCACAAATCCGATTAATTTTTTTGAAGACGTGAGCAAAAATGTTGATGAAGGCAGAGCTGTAGATGTTGTGTACATGGACTTTAGTAAGGCGTTCGACAAGGTAGAATGGTAGGCTGCTCTGGAAGGTTAGATCTCATGGGATCCAAGTAGAGATAGCTGAATGGATAGCAAATTGGCTCCATGGAAGGAAGCAGAGGGTGATGATGGAAGGTTGCTTCACAGAATGGAGGCCTGTGACTAGTGGTGTGCCACAGGGTTCGGTGCTGGGCCCATTACTGTTTGTCATCGACATCAATGGTTTGGTTGAGAACATAGAGGCCAAGATTAGCAAGTTTGCTGCTGATACAAAAGTTAGTGGTTTTGCAGATAGTGAAGATTGTGAACGATTGCAGCAGGATCTGGATCGATTGGCCATGTGGGCAGAGGAATGGTTGATGGAATTTAATATAGAGAAGTGTGAGCTGTTGCATTTTGGGACATCGAACTACGACAGGACCTACACAGTAAATGGTAGGTTTCTGGATAGTGTTGTAGAGCAGAAGAATCTAGGAGTACAGGTGCATGGTTTCTTGAAGGTCAAGTCGCAGTAGATAAGGTGGTCAAAAAGGCTTTTTGCACTTTGGCATTTATCAGTCAGAGTATTGAGTATGGAAGTTGGGAGGTCATGTTACAGTTGTATAAGACGTTGGTGAGCGCATTTAGAATATTGTGTTCAGTTCTTGGTACCATATTATAGGACATATATTTTCTATGTTTCTAAGCTTGAAAGAGTTCAGAAGAGATTTGCAAGGATGTTGCCAGGACTTGAGGGTGTGAGCTATAGGGAGAGGTTGAGTAGGCTGGCTCTCTATTCCATGGAGCATAGGAGGATGAGGGGAGATCTTATAGAGGTATATAAAATCATGAGTGGAATAGATCAGTTAGATGCACAGCGTATTTTACCCAGAGTAGGGGAATTGAGGACCAGAGGACATAGGTTCAAGGTGAAGGGGAAAAGATTTAATAGGAATCCGAGAGGTAACTTTTTCACACAGAGGGTGGTGGGTGTATGGAACAAGCTGCCAGAGGAGGTAGTTGAGGCTGGGTCTATCCTATAATTTAAGAAGCAGTTGAACAGGTACATGGATAGGACAGGTTTGGAGGGTTATGGACCAAGCGCAGGCAGCTGGGACTAGGGTAGCTGGGATATTGTTGGTGGGTGTGGGCGAGTTGGGCCAAAGGGCCTGTTTCCACACTGTATCACTCTATTACTATTACTTGTTTTGCCTCCTGTAGAAAAAAATAATTGCAAATGCTGGTTAAGACAAAAAAAGGACACAAAGTGCGGGAGTAACTCCATGAGTCACGCAGCATCTCTGGAGAAAAAGAATGAGTGACGTTTTGGGTCGGGCCCCTTCTTCAGATTGAAAGTGGGTGGTGAAGAGCGAGGTGAAGAGATGGAAGGAAGGAAAGACCCGGAGCAATCAAGGCCTGCCACAAATGACCTCAGGCAGGGCAGTACCTGGAATAGGTCCACTGTTGGCTCGGGAAGGTGTGATCTCAGGAAAAACAACATGGAGAACTGTGGAACTGGTAAAACAACCAGGGTGGAGGAAGGGAGTAAGGAGGAAGAGGGGAGCAGTGGGGAGTGTATGATGAAGTTACTTAAAATTGGAGAATTCAACGTCCATATCGCTGGGTTGTAAGAGTAGATAACTACTATAGGTGATGTTTCGGGTCGAGACCCTTCCCAGTTATGGCAAAGAATCCCCGATCTGAATCGTCAGCTCTGTTCCTCCTCCCTCTGGTGCGATTTGACCCGATGAGTATTTGCAGCATTTTCTGTTTCTATCAAAAAAGTCTTCATCACAGATATGTTATCAAAATGAGATTTTGTGATCTCGCAATACCTTTACCCATCAGGGGTCGCAGGGCACAGTGAGGTTAATTGTGAATTGGATGGGTGCAAATGAGTAATATTGATTCAGCTATATAACCGTGGATTAAAATCATTTTCAAATCCTCGCGTTAAAGCCATCTGTCAGATCTGATACATGCATCATCCATGTAAACCTTTTTATTGGCGGCGCAGCAGTAGAGTTGCTGCCTTGCAGCGCCAGAGATCTGGGTCCAATCCTGACTACAGGTGCTGTCTGTATGGAGTTTGTATGTTCTCCCCGTGACCACGCGGGATTTCTCCGGGAGGTCCGGTTTCCTCCCACATTCCAAAGACGTACAGGTTTGTAGATATGGGACAAAAGCAGGCAAGTGGGAGTAGTGTAGATGGGGCATTTTGGTTGGCATGGGCCAATTGGACCGATGGGCCTGTTTCCATGCTGTATGATTCTGTGACTACTGCACAAGTTTGGCTTGATTCTATTTATGTGTAGTATTATTTAATTTGATAGGGTAATACTGTACTGGATGCTATATTGGGTAATTTAATTGGTTGCAAAACAAAGCTTTTCACTGTACCTCGTTACATGTAATATTAATAAACCAAAGCTTAATTTTAATACACGTGATGACTCCAGTACTCAAGGAGTGTAAATTGACCTGCTAAAATTCTTTGTTATGGGTCTAAGGGGGAGTGCTTTGACCATATTGTCTTGAGGAACCTCTTGTGTGAGACATATTATTCTGCAGAAGAAGTGAAAATAATGATAATAGTAAGATTAAACAAGAACTTACCAGTTCGAAGTTTGATCGTTATTTTATGAGGAGTTACGATGAGGGATTACGTGAAGACCCCCGCCTCACGCTGGCAACGGCATACTTCAAAGCAGCGGCATGAAAAACACAGAACACCAAAAGCCGGAGTAACATAGTAAGGCTCATAAAAGACTCAGAACTACCATTTGATCATTTATTTTATGAGGGTGGGAGCGGAGGGCACGTAATCCCTCATCGTAACTCCTCATAAAATAACGATCAAACTTCGAACTGGTAAGTTCTTGTTTAATCTTACTATTTTACTTCGGAGTCACGTGAGTGACTACGTGAAGATTTTAAAGCTTTCTGTGTTTTTTATGTCGTAGAATCAATCCGTACGACAGTCCGGCTAAGTAAACACATACATGAGAAACCAGACTAATGTTAGATCATTTCACAATTAACTTTTTAATGGTTTAAAGACCATATAATAACCCTCCTTATATCTGAGGGAAAATGATTACAAGTGATAAAAGATAGAAGTGACTACACCATTGATTATAGCAATTAATAGTAAACAAAGCAGGTGATTATAGTGCTCCCAACACCGCGTGTCCAAAGCTTGTCATAGTGTGAACAGGTTTATTGTAGAACTTTGAGAAAGTTTCTTCTTTACTCCACCCTGCGACTTTTAAAATATGCTCGAGGGGTACGTCCCGCCCCTTCGCCGCGGACGTAGCTGCAGCCCTGGTGGAGTGAGATTTGAACACATCAGTGTCTACTCCCGCTAAAACCAACACCTGTTTCAACCATTTTGAGATAGTTTGAACTGAAGCTTTTGTGTGTGGTTTTTTGTGCGTAACCATTAACGCTTTTTCATTTCCTCGAAGGGTGTCAGTAACTTTAATATATTTCGTTCAAATGTTTAACCACACACAAAGTAGGATCAATATGATAAGCTTGAAAGGTTACCTTTGTTCCAGATCTCCCTGGTCTGCTTTGTTTGATTAACTCGTAAACATAGAACACAACATTATCTGTAGTCACATGCATACAGTCTAAACGCAACATTTGTAAAGTTTGCACTCTTTGAGCTGAGACCAGTGACATTAACATGACTAATTTCAATGTCAATCTTTCCAATGTCAACCTTCAATTGGAGTCCATTGTCTAAGTAGCGTAAAGTACAATGCTCACATCCCAAATCTCTGTGTATCTTGGTTTGGGTGGATTAATATTAAAGATTCCTTTCATGAATCTAGATATTAATGGATGCGACCCAATTGATCTCTGATCAGTCATAAGCCCTAAATAGGACGACAAAGCACTGCGTGCAGTGTTAATGGCACTGTAACTTAAATGTTGCTGAAAATGCAAATTGGCAAGGAATTCCAAAACATTTACAATATTTACAGTATCATAAGAAATATTTGACTGTGTGCAAAAGTCTTCCCATTTCTTAATATGTGTCATATATTGCTTTTGTGTGCTATTGCGCCATGATGCAACCATAACTTTCATAGTTTGGTCCGACAATCCCAGCTCCTGTAGTGGTCTGGTCAAAACCTGCAGATTAACAAATTCATATATGCATACAATGGGGTAAATCTCTTTAGTTACCGGATTAGTCAAGATATCACTACAGTTAGGAATCGACATATATGGTTCTTTTAATCATATTCAGCATTACTGGGAACCAAGGTTGAGTTGGCCAATTTGGAACTACCAAACAATCCAGAAGCAGAATCTTGTTCTATCTTCTTCAAGCATCTCTGAATCAAAGCAAATGGTGGAAAAGCATAAAAGAACATCTTTCCCCAGTGTAATGAAAAAGCATCTACTGCTACTGCATCTGGATCATGTTCCCAAGACACATAAGTAGGCAACTGATGATTAAGCCTAGATGCAAACAAATCTATTTCTGGCAACCCAAATTGGTTTACAATATTCTTAAATATTGCTGGGCTTAAGCATCCATTCCGTATTATCTTTAAAAATCCTGGACCTTTCATCTGCTACCACATTGTCCTTACCCGGAATGTAGCTTGCTGAAATCCATATTTGGCGACCAATACACCATTGCCATATCTCATTGGCCAGAGAATCACATGATACTGACCTAACTCCCCCCATGTGATTAATGTATGCAACAGCCGTTTTATTGTCTAACTGTATTAACACATGTAGACCCTGTTTAGCACAACAATATGCTTTAAGTCCATAAAAAGCACCCAATAACTCCAAATAGTTAATACCATAAACTTGAAGAAACGTTTCTTCTTGAGCTTTCCATCTACCTCCACAACTGGAGGACGAATCTGTAGCCCCCCATCCGAGAGCACTAGCATCCGTTTGTAAAACCATTTCAGGTTGTTTAATCATGATATTCTTAGCAGCTTGTGGGACATTTTCAACCCACCATTGTAATTCCAACACGGCTTCTTTTGTTAATTGCATAGGCCTGTCAAAGTGCCCTGCCTTCTCCTTAAGAGCCCTTGTTTTGTCCCTTTGAAGATTTTGATAATGTAATGGACCAAATTCCACTGCCGGAAATGCTGCTACCAGTTTCCCAATGGTTTTTGCCACTTCTCGGATGGAGGGATAAGGTTTGTGAATGAGGTAATTACAAGTCATCAAGATGTCATTGACCTTCTCTGTTGGCAAAGTAACTAACATAGTCACTGAGTTAATTACAAACCCCAAAAAGTTAATTGATTGTGCTGGCTGCAGCTGGGACTTAATTGGATGAATCAAAAACCCTAGCTTTTCAAACAAAGCTTTAGTAACTGAAAACTGAGTGCTCAGCTGACTCTTGAGTATCACTAATGATCAGAATATCATCCAGATAAGCCATAACAATGTGTTTCTGTGCTCTTAATTGGGCTAAAACTGGTTTCAACAGTTTTGTAAAGAGTCTAGGAGCCGAACTCAATCCATTTGGTAAAGCTTTAAATTGCCATAATTGTCCCAGCCAATTAAATTTTTAAATACCTCCTGAAGCATTGATGAATTGCTACAGAATAATAGGCATCCTTCAAATCAATCTTAGCCATATAACACCCTGCTGAAATAAGATATTTTGCAGTACTGAATGTCTCCATCTTAAAATGTTTGTATTCTACAAACTTATTCAGATCTGTAAGGTCCAGAATAATTCTGCAACCACCATCTTTTTTATCTCTTCGAAATATATTAGAGACAAATTGATGCTTATGTTCATAAGTCTTTTCAATTACGCCTTTTCCAGATAATTTGTCAATTTCCACATTAATCTCCATTCTTTCCTCTGCAGAAAACACATAGGCATAAGCAGGTCTATTCTGTACAGGAGGATTAACCCCTTCTTTAAAAATAATAATGGCTCCCGAAACTGCTTGTAATACATATCGATCAGAAGTAATGTTAAGCCAGGCATTATAAAACTTTTGCAATCTCCCTCCAACTGGAGAGTCATCCACAGTTTCTTTAAGTACATAAGTCTTTAATACCTCTGCGTATGAGCGTGGTGGTCTCCTTCTTCCCGAATACAGGGAAGCACTTGCTGCACAGCACGATAGTATTTTCGTGTCAAACTTCTGCTTCTATAACGGAAATCGAAACCCCTTCGGGTCGAAAAACCCCTTCTTTGTCCAAAAAACAAAAGGTTTAACATTGCTAAAATATTTAGCTTCTTCATCCAACTCTTTCAGCTGTTTCGGCAGATTTTCTCCAAACAAATACCCAGGAGCTTGAACTCCACTTTCTTGACACAGGCTTGCAAATCTAGGGTGAAATATGGGCCGAATCGCCGTTTTCCTCATGCAATTAATTTCATAGAATGAATTACATAATAAGCCCAAAGTATCCTTTTGAATCTTTTCCATTTCCAGATTCTCCATTTGCCTGCCATAGGCCGTAATGGCGGCAGAAATTAATTTGAGCACCTTTTGAAACTTCACTTCTAGGGCTCTCATACTTGGGAGTCATAGACGTCCATATCATCGGATTCACCGTAGGTACTTCCAATGAGGCACAATTTCTTGGAGCTTTATATAATTCTGATGTTTCATTCATCACAGAACTGTGAAGTTGGTGAGATACCATATAATTTATGTTTGCAGCTAGGATTTCTTCCATAGCCTCACCACTTCCTTCAGGTATAGCAAAATCTTGTGCTATCCCAGGCAATTAGGCCTTTTCTTTTTACTTTGTGGTGTGCTTTCAAAAGCCATATAGCCACCAGCAGGGACTGCCTTCTGCAGCCCTAAATCAATTGGGATATCATCCCATGAGACTTCTTCCAGCCCAAATCCTGGGTCCGGAGTATCATATTCCCAACTTGGCCCACAGCCATATTCATCATATTCAAACCCCTCAGGGATTTTTTGGGATTCATCTGGGTACTCTGACCCTTGTCTCATTATTGTTTGGAGAACTTTCTCCATATGCTCCATTTTTAGCCACATAGTTTTATTGTCTGGAGGTCTTTCAATATCAGAGTCATCAGAAACCACGGGCCTCTCAGATTCTTTTTGCATTTTTTAGGAACATTTTCCTCCGTGGTCATTATTTTCTGGAGAATCTGGAAACTCACTATCGGGTACATCAGCGGCCAACGGTATCGGAACCGGGTCCGCACTAACTTCGCGTCCCGTATTTTTACTTTCACCCCGGGAACATCTTTTTACCCGCGAAAACTTCTTTCCCGATTTCTCCATTTTTCTTTAATAATCAGTGCTCAATCAGCACGTTAACGTGGCTCTAAATTTTCTTTAGTTTCGTTTTGCTGGAGCCACCCAGCGTAACCTAAAAAACGCCCCGGTCTAACTGCACTTACCTGCGGGCCGTTCCGACCGCTGCCGAGGAGCTGCTCCTTACTGCAGCTCCTCCTCGCGCCGTCAGCGTTGACGTCATGCCGTTGCCAGCGTGAGGCGGGGTCTTCACGTAGTCACTCACGTGACTCCGAAGTAATGATAATTGGACAAACAGTGAATCACAGAAACAGTGCAAAAAGTAATGTGCACAGAACCAATAGTTTATGCAGTGGTGCAGTAGTAGACCCAGGTTTAATCCTGACTACAGGTGCTGTCTGTACAGAGTTTGTACATTCTTCCTGTGTCCACGAGGGTTTTCTCTGGGTGCTGCAGTTTCCTAACACATTTCAAAGGTGTGCAGGTTTGCAGGTTAATTGGCTTATGTAAATTGTCCTTAATGTATAGGATAGAACTAGTGTAGAGGTGATCGTTGGTTGGCACAGACTCGGTGGGACAAAGGGCCTGTTTCCATGCTGTATCTCTAAATTAAACTAAAACAAATTCCATAACTGTAAAAATGTTACCATTGGATTATACAAAGGTAGACAAAAATGCTGGAGAAACTCAGCGGGTGAGGCAGCATCTATGGAGCGAAGGATTAGGCGACGTTTCGGTTTGAACCTTCTTCAGACTTATGTCGGGGGGGGGGTGGGCGGTGGGAAAAATAAATTAAGAGGGGGAGACAGTAGGCTGTGGGAAAGCTGCGGAGGGGAGGGGAATGTGGGAGAAAGCAAGGACTACCTGTAATTGGAGGTCAATGTTCATAATTTTGTTGGGGTGTAAACTACTCAAGCAAAATATGAGGTGCTGCTCCTCCAATTTGCGGTGGGACTCACTCTGGAGTGAGGAGGCCCAGGACAGAAAGGTCGGATTTAGAATGGGAGGGGGAGTTGAAGTGCTGAGCCACCAGGAGATCAGGCTGGTTACTGCAAACTATGCGGAGGTGTTGGGCGAAGCTTGGCCTCACTGATGTAGAGCAGCAGACACCTAGAGCAGACCTAGATCTAATCTTCTAATCTAGCAGATCTAATCTTCTAATCACCTAGATGCAATAGATGAGGTTGGAGAATGTGCAGGTGAACCTCTGCCTCATCTGCCATGCTTTCTTATTCCTGCCCCCCCCCCCCCCCCCCCCCCCCCAAACATCAGTCTGGAGAAGGGTCTCGACCCGAAACTTCGCTCCATAGATGCTGCCTCACCTGTTGAGTTTCTCGGGCATTTTTGTCTACTTATGATTTTTCCAGCATTTGCAATTCTTTCTTAAACATTGGATTATTCAAAGTAAGTAATTGTGAATGAAGGGGGCCTTGCAGCATGATAATGTACTGAACTTGATATCTTCTTTATTAAGACTTTCTGAAAGTCTGAATTATGATTCTTTGAAGAATTCAGATTTGACTTGACACTTTAAGTGCAGGTCTTGCAATCATTTCAACTTCACACAGCCATGAGCAGCTCCACATCCACTACAATATTGTGGTTTTACATTATTTCCCGCATTCCACTTAAAAATGAAGCAGTCCAAGATGTGAATGGAGATTTCAAAATTGCTTCTGAAAATAGCAAGTCATTTGCAAGTGGTCTGAGTCAATTTCACTCTCCCCCCTTCACTTCCATTTTTCCTCCAAAGTATATCCATGCACTTTTGTCCTGACAGTAGCCCTTTTCCAAGAAGTCTTTCATAATGGTAGGAATTCTTCTCGCCGCTCATTTTAAGGGTGACACTGTCACACAGCTAGTAGAGCTGTTGCCACACCGTGCCAAAGTACTGGGTTCGATCCTAACTTTGGGTGCTGTCTGTGTGGAGTTTGTATGCTCTCTCTGTGACCCTGTGAATTTTCTCTGGGTGCTCAATTTTTCACATCTCAAAGACGTACGGGTTTGAAAGTTAATTGGCCTCTGTAAATTGCCCATAGAGTGTCTAGGAAGTGGATGAGAAAGTGGGATAATATAGAACTAGTATGAATGGATGATCGATGGTTGGCATGAACTCAGTGGGTCATAAGGTCCTGGGGAATAGTAGAAGTAGGCCATTCTGCCCATTGTCTACTCAGCCATTCAATCATGGCTGACCTATCCGTCCCTCCTAACCACATTCTAATGCCTTCTCTGCAATAACCTCTGACACCAGTACTAATTAAGAATCTATCTATCTCCGCCTTAAAAATATCCACTGACGGCCTCCACAGCCTTCTGTGGCAAAGAATTCCACAGATTCACCACCCTCTGACTAAAGAAATTTCTCCTCATCTCCTTCCAAAAAGGTCAAAGGGCCTGTTTCTATGCTGCAACTCTAAACTAAAGTGAACAAAACTAAACAAGACAACATCAACACCGTTTTAAAGAAGGAACTGCAGATGCTGGAGAATCGAGGGTACACAAAAAGCTGGAGAAACTCAGCGGGTGCAGCAGCACATCAACACCGTTAATTGGTGTTCTGACACCAGCTCTTTTCAGAGCACTCTTCCACAATGGTATGAATTCTGGGCAGCACAGTGATGCAACAGTCGAGTTGCTGCCTTACAGTACGGAGTTTGTATGTTTTCCCTGTGAACGCGTGGGATTTCTCCGGGTGCTTTGGTTTCCTCCAATGCTCCAAAGACATACAGGTTTGTAGATTAATTGGCTTTGGTAAATTATAAAATTGTCCCTCATGTGTGTAGGTTAGTGTACGGGGTGATCGTTGGACAGCGTGGACTCTGTGTGCTGAGGGGCCTGCAGGGGGCGCCGAGAGCAATGGGACACCTGGTGGGGTGGGGGATGCCAAGAACAAAGAGAGACCTGACGTGGTCAGGGATGGGGGGACAATAAAGTATATTTGAATAATTGAATCCTTGAATAGAAATGTCTGTTATGTTGGAAATCTGAACCAAAATAAAGCACTGAAAATACCCGAAAATAGTAAGATTAAATGAGAACTGACCAGTTTGAAGTTTGATCTTTATTTTATGAGGGGTTACGATGAGGGATTACGTGAAGACCCCGCCAGCACGCATGCGCGACATTCTTCAAAGCAGTGGTGTGAAATCACAGATACCAAAGTTGACTAACGTGGTAAGATAAGAGAGAACTTTATATACCAGTTGACCTTTATAATAGAGGGTTTGGGAGCGGAGGGCACGTAATCCCTCATCGTAACTCCTCATAAAATAAAGATCAAACTTCAAACTGTTAAGTTCTCATTTAATCTTACTATTTTACTTTGGAGTCACGTGAGTGACTACGTGAAGATTTCAAAGCTCTGTGATTTCATGCCCTGGAACGAGTCCATGCTCACACACTGCCATGCTAGGAAATGGAGGATGTAACGTATTTCAGACATGAAACTATGCTGAAAAACAAAAAGGTATTTATTTCATACCTAAATAATAATGCCCCTACATTGGGGTAAATCATGAAACAGAACTTAAAATTTTTCCCGCAAATGTCTCGGGAGTGGCCACGGGTTATATATAGAAGCACTGAAAAGTCCGTTAATTACTCCAACCCGATGTAGCAAGGATGTGGTCCATTGGAACTTCCATCATCCTAGCCGCCGATGTGGATGCAGCCCTAGTGGAGTGAGATTAAAAAAGATTAGTGTCCACCCCCGCTGCACCCAATACCACCCTTAACCATCTGGAAATGGTTTGTACTGTGACCTTATGGTGAGGGCGTTTGTGGCTAATGAGTAAAGCCCTCTCCGTGCCCCTGAGACTCTTGGTGACCTCTATATATCGCAATATATATGTCACGATACAGAGCCGACAATTTGCAGGATAGGCCAGAAATTCTAATTTTTGGCCAGTGGATCCGGGTCTATCCTGTTTAAGTAACCCCTGTATAAGGAAGATTATCTTGCCATTAGTGATATACATGGCGTCCATACTTAGTTTATGTAAGGACTGGACCCGTTGTGCTGTTACAAGTGCCACTAACATAACCATCTTAGGTTAATTTATCCAGTGTGAGTCCCGATATAGGTGTCCATCCTCGAAGCATAGTCAACACTATGCCTATGTCCCATGTATGGGTGTATCTGGGCCTGGGGGGATTAGAATTAAATATACCCCTCATCAGTTTAGATACCAGTGGGTGTGATCCCACAGCCAGGTGATCACACCCTCGGCCCAGATAATTGGATAGGGCACTGCGGGCACAATTAATGGCACTGTAGCTCAATCCCTCATCAAAATGTAGGGTAGCCAGGAACTCCAGCACTTCAGTGATGGTGTCTGTGTCGTATGAAGTGTTCGTTCTGGTGCAGAACACTTCCCATTTCTTCACATATGTTAGATATTGTCTTCTGGTGGACTCCCTGCACGACGCTGTGATGACATTTATCGTCCTGTCGGAGAGTCCGTAGTCCAGAAATGGCCTGTTCAGAATCTGCAAACCAACAGGTTTATTCGGTCATGGCACGGATGACTTTCCCCTGTCATAGGGAGTACCAAAAGGCTCGGACGTTTGTTGATCCGAATGCAGGGTTCTGCGGCCATATTTTGTACTCCTGGGAACCATGGTTGGGTAGGCCAGTCGGGAACAACCAAAATACCCGTTGCGGAGTCTTAATTGATTTTTTGTAAGACCCGACTGATGAGGCAGAAGGGGGGAAATGCATAGAAAAACAAATCCCCCCCAATGCAGCGAGAAAGCTGCTGCCCCAGGGTCTGGTTCCTAAGCAACATATGTTGGTAGTTGGTGATTTAATCTGGATGTAAAAAGGTCGATATCTGGTGTCCCATATCGGCAAACACTTTCCGATCCAACATCCATTCGGTGTTGTCGTTGAATTTGCGTGACCTGGTGTCCGCTACTGTATTTAGCTTACCTGGAAGGTAAGTGGCTGAGATCCAAATATTCCTTTCCAGACACCAGTGCCAGATATTATTAACCAATTCATCACATGATATCGACTTTATTCCACCCATATGATTAATATAGGCCACCACAGTGGTAATATCAATCTGTAATCGTACATGCAAATGGTGCATGTCTGAGCAGTAGGCCCGGAGTCCATGAAATGCTCCCAGCATTTCTAGATAATTAATCCCTAGTGCTCCAAACAGGGTTCATTCTTGTGCACTCCATCTACCACCACAACTTGAGGTGGTATTAGTTGCTCCCCAACCTTTTGCACTGGCATCAGTCTGTAATGTAACCGAGGGATTCATGATAGTGATGGGGTTAGAACAATGCTGAGTATTGTCTATCCACCAATTTAACTCTAATTTTGCTTTCCCTGGTAGTTCCATAGGCCTATCAAAATGGCCTGCATGAGTTTTATGAGCTAATATTTTTGCTCTTTGTAGATTTTGGTAATGGAGTGGTCCAAATTGTGCTGCTGGAAATGCAGCCACTAGTTTCTCAATCACTCTGGCTACTTGCCGAATGGATGGTTTTCTTATGCTAGTGAGGCTTTTACATGCTTCCGTCAAGTCTGCCACTTTGTTTGGTGGCAAGGTGATAGACATTTGAACAGAATCGATAGTGAACCCCAAATAATCCATGGTAGTGGAGGGTCTCAATTTTGATTTATCTGGATGAATGATAAATCCCAGCTTTTGAAAAAGATGCTTTGTGGCTGATACTGCCAATGTAGCCAACTCTAAATTTTCCCCTACAATGAGAATATCATCAAGGTAGGCCATAACAATATGGTTTTGTTTCCTCAAATATGCTAAAGCTGGTTTTAACAATTTGGTAAACAGCCTGGGTGCCGATGATAACCCATTGGGTAAGGCCTTATACTGCCAAAGCTGTCCCATCCAGACAAATTTCAGCTATTTACGATGATCCTTGTGTATTGGTACTGAATAGTATGCATCCTTTAGGTCGATGCAAGCCATGTAGTACCTGTCAGAGATTAGCTGTTTGGCTGTGACAAACGTGTCCATTTTGAAATGGGCATACTGAACAGAAGTATTCAGTTCTGTCAAATCTATAATGATGCAGCATCCGCCGTCTTTTTTGTTTTTGGTAAAAATGTTTGATACGAACTCTTGAGATTCTCTGTTTGTCTTCTCAATTACCCCTCTTGCGTTTAATCATAAAAGTTCAGCATGGCCTTCTGTTCTCTCTTTTCGTGAAAGTATAAACTTCCGGTTAGGTGCATGCTGAACTGGGATGGGGATTTCGTATACAAATTCAATTTTGTGTCCCTGAATACTTCTGAGTATGTAAGGATCAGAGGTAAAAGTGCTCCACACATGACGAAACAAGTGCAACCGTCCCCCAACCCGTGATGAGTCTAGACATGCAATGTTTTCGAGGCAACCAGACCCACCTACCTCCAAGGTTACCGGCGGTGCTGTGTGCTTCTTGTTCAGTTGTGTTGCTGCGGTGTGGGGATGGGGCATTTTCCAAGAAGGCCGGGCTGGGCCATGGTCTAAAAAAAAACCGTTGTGCAGGTGGGCCGGCCTTCTAGCTTTCACCACCAGATGGTCTCTCGTTGTAACGGTGCCTGGTGGATGTGTAGGGGTGCTGCCGCCGCTGATATGGGGTTTTGGAGGTGTTTGGCACCTTGATCATGCCGATTGCCTTGGCCTCCTCATCCAGGTCTTTTACCTGCTTTGGGAGGTTGTCCCCAAACAGCAATGTTGGCGGCTGTGCACTGCTGGGCCTACATAATCTCGCAAACTTGGGATTTTTAGTGCAGCCTTTATGATGCTCTTCCTGTAGCTATTAATTTCAAACAGTGTATTGCACAGGAGTGCTAGAGCGTCTTGCAGCTCTTCAGGCATCTCAACCCCATCAACTGTTCTGGCTACTGCCGTAATCCCAGCAGCCAGTAGCTTGAGGATTCTTTGGAGTTTCACCTCCTGGCTCCTTATGGTTGGGCTCACGTTGCCCCAAATGGGGTTGTTGACAGCAGGTACATTTAGAGAAATACAATTCTCTGGCGCAAGGTATTTATCTGCCGTATTGTTTATTGCTCGTTCCTGCAGCTGGTTTGTTGCCATGTAATTTATACTGGCTGCCAGCTTAGGATGCAATGGCAGCCCTTTTTGGGTAGGCATAGCGAATATGTTGACCGTACCCAGTAATTCTTCTTGCGGCACCCCTGACACAGGTGAGTCTTCAACCATGTCCCCTTCTTCAGGGTCAGCCCAGCTCTGACTCCTAATGCTCCCCTGCAAAGAGGGTGAGACATTTGGCAGTCCTTGATAGGATGCAAAGAGACCCACTGTGACTCTGCCCCTGCAAAAGCAGGTCACGCTGGAGCAACTGCTCCACCATCCGCTCCATGCGGGTAAGACGACCGCCGTCCCTATCAGCGAACGGGGTGTCCTCAGGTCTGGACCCAGCCGAGACAACGGACCTGTCCGACTTCCGGGTGGTTTTGCCTCCTGACCGCGGCGCACCTGCGGTCTGTTGTGGCGAGAAGTCGGGGGCTGCTGGATATACCTGCAGCTCTGGAGAGTCGGCACGCTGCTGGCTGCTTTCCACAGCAGCGATTTTTGCCGCTGCTCTCCGCGATTTCCTGGACTCCATGGTGCTGTTCTTTCCTGTAAAATACACCATACAGAGTCGCCACGAAACTCTACCAGAATGGTAAGTACTTACCTCTGGCTTGTTTTTTAACTTACGCTGGAGGAGCGACGCTTCCAACTGTCGCTTCCGCAATGCATTCGACGATATGTCGCGCATGCGTGCTGGCGGGGTCTTCACGTAGTCACTTACGTGACTCCGATGTAAAATACGTGGACAGAGGGGAAAACAAGCCCATGGTAGAGGTCGATGGCTTCACCTGATGTCAGAGCATGACGTGCCTGCTGTGTATTTCGGCACTTTCTGTTTTTATTTCAGATTTCTAGCACCTGTATGTTTTTGTGTTTCATTCACCTACATTCAGATTGCTTTCTTGAAATGAGACGCTGGAATAATTGTACACAAAGGATGTCATTAAATTCGAAAGGGTGCAGTAAAGAACTGTCTCCAGTTTTAAGGAGAAGCTGGATAGGCTGGGACATTCTACCCTGGGGTGTCAAAGGCTGAGCGCTGAGCTTATAAAAGGTTTGTAAAATTACTGAGAGGCATTGATAACGTCAACAGCTACAATGTGGTTTCCCAACAGGAGAGGAGGCTAAAACTAGAGGGCAAAGGTTTGTGGTGGGTGGGGAAAGATTTTAAATGAACTTGAGGGACAACTTTTTCCACACAGAGTGGTGCATACTTTGAACAAGCAACCAGAGGAGTTAGTAGAGATGGGTTCAATTAAGACAATTTTAAGACCCTTGGACAGATACATGGATAAGAAAGGTTTGGAGAAATTAGGTTGTGGTTGAACTTTAAGTGATTGTTGGCATTCTTCCCCCACCCCCAACACACACACAAAAATCAGTCTGAAGAAGGGTCTCTACCCAAAATGTCACCTACCCATGTTCTCCAGAGATGCTGCCTGTCCCGCTGATTTACTCCAGCACTTTGTATCATTTTGTGTATTAACCAGCATCTGCTGTTCTTTGTTTCTACGCGATGATAGATAACCTGCCAGAGGCTCAACCCCTCCTCTCTGCCAGTAACACGTGATCCTTAATTTCCCAATATTTCATAAATGCATTTACCTCCCCTTTAATTACCACCCATGATCCAGGAGTAAAGAACTCTGCAAAAAGTTCCTACACTTCGCAGTTTTAAGTGACCAACTCCTAATCTTTAGTTTAGTTTAGTTTAGGGAGTGGAAACAGGCCATTCGGCCCACCGAGTCTGCGCCGACCAACGATCCCCGCACCTTAACACTATCCTATACACTCTACGGACAATTTACATTTATACAAAGCCAATTAACCTGCAAACCTGTACATCTTTGGAGTGTGGGAGGAACCCAAAGATCTTGGAGAAAACCCACGCAGTCGCGAGGAGAACGTACAAACTCCATACTGACAGCACCCGTGGTCTGGATCGAACCTGCGTCTCTGGTGCTGAAAGTGCTGTACGGCAGCAACTCTACCGCTGCGACACCGTGCCGCCCACAATCTTCCAATCTTGTCCTCTTGTTTGAGCTTCTCCCAGAGAAAACATCTCAACATCTACCATGTCCAGACTCCTTTGGATCTTATATGTTTCAATGATGTCTCCCCTCATTCTTCAAAACTCCAAAGAATATAGATTTAACATTTATTTTAGCCGTTCATGATGGGACAATCCTTTGTAGTCCAGAGAATATCCTCTGGACTAGGGGCGGCACACTGGTGCAGCGGTAGATCTGCTTCCTTACAGTGTTAGAGACCCGAGTTCAATCTTGACTATGGGTGCTGTCTATATGGAGTTTCTATGTTCTCCCTGAGCTTGTGTGAATTTTCCCCGGGTCCACACCTCAAAAGACATACAGATCTTCTGTAGTTTAATTGGCTTTGGTAAATTGTCCCCAGTGTGTAGATAGTGATAGTATGTCGCTGGTGGGCGTGGACACGGTGGGCTGAAGGGCCTGTTTCTGTACTGCATCTCAGAAGTCTAAAGTCTAAAGACTTCTTCCAATCCTTTCTGTGTAATTTCTTAAATAAGGAGACCTACACTGACTAAAACATGGAGAGCATGCTTGTTTCAAGAGACCATCTTTTCAGAGAAAACAGAGCAATGGAGTTAGGTAAATCCTACCGAATTGTAACAAATATTTCATTGGATAATCACACGTTGATACATGAATACTTCAAAATTCGTCTCATTGATATTTCGTGCGATGAAATTATTCACTGAACTGCACACAATTTATATGCATAATTTTCCAGTGGATATTAATATTTAAAGCTTTTTTGCAGACTGTATTTACTCAGTGATTTATTTGCCAACACTGACAGTTACAATTTTTTGCAGCTGACACTATTCTGAGGTAGTGATATGTGGGGGATAAAAAAGTGTGTTTTAATTTTGTTGCTGTCTCCTTTGGTTCATCCACCATCTTGATGCCTTAATCAATCAGCCTGGTTAATTACTAATGTTTTTTTTCTTCCCAGCCCAGAAGCCATGCGATCGATCAGACCGTACTGCAGTGTTAAAATCGCAATCAAGATCAATGTTACAATTGAAACCTTGATCAAATACTCCTGAAAACATAATGTTGGCAGCAATGTAGAGCCAGCTGGGAAATAGAACCAGCCAGTGCCAGAAATGTAGGTTCAGACAGGCTTTCGCTCAACAAACCCTGGAGGTTGGATTGAAGTATCTGCTCTGCCTACTGAGAGATATATTTGTCCAAAGATGAGGAATTGCTCAAGGTGTGAAGAGTAAGGAAGTAGCTCTGATGATGATTCCATGTTCTTATTTTGCAAGTAGCTTAAGTCTAAAAAATAAGTAGAGTGGCTTAACAATCCTTTGGCATCCAGAGAGATTGTTAAATTAGCAGAGTGTAACTGGCCAATAAATGTTTGCCCTTAAAACCTGCTGTTGTTCTCAAGCACACAAGGCTCAATGTGCGTGAACTAGATATGGGGCCTTGATGATGGACACAAAGTATTGGATTAACTTAGCGGGCCAGACAGCATTTCAGGAGAAAGGGAATGGGTGTTGTTTTGGGTTGGGACGCTTCTTCAACTGAGAGTCAGGGGTGAGGAAACCAGGAGGTGCGAAATGGTACAAAACAAATCCTATGCCGGCAGTTAGACATAAAAAGGTCTAAAGAGGATCGAAGGCCGTCCGGGGGAGTCCAAGAGGAGGAGGACTGGTGGAGATGAGAGAAGATGACATCACTGGGTGGTGAGGACTCCTTCCCATAGAAAAAGGCACAGAGGCAGAGGAGACAGAAGAAAAGCCCTACATCATGGCAGACCCGGAACTCATTGAGGTTGGAGCGGAGGGTAACATAAGTGAGACTGTGGAGGACAGACCGGAAAGAGGGAGGTCAGGGGGGATGGCAAAGACACAATAAGGGTGGGGTTTGGGGTCAGAGAGGGGCAGGGGAGCGGACGGAGATTGAGGGGGGGAAATATTGCGGTTCAGAGAGGAAAGGGGCATGAGGATTAATGTATGAGTGGGGGTTTGTCGGGTTAACCTGGTTAAAAGATGGGGAAGGGGATGACCCAGTGAAATCATTGCTGAGGTTGCCTGTGGGGGGGGGGGGGGGGGGGTGGATACTGGGACCCAGGAGAGTTAGACCACGTGGTGTAGGAGCCTGCAGCGTAGAGGCGTGGAGGATGGCCTTGCTTTGTTGATGAGCAGCAAGGTTTTCCTGAGGTATGCTCCGCCAGAGAAGCAAAACAACGAGCAGTGCCAGTCTTGCCCTGTGTCACGCTGGGGAAGATAGTGGATCCCAATCCGTCCGTTTGGGAGGGAGGAAAGCTCAGACCACTCAAACCATAAGTTTGGATGTAGGGACGGCGTAATGAACATGAATCAGACATGGCAGGGCTGCTGAAGGGGAGAAGTCGGCTAGCGTTTGGAGCTGGGTTGGGGAAGGAGTAGGTATGTTACAAAACTTACCTTTAGCGGCGCTGCAGTTCTGTCACTGGCCGTGTGCGCGAGTTTGGCGCCTTTGAGGGAGGGGGGGCGGGGTTAAAATGCGGGTTTCCCCTGCCTTCCGGAGTTATATTTTCTCGGGGTGCGAGCTTTTGCTGAAGATTCGTTCCGACTGCCGGTATGTGGAAAAAAAAAATTAATCGCCGACAGGTTCAGCACTGGAGTAAAATAAAAATTAGCTTCTAATGCCGTGCACGCCAACAAAGGGGACGGATTTTACGTAGGGGACGGGTAAAGGAAAGCCGTTTATTTTTTCATATAAACTTGCTTGTTAAGATGACCTTAATCAAAATTTCATGTTGCGAAACGGTGATTTATTCCCCATACGAACTGGCAATATTTTTCCTGCCGATATGGGGTTTAAATTCACCGCAACCGCAACGTTCCAATCCATTGCGTTCCATAAAATCCCACTCGCAAGCTGATTTAAATGGCCATTAATTTACGGGCATTAAACACTAAATTCCTTCAATTTGGCCTATAAACTCATGACAATGAGATTTTAAAAATCATGTTATATTGTGAATTCTTGTGTGAATGTTATTTGGACACTTAGACTTTTTAAAAAATGTTAATATTTTCTTAAGAAATGGATAGATGTTTAGATCTAGTAATTGAAATTTTGTCAGGTCATCCAAGTAAGATTCTTTCATATTTGTTTCAGAATGCTTCAATCTATAATAACTGAAAATGTCTTTCAGTTCTCTTAATTTTTAAGAAAGTTATGGGCTTTTGACTGTCCTCGATCACAACTTTTGTGTTAAGTCAATGGAAAAGCAATAGGGAACAAGATGCTAATTTCCGAGTATGAAAATGGCCATAACTTTTTTAATACTGAAGATATGAAAGTGAATTAGGTGTCAAATTAAACTTTTTTTTATGCCTTATCCGATGGGATAAATTGCAGACTTGATTTTTAAAATCTCAAAATTTTGTAACATTGCTAGAAGGAGGATGTGGGGGGTGTTAATATTGGCTAAATTAAAGACACCATAAAATGGTGGATCCCTGCACTTGTCAGAATTGCTTATCACTTGTCAGCTAAACTTTACAGGCTTTGATTGGTGCCAGCCGGTCTAGACTCAGACTGATATGCAGGATGGTAAGGGGTCCAGGTGTTCTCCCTGTTTCTCTTAAATTGAAAACATGTATTGTGGTTTTGCAAACTAACCTTAAATTTATCATTTGTATTGGATCGCTGCAAAAGCATTGTAAACAGTATAAATAATTTTGCAAGATGATCATCCTCTTAATTGATGATTGGTCGAACTGTTGAGCCTTGGAGAAATTGTTTGGATCTCAGGGCACATGTTTCAATGTTTGTTCTAGCTTGCTTCATTCGTGAGCTTTCTCTCTTATACAATATATGAGCTGCTGTATTATTGGGTTAGGGAAATAATGGGTTATGTTATGTATGGGTTAATCGATATCTGTAATTGAATTATTAAGAGACCACCCCCATGTGGTTTGGCCCCTCAACGTTCCAAGAAATATAGAAGTCCACTACCACGAGGTCCAGTGTTGATCTTCTGGGACTGCGTGAACTTCTGGAGTGTCTCCGTTTGAGCGAGGCCTTTAGGGCTTGAACAGGCAGATACGGGGATCGAACCCGAAGTGGCATAGGCACAGTAGTTGAACTGTGACGCACTTTTGTTGAAATTAAATTTAGTTGTTTCCGAGTGCTTGATTCAGTGTTTTTTCTGAAACTAGACTAGGGGGAAGCTTAGAAACGAGCAATTATCATTGGGGGCTCGTCTGGGATCTCAAAAGATCTCCAAACACAAGTTTGCGATCAAGGGTGTTGAGTTGTTTCAATCGCGAGTGCAGAATTCGGGCTCACGGTGCGATTTTTGCATTGATTTTCGGCACTTTGTTAGTCGGAGCAGATCGATCATTCGCGGGCTTGGGAAAGGGTCTAATCGAGATAATTAGAACAGAGTCTAGCAAGCTGGGGGGTGTTGTTAGCATGCCTTTGGGTTGGAGGCCCATAAAAACCAGGGTGGGGTTAGAGGCCCTGCTGGGGTTGGGTTAGAGTCCCTTTCCTGGGTTAGAGGCCTAAAACTTTGGTTGTAGTTGGCAGACTGCAGCTGCTTTAACAAGAGCCAAACGGGCTTCATCGGGTGAGGAGCGACCCATGGTTAGACTTGGTATCCAAGTTGGCGGGATATCCAAATACAGGTCTTGCCTTTGATCAGATCTTCGCCGGGAGCACGAATTGAAAAGGTGCGCTCTGAAAATCGGCATCGATAACTCACAGTGCAGAGCGGCTGGGCGCTGGATCCTCGATGCCCAGCAGAGAGGAGTGTCTGTGTGTAGGCATCTGAATCTCTCCCTGAAGTGATGGATGAAGAGCCTCGAAAAGGTACTGGGCTTGGATGGACAGAGTCCATTTAAGAATTCAACTGGGCAATTTTAGCTGATTCGAGAGCCCGCGTAATAGAAGAGATACGCACTAAAATTAGGAGTTCGAGTTAAAGTTTATATTTGCAAAGCCAAATTTCCAAATACTGAATTTCTTCCCAGCCCAGAAGCCATGCGATCGATCAGACCGTACTGCAGTGTTAAAATCGCAATCAAGATTAATACTGTATATAGATCTTCGTAGTTGGTGCATGGACGTGACTGATTCCGAATAGCGGTTGACCAACAGTGAATAGTAACCCTCTGATTCATTGTTAACTAGTACCTGATAGGGAAGAGTACCTGAGAGACAGGACCCTGTTTTACTTGATGAAAAGTGATCCGAATAGCGAAGTGTACCCCTAATTCTGTCGAACTTAGAGAAGAGGGATAGAGGTCCCCCAGTCTTAGCAGAGGGATAGTAACATTCAGGAGGAAAAGTAGTCATTTATGGAGTAGTACCCCTCAGCTAAGAATAAACTAGGAAGGGGAAAATCTTCAGATTCAGAGGGAGAGGTTCACCGCGTGATAACAGCGTGACGCGGCATCGAGATCGAGTGTTTGTGAATGGTGCACCAGAGCTTTCAATCATTTTGTAAATTGTAAACATTTGGCTTTCGTATTGCCATCGGATCTGGATTTTGCAACTCTACCACTGCCGTGCCACCCCTGCTCCAGACCTCTTCTGCCAGACAGCAGCCATTACGAAAGCAAGACAAGACTCAGCTCGGGCGCTGAACTCGATCTCCATCTGGCCCCAACATCCTTTCACTCACATCCTCATTTAGAGTCCCTGCTGAAATTGAACTGTTGGAAAATTACTCCTAGATGTGTAGAAAAGATGTGAATGTAGCACAATGTGGCACAGTGGAGCAGCTGACAAAGTCGCTGCCTCACAGCGCCAGAGACCTGGGTTCGATCCTGACCTCGGGTGCTGTCATTGGGTCGAGTTTGTACATTCTCCCTGTGACTGTGCGCGTTTTTTCCAGGTACTCCGATTTCCTCCCACATCCTAAAGGCATTAGAATTTATAGATTAATTGCCATTGTAAATTACCGCTAATGTGTAATATGTGGATACGAAAGTGGGATAACGCAGAACTGAAGTGAACGAGTGATCGATGGTTGGCATGGAGTCGGTGGCCTGCATCTTGCTGTAACTTTAAACTCTAAACTGGTCTCAGAAATTAGCTGTCAGCTTCTTCATGCCATAGATCCTGTCTTGGGAGAAGAAAAACGACAAGAAAAATATGTAATAATGAGAACTATTAGCGTTACAGGACTGACTCGTGCCATTATTAATATAAGAATCATTTCCAATAATCATAGAGGCAGATCACTTGACAAACCATCACTCTCAAACATGTTCTCCTATCCTGCTACTCTTATTATGGAAAGATTAGTCCATTTCTTCTACTTTATCTCTAATGTAGCTTCATAAATTTATAAGATGACACAAAGTGTTGGAATAATTGAATAGGTCAGGCAGCGTCTCTGAAGAACATATTGGTGGATAGGTGATGTTTTGGATCAGAACCTTTCTTCAGATCGATTGTAGGTGGGAGGGGAGAAGAGTTGCAACTCAAAGATTTTATAATTTACTGGAGCTTGCAACTAAGGAATTAAGATGCAATCTGGTGGAATTATTTTGGGTGGACTAGTGGGCAGCTGGGCGCAGAGCTACTGATCAGCTCTGGTGATCTGGGCTCGATCCTGATCTCAGGTGGTTGGGAATCTGCATGCTCTCATTGTGATTGTGTGGGATTGCCCAATGCCCTCTGGCTTCGTCCCACATCCCAAAGGACACAATGGACAAATCAACTCTGTTAATTTGATGCTGAAAATTACCCCCAGCGTAAGTATGTGGAAGGTAAGTATTAGAAGTTGTTAATGTGCAGCTGAGAGAGTGTCGGCTGTTGAGAACTATATGGGGGAATGGGATTGATAGGGTTTCCCTAAGAGACAGCACAACATCAAAAGGCCGAATGGCCTCCAATATTCAGAGAACAGTAAAGCATGAGAACAGGCCCTTTGGCCCACAATGTCTGTGCAGGACCACATGCTAAGACCAAATCTTATCAAGCTCCATATAATCCAAATCCCTCCACTATCTGCATACCTATGTGCATATCCAAAAGACTCTTATCTGCCTCCACCACTATCCATGGCAGAACCTTCCAAGCACTCACTGTGTGAAAATACCTTGCCCTGCACATCTTCTTTAAACTTTGCTCCTCTCACCTTAAAGCTATTCCCTCTGGTATTTGATTTTACCATCTGGCAAAAGGTTTGGACCGTCTACTCTATCCACCCCTTTCATAATTTTATATAAGACCATACGTTTCCACGAGTGAGCGAGACTAGGATCAGAAATCATAGCCTCAGAATAAAAAGACAGATCTTTAGAAAGGAGATGAGGCTGATTTATCTAGTCACAATGAATTGTGGCAATGAATTTGACAAATTCATTGCCACAAAGGCTGTGGAAGCCATCAATGGATGTTTTTAAGGTGGAGATGAATAGATTCTTGATTAGTACAGGGTTATGGGGAGAAGGCAGGAAAATGGGGTTGAGATAGATCAGCCATGATTGAATGGCAGAGTAGACTTGATGGGGCGAATGGCGTAATTCTGCTCCTATGAACATTAATTTATCTAAGTTCTCCAGAGATGGGACATGACCTGCTGAGTTACTCCAGCATTTAATGTTTTTCTGAGCATTTAAATAGCTCTTTGTTACCTTTTTAAACCTGCCCAGAGTTTTGAGTCCTGAACCCACCCAGTCGATATACGAAGACGTCACCCATTCCATCTCTCCAGAGATGCAGCCTGTCCTGCTGAGTTTCTCCAGATTTTTGGGTCTATCTGAAGTTTAGATTGGTTTAATTTAGTATAGAGACACAGCATAAACATTGGTGGGTCGAAGGGCCTGTTTCTATGCTTCTATATCTAACTTAAAACAATTACCAGCCAGGTTTAGTTTAGTTTCTTTCTTTAGAAATACAATGTGGAAACAGGCCCTTCAACCCACTGAGTCTGTAATTATGATCCTAGAGCTAACCCCCCTTAGTCTAGTTCAGTAAAACACCGAGTCAAGCACTGGACCACTAAACTTTATCTTATGAAACAATAATGAATCCCTTATATGATACCTTACCACCGCGGGATCGATCCTTGTCTATGCTTGTCCAATCCCTTCAGCCTCGTGCAAGCAGACACCTCCAAAACGTTACGCAGTCCCAAGCGCTCCTCCAGAAGATCAATAACGAACCTCGTGGGGTTCACCTTTTATAGGTCGTCGGACCTTGTGGAGCAGAATTACATGGGGGTGGTAACCCCTATAAACCAATCACAGATATCGATTACATTAAAGTGTTATTGACAATTCCCCAACCCAATTACAAAGCACCCCATTACAATGTTTCTACAGACACTTCTGGAAGGAAGTCAATTAATCAAATAATGCACCATTCTCCCGGGGAGTATAAACAATTCAAACAAGGCTTCACACTTCAGCCAATCATCAAACAGTAACACAAATACCTTGCAACATTATTAACAGTATTTATAACCATTCTGCAGTCGGCCAATCCTGCTAATGCATCTGCAACACCTTTGGGTTTCTCTGCTAAGTCCTCATGCATTTTAACAATAGAGAGGACATCTGGATCTTTCCCCATCCTGCATATCAATCTAGGGTCCAGACTAGCTGGCGCCAATCCACAGCCTGCAGCTTTTCACAGGCAGAGGCCCAGCAGATCCTGCAGATGCACAGATCCTCCATTTTATATATCTCTATTTTGGCCAATATTAACAAGTCCATGCCAACCATCGATCACCCGTTCACTAGTTCTGTTAACCCAGTTTTGCATTCTACACATCATCTGTCAATTTACAGAAGCCAATTAAACTACAAACCTGCTCGTCTTTATAGTGTAGGAGGAAACCAAAACAGGGAGAACATGCAAACTCGATACAGATAGCACCCTTAGTCAGGATAAAACCCGGGTCTCTGGCGCTGTGGGGCTACAATTACTGCTGCGCCATTGTGCCGCCCCTTCCAATGTCAGCAGAATTTTTTTAGAAAGAAAAGTAAGCAATAATTAACACGATGTGCAACTTGGTATATTATGACCGATCCTCAAGGCTTGTAGTTCATGCATTTGACATCTAGCTGCGAGTCATATTGTCATACAGCGTGAAGCCAAGCCCTTCTGCCCAACTTACCCACACCGACCAACATGCCCCATCTGCACTAGTCCCACCTGCCTGTGTTTGGCCCATATCCTTCTAAACCTGTCCTATCCATGTACGTGTCTAACTGTTTCTTAAACGTGGCAACTGTCCCTGCCTCAACTACCTCCTCTGGCAGCCTATCTCGTTAACAGTGGAAATGGGCATTGTTGGAACAGTGATAAGATTTAGTATCTGACACTGGTAAAACATCAAACTTACCAATGGAAATACCATCCAGAGGTATCTGTCCAATTTTCCAAATACCGCTGTTTGACTCAAAGGTTATTAATAACCTCTGTCAAATTGATTTGTAGCATGATGCAGTGTGTGTCGAAAGATGACCATTAACTAATCCAATTTCTAAAGTCTAAACATTCAGACAATAAAGATAGTCCAGAATGAGTCAATTAACTTGATCAAGAACTCCTTCTTGTGCTGTATCCATCTCTTCAATTTTGAAGGACAAAATTATGTCATTTGTCCAGCTCAAATCAATTTGTAACATACCCCTCTGAGCCTTGTGTTATCACCATAGCATGGCATAACAAATCTCTTAATGCTTTGGGCAAAATGAAGCCTGTTTGATTCAACAATTTTAAAAGAACTGCCAATTGTTCCAAACTATAGCTCTGCTCTTAATCTAATAGTGGTCAGTGCCTTCGGTTCCATAATTATCAAAAGTCATTTAACTGAGTGCAAATTCAATTACTGTTTTACACAACCTGCGATTAGAGTGGGGATGTGAATGATTTTCCAAATAATAACCGCTACTTCCTTCCCAGATCATGTCATGTTGCAGCTTTATACAACACTATGGAGGTGAAATTTGAGGTATTGTGTGCAGTTCTGGTCACCCGATTACAGGGAGAATGTGGAGGGTTTGGAGAGGGTGCAGAAGAGGTTTACCAGAATGCTGCCAGGATTAAAACCTATCAGGTACAAGGAGAGATCGGAAGATCACGCCCAAAATGTCATCCATCCTTTTTCTCCAGAGATGCTGCTTGACCCGTTGAGTTGCTCCAGCTCTTGGATTGTTTTCTCTGGAACGTCGGAAGTGGAGGGGAAAGTTGATAGAGTTGAGAGTTTATAAGAAGCCTAAATAAGGTAGACATTCAGAATCTTTTGCCCAGGGTGGAAATGTTAGACTTGCTCTTGAGGTGCTCCTGTGGCAAAACATAGGAGATTCTTGCGCACAACTGTAACTTTGCCAGACAGGTGATGATTCAGGAAGATGAATCATCACCAACTGCCCCGAGGCAATTAGGAATGGGCAAAATTTACAAGCCATGGTCAATGGTGTTCACATCTCTGCACATTTAAGTTTAAGTTTAGCAATGCAGCATAGAAACAGGCCCTTCAAACAGATGACTGTGGAGGCCAAGACATTGGATATTTTCAAAGTGGAGATTGATAGGTTCTTGATTACGAAGGGCGTCTAAGGTTACAGGGAGAAGGCAGAAGAATGGGGTTGAGAGGGAAAAAATACATCAGCCATGATTGAATGGCAGATTAGACTTTAATGGCCTAATTCTGCCCCTATGCCTTACGGTCTAACCATCGATCACCCGTTCACTAGTTCTATGCTGTCCCATCGACTCCCTACACATCGGGGGCGATTTACAGCGGCCAATCACTCATGTGTTTGGGTTACAGGAGGAACCCGGAGGAAACCCACACGGCCACAGGGAGAACATACAAACTAAACACAGACAGAGTCCGATGTCTGGATCGAACCCTGTTCCCTGACGCTGTGGGGCAGTGATGCCACTGTGCTGCCCTTGAATGGACAAAATAAATCATCGGGGAACTGCCCGGGGTTCAATTACAAATCATTTATGACCGAGTGGATTCAGGCTTATATTTCTGGACAAGAAGCCATTGAAACTGAACCAAACGTGACAATAATTAATTGAGAGGAATTTCTGCTTACTTTTTTATTATAGAGCACCAAGCCATGAAATTGAATAAAGTTCCGTAAGGTTTAATAATCCTGTGGAGTGTTCCACCTGTCGGATCAAGTCAAACATATCTCTTCAGAAGGGGTATTAATGTCCAGCGATCGATCGTTGTTACTGATTTTTCTTCCTATCACATTCCAATAATTTCTTCCCAATAGCATCTGTTTTGTTTATACATTCTCACCATCCCTCACAGAGACAAATAGAACAGGTTTATCGATAAGCAGACTCAAAATAGATCAATGGTTTCATCAAACACTGCCTTTGCTGGACAACTCTGAATGGTTTGTGAGGTGCGCAGTTTCAAAGTGCTGTAAGGGATTGTGTTTGATGGTGATGGGGTCATCACTATGAACGCCTGTCTCAACCCCTTTGAGAAACAGTGACAAATGCTTTGATCGAGAAAGCAATGATGACCTTCCCACTATTTCTCCCCATTGCTGATCAGTGAGACAGAAGCAGATTGCTGGGAATGTGAAATAAAAATGGTAAAGGCAGATATAATCAACATGCCAGCTATTAATTCCGGTGAAGTTTTAACTCTTTTCTTGTCTCTTTACAGAGTCATAGAATCACATTGCATGGGAACAGGCCCTTAGGTCTAGCTTCCTCCATGCCTATCCAATCCATTCTAGTCCCATCTAGCCCTATCCAATCTGGTCCCGTTTGCATGCATGTGTATATAACATTATGAGTGGCCTGGTTTGAGTAGCCATGTACAAGCCAAGTAGCCGCGGACTCTCTACATGGCCCTAAGCGGCCGGCGGCGACGGGACCCGTGCCGCCGAGAGCGAGGAGGAACGTCGGAGAGCGAGGAGTGCCATTGGTGAGGTAGGAGGTTCTTGATTAGTACACGTGTCAGAGTTTATGGGGAGAAGTCAGGGAAATAGGGTTAGGAGGGAGATATACATCAGCCATGATTGACTGGCGGAGTGGACTTGATGGACAGAATGGCCTACTTCTACTATTCAATTCAATTCACTTCAACTTTAATGTCATTGCACAGATACAAGTATGGGTACAACGAAATGCAGTTTAGCATTAGTTCGTAGTAATAGCAATATAGAAATAGATACAGAATGCAGACAATGTGGACGGAGAGACTGGAGAAATCTATCGGCGGGACTACGAGTTCAGCAGTATGATGGTGTTGTTGTAGAAGCTGTTCCTCATCCTACTAGTGCGGGACCTGAGGCTCCTGTACCGCCTCCCTGATGGTAGGAGGGCAAACAGTCCATGGTTAGGGTGGGAGGGGTCTTTGATGATCTTCCAGGCCCGTCTCAGACACCGTTTTCGGTGGAGGGCATCCAAGGCAGGGAGCGGGGCACCGATGATGTACTGGGCGGTTTTCACCACCCGTTGTAGTGCCTTCCTGTCTGCTACGGTGCAACTGCTGTACCATACCGTAAAGCAGGTGGTCAGGATGCTTTCGATGGTACAGCGGTAGAAGTTGGTCAGGATCTGGGGGGACAGGTGGGCTTTTTTGAGCCTCCTCAGGAAGTAAAGGCGCTGCTGCGCCTTTTTGATCAGCTTGGAGGTGTTGTGGGACCAGGACAGATCCTCTGAGATCTGTACCCCGAGGAATTTGTAGTTGGAGACCCGCTCCACCTCAGTCCCGTTTATATGGATGGGGGTGTGTCTGCCCCCTCTGTTCTTTCTAAAGTCAACAATGATTTCCTTCGTCTTCTGGGAGTTGAGGACGAGGTTATTGTTGGCACACCAGGTTGTGTGTACTACTATCCCTTATGACCTTATGAGGGCCGTCGGTGAGCTACCCGGCGGGGCTGCTGAGTATGAAGGGGGACCCGGCGTGGGGAGCTGTTGCCATGTGCGGCGCGTGTACTGCCCAGGTGAGGTCTGCTGTATGATTTTACAAGGTTGTGTGCAAAACAAAGCATGTCACTGTACCTGGATACATTTGACAATAAAGTATCATTGAATCACTGAGACAGTTAGTACCTTGTACCAAGGTGGATATGTCAAAATAGAGAACAAGTTTGTAAGGTGAGAGCTGCAAAGTTTAAAGGAGACGTGCAGGGCCAGTAGTTTTACACAGAGAATGGTGAGTGTATGGAACGCACTGTTAATTGTTTGTGGTGGAGGTATATACCATAGTGGCAATTAAGGGGGCTTTTGGCCAGACTCATGGATATGCAGGAAATGTAAGGCAGCAGTGATAGTAACGTTCAACAGGCTTTTAAATAAACACATGGATATCAGGGAATCAGGGAATGGAGAGATATGGATCACTCCAGCTGCAGGCAGAGGGAACCATGTGTCAGAAGGAACTGCAGATGCTGGTTTAGTGTGTCTAAATCAGCTAGACTAGTCTGAAGAAGGGTCTCGACCCGAAATGTCACCCATTTCTTCTCACCAGAGATGCTGCCTGTCCCACTGAGTTCCACCAGCTTTTTGTATCTATCTTCGGCAGAGGGGATCATGTTTGGCTTTGGGCTTTGTTCCCGTACTGTATTGTTCTATGTTCTATATTCAAGCACTCCCATTGCAACATCGGAAAGGCCACGTGTGGAATTGAAAGCACAACTCATTCAGCCCCTTTGGATGGGAAAGGTCCGACCAGTTCCACTTTTCTCATTCTTGTACCCCTTCCCCAGCCAACAATGAGCCGTGATGGGCTCCATCCTCCCTAAGGTCATCTGTTGTTGGCCCTGATTTGTTCTGGCCTTTTCTTGCCAACAGTTCCCCCCCTCTCACCTCTACTCTCAGTCTGAAGAAGGGTTCCAACCCAAAACATCACCTATTCTTTTTATCCAGAAATGTGCCTGCCTAAAAGTCTCATAAACGCCACTATCACATTTGCCTCAATCACCCACCCCCAGCAGTAGGTTCCAGGCATCACCCTCTGAGTAAAATACTTGCCCTGCACATCTCCGCTAACCTTTCCCCCTCTCACCTTTCGGCTATGCCCTCTGAGTATTTGATTTTCCATCCTGGGAAAAAAGATTCTGTCTACCCTCTCTATGTCTCCCATAATTGTCTATACGATGGAGTTTTGAAGAAACCAATCCATGTCTGTCCAGATGTAGAAACTGCAGATGCTAGTTTATACCAAAGATAGATACAAAGAGCTACAGTAACTCAGCGGGTCAAGCAGCATCTCTGGAGAAAAAGGATATCTGAGGAAACTTCGCCCATCCTTTTTTGCCAGAGATGCTGCCTGACCAGATGTGTTACTCCATATCTGTCCAACCCCTCCCTGTAGCTAATACCCCCTAATGTAGATATTATTCTGGTTAACCCCCTCTGCACCCTTTCCAAAGCCTCTACATTCTTCCTGTCAAGCAGCGACCAGAAATACAGGCAATATGAAAGCAGGTGCCCCTTAACGACATTTTTAAAGGTATGTTATATTCTTTAGCCTTTAGACTTTAGAGACACAGTGCAGTAACTGGCCCTTTGGCCCACTGAGTCCACGGTGACCAGCAATCACCCCATACACTAGGACTATCCCATACAATAGGGACAATTTACATTTTACCGAATCCAATCAAGCTATAAACTTGTACGTCTTTGGAGTGTGGGAGGAAACCGGAGCACCCGGTGAAAGCCCATGCATGTCACTGGGAGGATGTACAAACTCCATACAGACAACACCCATAGTCAGGATATAAACCTGGGTCTCTGACGCTGTAAGGCAGCAACTCTACCGCTGCGCCACAATCCCACCCCATTCTCAAAGCGTTGTGCTGCTCTGCAGTGCCAAACAATCTTATCATGTGTGTTAAAGACAGGAACATTTCAAGTGATTTGATCGTGTGACAATCCAGTGCTGATCACTCACTTGTGTAATGGAATAGTTCGTTAGCAAACAGACACATTGCCTGCGGTCATGCCTAATGACTTCTATATCGGATCCACAGAATGGGATTGAGAACAGACATAATGAGGCTCACGGGAGGGGAAGATTCAACTTTTGACATGTTAGAATCTTGTTTTAGGTGCATCCGACAAACTTGGTGGAGAGCAGAAAGACACGTTGCAATTGATGAATCTTGATGCTAGTCAGAAAGGGATTAACAATTGCTGGAGTTGGAGGGAAAGAGTTGGGACAGGAGATCCTTCAGCATACTGTCCTGCCGAGGATGCAGCAACATCTTTTTGCTGTCAGTTAAATATAAATGAGCACAGAAAAAACCCTTCCCTCAGGTAAACCCACACTCACCCCTTCAACATCTGAGACTCACTGAGATGTATACCCACACTAACGATCTGCAAAAAAATAAATCTAATTCTCACAATATTAACTCATCCCCAGATGTTTCCACTAGTGGGAGAGTCTAGGACCCAAAAGGCACAGCCTCAGATTAAAAATAAATACCTTTAGGAAGCAGATTGCAAGGAAATTATTTAATCAGAGGGTGGCCAATATGTGGAATTCTTCGCTGCGGAAGGCTGTGGAAGCCATCAATGGATATTTTTAAGGTAGAGATAAATTCTTGGTTGGTACAGGTGTCAGATGTTGTGGGGAGAAGGCAGGGGAATGGGATTGAGAGGGAAATATAGATCAGCCATGAGTGAATGGTAATGTAGTTTTAGTGTCATAGAGTAATACAGTGTGGAAACAGGCCCCTCGGCCCAGCTCACCCACACCGGCAAACAATGTCCCACTAGCCTGCGCTTGCTCCATATCCCTCCAAACCTGTCCTATCCATGTACTTGTCTAACTGTTTCATAAACAATGGGATAGTCCCTGCCTCAACTACCTCCTCTGGCAGCATGTTCCATACACCCACTGTGTTTGTGTGGGGGGCAGGGAACCTTTTAAATCTCTTCCCAGTACGGGGACCCGACCATTTCCCTGTCTGGTCTCCGTTGTCGTTGGGGCCTAGCACCGTGGAGCGGCCTCCAACCGGAACGACCTGGGGGCTCCAGTCGCGGAGCCTGCGGACCTACCATCGTGGGACGGGCCGACTTCGGAGCGTGGAGAGCTGTGGTGGCGCACCGCTGCGGCCCGACTCCGGAGCTCGGAGGCTCCAGCCGCAGGCCCGGTGGACGGTGACATCGGGAGCTCGCGGGTCCCTGGTGGAAGACCCCTTTTCGGAGCTCAAGCAACGGCAAGTTCTCCTGCTCGAATTGCAGTGTTGAAAGTGACCTGAAGCGGGGCCTTACATCGCCCGGCACGGTTTAATGGCCGCAGGACTTGCTAGCGCTCACCGGGCTCCAACATCAAGACCCGGAGCAGGGCCTTACATCGCCCGGAGTGGCTTTAAAAGGCCGTGGGACTTGCCATCGCCCGCCGGGGGCTTTGACTTTGACATCGGGAGAAGAATGGAGAGCAGGGGAGAGACAAGACTTTGCCTTCCATCACAGTGAGGAGGAGATTCACTGTGATGGATGTTTGTGTAAATTGTGTTGGTGTGTGTCATGGTTCTTTTCTTGTTGTATGACTGCAGAAACCAATTCCGTTTGAACTTCATTTGAGGTTCAAATGACAAATAAACGGTATTGTATTGTGTATTGTATTGTACTCTGACTGATGGCCAAAGTGCCAAAAGCCTTTTTGACCACCTTATCTACCTGGGAATCGACCTTCAAGGAACCATGCACCTGTACTCCTAGTTCCCTCTGCTCTACAACACCACCCAGAGGCCTATAATTTACAGTGTAGGTCTTGCCCTTGTTCGATGTCCCAAAATGAAATACCTCATACTTCTCTGTATTAAATTCCAGCAACCATTCCTCCGCCCACCTGGCCAAGAACCTCCTGCAATCGTTCACAACCATCTTCACCATCTGCAAAACCACTAACTTTTGTATCATCAGCAAACTTGCTAATCTTGCCCTGTATGTTCTCAACCAAATCATTGATGTAGATGACAAACAGTAATGGGCCCAGCACCGAACATTGAGGCACACCACTAGACACAGGCCTCCAGTCAACCTCACAGAGCAACCTTCCACCATCACCCTCTGCTTTCTTCCATGGAGCCAATTTTCTATCCATTCAGCTATCTCTCCTTGGATCCCATGCGATCTGACCTTGATGGGCCAAATGAAATAATTCTGCTCCTATAACATGAACATATTAACATATCTATGAGATGAAATTCAATGTTAATGCCGTTATTTTACAGAGATTTCTACATCTGTTTCCTAAGTATCATTCTCCCCCTTTAAATTCCATGAGTGAAACGTGCACAGGAGCCCTTGATGACCCTGGTGTCAGTGTCACTAGAGCTGCCTTCTGGTTTCCCATATTTTCACTTACTCTTGTTAAAATGTGTTCAATCCAAGTCTGATGTTGCCTGACATATTGGTATTAGAGATGCTCTCAAGAAAGCTACCCACTCAAGATTACAATTCAATATCGTACCCCCGATCTCTGATTAGTAAGTATACAGACATAGTCTACTGAGCTCGCATGCAAGAGGCACTATGTTTTGGCGTCATTTTCAAAGTCCAATCTGTGCTCTGGATCTTATGAGCGGTGCCTGTTCCAGGCAAGTCCCAGGCTGTTGTGGCCCTCCAGCCATCCGCTCCCTTAGACATCACGTCCCTCTCCTCGCCCGTCCACCTTTGTTCCACGGGGGTGCATCCTGCAGCCGACCTCGAGGGTGTGGTAGGCCCGACCCCGATTCCCTCTCCTCTCCTACTGGCCTCGCTCCTCACCCATCATCGCTGGCTCCATCCTCCTAGTCTTCGGGGGATGAGCAGGGGCCGGCTCGGTGGCCTCCCCCTCCTAGGGCGGTGGCACGCCAGGTCCAACGAGCAGGGACCAGCTCGGCGACAACCTCCTGCAGGTTACGATCCGCTGGGTCTTCCATTTGGCCATGGGGGACCGGCTCAATGGGCTGTGAGAACTGTGAGAAAAGGAAGCGACAGGTGTGAGGACTCCATCTACAAACACACAGGAGAAAAAACTCTGGAATAGACCTCTAATATTCTAGGCATGAATTCCCGATTCCAATCTACCTCATTACGATCCTGCACTTTGTTTTTTCATCTGCACTTTCTCTGTGGCTGTAACATTATATTCTGCACTGTTTCTTTTGCATCTTCTGATGTACTTACATAGGCGGTGATTTGCCTGGATTGTTAGTAAACAAACGTATTCAGTGTAGCTCAGTGCACGTGACAGTAATAAACCAACCAACGAGCCAGAACATGAATCTTGGAAGGAATTGTGGTTAGATCAATATCTCCTAAACATTTGATACTCCATAATTTCAGGTAACATTACATCTGTTCACCTGCTCCTGGCCCTATCCTAATACTTTCCCCACCAGTTCTTTCCTGAACACAAATTCTTGATGAATGAAAAAAATACTTTCATAAGAATAGCACCTCAGCATTGTCATGAAATGTCAACTTCAATTAAGTGCCCAGTTTTCATAGAAACATAGAAACATAGAAAATAGGTGCAGGAGTAGGCCATTCGGCCCTTCGAGCCTGCACCGCCATTCAATATGATCATGGCTGATCATCCAACTCAGTATCCTGTACCTGCCATCTCTCCATACCCCCTGATCCCTTTAGCCACAAGGGCCACATCTAACTCCCTCTTAAATGTAGCCAACAAACTGGCCTCAACTATCTTCTGTGGCAGAGAATTCCACAGATTCACCACTCTCTGTGTGAAAAATGATTTTCTCATCTCGGTCCTAAAAGACTTATCCTTAAACTGTGACCCCTTGTCCTGGACTTCCCCAACATCGGGAACAATCTTCCTGCATCTAGCCTGTCCAACCCCTTAAGAATTTTGTAAGTCTCTATGAGATCCCCCCTCAATCTTCAAAATTCCAGCGAGTACAAGACGAGTCTATCCAGTCTTTCTTCATATGGAAGTCCTGCCATCCCAGGAATCAGTCTGGTTCTGGAAGGGATGCAAAGGGATGCGAGCCCACAATCAGACCCTATGGTAAGCTATTTCAAAGACTATGTAGAAACAAAGAACTGCAGATGCTGGTTTATACCGAAAATAGACACAAAGTGCTGATGTCGAAGTGCTGCATTCGACACTGTTGATCACTCAATACATTTTGACATGTTGTAAAAATGGGTGGGGCTTTCAGGCACAGTTTCAAGTTGGTTCATAGAAACATAGACACATAGAAATTAGGTGCAGGAGCAGGCCATTCTGCCCTTCGAGCCTGCACCGCCATTCAATATGATCATGGCTGATCATCCAACTCAGTATCCTGTACCTGCCTTCTCTCCATACCCCCTGATCCCTTCAGCCACAAGGGCCACATCCAACTCCCTCTTAAATATGGCCAACGAAATGGCCTCAACTACCTTCTGTGGCTGAGAATTCCACAGATTCACCACTCTCTGTGTGAAAAACGATTTTCTCATCTCGGTCCTAAAAGACTTCCCCCCTTATCCTTAAACTGTGACCCCTTGCCTTGGACTTCCCCAACATCAGGAACAATCTTCCTGCATCTAGCCTGTCCAACCCCTTAAGAATTTTGTAAGTCTCTATGAGATCACCCCTCAATCTTCTAAATTCCAGCGAGTACAAGCCGAGTCTATCCAGTCTTTCTTCATATGGAAGTCCTGCCATCCCAGGAATCAGTCTGGTGAACCACATTGCACTTTTAACTTTTGCGCTTTTCTATAATGCATTTTTAACTTTGCTTTTATTTTCTTTTAATGGCAAGAATGTCTTTCCTCAGATTAGGAGACCAGAACTGTACGCAATACTCCAGGTGTGGCCTCACCAAGACCCTGTACAACTGCAGTAGAACCTCCCTGCTCTTGTACTCAAATCCTTTTGCTATGAATGCCAACATACATTTCAGGTCATATCTACAAGATAGGAACTATTTTGTTTCCATTGGCGACTTTGTATCAGAACCAACCAACGTGACATGTGGAGTCCCACAAGGTTCGATCTTAGGACCCTCTTTATTCAACTTCTACATGCTCCCACTAGGGCAAACCATGCGGAATAATAATATTCACTACCACTGCTATGCCGATGACACTCAAATCTATTTAGCGCTATCACCAAATGACTATCGTCCCATAGATCTGCTGTGCCAGAGCATTGAGCAAGTCAAAGACTGGATGTGCCAACATTTCCTTCAACTAAATAGGGACAAAACAGAGATAATTGTTTTTGGTGCTAAAAAAGAAAGGCTTAAAGTAACACAACACCTTCACTCTTTGTCCCTGAAAACCTCAAACAAAGTCAGAAATCTCGGGGTTATTATGGATTCAGATTTACATTTCGACAGTCACATTAAATCAGTAACAAAATCGGCCTACTATCACCTCAAAAACGTAGCAAGACTAAGAGGACTCATGTCAGCTCAAGACTTAGAAAAACTTGTACATGCCTTTATTACTAGTAGGCTAGATTATTGCAGGTCTTCTGAAAAAAACTGTCAGGCAGCTACAGCTAGTTCAGAACGCTGTTGCTAGAGTCCTAACAAAGACCAAAAAATTTAAACACATTACATCAATTCCTAAATCCTTACATTGGCTCCCTGTATGTCAGAGAATTGATTTGAAAATCTTGCTGCTCACCTATAAATCACTACATGGTTTAGGGCCAAAGTATATCACTGACATGCTTCCACTATATAAGTCTTCTTGACCGCTAAGATCTTCAGAGACCAATCTGTTAGTGATTCCCAGAGTAAATACAAAACATGGGAAAGCAGGATTTAGTTACTATGCATCAAATAGCTGGAATAAACTTCCTGAAGATTTAAGACTTGCCCCAACTTTTACCACTTTTAAAACAAGACTGAAAACTTTTATGTTTACTTTAGCTTTCAACTAAATCCTAACTACATTGCACTTTTAACTTTTGCGCTTTTCTATAATGCATTTTTAACTTTGCTTTTATTTTCTTTTAATTCTTCTATTTTATTTATATTTTTAAATTATTTCATTTTTATTGTATGGCATGTTTTTATGTGAAGCACTTTTGAGTCTGCCTCGTGTATGAAATGTGCTATATAAATAAAGTTGCCTTGCCTTGCCTTGTCTATGTAACTCAGCAGGACAGGCAGCATCTGTGGAGAAAATGGATGGGTGACATTTCGGGTCAGTGTGAGGAAGGATCCGGAGCCAAACGTCACCCATCCTTTTTCTCCAGAGATACTGCCTGACCCGCTGAGTTACTCCAGCATTTTGTGTCTATTTAAAAAGCTGTTCCATTCTGAAGAGTAAGGGGACTCGGGACAGACATTAATGCAGAGATATCCATCAAACACAGTGCGAATTGTCAACCAGGTCGGTTCAACAGTGATCCCTGGAGCTGGCCTGCTCTCAGATGACTCGAAATAACTGCTAGACGAACAGGTTGACCTCATTATTAGTAGGCCAATTTCATTAGTATGAACCAATTTCCATTTTCTCCGAATATTCACTGACAATCCTGGTACTCTCAGTAGCTACAGCAGTTAAATCTAGATTGAAAATAGAAAATTCCTCAGAGATTCTCCTGTAACTTCAGCTGAATATCAGTGGGATGTGAATCTAATGCAATGTCCATATAGGACAATAATCTGACAGAATTCTTCGTTTGCATTTTCATAAGAGTGGAACAACTCACCAAAATGAACCACGTTTTGAAGCAGAGAAAATCGTAAAACTATGAGAGACAAAAAGCCGGCACAGTTGCACAGTGGTAGAGTTGCTGCACCAGTTGGTGCCGAAGGCCTGAGACGCAGGCAGGTGGTACTAGTGTAGATGATACATGTTGGTTGGTGTGGCAAGTTGGGTTGAAGGGCCTGTTTCCACGCTGTATGACTCCACGACTCTAAACTAGAGGTCACATGCATGAACTACAAGCCTTGAGGATCTGTCATGATATACCGAGCTGTGCATTATGTTAATTGTTGCATGTTTTGCTTTTTAAAACGATTCTGCTGACATCGGAATGGGCGGCACAGTGGTGCAGCATTAAAGTTGCCGCCTCACAGCGCCAGAGACCCTGGTTTGATCCTGACCATGGGTGCTGTCTGTATGGAGTTGGTATGTTCTCCCTGTGACTGCGTGGGTTTTCCCTGGGAAGCTCCGCTTTCCACCCACACTCCAAACACATACAGGATGTAGCCTAATTGGCTTGGTATCAATGTAAAATTGTCCCTAGTGTGTGTAGGATAGTGTTAGTGTGCAGGGAGCGCGAGTCAGCGTGGGCCAAAGGGCCTGTTTCTGTGTTGTATCTCCACTAAACTAAACTGATTTGGTGGACAGAAGAACCTTGATACATTGCATGCTACAGCTCAGGTAAACAATGGCAAAAGAAAAGAACATCAAGACCATTCAGTGCTTCCACACCTCAACATTTTTTTTCCTTTAATAGAATCCAAAATTTCCTGGAATTTGACGGTATTTCCTGAAATTTTCAAAAATGCTTCCTGCATGCTATTTGTTGTTGGGGTTTTTTCGCAGGCACACATTAACAACACAAAGAAGAACAAGGCAAAACAGATTTATGTAACTATACTGTATCTGCCTGCTTCTGTTACTCACTTGTACAGCGTTATGCAAGGCAGCTTTCCTTGCCTCCAACAGCTTTTGTTGTCTTTGGCTTTCCAACTTGTCCTCATGTGTCTCAGTCTCTGCTCTCTCTCCCTCCCACCCCCCTCCCTTCCTCCCTCTCTCCCTCCCTCTCTTATCCCCCTCCCTCCTTCCTCCCTCTCTTCGTCACTCCCTCCCTTGCTCACTCGCTCTCCCTCTCTCTCTTCCTCTCCCACCCCCTCTCTTCCTCCCCCTCCCCTCCCCATTTCTCCCTCCCCCTCCTTCCCTCTCCATCCCTCTCTCCCTCCCTCTACCCTTTTCTCTCCCTCCCTCCCTCTCTCCCTCCCTCTTTTCTCTCCTTCCCTCCCTTATTCCCTCCCTCCCTCCCTCTCCCCTCCCCTCTCTCACTCCCATCTCTCTTCCTCTCCCCCTCCCCCCTTCTCGCTCTTTCCCTCCCTCCCACTCTCCCTCCCCTATCCTTCCTCTCCCTCCTCTCCCTCCCCTCCCTCTCTCCCTCTCTCCCCCTTGAGCCCACACACCGTTGTGTAAGATCAAGGCCAATCCCAATGTAACTGCAATCCCACCGCCCACTGGTAACTTTTCGCCACTAGGTTTATCACTGCCTGAAAAATAGTCAAAGGCTCAACTTCCACTAAGAAAGAGAATTCCAAAGATTGTTATACGATAATTTTCCCGAACAGTCTGTGACCCATAGTGCTGTGGCCATAGCACTATGTTTAAAGCCCGTAGCTCTGTGGCCATAGCGCCTTGTTTAAAGCCATTAGCGCTGCAGCTGGTAGCTCTATATTTAGAACCCATAGCGCTGCAGCCGACAGCTCTTAGTTTAAATTCCTGCACATTAAACTCACAGCGCTCTGTTTAAACCTTTGAGCGCCAAACCGGCAGTGCTGTGTATTATCTTTACACCCCTCGCGGGCCTGATGTGGAAATTTCCCGAAATTATTCGATTTCCCTAAAATTACCCAAAGACAACCAGAATTTCCCAAATTTCGGGTAATTTCCGTCAAAGTGGAAACTCTGAGCACATCCTCTGAATGCCAAAATAAATTTCTGTGCAACATGAACACAGTGGAGTTAATAGCTTTCTACCCAGGAGCGACCACCAAACCACTGCCGACCCATTTGGTCGCAACATCCCTTGGAAGCTGTTGCTCTCATTTTTACATTGTGTGGAGTCCCCAAGAAAAGCATTTGAATTATTTCATGGTTAATTAGGTCAAGTCAATCTCACTGAAAAAAAGGAAATAAAAAGATTCTGCAAGAGTGTTAAAGCAGAAGAAAATATTGCAACTTGATTCAAATCAGATGCAAGAAAGTAGAGATCGTGCTTGGAAATGGATCACTTAAATGAAATTGGCCCCTGAATAATGAGGTCAAGCCATTCTGCCTGTAGTCATGTTTCGGCCACATGAGACTAGGCATCTCTGTGAACTGCTGATGAATCTATTTATTTGATGAAGCTTTCTGTGTTTGATGGATTCCTCTATGTCAAACCTTGACCTCGTTGCTCTTTACTTACCCATACTGGAAAGGTGCAATAAATAATCCAAGCAGTGAGTTTCCAGAGGCATGAAGCAACAACTAGTTTTCATAAGTTCATAAGTTTATAAGTTCTAGGAGCAGAATTAGGCCATTCGGCCCATCAAGTCTACTCCGCCATTCAATCTTGGCTGATCTATCTTTCTCTCTCCACCCCATTCTCCTGCTTTCTCCCCATAACCCCGGCACCCGTACTAATCAAGATTCTGTCAATCTCCACCTTAAAAATATCCATTGAAGGCCTCCGCAGCCATCTGTGGCAATGAATTCCATAGATTCACCACCCTCTGACTAAAGAAATTTCTCATCATCCCCTATCTAAAGGTATGTCCTTTTATTCTGAGGCTATGGCCTCTGGTCCCAGACTGTCTCACTAGTGGAAATATCCTCTCCACATCCACTCTATCCAGCACTTTCACTATTCGGTAAGTTTCACTGAGGTCCCACTTCATCCTTCTAAACACCAGCATGTACATGTTCAGCGTCATCAAACACTCATCATATGTCACCCCAATCAACCTTGGGATCATTCTCGTAATCCTCCTCTGGACCCTCTCCAATGCCACCACATCCTTCCTGGGACATGGGGCTCAAACGTGTTCTCAATACTCCAAATGTGGTCTGACCAGTGCCTTATAAAGCCTCAGTATCATATCCTTAAAATTACTGGCAATAGTTCTTACAGGCTCTGTTGCAAAAGGAACCCCATCCCTTTAAGAAGGACTAGACTTATAGAACTTCCTTGTATTCCATTTCTATAATAGATAAGATTAACGAATTATGTGATGCCAGTATAAGAAATGAGAGACGACATGAAAAATGCCTTAAATATTATTTCCGTGGTGCTAAATCTGAGAATATTACTCTTGAGCATGTTGTGAAGTATTTAATCCTGTGTAAATATTCTTTGGAAATGCAGTGTCATTTCTCATCAAATCAATTTAGAAGGTACGTTATTCATTCTTTGCCTTTTTATGTACAGTAGTCCATACAAAGTGACAAGCTAACAATTATATTTGTTGCTGAGCAGTCTACAGTTGTCCAATTATCTCTGAAGTATCATTTGTGACAAAGTTATTAAAAACATATAAAGGGCATTCATTATTACATTCACGGCATATATTAGTTTAACTTCTCTGCAGATAGGCCGGGATTATAAGATATCTCAGAACAATAATGCAATCCTGAGTTTTCACCAGGAAGGTTAGAGAAGAAGATGTTAACTGCATGTCCCTACCATATCTTAATGCTAGGGCAAAGAATGTACAACATAGAAAAGATGAATATTATTTCCTTGATGCTAAATAACAGCACCAGAGACCCAGGTTTGATCCTGACTATGGGTGCTGTCTGTACACAGTTTGCACGTCTCTCTGTGACCAAGTGGGTTTTCTCTGGGTGCTCCGGTTTCCTCCCACATTCCAAAAATGTGGAGGTCTATTAGTTATTGGCTTCCGTAAAAAAATTGTCCCCAGTATGTAGGATAGAACAAGTGTACGGGTGATTGCTGGTTGGCACGGACTCGGTGGGCTAAAGGGCCTAAATTAAACTTAGCTAAACTAAACTAGTCTTAACTTCCTGCATGTGATCTATATCCCTCCATTTCCTCATATCATATGCAATATTATTATTGTGTGGGGGGGGGGGGGGGGGGGGGGGGGGGGGACCAGATAAAACTCCACCATCTAACAGCCTCTTAAATCCCGCTATTGTATCTGCCTCCATCCCCCCCCCCCACCCCTTGCAGTATATCCTTGACACTCACCGTTCTCTAAAATATTTGCCCTGCACATCTCCTTTAAAAGCTTTGCCTCATTCACCTTAAAGTATACCATCTAGTCATTGATATTTTTATTCTGAGGAAATTGGGTGGGAGATGCTGTTAAAACTAAGAATGAAAGAAGACCATTCAACTCGATATATACTCAATTTGAACAAATGAGTATATAGGTTGTTGGGTCATTTTGCAGTTATATAAGACATTGGTGAGGCCACATTTAGGATATTGTGTTCAATTTGGGGCACCATGTTATAGGAAAGATGTTGTCCAGTTGGATTGGGTGCGGAGAAGATTTATGCGGATGTCGTCAGGATTTGAGGGCCTGATCCATAGAGAACGGTTGAGCAGGCTGGGACTCTATTCCTTGGAGCGCAGGATGAAGAGGAGTAACCTTGCAGAAGTGCACAAGAAAGGAATAGGTCAGATAAAAGCACAGTCTCTTGCCCAAAGTAAGGGAATTAAGAACCAGAGGTTTATAGGTGAGGGGGGGGGGGGGGGGGGGGGGGGGGGGGGAAGATTTAATAAGAATCTGAGGGGTAACATTTTTACACAATGGGCGGTAAGTGTATGGAACGAGCTGCCAATGGAGGTAGTTGAAAAATATTTTATCACAGCATAAGAAACATTTAAGGCTTTGGGTCTGAGGGTCACCAATGAGGTAGATAGTAGTTCAGCGTTGCTCTCTCGTTGTGGTAGGATCATTCAATTGCCTGATAACAGTTGGGAGAAAACTGTCCCTGAATCTGGAGGTGTGCGTTTTCACATTTCTATACCTTTTGCCCAATGGGAGAGGGGGGAAGATGGAGTGGCCAGGGTTCGACTTATGCTTGATTATGCTGAGTGACCTTGCACAGGCAGCATGAGGTATGAATGGAGTCAATGGAAGGTTAGTTTGTGTGATGGTCTGGGCTGCGTCCACAATTCACTGCAATTTCTTGCAATCTTGGATGGAGCTGTTCCCAAACCATGCTGTGATGCATCCCGATAAAATGCTTTCTATGATGCATCTGTGGAAGTTGGCGAGAATTGTTGGGGACATGCCAAACATTCCAAGCCTTTTTATGAATTTAATGTGCTTTCTTGGTTGTTGCTTCAATATGAGTGGTCCAGGAAAAGTTGTTAATGATATTGAATTCTAGGAATTTGAAGTTTTCAACCATCTCTAGTTCGACACCATCAATGCAAACTGAGGTATGTGTACCACTTTGCTACTTGAAGTCAAATACTATCTTCTTTGTCTTGCTCATATTGAGAGATAGGTTGTTGTCTCGACACCAGGACACAAGGTTCACAATCTCCTTCTCATTTGTACTCTGTCTCATCATTATTTGATATCCGGCCCACAAAGGTGGTGTCGTCTGCAAATTGAAAATTGAATTAGATTTGTACATGGCTGCACAGTCGTGGATGTACAAGGAATGAAGAAGGGGGCTGAGAACGCATCCTTGAGGAGCACCGTGTTCAGGATTATCGTAGAGGATGATTTCTCTCCTATCCTCACTGATTGGGGTCTGTTGGTCAGGAAGTCGTGGATTCATTGACAGAGATGAGTGCTGACACCAGGTCCCACGAGTTTGTTGCTCTTGGATGGTATAATGGTGTTAAAGGCAGAGCAGTAGGCTATGAATAGGAGTCAACACAGCTGTCTCTCTTATCCAGGTGTTCTCGGGATGTGTAGGGCGAGGACGAAGGCTTTGCCCGTGGGCCTGTTGTGGCAGTAGGCGAACTGCAGGGATAGCGGGATAACATAGTGCGAACATAACATAATGAAAAACAGTTGGATAGCATAGAACTAGTGTGAAGGGATGGTCAATGTGGATTTGATAGGCCAAAGTTTTCATGCTTTCAATCAATCAATCAACCAATCAATCAATTGAGCCATTCAATATCCTGGTCTACAAAAAACATAGAGTTGTGGAGAAACAATAAACTGCAGATTCTGATTAATACACAAAAGTTCCAGAGTAACTCAGCAGGTCAGGCAGTGTGGCTGGAGAACATGGATGTGACATTTCGGGTCGAGACCCTTCTTCAGGCCTGAAAGGCCTCCTATCCATGTTCTCCAGAGATGCTGCCTGACCCGTTACCCCACCACCATGTCCTTTTGCGTCATAGAGAGCTGGACTATCTCAGTGAGAAGCATTTCAGGAGAACATGGAGAGGTGGTGCTTTATCAAATTGTATGCCAAACAATGAATTTCACTAGGTACATGTGACAATGAAGTCTCATTGAATAAATCATTGTGTTCCCTTATTCAATGATTCTTAGAAATATCCATTGAATTAACCGAAGAAGTTGTAAATTATTAAAGCAAGCCGTAACAAAATGACAAACTAAATTTACAGTTGTAATGCATGCAAAAGCAACAGAATCTGTTGATTGGGCGCTCAATGACACTAAATGGTGTTCTCCGTTCTGTTTTCAAACACAGGAACCCAGCAGGTACTGTCAGTGACACACTAAACCACCGCAGGGAGTTCATTTGTAGCGTTCCTCAGTTAATCAACTGAAATTAGTGTTCTGATGAGAACTTTAACAGTTTATTCTGTAAACGCTAATGGAATGTTACACCTTATTGAGAGAGGTGTGAGTGAGATTTTAATGACTTACAATTTATAGCAGCCATTGAATAACCTCCCTGGCCTTGGCAAGCTAATTTTACATTATTGTTTTGTTACCTCTGAAAATTGTTTTAAAACTTAAATGTCTACAAAATAATTAAATTAATATTTTTAAGAATATTATTGATGGTTTCGATTATTCATTAATCGTTTCTCTCGGTTAATTCTTTCTCTCGGTTTTTATTTTGCAAAATATTTCAAGAGTTGTTTAATAAAACACTTTAATTCATAATTTAGTTTAGTTAGTCTAATTTAGAGATATAGCATGGAAACAGGGACTTCGGCCCTCCGAGTCCCACTGACCAGCAATCACCCATACACTAGTTCTATCCTACATGCTCGGGGCAATTTACAGGGGCCAATGAACCAACAAATATGCATGCCTTTGTACTGTGTGAGGAGACCAAAGTACCCGGAGAAAAAAACACCAGGGTCACTGGGAGAATTTACAGACTACACCCCCAGTCAGGATCGAACCCGGGTCTCTGGCACTGTAAGGCAACAACTCTACCGCTGCGCCTCTTTTCCACCCTCTTTCTTACTTTGTATCCATCAGGTCTCTTCAGAACATTCATCATTGCTATTGAACATCACAGGCATTGAATTGAAATTAATTGAATTGAATTGAAGGCTAGAGCATGAAAACAGGCCCTTTCGCCCACCAAATCCCATGCCGACTATCGATCACCCGTTTACATTAGTTTAAACTTATCCCACTTTTGCATCCACTCCATTCACACTGGGGTGCAATTTACAGAGACTAATTTAGTTATATTCCGCAAGTGCTTGGCATATTGGGGGAAATAAGCAGCACCTGGAAGAAACCCACGCGGTGAAAGGGAGAACATGCAAACTTCACACAGACAGCACCCGAGGTCAGGATCAAATCTGAGTCACTGGTGCTGTGAAGTAATGGCTCTAACAGCTGTGCCGACCTGCTGCCCATTTAAATCTATTGCTAAGTTGCAGCCAGCTTTCACCATGGTGAATCGTTTCCCCTCATCACAGTGGAAAATCTGGGCTGCAAGCTTGTTATAGAGAGAAGAAAGCACAGCATTTGGAAGTAGAAAGTGTCTTCTGACTGCAAACTCTTCGTTAGGACCAAATGAAAAGAAATAATGGACTAAACTATTTTGCGGATTGGCAGATGGTTCAGGAATTAGCTGCTGCATGTTTATGACATCCTAGCTGGCCTATGTGCCTAGCAATGGTCTGTTGGACAGAGTGGACCACAACTAGATCACAGGCAGTAGATGCCAATCGCCTAACCCAGGCCCTTTGACAATGTATGACATTGCAAATATCTGATAATCAGTTATATCTAAAAATTGTTTAAATTGACTTAAATTATTAAAATAAAAAGGAATAGTAAAGGTGTCAGACCTGAAAAAGGGTCTCAACCTGATATGTCACCTTTCAATGTTCCCTAAAGGGCCTGTCCTACTTGGCCGTCATTTACGCGACAGGCCGGTAGAGACTGACGCGTGACAGTCGCGCGCGACATCATGCGTCCGCACAGCCGTCTGGAGTGCGTGACGTCATTTCAATACCCAATTTATGATATTTACCCTGTTTATGATATTTATGGTGATTTTCTAAAATGTTCCAGTTTCTTGAGTGGTGCTAACAATTGGAAAAACTGCAGATGTGATGCCCCTATTCAAAAAAAGAGGTGAATGAAAAGTAGCAAGCTGCAGGCCAAATTAATCTGTGGGTAGGAACTGCAGATGCTGGTTTAAATTGATGATAGACACAAAATGCAGGACTAACTCAGCGGGACCGGCAGCATCTCTGGAGAGAAGGAATAGATGATGTTTCAGTCTGAAGAAGGGTCTCGACCCGAAATGTCACCCATTCGACCCGAAACGTCACCCTGATCCCACTTGGCCGTCATTTACGCGACAGGCCGGTGGCGCGCGAAGATTTCGTACAGGACGAAATCCTGGCACGCTGCGTGATACCCCGCGCAACTCCACACTCCTCCACGCCACTCCATGCGCCTGTCCCGCGCTACCCACACGCTACCCACGCGCTACCTGGTCACATAAATGGTGCACAAATGGCCACGTGGGACAGGCCCTTAAAGATGCTGCCTGACCTGCTGAGTTACTCTAGCAATTTGTGTCCTTTTATTCATTTAAGACCTCATCCAAATCCTGTGGCTCTTAGATCCCCAACAGGTTCCTCTCTTTGAATGTTTAGTTTAATGACAGTTAATTTAGTTTATTATCGCACGAACTGAGGAACAATTACAAGCTTTTGTTGCGTGCTAACCAGTCAGCGGAAAGACAATACATGATTACAATTGAGCCATCCAGAGTGTACAGATACATGATAAAGAGAATAACGTTTAGTGCAAGACAAAGTCCAGTAAAGTCTGATTAAAGATAGTCCAAGGGTCTCCAATGACGTAAATGGACTACTCCCTACTTATTCATAGGATGGTTCAGCGCCGGAGACCCAGGTTTGATTCTGACTACGGGTGCTGTCTGTACAGAGTTCGTACCTTCTCCCTGTAACCGCGTGGGTATTACCCGGGTGCTCCAGGTTTCTCTCAAACTCCAAAGGCTTGCAGGTTTGTAGGTTAATTGGTTTTGGTAAAATTGTGAATTGTCCCCAGTGCGTAGGAAAGTGTTAGTGTTTAGGGTGATAGCTGGTCAGCGCGGACATGGTGGGCCTGTTTCTATGCTGCATCTCTAAAGTCTAAACTTGTCTAAAGCGTGCTGTGAATGGAGTGGATGGAAAAGTGGGATAAAATTAACCTAGCGGGTGAACATGGATAGGTGACCTATCGGGGCAAAACCCTTCTGCAGACTAGATGTACAAAAGGGGAGAAGGCAGGAGAGTGAGGTTGAGAGTGAAAGATAGATCAGCCATGATTGAGTGGCAGTGCAGACTCGATGGGCCAAATGGCCTAAATATTTTCCATGACTTATGAACTTAAGAAAGCACGATGGGATGTAGCTAATGTACATCTCATCCCACTGAGGGAAGATGAGTACATCGGGGATAATTTGTGAAAAAGATCACTTCCAGAATGCAGTTACTCATTGCAAAAACACTTGAAAAGGTTTATCATAAACTGGGGGGACTGACAATAGACAATAAGTGCAGGAGTAGGCCATTCAGCCCTTTGAGCCAGCACCGCCAATCATTGTGATCATGGCTGAATATCCACAATCAGTACTCCGTTCCTGCCTTTTCCCCATACCCTTTGACTCCGCTATCTTTAAGAGCCCTATCTATAAAATTCAGGATTTTAATTATGACACTAAGAAGATCCATATAATTCAGGATTTTAATTATGACGCCAAGAAGTGTTGCAAATACGATGTAGCAGATATAGAAGAGGAAATGAAAAATCCAATCTTTTAGGTGCAATCTATGGGTAGGATGTGAATGAGTGAAAATATCTAAACCAAAATTTACTGGTTAAGAAATTATAATGAATAACCAAGGCTTTATATTGGCAGAATGTAGAGAAACAAGGAGCTGCAGATTTTCACCATGGATCTCCAGTCCCTCTGCAACTCCATCGCCCACCGGGAAGGTCTCAAGGCCCTACGATTCTTCCTCTCATTGGATTGGATTGGATTGGATTCAATTTATTGTCATTGTCCCATAAGGGACAACGAAATGCAATTTTCCTTACAGTCAACAAAAAATTTAAAAAAAGCACAAAACACAGAAGTCCACGTCACAAACAAACATCCCCACAGCGGCATCAAAGTTCCCCACTGTGAGGGAAGGAACCAAAGTCCAGTCCACCTCCTCGCTGATCTTCCTAGTTGTTCACCCGTGGTCGGGTGCTCCCAAGCACCCTGTAGTCACCACTACGGGTGGCCCGATGTTCAGGCCCTCTCGCCGGGAATGATGGAACCCCGACGTCGAACGGGAGAACATCCTCAGCGGCCCGGACCTCTAAATCGGCCACCTCCCGCGGCTCCCAAAGTCCACAGGCCGAGCTGGGCGGAGATTCACACTGGCGACCCCCGACAAAGGGTCGCAGGACTCCGCATTGGGAGCTCCGCGAACCACAGCTCGGCGATGTTGATGCAGCAGGCCCAACACACCGGAGGGGCAAATGGCAATCCCAGGTGAGGCATCACCCACTCCACGATGTATCCCGCGCTGCACCACCGCTGCTGGAGCTCTGGTCGATCCCGGCAGGAAAGGCCGCGCCAATCCAGTAGGTTAGGGGAGGGGGGGGGGGGGGGGGGGGGGGAGGGGGAGAGGGGGGGCGAGGACGTGACTCGAATAATAGTCGCATCCTCTCCAGGAAGCGACTGAAGGACAGTTTTCCCCTTACCGTACCCTCTTCCCCCCCCACAAAACAACAACAAAAAACCCCAAAAACATACTGTAAACATTTAGAAATGTTTTAAAAGATACCAGACTGAAGCGGAGGCAAGATAACTTACAGCGCCGCCGGATGTCCATAGAAACTCAATGAATTTCCCTCCACTAACACTGCCTTCCACCTGGCACAGGCTTCATGGGCCAAAGAGTGCCTGTTCTTGCGCTGTGCTGTTCTATGTTCTATTAACCCTCTAAATAAGTGTGAAGGAATCTCAGGCCTATGGAAGAAGTCTACCACAGAGTTTGCAGTTCTTCAAGAGGAGGTGAGATAAAATATGCAAGAATAGGAAGAAACAACATGAGGCATTTACAGGTGTAAATAAAGATCATAGGGTCATACACTGTGGAAACAGGCTCTTCATCTCAATTTGCCTACACTGATCAACATGTCCCACCAACACTAGTCCCACTTGTCTGCCTTTGGCCCATACCCCTGTCCTCTCCATGTAGATGTCTAATTGGTTCTTAAATGTTGCAATAGTACCTGCCTCAACTACCTCCTCCAGCAGCTCCTTCCATACACCTTCTGCCCTTTGCCTGAAAAAGTTACCCCTTAGATTCCTATAAGACGTTCCCCCTTCACCTTAAACCTATGCCCTCTGGTTCTCCACTGGGGTGGTTCATTGACTGTGGAGGCTGACGGTTTAGAAGGGAAGGGCAACTTGAATCCGATCCTTGCTCTGGCTGGTGAGCAGAGGAATTTGATCAGACATGGTTTAGGAGCCTATAGACCATACAGCACCTAAACTATGTGAGGTGATAATGATGAACTCACTATTTAATCTTCTTCTTGCATATGGCGTGCACAGCCAAAAGTTGCAAGTCAACTTGTTCTATTTGATCTATTTGTTTGTGCTCATCGGGTTGATTGGATTAGTTGAAACAGGGTGGACCATGTGAAGGCTGCAATCACCCACCCCACTAATTAATGACAAATCAATTTAAACTTTGCAAAAATTCTTCATTATTCATTAAATATGTTAAAAGCACTTTATATACCAGGGAATATTTGTTACGCAGTGGTTCTATTAGTGGACTAGTTATCCTGAGGTGTGAGTTAATAATCAGGGTGCACAAATGCACATAACTTCAAATCCCACCATGGCAGCTGGGGAATTTTAATTACATAAATATGGAATTAAAATGCTGACATTGATACTGACGACCATAAACCACTGGAGTATCATAAATGTCCATCTGTTCCACGCTGTCCTTAGTTGTTTTTAGTTTAATTTAGAGTGGCATAGTGGCACAGCGGTAGATGTTGCTTCATTAACAGCAACCACTAAAATCATTTACTAATTAGCAGGTTGGATCCTGACATGGGTGCTATAATATCTCTGTATGGATCAGCTTTTAAAATAATATGTGCTCCCTGTGACCGCCATGGGTTTTCCCCTTTGAGTGCTCGGTTTTTACATATTAAACATGCCAAAGCGTACATATTTTAACTTGACTTTGGTAAAATTATCCCTTTTTTTTTCCACTAGTGTGTCGGGGGGACAATAAAATAGCCCCCCCGATGATCGCTGGTCGGCACAGACTTGGTTGGCTGAAGGGCCTGTTTCTGTGTTGTATCTCCAGCTGACTACGGTTGCTGTCTGTATGGTTTGTACGTTCTCCCTGTGATTGCGTGTGTGTTTTGTCCGGGTGCTCTGGTTTCCACCCACATCCCAAAGATGTGCGGGTTTGTAGGTTAATTGGCTTCTATAAATTGTCTCTAGTATGTAGATTGCGAAAGCGGGATAACATAGAACTAGTGTACTGGTGATCAATGGCCAGCATGGACTTGAAGGGCCTTTTCCCATGATTTATCTCTAAATGAAACTCTAAAAACAGCATGGAAACAGGCCACTCAGACCACCCATCACCCATTCATACTAATTCCATGTTATACCACATTCACATTCACATCAGGACAATTTACAGAGGCCAATTAACCTACAAACTCAAAGATCTTTGCAATGTAGGAGGAAACCGGATTACCCAGTAGAAACCTATGTGTTCGCAAGGAGAAAACTCCGCACAGATAGCACCGGAAGTGAGAATTGTACTACCAGCTGTGCTACTGGAGAAATGTTGACTTTAAGTTGACTTTGCATAAGTTTAGACCCACAGGAATTGGTTCATTCTGTTTGGAACCTTAAGGGCCTGTCCCACTTGTGCGACATTTAGGCGACAGCCTAAAAAGAGATTGTTGCGTCGTGGTCGGGTTGCGACGTGGGCGTGATGCGTGGTGACGCGTGGTGACGCATGCAATGGCGCGCGGCAACGCATGGTGCTTCCCCAGGGTCGCCCCAGGGTTTTGGAATGTTCAAAATCCTGAGGCGACATTTGGGTGTCTCATCATGTCGTGCGCCCTGTAACACCCTGACGTATGCCGTCCTGTGGGTGACACCCAGTTAGGGTTAGGTTATGGTTGGGGTTAGGGACCACAGATGAGCTGTAAAATATTCTTCCTTCAATGCGTGGATTTTAAACAGTAATATATTAAAATTAATACAATAAAATCAGTTGTGCAAATGAAAAGATGTCTGAGTCGTTCAGTTTTATTTATAGATGTATTGGTCCGCTTCCAGATACAATTACCGTCTCTATAACTTTCACTGGGAGATTCAGTGAGTGTAGAATGAACTCCCCTCTCCCCTGCTTCCCCCCACCCCCGCCTCCCCCATCCCTCCTTCTCCACTCCCCCCACCTTTTCCCCACTCCTCCTCCCCTCCTCTCCCCCCTTCTTCTCTTCCCCCTCTTCCTCCCTTCTCCCCGCTCCACCACTTCCCCTCTTCTCCTCCCCCTTCCTCCTCATATTCCTTCTCCCCCTCTCCCTCCCTTCTTCCATTCTCCAACCCACCCCAATCCATATACTTTCCCCGAATCCTCCCATTTGTGGACCAAAGCCGGTGACAGCTAGATCCCACTAACAGTACTGCACAAAGGCCACCTCATCTGTTTTAGTAACGTTGACTCTGGGATAAATGCAGTGTTTGGGAATAAACAACCCCCACCTTTTTTTACCCCCCCCCCCCCCTCCACCCCTCGCCTTGCTTCAAAATGGGTGGTGGGTATTTAGACATTGTCAATTACATTGACAACATTGCCTGTTCCCAGTTGAAAAGCCCGCTGCCTCTGGGGGTTTGGAGAGACCATTGGAAGAGAGATCTGCCTCTGGGAAAACCCGTGGCCAACAGTTTAGTTCCCATGAGGAGCAGGCAGAACATGAGGGTTCGATTCCAACTCCTGGGGCACCTGGGTCACGTTTAGTTCAGAGATACAGTGCCCTTCGGCCCATCGAGTCCGCACCGACCAGTGATCCCCGCACACTATCCCACACGGGATAGGGACAATTTATACTTATACCATGCCTTCAACCTTCGAGTTTTTGTTTTTCCCCCCCCCAAGGGTTAGGTTTACGGTTACGGTTACAGGTTAGGGCTATGGTTAGGGTTAGGGCTAGGGGTTAGGGTTAGGGGTTAGGGTTAGGTTAGTGTGTAGGTTTGGGATGTGTGTTTGGGTTTCCATCGTATACTCGATAGACGCACAGGTGTGGGATAGTGTGCGCGCGCGCAGAATGGGATCGTGGTCACAAGCTGGGCTACAATGGGGGGGGGCGATGATGGGGAAAATGGAGGATCATCGCGGAGGAGGGAGTGGAGCATGGGGAGAAGGGAGGGAGAGGGGGAGAAGGGGATGTGAGGGTGAGGGGGTGGTGTATTAAGGGTGAGAAGAGTGGGCGGGGAGAAGGGAGGAAGATGGGGGAAGGGAAGAACGGGGGGAGAGGATACAAAGGGCATTTATTATCACATACACCAATTGGTGTAATGAAATTTGACTTGCCATGCAGCACACAGATAAAGATAAGACACAACATTAAATAATTTAACAATAAACATAAAATCATCCCCCCACAATGGTTCCCACTGTGAGAGAAGGCATAAAGTCCAGCCAACATCCCCTTGTGTGGAGAAGGGTAGGGGGAGTGGAGAAGGAGGGATGGAAGTGGACCAATACATCTATAAATAAAACTGAACGACCCAGACATATTTTCATTTGCACAATTGATTTTATTGTATTTATTTTAATATATTAATGTTTAAAATCCATGCATTGAAGGAAGAATATTTTGCAGCCTCAACCCTAACCAGGCATCACCCACATGACAGCATATGTCAGCGTGGTATGTCGTGCAATGACGGTTTTACGGGCGTCAGTCACTGACGCTCCGCAGTCGCCCAAATGTCGCCCAAGTGGGACAGGCCCTTTATGAAATAGCTTACCAAGGCATTCACTCAAACAACAATTTGGGATGGAGAATTAACTTATGCACAGCATCCACAACCCATAAAGAAACTTCAAAAAAAAGTTGTTACATTTTTCTAAATTTTGTTTAGAAGCTTAGTTTTAAGTTTAGACATAAATTATAAATTAGAACACATCGCATAGAACAGTACATAGGAACAGACCCTTCAACCCATAATGTGTATGCTGAACAAAATGCCAAGATAAACTGCACATGCCTGCACGTGATCCATATCCCTCCATTCCCCTGTATATCTATGTAGCTATCTAAACGCCATCATCATATCTGCCCCCACCTCAAGCCCTGGCATGCAAGTGACAAACTTCTTAATACATGTTGATGCATTGGTGTGCTACATGGAACAGGAATGTTTACTTTTCAGCTGCCTTCAGACAACTAAACCATCCTATCAACAATTAGAGAGTGGTACTGAGTTACCATCTACCTCATCGGAGACCCTCAGACTACCTTTATTCGGACTTTACTGAACTCATCTTGCACTATACATTTTTCCCTTTTCCCTTTATCCTGTGTCTGTTCACTGTGGACGGTTCAATTATAATCATATATAGTCTTTCCATTATGGAAAGCGCACATCAAAAAGTTTTTCACTGTATCTTGGTGCACTTGATAATGAACTAATCTAATCTAATCTAATCTAAACTAGGAAATGAAACTGGGAGAATGTAGAATTAGTGTGAATGGGTGACAGTTGGTCGGCATGGGCTTGATGGGCCGAAGGGCCTGTTTCCACGCTGTATCTCCAAACTAGATGAAATTAAACTAAACTAAACTAAACTAAAGGAAGATAAATTAAGATAAACTAAACTTTCTTGGCTGCAGCTTCAATGTAGTTGGACCAGGATAAATTGGTGCTGATATTTACACCTGCGAACTATGATGATCAGAACTGGATTTGATTATTGTTACAGACTTCAATGCTTCAATCAGATTTTGTTTTCCTTGTGTTGCCTCTGTTCCTCCTGTAGATCACTAAATATTTTCGCCCAGGTTTTCTTGGTGAGATAAATAGATAGGTTTAGATTTAGGTTTATTATTGTCACAAGTACCAAGGTAAAGTGAGAAGCTGGGTTTTGCCTGCTATGTTACCAGATCAGATAATACTACACGTAAATACAATCAATTCAAACTACAGTACGGTAAGTAGAGTAAAGGGGAAGATACAATGTACAGAAGATAGTTCTCAGCATTATAAAAGTTCCATATACAAAGTTCTCTATCTGCAATAGGGTGGACGTGAGCTTTTCACTGCACCTCGGTACACGTGACAATAACCTAAATGGAAACTGATACGTGAATCGGACAATAGGCCAGTGCTAAGACAAGAAGTTCGTCGGTGGTTAAGAAGCAAACAAGGCATGAAATGTTTAGCTAATGGTCTGTTTCAAAATGTTGCATGCTCCACATGTATGGTTGGTCAAAGTTCTCTACATTAGCGGTCCATCGCTGAAATGGTCTATTATGACCATGGAGGTCAGAGAAAAGAGGAGAAACACCCTGAAAAATGGGCCGCATGACTGGATTTATTGCCATTGACAATATAAAGCATATTGTGTAAATCAATGAGAGGCCTTGACAGGTTAGACAGTCAGAGCCTCTTCCCCAAAGAAAAGAGTGTATAGATTTAAGGTAAGAATCATAAAGTCATACAGCATGGAAATAGGCCCTTCGGCCCAACTGGCCCACCCCGACCAACATGTCCCATCTATTCTAGTGCTACCCGCCTGCATTTAGCCCATATCCCTTTAAACCTATCCTATCCATGTACCTGTCTAAATGTTTTTTAAACATTGTGATAGTACCTTCCCCAACTACCTCCTTCAGCTCATTCCACATACCTACAACCCTTTGTGTACAAATGTCGCCTCTCAGGTTCCTATTATATAATCCCCCACTCACCTTAAAAAAGGAGCAATGTTTAAAGGAGGTGTCTGGAAGGATTTTGCACAGAGGGTGGTGGGTGCCAGCAAGGCGCTGCCAGGTGGGGTGGTGGAGGCAGCGAAGACAGTGGCATTTAAGAAACATTTGATAGGCACATGGATATGATGGGAATGGAGGGATATGAATCATGTGTCGGCAGATGGGATTAGTTTTTCTTGGCAATACAGTATGTTCAGAATAGACATTGTGGGCTGAAGCACATGTGTTGTACTGTTCAATGTTATATGTTCCATCACTAGTTGCTTGAAGGAAATGGTAATGTGCCATTTTGGATGGGAACAGCTGGACTTGATTTGTGCGATTGTTAAGCCATTTAATAGTCGATCATATTTACCTTTAGACTGTGGAGCTTAGAGATACAGCATGGAAGCAGGCCCTTTGCCACACTGAGTTCATGCTGACAAGCAATTATCCTGTACGCTAGCATTATCCTACACACCAGGGACAATATATAACTTTCCAGAAGCTCATTAACACATGTACGTCTTTGGAGTGTAGGAGGAATCCGGAGCACCGGGAAGAAACCCATGTGGATCACAGGGAGAATGTACAAACTCCATACAGTTAGCACCAGTTATCAGGATCGAACCTGGGTCTTTGGCGCTGTGGCAGCAACTCTACTGATGTGCACCGTGCCACCCTTGACATGGTCGTGGACCAGACCAGATAATGATGACACTCGCTTTCCTCAAATATTCAGCCATGAACTGAATGCATTGGACTGTGTGAGAGCCATCGCTTTTAACAATTTAGTTTAGTTTAGTTGACAGTTACAGCATGAAAACAGGCCCTACAACTCATTGGATCCGCACCTACCAGCGATCCCCATACACTCACACTATCCCACACACTAGGGACAATTTACAATCTTTACCAAAGCCAATTAATCTACAAACCTGCACGTCTTTGGAGTGTGAGAGGAAACCAGAGCACTTGGAGAAAACGCACATGGTCACAGGGAGAACGTACAGACAGCACCCGCAATCTGCATCTAACCCAGGTCTCTGAACCTAACGGCTGTGGTGATCAAGTCATTTGGTATTTTTAAAGCAGAGATTGACAGATTCTTGATTAGTTAGGGTATGAAATGTTATGGGGAGAAGGCAGGGTAATGGGGTTGAGAGGAATAGATAGATCAGCCATGAGTGAATGGCGGAGTAGACTCGATGGGCCAAATGGACTATTTCTGCTCCTATCACTTATGAATATAAACTTGTGAGTCCACTGGTGCATCAATAGACAAGCAAAATTTAACTTGACATCTCCATCGATTACTACATGCTCCTCATTCTCCTGTATAAATGAGGTGTTCACAGGCATCCGGCAGTCCATTACCTTCAGTAAACTAATCAGTGCAATGGCTGTCATTGCCTTTGCCAATGTGTGCAGACCCTTTGGCTGGTCTCCAAGGATGTTCTGCCAAGAGGCTCAGATGGGATGGGCTCTCAGCCACAGGACTTTACATTCAATGGGTTCAGGAGTCAACACCCCTCTCGTTTCTCCCGTGGAGCTGACTGGCATGAGTTAAATAATTTGTGGCATGTGATTACCAACAGCTGCAACTGGGAGAGTGATGGTCGCCTGTTTTTGGCAATGAATGAGTTTCATTATTAATCTGCTAATTTTCTAACTGCAGACATCTGTGACATTTTAATCTGTTATTTAGCTAATCATTAGTTAAATATATTATAACCAATAACTGCATTTTTTCCCTCACTACGCTCAAATTAATGTTGTACTAATGAGACACAGAAGAAGTAAATAAAACAGTCTCTGAATAATTTGGTTGTCCAATGTGAAATAGGAAGGCCTATTCCACCAATAGAGTCATAGAATGATAAAGTGTGGAAACAGGCTCTTCGGCCCAACTTGCCCACACTGGCCAATATGTCCCAAATACATTAGTCCCACCTGCCCGTATCCCTCCAAACCTGTCCTATCTATCATGTATCTGTCCAACTATTTCTTACATGTTGGGATAGTCCCTGCCTCAACTACCTTCTTTGGCAACTCGTTCCATACCCCCACCACCCTTTGTGTGAAAAAGTTACCCCTCAGATTCCTATTAAATCCTTTCCCCTTCACCTTAAACCTGTGTCCTCTTGTCCTTGAATCGCCTACTCTGGGCAAGAGACTCTGTGCATCTACCCGAACTATTCCTCTCTTGATTTTATACACCTCTATAAGATTACACCTCATCCTCCCGCGCTCCAAGGAATAGAGGAATACTACCTTTAAACTCTGGGAAAACAGATCAGTTCATTTCAGTTTTAGTTTATTGTCATATGTAAGCGGAAAGGCAATACATGATTCCAATCAAAGACATTTACAGTAGTATTTTCTGATTTGTCACAAGGAACTGCAGATGCTGCCTTACAGCTCCAGAGACCGGGTTCAATCCTGACTATGGATGCTGTTTGGACGGAGTTGGTACGTTCTCCCTGTGACCGCGTGGGTTTTATCTGGGTGCTCCGGTTTCCAGGTAAAGGTTTGTAGGTTAACTGGTTCCGGTTAAAAAAAAAGTAAATTGTCCCTAGTGTGTAGGATAGAGCTGGTGTGCAGGAATCGCTGGTCAGCACGGACTGGGTGGGCTAAAGGACCTGTTTCCGCTCTGTATCTCTAAAATCTAAAAGTTTAAAGATGTTGGAGCTACCAATTGGTTAAACTACCGTATTAACTGTTTGGGTAGTGTCACCGAAGATGAATTTTTATCTCATTCATAGAGGGGGGGATATTATTTGAAAATTACGAATTCAATTACTTAAAATTGGGAATTCAATGTTTATATCGTTGAGTTGTAAGCTACCCAAGCAGAATATGAGTTGCTGTTCTGATTTTGAATTTACTTTAGCCTAAAGTCTAAAGATACAGAGTGCATTAGAATACAGATACAGTAGACCCTTAGACTGACCGAGTCCATGCCGACCAGAGATCACCCTGTACACTAGCGCTACCCTACACAGTAGGATTAATTTACTATTTTTACCAAAGCCAATTAAACTGCAAACCTGTACGTCTTTGGGAGCGTGGGAGCAAACCGGAGCACCCAGCGAAAATCATGCGGTCACAGGGAGGACGTACAAACTCTGCACAGACAGCATCCATAGTCAAAAGTCCAGAGTGTTTCAAAGGTATATGTACCAAACAGAACAATAAAATGCTTACTTGCAGCAGCATAACAGAAACTCTACTGCTGTGCCAACGGCCCACCTTCTAGTACTGTAGAACCTTGAAATCCGCAGACATAAACTTCCCTGAATGTTACAGGGATATAGATTAAAAATAAATTTCTCCCATCAGCAGTCATTCAGCGATTTTGAGCTCAATTCCCACACCTTTCTGCATGAATGGCTAATAAAATCCCAAATGAGAATCATACCTGGGCCATTATTAATCTTATTTCTCTATTATGACTGATCTAAGCAACATCTCCTCAAGGCATGCCTACATTGGGAAAAGTTCTCTGAAAAGTTCCCCGACCCAAAACGTCACCTATCCCTGTTCTCCAGAGATGTTGCCTGACCCGTTGGGTTACTCCAGCACTTATAGAATCATAGAAACAGAGAAAACCTTTGAGCCAGCACTGCCATTCAATATGATCATGGCTGATCATCCAATATCAGTACCCCGTTCCTGCAACCTCCCCATATCCCTTCATTGCATTAGTCCTAAGAACTATATCAAACTCTCTCTTGAATACATCCAGCGACTTGGGCTCCACTGCTTTCTGTTGCAGAAAATTCCAAAGATTCACAACTCTCTGGATGAAAACGTTTTTCGTCATCTCAGTCCTAAATCGCCTGCCCCTTATTCTTAAACTGTGACCCCTTGGTTCTGGACTCCCCCAACATCGGGAACATTTTTCCTGCATCTAGCCTGTCAAATCCCTTAAGAATTGTATATGTTTGTATAAGATCCACTCTAATCCTTCTAAATTCCAGTGAATATAAGCCCAGTCGATCCATTCTTTCAATAGACAATAGACAATAGAAAATAGACAATAGAAAATATACAATAGACAATAGGTGCAGGAGTAGGCCATTTGGCCCTTCGAGCCAGCACCGCCGTTCAATGTGATCATGGCTGATCATCCCCAATCAGTACCCCGTTCCAGCCTTCTCCCCATATCCCCTGACTCCGCTATTTTTAAGAGCCCTATCTAGCTCTCTTGAAAGCATCCAGAGAACCTGCCTCCACCACCCTCTGAGGCAGAGAATTCTACAGATTCACCACTCTCTGTGAGAAAAAGTGTTTCCTCGTCTCTGTTCTAAATGGCTTACTCCTTGTTCTTAAACTGTGGCCCCTGGTTCTGGACTCCCCCAACATCGGGAACATGTTTCCTGCCTCCAGCGTGTCCAAGCCCTTAACAATCTTATATGTTTCAATGAGATATCCTCTCATCCTTCTAAACTCCAGAGTGCACAAGCCCAGCTGCTCCATTCTCTCAGCATATGACAGTCCCGCCATCCTGTGAATTGACCTTGTAAACCTACACTGCACTCCCTGAATAGCAAGAATGTCCTTCCACAAATTAGGGGACCAAAACTGCACACAATACTCCAGGTGTGGTCTCACTAGGGCTCTGTACAACTGCAGAAGGACCCCTTTGCTCATACCTTTCATTATTCCTGTATGTCAATCCTGCCATCCCGGGAATTAAGCTGGTTAACATATGCTGCACTCCCTCAATAGCAAGATTGAGAATTCTTCTCACACTGCCACCCAGGATTGTGTCATCTACAAACTTGGAGATGTTATGTTTAATTCCACTTTGTGTCCTTTTACGTGAACCAGCATCTGCAGTTCCTTGTTTGTCCATCATTGATCTGTTTAATAGCCCTGTCTTACGGTACGAGTTCATTCCAAGAGCTCTCCCGAGTTAAAACAAAATCAAATTCGTGGTAAGCATGGAGAATGAACGTAGCGGGTACGTCAGAGCTCGGGGACGTCTATTAGCGGTTCGTAACGCTAATGGCAGGTACTCAGGAAGACTCGCTAATGGCAGGTAAGCACGGGAAGACTCGTGAAGATTTTTCAACACGTTGAAAAATGTCCACGAGAGCCCCGAGTACCGACGAGTGGCCATTACCGTAAATCTCCGAGTTCGAATCAGGGCAAACTCGGGAGAGCTCTTGGATTGAACTCGTACCGTGGGACAGGACTTTAAGGCAGGTACATTTGTTCAAAAAGGTTTAGAGGGATATGGTCCAAATGTGGGACATGTGTAAAAGATAGACACAAAGTGCAGGAGTAACCCAGCAGATCAGGCATTATCTCGGGGAAAAAAGGGTGGGTGACATTTCACGTTGGGACCCTTCTTCAGACTAGTATAGAAAGGACATGGGCAAGCTGGTCTGAATGGGCTGTTTCCATGCTGTATAACTCTAGAACATATATTAAGTAACCTTGCAGAGATCCAGAGGAATCCAACAAAGCTTCCAGCTTCAATTCGTTGCACATCTTTTTTATCAAACAAGGTTTCCGGTGTTCATTTGCTGAGCAGTGCTTGGTGTGTCACTGGACCCAAAAGTATATTTTTGATTGATTGATGGTTTGGGGATTGAATGACACAAGACTATTTCCTCTGGTTGGACCTCAGTTATGAGGGTTCATGAATTTGCAATTGTCACTGAGTGAATGAAGAATGAGACTTGCAGAATTGTCTTTGTCGAGGATGTGAATGTTTTTGCCACTGGGAATAGTTGAGGCGGAAAACATTCTAATTTCTATTGGAAATCAAATGTCTATGATGCAAAGGAACGTAGAGGAGGAACATGGGGGGAGGGGGGGGAAGAGAGTAGTGTTCTGACATTAGTTATGATTCCTCTATAGCAAGAACCAGGGTGTCACAGTGGCAGAGCGATAGAGTTGCTGCCTTACAGCGCCAGAGACCCGGGTTCGATCCTGACTAAGCATGCTGCCTGTACGGAGTTTGTACATTCTCTCTGTAACCCGGTGAGTTTTCTCCGGATGCTCTGGTTTCCTCCCATATTCTAAAAACTTTTAGATTTGTAGGTTAATTGGCTTCTATAAACTGCCCGTAGTATGTAAGTTACAAATAATGTACTGGTGATTGTTGGTCGACATGGATTCGGTAGACCAAAGGGCCTGTTTCCACACTTTATCTATAAACAACTTATTAACTTATTAACAACTTCTCTTTTGAGAAGCAAGGATAGAGAAGAATTACAGTGGCTTGCAAAAGTTTTCATACCGCTTGAACTTTTCCACATTTTGTCACGTTACAACCACAAACGTAAATGTATTTTATTTGGATTTTATGTGATAGACCAACACAAAGTTGGGCATAATTGTGAAGTGGAAGGAAAATTATACATGGTTTTCAAATTTTATTACAAATAAAAAACTGAAAAGTGTGGCGTGCAAAAGTATTCAGCCCCCCTGAGTCAATACTTTGTAGAACCACCTTTCGCTGCAATTACAGCTGCAAGTCTTTTGGGGTATATCTGTACCAGCTTTGCACATCTAGAGACTGAAATTGTTGCCCATTCTTCATTGCAAAATAGTCAAGCTCAGTCAGATTGGATGGAGGGGGGGGGGGGGGGGGGGGGGGGGGAGCGGGGGGGTCTGTGAACAGCAATGTTCCAGTCTTGCCAGAGATTCTCAATTGGATTTAGGTCTGGACTTTGACTGGGCCATTCTAACACATGAATATGCTTTGATCCAAACCATTCCATTGTAGCTCTGGTATGGTTTTAGGGTCGTTGTCCTGACTGGAAGGTGAACCTCCGCCCCAATCTCAAGTCTTTTGCAGACTCTAACATGTTTTCTTCCAAGATTGCCCTGTATTTGGCTCCAACTATCTTCCATCTAAACTCTGACCAGCTTCCCTGTCCCTGCTGAAGAAAAGCATCCCCACAGCATGATGCTGCCACCACCATGTTTCACAGTGGGGATGATGTCTTCAGGGTGATGTGCAGTGTTAGTTTTCTGCCACACATAGCATTTTGCATTTAGGCCAAAAACTTCAATTTTTGTCTCATCAGACCAGAGCACCTTCCTCCACATGTTTGCTGTGTCCCCCACATGGCTTGTGGCAAACTGCAAATGGGACTTCTTAAGGCTTTGTTTCAACAATGGCTTTCTTCTTGCCACTCTTCCATAAAGGCCCGATTTGTGGAGTGCACGACTAATGGTTGTCCTGTGGACAGATTCTCCCACCTGAGCTGTGGATCTCTGCAGCTCCTCCAGAGTTACCATGGGCTGCTTCTCTGATCAATGCTCTCCTTGCCCGGCCTGTCAGTTTAGGTGGACGGCCATGTCTTGGTAGGTTTGCAGTTGTGCCATACTCTTTCCATTTTCGGATGATGGATTGAACAGTGCTCCGTGAGATGTTCAAAGCTTGGGACATTTTTTTATAACCTAACCCTGCTTTAAACTTCTCCATAACTTTATCCCTTACCTGTCAGGTGTGTTCCTTGGGCTTCATGATGCTGTTTGTTCACTAATGTTCTCTAACAAACCTCTGAGGCCTTCTTCTTCTTCTTCTTCTTATAGGATTCCGGCAGTGTAGACGCTGCTAAGCGTATTACTGCCCTCCACAGGTCAAAATTTGAACTAAATTCTTACATACAGTCCTGTAACATGCAGGAATTGAAGAACAGCCCTGGATATCAGCTGATGTTTCTCACTGTGCCCAAACAAAGAAAAAACAGAAAAAGCCTCAACTCCAAGTCCTGTCAGTCTAGCAAACAATGCCTTTCTTGCTACCCTATACTTTTTACATTCTAGGAAAACATGCTTAACTGTCTCCTTACTTCCACATTCACACAAGCCAGAAACATGTTTCCCTACAATGCACAAACAGTAATTTAACCCACAATGTCCCAACCTCAATCTACACAGTCTAACTGAGTCCCTACGGGACAGAGATGTAACAGAAACATATTTTTCTAACTTCAGCTTGTACCGAAAAGTAGTTGTCTACCCCCGACTTCCTTTTCTCCCATCCTCTCTGCCATTCTTTTGTTAAGCCCTCTTTAATTATTTCTCTCAGTTCCACTCTCCCCAATAATACATGGATAATAATTTCTCTTCTTAAACTCTCCTTTGCTATGGAGGTCCACCTGCTCATTCCCCCTCACCCCAGCATGCCCGGGAACCCAGCAAAACGTGATGTTACACACAAACCCAATTCTAGAAAACACACTCAAGATTTCATTTAGAATGTCAGGACGAGCGTTTTAGATTTTCCCTACTCTTAAAGTTTCAAGAGCAGCTGCAGAATCAGAACAAATAATGACTTCTCTAAAACTGGCTTCCTCAATCCACCATAGAGCCCATTGAAATTGCCATTAATTCAGTCGTGAGAACAGAGCTTCCATCAGAAATGCGTCGGCCAATCTTCAACCCAAGCTGCTCCACATACACGCCAAACCCAGCTCTCCCACTAACTGGATCTTTAGATCCATCTGTTAAAAACAATCAAAGTGCTCTCACTGATTGAATTAAGATATTCCACTATTCTTGGAGTCACCTCGCGCTTATCTTTTTCCTGAAGAAAAGCAAGCTCAATAAACAGTTCCAGGAAGAACCCAATAAGGCACAGGTAACCATATTGTATGCTCTATAATACCCCCTTGTTCCAAACCCAGCTTTCCTAGCCCACTGATTTATAATGACAAAAAAATGTGTTATATTTGTTACGATTCATCAACCTCTTGCAAACAAACACCTTGCTGGGAAAGGTATCATTACACCCACAAAGTTTAGCCCAGTAATGTAACCCTAGCTTAATGCGCCTTAACCATAAGGGCATTTCTCCCATTTCAACAATAGGGCAGGGGGACTGGGGAAGTTCCTGAAGGCTCCACAGCAAAGCCTCAAAGCCTTTGCCTGCAACACATCTAGCCTAGCCAGAACAGTTTTTTAGACGCAGAGACCCATACACAAACACACCCGTAGTCAAGAGAAGATCTGATCATGGCCTGATAAATTAGCAGCATTGTCTCCCTGTCAAGCCCCCCACTCACACCCAACCAGACTTCTCATAACATTCAGAACTTTTTCACATTTCAACACAATTTTACCCACATGCACAGCCCAAGTCATACGCTCTTCAAAACAAAACACCCAAAAAACTTAAAAAACCTTTACCTTCTCCAATAGAGACCCATTACATATACAACCCTATCTTAGGTAACTTTCTTTTAAAACCAAATACCATATAATTTAGTCTTAGAGGCAGAGATTTTAAAGCCCCATGTGTTCCCCCATTCCTCTACAGACACTAACACTCTTTGAATCTGTTTTAAAACAAACTCATACATTACGACCTCTTTTCCAGATGGCCCCGTCATCTGCAAACAAAGACAGACCAAATCCTCTCTCTAATTTACAAATATGTCATTTTATCATGATATTAAATAAAACTGGACTGATAACACTTTCCCTGCGGGGTTCCATTCTCTATCTCTACAGTCTCTGATGTGACACTACCAACCATAACTTTCTTGTATTGTTCTATTCAATAGAAAATCCTTAATCCAGTTGAAACATTCGTCCCCTGACTCCCCAAGTCAAAAATTTTAATCATTAATCCCTCCTTCCACAAAGAATCATATGCCTTCTCAATATCAAGGAATACACTCACTACTATTTCCTTGCTTCTAAATGCCCTTTTAATATCCTGATCCAAAACTGATACAGACTCCATTGTAGACCTTCCATTCCTAAAACCATTCTGTACATCCAACAAATAATCCTCTAGTTTCTAAAAAAATAAACTAGTCTGTTGGTTACCATCCTCTCCATAATTTTACAGAGCACTGCTGTGAGTGCGCTATAGGTCGATAAGAGCTAGGGTTCAGATGCCTCTTTGCCCGGCTTTTAAAATAGGGACCACGACTGCATGTTTCCATTCCCTTTGGCAAATAACCCTCTGCCCACACAGTATTAAACAAAGCTAAGATTTCATCAAGTACAATATCATCCAGATGTTTAAATAACTCATACGAAAACCTATCTCTCCCCGGGGAGGTATTTGCCCCGGTCATAATTGCATCCTTCAACTCTTTTATGGTAAAAAACAGATTAAAGGTTTTATCATTTTCTAAACTCCTCTCCAGCTTCACTGAAATTAACTGCCATCAGCTCGATTCTCTTTCTACACCTCTCCACTCCCATGCTCTCTGATCTAGCACTGCTTGAAAACTGTCAAACACACATGTCTGCTTTTTCCCTATTGGAAACTGCTACCACCTCACTCCTTCTGCAACATGGTAAACAAACTCCTTTTATATACTCCTGACATTCTACGCACAGCTGACCACAAATGCCTTACTGGAGTTTTCAGGGCCTAACGTTACCACAAAACTTCCTCCAACTATTCCTCTTTGCATCCTTTACAACTCGTCTTGCTACTGCCCTTAAGCCGTCTTGTACTCCATTGCATTGACCACAATTGGATACTTTCTTAATTTTCGATAGGCTATATTCCTGTTCCTTACAGCTTCATCACATTCTTTATTCCACCAAGGAACAGACATAACATAAGGGATCTAGGTTCCTGCTTCACAGGAATAGTACAACAAGCTGCCTCATGAATCATGAGACTAATAGAAGTATTCCAACTATCTACAGAACCCTCACTATTAACCTCTCCAACTAAACTTTGAGCCTTCTCATTGGAATTTATCCCATTTGGCCTGAGAAAAGTTATATCTAGGAATTTTCTTTTCCACTTCTCTCCTCAAATCCCATACCAAACCTACATAAATTGGATAATGATCACTACCCAGTGTATATCTATCCATTACATCCCATTCACCCATTCTTGCTAAGTTAGATGAAGCAATTGATAAATCTATTGTGACTGCAGGTGTTTCTCACAATATTATACCTAGACGGCCTTCCATCATTTAACAATACCAACTTATACTTATCTAGAAATTCTTCAACAATAACACCATTTTTATTCCCTATGATCACTACCCCATAAAGGTATTATGTGCATTAAAATCCCCAATCCAATATAACGGGACACCTTTACCTTCTCCATTATCTCATCAAAAATCTGACAATATCAAGGGTTGACAGGGGTTATAATAATTTATCACAGTAATAGAATTCTGACTGCTCCAAACCTCCACAGCCAAAACCTCAAGATTAGAATTAATGTCAACTTTCCTATACTGCAACCAGTCATAACAAAAGTTGCACAACCCCCACCTGATCTATCAGACCTATCTAATCGCACACAATCATAACCTGGATTACAAAATCTAGACAGGACTTTAAACCATGTCTCTTGGATACATATTAATTGTGGTGCTTCTTTAAATTCATCAACAAATCTCTTTAATTCTTGACCATTTCCAATCAGGCTCCGGGCATTCCATTGAAGTATATAAAACATTATGATGTTAATGAGGATCATCATCATCCACATTACTGACATACTCCATACTGCTATGCTCTCGACAACTGTGACCTCTCCATACACTGACTCTCCGTCATGTATTGATGCAACTTTTCTGGCAACTGCTTTACACTAAGGAACCTTTCAGCTGCCCCCACCACTAACCTGAGGATATCTGACGGTTAGCTGCTTTCTTAGCTCCTACCAACACATCAGAAACAAAAGACAGAAATGACTCCTTATTAAAAATCAACATGTCAGATGGAAAAGCCGATGGCAAGTTTGGCACAAGTGATCTGGCTTCCTAGCACCACTCTAGTCCCAGCGCTCACATCTCCGCATTCTCCAGCCACTCTTTGGAACTGCCTCTGCATATGACACATTGTTCTGATCCTTCACTTCCATGCACACGCTTCGCCTGAACAACACGCTCACACATGAAACCATGCTGCATGATCCCCATCACAGTTTGGGCACTTAGGATCCTCTGCCTTGAATTTGACATGTATTGCATGATCTCCACCGCACTTTGCGCACTTTCTTCTTACCCCGACAAGACCAGCAACATGTCCAAACCTCTGACAGTTATAGCAGCGCAACGGAGGTTTAATGTACTCCCTCACTTGATACGCCATACTCCCAAGAAACACTCTCTGAGGCAGTAATCCATCATTTGAACATAAGCAGGACCGGCGGGTCCCCGACTCCATTCCTACTCTTAAATCTCACAACATCAGTTTCCTGGGGCCCCCTTAACGTTTTTCTAAATCTCCTTCTCAGACAAGCACAGCATACATCCCATACACCACTCCCTTTATTCCTGCTGTCTTCCTCTAGGGACCAAAACTCTCCACCTTGACCACCAATTTCCCCACACCCCTAGCATCATTAAACTGCTTTCTGTCTTTGCAACAAACTCTTAACATCCCATTATACAGAATCTTGGCCTGAAAAATCCATGCCTATCTGACTCTCCAAAGCAGTGGTAATTTTTAATGGATTCACATGCTCTAAAATCCTGCATCTCCTTGATTTGCTCCTTTAAACTTTAAACAGCACGACAAATTCTTCAATACTTCTAATTCTCCTAACTATTTATTTCCGTCATCTTCTGACATTCGGGTCTTTCGCTTGATGCCTCTCTCTTAGATCCCCCCTTTTCCTTCCCTACAATCTGCCAAACCCACCACCCTTAGCCCCACCATTTCCCTGAAGCCATGGGCCTCTAGAACCCCTCCTTACTTAACACTAATCTAATTCTACTAATACTAAACCTACTACTAATGAAAGTAATAGGAAGAAAAAACATCCACCCTCCAACTCGCAGCTCTTGCTGTCTCTCCCGAACACTCCTCAACCTATGAGGCCTTCACAGAACAGCTGTATTTATACTGAGATTAGATTACACACAAGTGGACTCTATTTACTAATTAGGTGATTTCTGAAGGCAATTGGTTGCACTGGATTTTATTTAGGGGTATCAGAGTAGCTGGGGCTGAATCCTTTTGCACGCCACACTTTTCAGTTTTTTATTTGTAAAAATTGTATCATTTTCCTTACACTTCACAATTATGCGCCACTTTGTGTTGGTCTATCACATAAAATCCCAATAAAATACATTTACGTTTGTGGTTGTAACGTGACAAAATGTGGAAAAGTTCAAGGGGTATGAAAACTTTTGCAAGCCACTGTACATTTCATGTTTTTCTTCATTCCTTACAATGCTATATATGACAGTGATCACAACTTCTACTGAAGTGTGGATGGCCATTGGTTCGCTAAAAGCTCATCCGCCCTTTGACTGGTCTTGTTTTTGGTCCTGCTGGGGGTCCACAACCCCCTCCTCACCGAGGAAACCAGGTGGGGGAGATGGTTTAGTTGCCGACTATCCGACCATGGAGCAGGTAGCACGGGATTACATGGTACCCGTGGCGGGGGGGAACTCGACCTAAACAAAACTAAACTAAACCGAGCAAAGATGGGATAAATGTCTCCCTTTGTGCTATAAACCTTTGATATTTTATTCCTGTTTTATGCCTGAGCAGATATAATCTTTGGCTAAGCAAAACAAAGAACGTGATTGTTAATCATTTTCCATGTGTTCAAGTTGCTACAAAGCATTTTACAGACAATTATTCTTGGAATGCATTTGCGGCTTTTACAGATGTAAAACAGTTGTGAACTAACAATTACATTTAAAATGTTTGACAGAGTGGATGCAAAGAAAATATTTTTGTTAGTGGTAAAATTAAAATCCACAGGAAAGAAATTTAAGCAATTCCCAAATGCATCCAATTAGTCACATGCCGATGGTGTAACACAGAAGATGGCAAAAACTATGTAAGTTTTAGTAAGCAGGGTATTCTCCAATCACCCCCCTATTGCGAACAACAGGATGTTGTCTGTGGAACACCAACAGCCGCATCCGTAGGTTTGCTGCCTTACAGTGCCAGAGACCAGAGTTCGATCCTGACTATGGGTGCTATCTGTATGGAGTGTGTACATTCTCCCTATGACTGCATGGGTTTTCTCCCGGTGCTCCCACACTCCAAAGACGTACAGGTTTGTGGGTTAATTGGTTTTGGTAAAATTGTAAATTGTCTCTTGTGTGTAGCATAGTGCTAGTGTATGGGGTGATCGTTGGTTGACACAGTGGACTAAAGAGCCTGTTTCCACACTGTATCTTTGAAGTCTAGTCTAATTGATGCATTACAAAGTTAAGAACTATATTCTCCACTCTGTACCTTCCCCTTTGCTCTTCCTATTATATTTGAGTTTGACAATTGTATTTATGTGTATATTATCTGATCTGATTTGATAGCATACAATAAAAACATTCTCACTGCACCTCTCATTCTACAATGTGACAGAAATAAACCTAAACTTGTAAATGCTTTAAAAGAGTTATATTATCCATCCTATATAGTTTATTGCAACTTTGTGATATGTGCAACTAACATTGTTAAAAGCTGTGGTGGTGACAATATGTTAAGCAGCTTAATGAAATCTACAATGATTTGTCATGTGACAGGAAGGACATGTCACGTGACTGGAAGTTGCATGATTGTGAGCAAAGATCCTATAGTGTGAGCATAAAGGATGTTGCTGTTGATGGAGAAGACTTCACACTTGGACTGGGATTGTATTTAGGGGAGTTTCAAGGAGCTAGTTATCTACATTCCATGCTTTCCTAGAAGTGGAGACTCTGACACGTCCTCTAACCTCATCAGGTGCTCCTGATGTGGCTCCCTTTACATGGGGGCGCCAAGCTTAGGCTGGGCGACCATTTCACTTGTGCTCGGTCCACCATAGTCTGTTGAATCTCCTGATTGCTAACAATTTTAACTCCACTTCCCATTCCCACACTGACCTCTCTGCCCTGGGCCTCCTCTATTGCCAGAGTTAGGCACAGGCAAACTGAAGGAACAGCATATCATATTCTGCTTGGGTCACTTCCAACACAGTAGTATGAATTCTCCAATTTTAGGCAACTAACCTAATTTTAGGCATCTTCCCCAGCCAACAATGGACAATTATGGGCTCCACCCTTCCTGAGGTCATCTGTTGCTGGCCCTGCTTTGTTCTGGTCTTCTCTCACTTTCAGACTGGAGAAGGTTTCTGACCCAAAATGTCACCTGATCCTTTTCTCCGGGGATGCTGCCTGACCCACTGAGTTACTCCAACATTTTGTGTCTATCTACATCCATCAGAAGATGGTCCTCCTGTGGTGGGAGCTTCAGCAGATGTAGATGATATCTCAGTACTTTGGCACCACGTGGCTTACCAAGCAACTGCTGATACTGTGTAATCACATCCGGCTTCAGGTAGGTCATTTGTGGCTGATGGGGATTACGAAAGTGGTGAAAGGGCAACGCTTCAATTGCATAAAATTAAAAGCAAAAGCAAAGGTCAGAGGAAAGAATGTAGAGAGGAACTAACTGAGGCCCAGAGAGAGAGAGAGAGAGCGCATTATAGTTGGCACAGATCCAGTTTGCTGACATTTTACACTCATTAAGGTGAGGAATGATTGTGGTGGGTAATTGTTAATTATTTTGTTTTATGAATATATTTTATTCATATCTAATGTTGTGTAGGGGTTCATTGTGTGCTTATTAAGGTGAAGTATGGTAGCATCAAGCGTGTGCGTGTGTGTGTGTGTGTTCACACGTATGTATCTGTGTCCCACTTTCCACGCACCCCACTCCTCGGTCAAGTGTAACACAGACTAAAGCTCTTCAAATTCTGAATCGCAGTCATGACAATTCACATGGAGTTCATGGTGATATCCAGGTTCTTTAAATTTCCATCATCTGTGGATCATGGGTAACCCTCGGGATCCTGATATGTGAGGGTTCAACCTCCAACACTTGTTCTTTCTCCACCCAACACATCCCAAGTGATTCTTTCCAAAGTGTGTCTCGATTGGAGATTGGTAATTTCATTGCTCTGACTTTAGACTTTATATTAGACTTTTGCGATACAGTGCAGAAACCGGCCCATGGCCCACCAAGTCCACACCCACCAGCGATCAACCCTAACACTATCCGACGCACTATGGACAATTTACAATTTTTGCCAAAGCCAAATTAACCTACAAACCTGTGCATCTTTGAAGTGTGGGAGGAAACCCGAGCACACGGAGAAAACCCATGTGGTCACAGGGAGAACGTACACACTCCATACAGATAGCACCCATAGTTACGATCAAACCTGGATCTCTGGCGCTGTAAGGCAGTAACTGCAAGGCAGAGTGTTTTCAAATTCATTTCACTTGTTACCAACAAACTGTGATCAGTGTTCCTCACATTCTCAGTTGGTTCACAGCGAGTGAGGGTCAATTTTATTTCTCTGCCGTCTGTTTGCCACTTAGTCAGATAGCCCTAAGATAGCATGACTTCTCAAATTGCTAAAGTGCTTAGTCATTTTTGCTGGGGAACAAAGAAAGAAACCATATGTTCGGCGTAGTTTAGTTTATTATTGTCACATGTGCCGATGAAAAGTGAAAAGCTTTTTTGTTTTGTGCTATCCAGTCAAGACTATACAAGACTATAATCAAGCTGTCTACTGCTGTGTGTACCGAGCTTTATTGAAAAGCTTTTGTAGCATGCTAACCAGTGTACAGATACAGGATAAAGAGAATAAAGTTTAATGCAAAATAAAGATAGTCCGAGCATCTCCAATGAGGTAGATGGGAAGTCAGGATTACTCTCAAGTTGGTGATTGGATGGTTCAGTTGCCTGATAACAGCTGTGAAGAAACTGTCCCTGAATTTGGTGGTGTGCGTCTTCTCACTTCTGTACCTCTTTGCGGGTCAACTGCACCTCTTGCTTTGTTGTGTGCATTTACCAAAGGATTTAGGATGGAGGTGGAGAATTTTCGATTTACATGGTGCCTTTCACAACCATTAGACTTCATTCAGCATGCTATTTCCGTGAGGTACGTTCATATACGGGCAAGTTTAGTTTAGCGTGTTTCCATGCTCTATCTTTAAACTAGTCTCTAATTCAGTTAAATCTAGTTTAGTTTTGAGACACAGCATGGAAACAGGCCCTTCTGCACTCCGTGTCCACACCGGCCAGTGATCCCCATGCACTAACACCATCCTACTCACTGGGGACAATTTCTAATTTTTACCGAAGCCAAATTTACCGACATACCTGTACGTCTTTGGGGTGTGGGAGAACACCAGAGCAACCAAGGAAAATCCACGTGGTCACGGGGAGAACATGCAAACTTCTGGTGCTGTTAGACAGCAACTCTACCGCTGCGCCACCGTGGGAGCCTAGCCTTGACCCTGGGTGGAAATATGGCCCTGAAACCGTAACACAGTAAAATAGGCTTCCTTTCCACATGAATTAAATACATTCATCAGATGTAATCATCTAATACCACCATCATTCAGTTTAATGAGTTCAACATCATGATGAAGCTGAAATTATTTATGATAACTATAAAAGTGTAATGTAACTACATTCTTTGTTCGCACTACTGCAATCTGAAAAGAGAGTCAGCTTATCATGAGGGCATTTTAGAAAACATTAAAACTCTAGTTTATCCAACAAACCTATTCTGCCATTTATTCTGCTTTATGATGACCAGTTATTCTTCCTTGTAATTTCCAGGCACTTTCCACTAAACTCAACTATTCCAGATCTCCTGCTATGTCAAATGGCATTCCTCCAGACGTTTGCTGGCATTCCTCCAGACGTTTGCTAGCTATCTCCAAATTGGTACCCTACCCTTCACCCTGATTTTGCTAATCCACATTGGCCCCAGAAATTGGTTACATGAGAAAGATCAACCTCGTAGAATGTAGAACATTGGACAGGACAGTGTGTAGGAAAGAACTGCAGATTCTGATATAAATTGAAGGTAGACACAAAATGCTGGAATAACTCAGCGGGACAGTCAGCATCTCTGGAGAGAAGGAATGGGTGACGTTTCGGGTCGAGATCCTTCTTCAGATTTCACCCATTCCTTCTCTCCAGAGATGCTGCCTGTCCCGCTGAGTTACTCAGCATTTTGTGTCTTCCATGGGACAGTACAGCACTGGAACAGGCTATTTAGCCCACAATGTCTTTGATTCAATTATTGTCACATGTACCTAGGGACAGTGCAATGCTTTCCTTTGCATACAACCTGATTAGGTCATACTGCAGTCCTTGCATAGGCAGTACAGAGGAGTCACCACTTTTCTGGTGCGGACAAAGTTAGAAAAAGTTAATGAAACAGTTTTATTTTCTGCTCGCACTGACAAAGCAGGTCTGCCACCACATGTGGCTGCAGGTGACCCCCTCCTTCATTCTCGGCTGCCTTTCACAAGCCTGAACATGATGCTATCACCAACACTTATCTGCATGCATTTTATCCATATCCCTCCGTTCCCTGCATACCCATGTGCTCATCCCAAAATTCCCTTAAATCTCACTATTGTATCTGCCTCTACCACCCATGTTTCAGGCACTCACCACTCTCTGTGTAAAATACTTGCCCTGCATATCTCCTTTAAACTTTGCACCTCTCATCTTAAAGTTATTATGCCTTCCAGTTTTTGAACTTTCCATCCTGTGTATAAGTTCAGGAATCTACCCTATATATGCCTCTCATTCATTATATATGATATGATATACGTATATCAGGTCTCCCTGCAACCTCTGGCATTCCAGAGAATACTAACCAAGTCTGTGCAACTTCTCCTAGTAGCAAATACCCTCTAACACAGGCAACATTCTGGTAAACCTTATCTGCATCCTTTCCAAAGCCTCCACATCTATCCTGTAATGAGCCAATTACTTTGGACTTTACTTTAGACTTTGGAGAGATACAGTGCAGAAACAAGTCCTTCGGCCCACTGGGTCCGCGCCGACCAGCGATCACCCCATGCACCGAACTATCGGAAACACGAACGACAATTCACAATTAACACAAAAGGTAATTAACCTAAAAATCTGCATGTCTGCAGGGAGAGTGGCAACAATTGTAACTAGGTGAGAGATGCAAGGAATTGCAATTGATGGTTTACTCTCTGGAGGGCATAGAGTTCCTCTAGTGCTCAGCGTATCAGGCAGCATCTGTATAGGGAATAGACAAGTGATGTTTCAGGTTAATTGTCGTCTGTATATTGCCCCGAGTGTGGATGAGTAAGTGGTTCTTACATAGAACAAGTGTGAATGGATGATCAACAGTCGGCGTGGACACGAAGGCAGAAGAGCGTGTTTCCATGCTCTATCTCTAAACTAGTCTCTAAATCAGTTGCATCTAGTTTAGTTTAGAGATACAAAATGTGGAAACCTGCCCTTTGGCCCACAGAGTCCGTGCCGACCAGCAATCCCCACAGACTAAAGCTATCCTACGCACGTTAGGGACAATTTACAATTATACCAAGCCAATTAGCCTACAAACCTGTACATCTTTGCAATGTTGGGGGGGAACCAGAGATCCTGGAGAAAACCCACGCAGGACACAGGGAGAACATCCAGACTCTGTACAGACAAGCACCCGTAGTCAGGATCATACCTGTGCCCCTGGCCCTGTAAGGCAGCCACTCTATAGCTGCGCCACCGTGTTGCCCCGCGCCGTGTCATGCCGCCCCCGTCTGAAAAAATATCCAGACCCAAAACGTCACCTATCCATGTCCTCCCAAGATATTGCCTGACCGCTGAGTTACTCCAGCACTTTGTGTTTTGCTGAAGATTGTTACCAACTGGGTTATTCCAACACAAAATCAACATTTTTTTTTGGCAAGTCAAATTAACTATTTTCATTTGGTAAAGATTTTAGAACTCCATAAAACAAATCAACTAATGCATGGTGATGTCTAGCTACAGTTACAGCAGAACATCATGATTTAATTGCCCATGAATTGCTCACCCGCCCAGTGGAAGGAGTCAGACGGAGTATGCGGACAGACTGTGGGAGGCAGTGAAGTGCCGCAACGGTGGAGTGGGCCACTGGAGGCCCCTGCAACAACCTTGGGCCCGGCTGGACCGGGCGCAGCTCCAAGAGGCCGAGCGCATGGACTGAACATGGCCTGCAGCGGTGGAGAACATGGTGGCTACACTTGGCCAGGCCAACCTTGCAATGCCCGCCATAACAATGGGATTTTGATTAGTGTGGGTGTCAGGGGTTATGGGGAGAAGGCAGGAGAATAGGGTCAGGAGGGAGAGATAGATCAGCCATGATTGAATGGCGGAGTAGACAATGGGCCAAATGGCCTGATCCTTCTCTTATCACTTATGACCTTTATAGCCAAGAACCCTGCACTTATAACAACAGGCACTTGAAAATGGTACCAAACTGGCGACTCTGTATACTGTCTCAGTATACTACAGCTATACACTTGTACTGTATCTTAAATGCTTATCCCAGATGTATCTAAGTGCTTATGTAAAGTGATACTTGTACTGAACTGTATACAAAAATGAATTTCACGGTACCTCAGTACATGTGTACAGAACAAATCAATGTCAATCTAGAAATGCAATTTCTCTCTTTCTCATCACTAAAACACTTTTGTCAACACTTTTAAACTTTGAAGAAGATTGGTGCAAAAGGAATAAAGAGTACTGGATCATCTTTGTGACAAATTGCTTACAGAAATGTACGAGAGTTATTGTCAAACCGTGTGGAAATGGGACTTTCTGCTCAACTTTGTCCACATTGACCAACTTGTGCCATCTACACTAGTCCCACCTCCCTCTCAACCAGTCATATCCATGTTCCTGTCTAATTGTTTCTTAACCGTTGTGATAGAACCTGCCTCAACTAGTGATCTACAGCATTTCTGCAATCTGAAGACTGGTGGAAGATTGGAATAAATTCATTGCAGTAACACTGTAAAATATTCTTACATGATACTTATAGATATTTTAATGCAGTTGCCATTCCCAATGTCTGTCCAACATTGAAAGATATTTATTACAATGTAATCTTGAGAAAGGTTACCTAAATTAATAATATAATCCTTGCACCATAAAGTTGTCACTGTGCAAGAGTGGTTTGACAATAATTTTACTTAACAATATTCAAAGGTATAGATAATTTACTTAACCTGCCAAATCACAAAGATACGGAATAATCTTGTGCTAAAATGAATTACTATAAAGTCTAGTACAAAGAGGGTAACAACTATAAATTTTCTCTCTCAAAACTTTTATATAGGTTTTCAAGTAGGGAAGTATTTTAGACAAATGAGTTAAAGTACCAACCTACATAATTTTGGGAACCCAGATTGTTCCGTGGATATAAATAGATCTATTCAATGAAGATTGCGCGAAAATGTGTCAGAGATTTCAGATAAATGTGATTATACTTTGATAATATTGCAATATGTTTTTCATTAATTGGGACAGTATCTAAGTGACAATAATATCCAAAATCAAACAGACATTTGGGATGTCTATTATAACTGGAGGTCAGTACTGGAATCAAATCTCCAGGGAATCGGTCTATTTCATGAGCTAGTGATACTGAGTTTATACATTATAGGAGCAGAATTAGGCCATTTGGCTCATCCACTCCACCATTCAATCATGGTCGATCTATCTTTCCCTCTCAATGCCATTGTCCTACCTTATCTCCATAACCCCTGACACCCTTATGAATCAAACATTTGTCAAGCTCCGCCTTACAAATATCCATTGACGGCCTCCCCACCTGTCTGTGGTAATGAATTCCGCAGATTCACTACCTTCTCACTAAAGAAAGCCCTCCTCATCCCCTTTCCAAAGGTACGCCCTTTCATTCTGAGGGCTATGGCCTGTGGTCCTAGACTCTCCCACTACTGGAAGCATCCTCTCCACATCCACTCTATCCAGGCCTTTCACTATTCGGTAAGTTTCAATGAGGTCCCCCCTCACCACCTGCCCTAATGGTTGTCCCTGTGCCTTCTTACAAGGTAAGGTACTTGCTTCATATTGAAACACTTACCTTCCAAATAGTCTCGTAAATTTTAGCATTGAAAGCAAATAATTGCTCAGACAATATCCCAACAAATTCAATAAGATTTACTGAATGTTAATGAACACGGCATTTTGCTCTTAACATTGCTATTGACCATGAGTTGTCATTGATTTACGGATGATTATATTGCTTAGTAGATCTTAGTTGTTTTAATTGTCATCCATCAGAGTACTGAATATAGAAGTTGGGAGGTCATGATGCAGTTATATACAGTAAGACTTTGGTGAGGCAACAGGTAGAGTATTGTGCACAGTTTTGGGCACCATGTTTTCCGAAAGAAGTGTTGAGCTGGAAAGAGTGCAGAGAAGAGTTACAAGGAAGTTGCCAAGACTTGAGGACCTGAGCTATCAGTAGAGGTTGAGCAGTTAGCACTTTATTCCTTGGAGTGCAGGTGGATGAGCAATGATCTTATAGAGATGCTCAAAATCATGAGAGGAATAGATTGGGTAAACATACAGAGTCTTTTGCTCAGAGTAGGGGAATTGATAAACAGTGGACATAGATTTAAGGTGAGGGAAGAAAGATTTAAAAGGAACCTGAGGGGTAACTTTTACACAAAGGTTGATGGGTGTATGGAATGAGCTGCCGTGGGAGGTTGTTGAGGCAGGTACTATCGCCACTTTTAAGAAGCATTTAGATAAGTACATGGAAAGCATAGCTTTAGCGGGATATGGGGTAAATGCAGGCAGGTGGGACTTGTGTAGATGGGGCATGTTGGTCGGCGTGGGCAAGTTTTGCTGAAGGGCACGTTTCTGCGTTGTATGTGTCTCTATGACTCTATGATGGTTGGCGTTCAAAGATGCACAGAGGGTGCACAGACCTTGGCATCAGCAGGCATTTACAGACAGTATAATAATAGCAGCAGCAGAGCAAGTCCTGCGATGCTTTATCTTGTTCTGCCCTTCAAATGGATCACAAGTGCTCAGAAACCCCAGCACTACTCTGCCTTATCCCTCCATTGCAAAGGATCCCAACCTAAAATGTCACCCTATCCCTGTTCTCCAGGGATGTTGCCTGACCTCCTGAGTTACACCAACACTTTGTATCCTATATTGCAAACGTTGTCTTTTAATAGGCAGCTAAGCTGTTCTCTCTCTTCTTGCAAACTCACTTGTATTTGTCGGGTCGGGTTGCATCACAGCTTGGTTTAGAAACAGTTCTGCCCAAGACCGCAAGAAATTGCAGAGAGTTGTAGATGTAGCCCAGTCCATTGCATAGACTAGACTTCCCACCATTGACTCCATTTACACTTCATGCTACATAATAAATGAAAAAATCTGTATATGTGTGTGTATTTGTAAATATATATGTTTATATACAGTATACACATTATACACACACACATGTACTATATATATATCTCTATATATATATTTAACAGTAATAGTGCAAAGTTAAAAACAATGCCCCCAAATCCATGTAGTTCAGAACTTATTTGGAGGTTGTTGTGTTCAATAGCCTGATGGGTTGTTGGGAAGAAGCAGAACCTGCACGTTACTGTTTTCACATTCCCGTACCTTCTTCCCGATGGCAGGAGTGAAATGAACCTGTGGCCAGGGTGGTGTGGGTTCCTGTTGATGCTGGTTGTCTTTTTGAGGCCACAACTCCTATCTATCGCTCTGATGGTGTGGAGGTCAGTGCCTGTGATGAATTGGGTAGTATTCACCAATTTTTGCAGTCTTCGAATCATCAAGGTGCTCTTTTTGAGAGCTGGTTTGGCATGAATTGGCTGCTGTGTTTCCTGCTTTGAAGGAATGAGCACATTTCAAATGTAATTATCTGCTTACGGAATATTTTGTGTGTGTGTGTGTGTGTGTGTGTGTGTGTGTGTGTGTGTGTGTGTGTGTGTGTGTGTGTGTGTGTGTGTGTGTGGGGGGGGGGGGGGGGGGGGGGGGGTGGAAGGTTCTTAAAAAATCCTGGAGATTTAAATCCTGTATTTGGTGTGTTCAGTTTTTCAAGAGCCGATGGAGACTGCAAATGAGTGTATACCAGTGACACCTTGTGTACATTTGTTCCACTGTTTTAGTAACAGAAGTGATCCGGAAATCCAACCTCATTCGTTCTCTCAGAGGCCGAGATAAATGAGGAGGTGACCGAGATCCATATATAGATCATGAAAGACCTACCCCCCAACATTAAAATGGCCAAGGGTGTTTGCAATTCTATCGATGCAGAGAAATAGGCACAAGGCAGGTGGCAAATAACTCTTTCACCACCAAAGATCTGGAGGCGATTTTTTATATAAATCATGCATTTTAAAATAGAAGCTATAAAATTATGACAGTCTTTAATAGATTGTCAGGTTGATTAAAACATTTTGATCCTTTGAGAGATTTCTCAAATTGTTATAATGTTAGTATACATTATTCTAGTGAGTCCATATTTATGCAAAATTGATTGTATTACAAATATTGTAAACCAGCTGGAAATTAGAATTTTGGACAAAGGTGTAAAAAAACACTCAAACCTAAACCTTCTCTTTGACAACTTGCCGTGGGGGTTCTTGTCGTAATTAATTACGATTTATGTACAATGAAGGAAAAGATGAAGTCTTGACATCATCAACAATGTAGGATAATGTGCAACCATTAACGTCATGTTGATGCCGGCCTTTGCTCAGAATGATTAACCTTGCTTGCCCCTCGTTTCTCAAAGAGACAAAAAGAGAAATAGTTCTGATTATCTACGTTGCCCACCCGAAGAAATACTATTGTCTCAGAGACACCAGCATTATCCATGAGGAAAAATTGATTAAACAGAGCAAACACACATAATAGAATCATAGAGAGATACAGCATTGAAAGTGGACCTTCAGGCCACAGTGTCTGTGCGTGCTATCAAGCACCCATTCGCACTAATTTTAGTTTAGTTTAGAGATACAGTGTGGAAACAGGCCCTTTGGCCCACCGAGTCCACACCAGCCAGTGATCCCCGTCCATGTGCACTATCCCACACACTAGGGACAATTTTACCAAAGCTAATGAACCTATAAACTTGTACGTCTTTGGAGTGTGGGTGGAAACCAGAGCACCCAGAATAAACCCACGTGGTCACAGGGAGAAACTACAGGGAGAACTCTGGACAAACAACACCCATGGTCAGGATCGAAACCGGGTCTCTTGCTCTGTAAGGCAGCAACTCTACTGCTGTACCACAGTGCCACCCTGTCTACATTAATACTATAACTTACACATCAAATTCAGTTCAGATCCAGACTTAGCAGCCTGACCTCACACTGCAAGTAAGATATAAAATTCACCATCAGTTTCAAAAATATAAACCATTGGACAGAGGGACAAGTTAGAATGCGGAAGGATTTCGATCTGCACACGATGTTTGAAGGTCGATTGTGGCATTTAAGAGGCGTTTAAACAGGCACTTTGATGTGCAGGGATTGCAGAGATATGAATCACGTGCAGGCAGAGGAGATTAGTTTAACTTGGTGCCATGTTCAGCATGGATACTGTGAGCTGAAGGGTTCCATTTATGTGCTGTACAAATCTATATTCTATGTCTATGTGCCCAGTTGGTATCAGTAAGAAATGTCATTTAAAAGACCATGGCTTATATTTGCAAATCTGTACAGATGTGCTAAGATGTGAAGTACTCTTGTATAAACACAAGGCGATTCCCACGATTGCAGAGTATAATAGTATGTGAGGCACAGATAGGGGAGAGAATCTGAACCTTTTTCCCAGGCTGGAAATGTCCAACACCAGAGGGCATAGCTTTAGGGTGAGATGGGGAAAGTTTAATGGAGATGTGTGGGACAAGATGTTTACACAGAGTGTGCTGGTGCATGGAACATATTGCCATGAGTGGTACTGGAGGCAGATATGCTGGAGGTTTTTAAGAGGCTTTTAGATAGGAACATGGAAGTGCAGGGAATAGAGGGAGATGGATCGTGTACAGGCAGATAAGAACAGTTTAACTTGGCATCATGTTTGGCACAAGCATTGTGGGCCGAAGGGCCTGTCCCGGTGCTGCACTGTTCCATGTTCCACGTTCCACAATCTATGTTCCGTGTTCCATGTTCTATGTTCTAGGATTGCTATTAAACAGCTACTAGTCCCGTCCAGGTTGAGAATCTTTGGTTCCATAATCAAGAGGAACCAATGACAAGAAGGAAGAAAAAATGGAGACAAGAGTTCAAGGAGTAATTTTAAGATTGGAGCAGAATTTGGTATTGAATTAGACACTTTGAAACCTGAAACTGAAATTAAATTGCTGGAAACACTCACCAGGACAGAGAGCATATGTGGAGAGAGGAACAGAGTTAATATTTCCACATATCATCATCAGAACATTAACTGTGGCCTTAAAGTTCATAACTTCTGAAGTTATAGGAGTATAGGAGCAGAATCAGGTCAATCGGCCCATCAAGTCTCCTCACCCATTCAATCATGACTGATCTATCTTTCCCTTTCTAGTCCATTCTCCTGCCTTCTCGCCATAACCCCTGACACTTGTACTGATTAATAATCTGTCAATCTCCACCTTAACAATATCCATTGACTTGGCTTCCACAGTCTTCTGTGGCAATGACATCCACAGATTCATCATCCTCTGACCAAAGAAATTCCTCCTCATCTCTTTCCTATCGATATGCCCTTTTATTCTGAGGCTATGGCCTCCAGTCCTCGACTCTCCCACTTTTAGAAAAATCCTCTGCACATCCACTCTGTCCAGGTCCTTCACTATTCGATGTTTCAATGAGGTCCCCCCTCATTGTATACACAGGAATTTAAAAGGATTTGTATACACTGGAATTTAGGATGAGAGGGGATCTTATTGAAACATATAAGATTATTAAGAGATTGGACATGCTAGAGGCAGGAAACATGTTCCCAATGTTGAGGCAGTCCAGAACCAGGGGCCACAGTTTAAGAATAAGGGGTAGGCCATTTAGAACGGAGATGAGGAAAAACTTTTTCACCCAGAGAGTTCTGAATCAGTGGAATTATCTGCCTCAGAAGGCAGTGGAGGCCAATTCTCTGGATGCTTTCAAGAGTTAGATCGAGCTCTTAAAGATAGCGGAGTCAAGGGATATGGGGAGAAAGCAGGAATGGGGTACTGGTTGTGGATGATCAGCCATGATCATAGTGAATGGCGGTACTGGCTCGAAGGGCCGAATGGCCCACTCCTGCACCTACTGTCTATGTCTATTATTTATTGTCATCCTAATCTCCAGCGAGTCCAGGCCCAGTGCTGTCAGATGCTCATCACATGTTAATCCAATCATAAACTGGAAGCTTTGTTTAACAGAATGGACTGGCACCATTGATATAATACAGTTGAAAGAGGTACTTCGACCCAACTTGCCCACACCAACTAACATGCCCCATCTACACTAGTCCCACCTGCCTGCATTTGGCCCATATCCCTCTTAACCTGTCATATCCACGCACCTCTCTAAATGCTTCTTAAACATGAATTTATTTTACTTTATGTTTCTTTGTTTGAAAACTGGGACAAATTGTGTCTAGTTTTTAGAAAAAGAGGATTAGATAGGTTAATTTAGTACTGCATAGGAACAGATTATTTGGCCCACGATAAACCTTATTACATCTCACTCAGCATAATTGACCCCACTCACACTGGTGAATTAGACTCACAATTCAATATTAAACAGTCACGTGCAGAGCTCTGCATGGACCTGTGATACACTGAGCTAACTACAGTGGTTGCTCTGACCTGTTTCAATCACATTTTATAAATGGCATAACGTGCTGGTTTGTAGGTTAATTGGCTTCAGTAAAATTGCTCCTAATGTGCAGGGAATGGATGAGAAAATGGGATATCATAGAACTGGTGGGAGAATCTAGGACCAGCCTTGGAATGAAAGGACATACCTTTAGAAAGGATATGAGAAGGAATTTCTTTAGTTAGAGGGTGGTGAATGTCTGGAATTCATTGCCACTGGAGGCTGTGGAGGCCAAGTCATTGGGTATTTTTAAGTTGGAGATTTACAGATTCTTGAATTGTAAGGATGTCAAGAGTTATGGAGAGAATACACGAGAATGGGGTTGAGAGGGAAAGGTGGATTAGCCAAGATCGAATGGCGGAGTCGACTTGATGTGCCAAATATCCTAATTCTGTACCTTTGTCTTAGGAACAGTGTGAATTGGTGATCAATGGTCACATGGACTCTGTAAGATGAAGGGCATGTTTCCATGCTGTTTCACAAACAGAAAAACTAAAATTAAATAGATCGTACATTCATTGCCCACACATCAAACAGCTCTGGACTTTCAAAGTTTTAAACCTTATGTATTTTTTTAAAAAGCGAGCACATTTGTACTCTGGAATAATTGAAAACCAAACGTGTTGCCAATTTATGGAAATGTTAGTGTCGGAAGTGACAGGCAATTTAAATACAAACGAAAATGAGCATTCTGTACAACACTTGTTAAAGAGACAATGCCATTTTTAAAATAAGGGATATTTGGGGAAATTAGCAGAATATAGCGACATTTACTACCGAAACTTCCGTCTCATTGTAAAATAAACCATTATTTAATTTCGACACATTTAAATATTCATCCCACATAACAAATTTGAATGAGGCTATGTGGCACTGCAGTCGAAGGGTTAAATATATTGCCTGCTCCACGCATCAAAGCGACGGACTGGTAATAATTGTGATTGATGTTTAGTGTTAGACGCGGTGTAAAACGCAACGCTCTCCCGAGAGCGCCGCTCCCTTTGCTTCAGGTTGAATCAGCGGTCGTGCTGCTGATGGTCTCGGAAGACGGGGCAGGCAAGGTCTGCGCGGTGTGGCTGGCGAGGGGAGGATAGGGAGAGAGAGAGAGAGGGGCAGTTCGCAAATGGTTAAGCCACGGGTGCGGAACACCGATCCGTCTTGCCGGGTGGGCTAGCGTGTGACTATGTAGACCGCTGGCGTTGGCTGCACCCAGAGACTCCGAGATTTGGACGGGAGAGAGACTGGATCGTGGTTGTTGGAGCCGCTGCTTGCTGTGAATGTGATGTTCCTGTGCTTCAGTCGCTGGAGTATCGGTGCTGATGCTGAGCGCCCTCTCTCACTCTCTGCAACTCCGCACCGTGCTATTTCATCGCCCGGGTTCGCTCGGCGCTGCCTGTCGTCTCTCGCTCACCCTCCGCACCTATAGAAAAGTTTCACCCGTGTGTGTGTGTGTGTGTGTGTGTCGTGGACATCCTTGCCACAGAGAGAGGACAAACGAGGGAGAGAGAACCGCAGTTTCTTCATCGCCTTGCCTTGCATCGGGGATTCTTATATCAAACGCTCGCCGCTGCCTGGAAACGCACTTTTACTGCTAAACTGAGGGATTTCCTTTTTCCACTCCGCTTTCTCGTTTCGCTTCTCAATTCCCATTTTATTTTGCAAGCCTCTCTTTCTCCAGTGACTGGCTCAGTTTCCAGACGAGAGCATTTGAAGTTATCTTTCCTCACTCAGCCGAATGGCGTTGCCGGCTCCGTCTGAAATGTGTCTTGGATTATAACCAGGTTGCTTTTTTTTTTGTTGGTTGGTGTTGCCAATATTTGTTGAAAAACACACAAGAGGGTGGAGGAGATCTGTGTGACTCTTTTTCCTGGCCCTTTTTTTTCTGGGCAGCGGATAAAAAACATATTTCTGGAAGGTTTTACGCTGCCAATCAATCGGATTGCAGAGAGAAACGAAAGGGAAGGGAATTTAGTGGGAGAGAGGGTACGCTTCCCCTTCCCTCTCTCTTCCACTCGCGTTTCTGCTCTCGGAATTAAAGACAGCGGCCGCCGCTTGAGAGGGGACGGCCGTTCGGGAAACCGGGAGAATAACGATCTGGAGGGGTGGCGATGGAAGTTTACCCGGCGATCTTGCTCGTGGCGACCTGGTGCCTTCACTGCACGGTAGTTGTGACTGCGGATTCCATCATTCACATAGGTGAGCTTGCGCTGATTCTCTCGGTGTGTTTCCGGCTGTGGTTGTAACAGAGGCCAGGGAAAGACGGCTGATGACCGGGGGATGCCTTGTAAAAGTTGGAGGCGCCTCCAGCCCAAAGATTGGATTGTGGGTGCCTTGAATTTTGTTTCGGTTCCCAAGCCGTGAACCGTCAGGAACTCGCTCCTTTCTCTCGCCCACATACCCATTCTCCAGCTATCCATCAATCTCGCACACAACCATTATCAGTTTATATCCATCTCTCTATCTCGCATCGATTCTCTCTCTCGCGCTATCTCTCTATCTCATAAACACACACACACACACACACACACAAAACCATCCTCTCTTCTCCCTTTCTCTCTCACACACACAATCATTCTCTCACACATACACACACCACCATTCTCGCACACTCTCACGCACACACTGCCATATCATTTACTACCGTTCGTTTGAGGGCTGATGTGTTGATTCCCTTAAAGCAGGGGGTATTCCAACACCGGAGAAGACAGACCTCAGACTGTCCCAGTGCGATTTCACCGTAGATTTGGACAAATAACCTCAGGAACAAGTGCGTGTATTTGAACGGCGGGGGATGGTGTGATATAAATCAAGCGCCTGTCCGGGTTTTCAATAGAGTCTTGTTTTGCCTCAGAACTAGTCTGGGTGAGGGGGTGGGGTCGGGGAATGGAAACACCGAGGTTGCTGTTCTACGCGAGGGAAGTAACTGGTCGTAACTCTTGCGAGCGGAGTGTGTGGTTTCAGTGATCTGATCACAATCGGGCGGTGCAAATCAAGGACTCTGGTCTTCCAGCAGTTCTCTCTCCTGTGATCGGAATTGTAACATCCCTTTGGTTGTACGTGCACACACACACACACACACACACACACACACACACACACACAAGTCCCCACCCGCGCATACAAAGTGTGTTTACTGACGGAGTAACTCATCGGCGAACCCTCTGGTCTCGACCCGAAACGTCACCCATGCCTTATCTCCAGAGATGCTGCCTGGTCCGCTGAGTTACTCCAGCTTTTTGTGTTTATCCTCTCCCCTTGAAGCCAACTTTGGGAAGCTAGAAGATAGATAGACACAACGTGCTTGATGAACTCAGCGGGTCAGGCAGCATCTCTGTAGGGAAAAAGAAAAGGCAACGTCTCGGGTCGGGACCCCTCTTCAGATTCCAGCTTTGCCTGGCCGTTTGCTTGGTACTGCGAGGAAATGCAGTGAAATAAACACTCTTCGCAGTACGAGTTCCCACTCAAAGGGCATGTCCCGCGCCTTTATCTCTCTGCATCCACTCCAATTTCTCACATTCTTTCCCCCCTCGCCTTTTCAGATTCCACGACAAATGTTTTTTTTTTTACCTTGCTCTGTAAGAGCAGTTTAAAAAAAAAGATGACAGAAAAATGGGCGGTATTGTTGATAGTGAAGATTGCCTGATCCGTTGGACAGGTGGGCTGAGGAATGGTTGATTGAATTTAATACAGAGAAATGTGAGGTGTTGTATTTTGATAGCACCAACGTGGGCAGGACCTACACGGTGAAGGGTGGAACTCTGGGGGAGCGTTGTGGAGCCGAGGGATCCAGGTCTCCACCATTCATCTTCTATGTGTCCACGCTGTAAGACTCTATGACTCCAAATATGCTTCATGATTCGTGAAAGGAGATTTCAATTGTGGTCATATCTTGATTGGATACTGAGGATGTTGGTACTGCTGAAAGCTATGGATAGGAGAGCATTAAACTGGCGTTGGTGTAGTACTATACGCCCGCTGCATCACACTGCAGAGAGCGATGATACAGGAATGGCAATTAAAACAAATGTTAGAGTTACATCCCGGTAATTAAATGTACCTGAGAATTCAGATTATCTTCAATCACTGGAAGATTTGCAATAATTCTCACGTCCAAATGTAAAGGGTTTAGTTCAAATGTAGTTAATACAGTAATTGGCAATCTTTGTCTGCCAAGGCAAAAAAAAACAAAACATCGTAATATCTGAAGCTGGGAGGATTTGAATCCTGAACGATCCTTGCAATTTTCGATTGAACTTCCTAAATCAATGTATTGATTGCTTATTCATAGAGAGTGTTGCAGGTTTAGCTGACAGTTTGTTCGTGCAATCAAATCCCACTGTTTTGTTTTGTTCAAATTTCGTGACAAGTTTTTTCTGGGTAAATAATAGACACAATGCCAACTGCCGGTCGCAACTGATGAAGGGAACACATCACTCTATAATGTAAACCTCTCTCACCTAATAGCAAGCATCGTGGGGAGAAAAACAAGGATTGTTCATTGCTTTATATCAATACCTATTTCATAGAGTCATACAGCATGAAAAAAGGCCATTTGGCCCAACGTGTCCACACCTACCAATGTGCCCCATCTACACTAGTCCCACCAGCCTGTGTTTGGCCCAAATCCCTCTCAACTTCTCCTATCCATGTACCTGTCTAAATGTTTCTTAAATGTTGCAATTGTCCTCACCTCAACTAAATCTTTTGGCAGCTCATTCCATATACCCGCCACCCTTTATGTAAAAAAAAAGTTCCCCCTCGTTAAATCTTTCCCCCCTTAAACCTATGTCATCTGGTTCTTGATTGCCCTGCTCTGGGCAAAAGACTCTGTGCATTTACTCGACCTATTCCTCTCATGATTTTGCACACCTCTATAATGTTGTTTACAATCTCCAGTAAGGCAAATATTGGATAAGTACAATAAGGAGAAGAGATAAGATAGTGGCGTTTAAGGGCTTTTAGATAGGCACATAGCTAGGCAGGGAATGGGGGGATCTGGATCATGTGCAGGCAGAGGAGACTTGGCATCATGTTTGCTATGAACATCGTGGGTCTAAGGGCCTGTTCCTGCATTGTATTGTTCTATGTTGAAGAATAGGCTTTCTGGATGTAGCCAAATAAGGTAAGGTGGAAGGAGTTTAGTGACAGGCATAAAGATTGGAATGGAGAGGATGGGCCAAAAGGCCTGTACATTCTTGGCAATACCTATACACACTCCGTTACACATATTTCAGTTCAGTCTCTGCAAACCCTAACCCAAGAATCGCCTACCCGGCCAGTGAAGAAATCTATAGAAATCAGCCACTGGAGGGAAAGCCAACTCGAGGAACCACCTGAGAAGGCGATGAGTTGATTTCTCTCATGCTCTATTGAGGTATTAAATGCACCACCCAGTCCATGTTCTAAGCATATAATTTGTTGTGCTTTCATATGTGGGATTGTTGTTCTATTAATCTATTTTTGATACTGCAAACCCAATATTTTTCCATTTATAATGAATACCTCATCAAGGAAGGAAGAGGCCTTTGTCAACATGAGTCACTTGTCACAATGGAGATAATATCTATAATCACCAGTGCTCCATTTTTTTTTGTTAGTATGTTGGTTGATACAAACAATCATGTTTATAAGAGATAGGAGCAGAATTAGGCCATTTGGCTCATCAAGTCTACTCTGCTATTCAATCATGGCTGATCTATCCCTCCAAACCCCATTCTGCTGCCTTCTCCCTATAACCCCTCACACCCGTACTAATTCATCCCAAATCTGAACTTCCAATTGGTGTCTATTCTTCACCAAGTTTATTTCCCACATCATCCCATAGTTTATATTTAGTTTAGTTTAGAGATACTGCGCGGAAACAGGCCTGTCGGCTCACTGAATCTGTGCGACCAGTGATCCCAGCACATTAACAGTACTCTACACACTAGGGACAATTTTTACATTCACCAAGCCAATTAACCTACAAACCTGTAACCTAGTTAAAACATAATATATTCCTCAGACTGGACATAGTACATAGATCATAGAGTGGTACAGCACAGGAACAGGACCTTCAGCCCACAATGTCCATCCATGCTGAACATGTTGCCTAGATAAATATACAGCAAGATGCCAAGATAATCTCCTCTGCTTGCTCGTGTTCCATATCCCACCACCCCCCATTCCCTAGATATTGATCTGATCTATTTTTCCCCGTCAACCCCATTCTCATGCCTTCTCCCCGAAACCTTTGACACACTTACAAATCAAAAACCTGTCAATTTCCACTTTAATAAATACTCAATGACTTGGCCTCCACAGTTGTCATGTGGCAGCAAATTCCATCGATTCATCATCCATTGGCTAAGGAAATTCCTCCTCATCTCCATTCTAAAGGATCGTCCTTTTACTCTGAGATTGTGCCCTTTTGTCCTAGACTCCACCATTACTATAAACACCCTCTCCAGATCCACTCTATCTATTCATAGACTTGTCAGAGTCCTTCAAATCTTGTTAAGGGCCTGTCCCACTTTCACAAACCAATTCACGACCTCTGCCTAGTTTGCCCTTGACTCATACTGGCAACGTGGTCGTCACGAGGTCGTAGGTAGGTTGTAGCCGGTCGTGATGCTAGTCGTAGATACTCGTGGCATCAAGTAGGTCAGGGCGTTTTTTATCAACATGATGAAAAATGTCCACGAGTAAAAAAGATCGTGAATTAGGTCATGAAAGTGGGACAGGCCCTTTATTGTACCTGCCCTCAACTACTTCCTCTGGCAATTTCACAAACAAAATTATATTATTTTAATGTTACATTTAGTTTAGTTTAGAGACAGCATGGAAACAGGCCCTTTGGCCCACTGAGTCCATGCCAACCAACAATCACTAGTACGCTTGGTCTATCCGACACAAGAGGGACAATTTACAGAAGCCAATACAAACCTACACATGTATGGGACGTGGTATGGTAGAGTATCCAGAGAAAACACCTGCCGTCACAAGGAGAATGTACAAACTCTGTAAACACAGCACCCGAGGCCAGGATCGAGCCCAGTCTCTGGCACTGTAACACCACTGTGCCGTCCTGTATTTACACAATAGAGGACATTTCCTTTCTGTCACACACTGGTACCATGCGTTGTTTTTAGTTTAGCTTCGAGATACATCGCGGAAACAGGCCCTTCGGCCCTCCGGGTCCGCGCCGACCACCGATCCCCACATATTAACACTATCCTACACACACTAGGGACAATTTTTACATTTACCAAGTCAATTAACCTACAAACGTGTACGTCTTTGGAGTGTGGGAGGAAACCGAAGATCTCGGAGAAAAACCACGTCACTGGGAGAACGTACGAACTCCGTACAAACAGCACCCAAAGTCGGGATCAAAACCGGGTCTCCGGCGCTGCATTCACTGTAAGGCAGCAACTCTACCGCTGTGCCACCATTGCACATCATTAAGTTCACTTACAATATTTACACAATATCAATTTTTGATGCACAAACATTCTGCAGGCATATTGTCTTTCTCCAGAGTTTCACTTAGTATACACTCCAATTCATCCAAGTTTTTCAAAAGCTTGTATTACTTTTGCCATTCTGTAAGTGGCAGAATATTGTAGCAGTAATCCTTACTTTGTGTTAGTTCTTGCTTTTTCTCGATTAGTTTTGGAGGCATTATGGGATTATCAGCCCTGAAGGGAGCAGTGTTATGTAAAATTCTATGTTCATACCGTTGGGTTGTAAGCTGTCCAAGTGGAATATGAGATGGATGAAATTGGATGAAGAAAGGTACTGAAAAGTACAGGGGTTTAATTTGGGTGAATGCACAGATTGTTTTATCTAGCATAGGGGAGTCAAGAACCAGAAGACATAGGTTTAAGGTGAGAGGGAAGATATTTAATAGGAACCTGAGGAGCAAACGTTTCACACAGAGGGTGGAGCATACATGGAACAAGCTGCCAGGTACTGTACTAAAATTTAAAAGACATTTGGACAGGTAGAATGATTGGAAAGGTTTAGAGAAATATGGGCCAAATGCGAGCAGATGGAACTACTGCTGATGGCATCTAGGACGTCATGGCAAGTTGGGTAAAAGGGCCTGTTTCCATGTAGTATGGCTCCATGACTATGTATCTTTGATAATGGGCAGATTCTGTGGGGCAAGAAATAGCTGGAAGACTGGGTTTAATGAACAATTCAGTGGATGGATTCTGGCAAAGTAGCTTTTATTGTTGGGAGGGGAACTCAGATCAGCAGCTGGTTCAGGGAGATCTCCAAGGTAAACGTGATGGATACGGAGAAGATTGGGGCCTGAGGAGATGGCAGTGAGAAGAGGGAAGGAGGTGGAATGTGACATACCCTCAGAAAATGGACTAGGAGAGAAGTGTGGCTAGGAGCCCATGTATTCAATAAGTACATTTAGCTCCCTAAATTCAGACCAGTTGTTAAATCAACTACATTTCTCCACCTATTCTAAGGCTAATTGCTTGACATTTCCAGTAGTTTGCACTAGCATTCATTGACAGAATTGAAAACTATTTTCATGGCATGGTCCTTTCTTTGTCACTCTGAAAGAGTGTCAGTTTACGTCTGGATCCTATTCAGAATCAACAACTTTAGACTCTCTTGGCATAACCATTTTAGTAGATGGTAGCCACACACTCATTTTAGTTTAGTTTATTGTCACGTGTACCGAGGTACAGTGAAAAGCTTTTGTTGTGTGCTAACCAGTCAGCGGAAAGACTGTACAGATTACAATTGAGCCGTCCACATTGTACATATACAGGAAAAAGGGAACAACAGTTTGTGCATGATTAAGTCCAGTAAAATCCAATTAAAGATAAGCTGAGGGTCTCCAATCAGGTAGATGGTAGCTCAGGACCGCTCTAGTTGTTGATAAGATGCTTGGGAAGAAAACTGTCCCTGAATCTGGAAGTGTGCATTTTCACACTTCTGTACCTCTTGCCTGATGTGAGAGGGGAACAGAGTGAATGACTGGGGTGAGACACGTCCTTGTTTATGTTGGTGGTTTTGCCAAGGCAGCGTAAATGTAAATGGAGTTAATGAAAGGGAGGTTAGTTTGTGTGGTGGTCTGGGCTGCGTTTGCAGTTTCTTGCGGTCTTGGGTGGAACTTTTCACAAACCATGCTGTGATGCGTCCTGATAAAATGCTTTCCACAGCGCATCTGTATAAGTTGGTGAGAGTTGTTGGGGACATGCCGAACTTCCTAAGCCTTCTAAGGAAGTAGAGATGTTGGTGTGCTTTCTTGGCCAATGCTTTGACGGGGATGGTCCAGGACACGTTGCTGGTGATATTTACTCCTCGGAACTTAAAGCTTTCAACCATCTCTACTTCAGCTCCGTCAATGCATACCAGGGTTATTTTACCGAATTGTCAACCTGTAACATTGCCTACCCGTGTCCTCCAGAGATGCCGCCTGATCAGTTGAGTTACTCCAGAATTTTGTGTTGTATGGAAAGTTCCAGCAACTGCAATACCTTGTGTCTCAATTTTATGGAATGACTGGTTTACCCTCTTGTTCATCCTGGCAAATAGGTTTTATTAATTATCTAAGAAAATTATGAAACTGCATATGTATAAGCATATGCCAAATATCATAGAGGCAACATTGCCGATAAGTCATTACTTAGATTGCATTCCTTCACATAAATCAAGGGAGGTATTTATCAAACAAAAGCTTCATCTATTTGTTTAATTTCCCATCCATCTGGAATTGCAATAATAAGATCCAATATTTAGTTTAGTTTAGTGATACAGCGCGGAAAAACATGCCCTTTGGTACACCGAGTCTGCTCCGACCGGCGATCCCCATACACTGGCACTATCCTACGCACTAGGGACAATTTACCATCTTTACTAAAGTCAATTGACCTACAAATTCTGTACGTCTTTGGAGGGTGGGAGGAAACCAGAGCACCCGGAGAAAACCCACACAGTCACTAGAAGAACGTACAAACTCCGTACAGGCAGCACCCATAGTCAGAATTGAGCATTGGTCTCTCGCGCTGTAAGGTAGCAACTCGGCTGCTGTGCCACAGTGCCAAATGTTATTTTTATGTCGGTTTTTGTCTCAAAATTAAGCTGTAAGATTTTATGCTACTTTTTTTAAAAAACTGAAATTAAGCCAAAAATCATGCAAGTGTCTCTCAGTATGCAAATTTCTTTCAGTCCTGGAACCCTTAAGTGTTGTCAGACTGTGTTGATTTTCTCACCCTGTCTGTGCTCTTAGAAGTTCAAATCAGAACTACCACAGTACTGAATAAACTGGGGGATAATTGCTCTGATTTTGTATGGGGTGAGTGTAGGCCCATTGCATTAGTCCAGTGCTGCTTAACTTCTATGGGATAAGCTCACTTTAGTGAGAGATGTTAACCCTTCCCAGTGAATGATAAATTCTCCAATATTACGTAACCTTCAACTAACCCCCTTCCCCCATTGCCCTCCGCACCCTTTACCACCTTCTCCTACTCTATTCAGTCTAAAGAAGGATTACGTCTTGAAACGTTAGCTGTCCACTTCTTCACAAGATGCTGCTTGACCTGCTGAGTATACTGTGTATAGGAGGTCATGTTGCAGTTATATAAGACGTTGGTGAGTATTTAGAGTATAGTGTTCAGTTCTGGGCACCATGTTAGAGGAAAGATGTTGTCAAGTTGGAAAGGGTGCAGAGAACATTTACAAGGATGTTGCCAGGACTCGAGGGTGTAAGATATAGGGAGATGTTGAGCAGGCTGGGACTCTATTCCCTGGAACACAGTAGGATGATGGGTGAACGTATAGAGGTGTAAATAATTATGAGAGAAATAGATTCGGTAGAAGTACAGAGTCTCTTGCTCAGAGTAGGGGATTCAAGAATCATAGGGCATATGTTTAAATTGAAGAGGGAAAGATATTATAGGATTCTGAGGGGAAACTTTTTGATACAAAGGGTGGTGGGTGTAGGGAATGAGCTGCTGGAGATGGTAGTTGATGCAGGTACTATCACAACATTTATGAAGCAATTAGACAGGTACATGGATAGGACAGGTTTAGAGGGATGTGGGTCAAATGCAGGCAAGTGGGACTAGTGTTGATGGGACATGTTGGACAGTGTGGGCAAGTTGGCTGAAGGGCCTGTTTCCACACTGTATCACTCTAGGACTCTACCGCTACCGCCCTGTAGCACTCACTCCCATAATGATGAAGTGCTTCGAGAGGCTGGTCAGGGACCATATTACCTCCAGACTCCCCTCCACACTTGACCCATACCAGTTTGCTTACAGGCCAAACCGCTCCACAGAGGACGCTATATCCTCCGTACTCCATCTGAGCCTGGAACATCTAGAGGAGACGAACACTTATGTGTGAATGCTGTTCGTGGATTTCAGTTCAGCATTCAACACAATTATCCCTCAGCACCTGATAAGCAAACTGGGTCCATTGGGCCTCAGCACCCCCATGTGTAACTGGCTACTGGACTTCCTCACTGACAGACCCCAGTCAGTGAGGGTTGGAAATAACATCATCTCTCTGAGCACCTGCTCCCCTCAGGGCTGTGTCCTGAGTCCACTGCTGTTTACCCTGATGACCCACGACTGTTGTGCCAGGTTTAGTACAAACCACATCATGAAGTACACAGATGACACAACAGTGGTGGGCCTCATCCGGGACGACAATGAGCTTGCTTACAGGGAGGAGGTGAAACAACTGGTGGACTGGTGCAATACGAACAACCTGATCCTGAATGTCAAAAAAACAAAGGAGGTCATCGTCGACTTCAGGAAAGACCGGCACAGTCAATGACAGCGATGTGGAGGTGGTCAGTAGCACTAAGTTCCTGGGGGTGCAGATCACTAACAGTCTGACCTGGTCAAATAACATCTCATCAACAGTTAAGAAAGTGCAGCAGCGGTTGCACTTTCTGCGCCGGATGAGAAGAGCTCACCTCCCCCATCCCATCCTCACCACTTTCTACAGGGGCACCATAGAGAGTATTTTGACCAGCTGTATCTCTGTCTGGTTTGGGGACTGTAAAGCCTCCGACTGGAAGTCCGTGCAGAGAGTGGTGAGGACAGCGGAAAAAATCATCGGGACTTCTCTCCCCTCAATCGGGGATATTGCGACCAAACGTTGTGTGTCTAAGGCCAGCAGTATTATAAAAGACCCCACACATCTCCATCACGGACTGTTCACTCTGCTGCCCTCGGGCAAAAGATATCGTAGCATAAGGAGCAGAACATCAAGGTTCTGCAACAGCTTCTTCCCACGAGCCATCAGACTCCTGAATGCCATGTAATGGGCTGCCACCATTGTCTATTTATCCTTTTATCCTTCTATCCATTTTTATCCATTTTATCCTTCTGTTAATTATCGTGTTGCACGGGGAGCCAAATGCAACGGAATTTCGTTTGGAATTGCATATCTCGATTTATTTCTAAATGACAATAAAGTTTGTTTGACTTGACTTGACTTGACTCCAGAAATTAGTGTTTTAATAAGTAGAAGCCCAGAAAGTATTGTGGGACACTTTATCCTATGAGAGGAGAGGTTGACTTGCTGGGTTTGGAAGAAGGACTCCGATCCAGCTGCCCAAACTGCTGATTTACTCCAGCACTTTGTGTTTGTTCTTTGTAAACCAGCATCTGCAGTTCCTTGTATCAAATATTATTTGAGGGTCCTGCCTATGCTGCCTGAAGGATAATTTCACAGATGCTGATTGCAGTTGATGTGCACTATCAGGTGTTGCTGCTGAATGCAGATTAGACACTGAGAATAACATTTTCCACTTGATATAGCACCACAAATGATGTTTGCATCAATGTTAATGTATTATAAGCTATTATAATAGTTGTTACTTGAGTTGCTAGGCACTGTCGCTGTGTCAACATAATGCCACATTCCTGATTGACCTGCTCCCCAAATGAAAGAAAACACCATGTGACAAGAGACTGGGTATTGTCTGTTGATCAAAGATGATGGAATAACTCAGTGGGTCAGGCAGAGAAAGGATGGGTGATGTTTCAGGTTGGAATCCTCCTTCAGACTGAAAGTAGAGGGGATCGGGTGGGGGGGGAGGGTGAACCGGAGGTTGGGAAAAACCAGAACAAATCAAGGTCGGCAACATATGGCCAAGGAAGGATCAAGGAAGTTGTCCATTGATCAACTTTTACTTCACTGCTGCGCTTCTACCCAGCGTTTGGAGAATATCTTTGGGTCCAGTCAAAGGAGTAACCTAATACCACAACCCAACAGTATAAACAGTAATAGACACAAAAAGCTGGAGTAACTCAGCGGGACTGCCAGCATCTCTGGAGAGAAAGAATGGGTGACGTTTCGGGTCGAGACCCTTCTTCAGACCCGACCCGAAATATCACCCATTCCTTCTCTCCAGAGATGCTCCCTGTCCCGCTGAGTTACTCCAGCTTTTTATCTTCGGTTTAAAACAGCATCTACAGTTCCTTCTTACACAGTATGAACAGTGAATTCTCTAATTTAGTTTGGTTTCATTTACTTTAATTTATAGTCATGTGTACCGAGGTACAGTGAAAAGCATTTTTGTTGCATGTTATCAATTCAGCAGAAGACTATATTTGATTGCAATTAAACCGTCCATACAGGATACAGGATAATGGGTATCATCGCCTTGTCTCACGGTGCGAGGTGACCCACGAGGTACCCCGATTGAAAGACTCGTGGTTGTGTACGAGACTTCAAGTTTATGATCAAGTGTTTAACTGAGTTCCCACGGGTATGTCATTGCTGCGATGCTCCAACTTCCTCTCCCGAGTTACCAAGTTCCTCTCCCGTTACTCTTGACCCAACCGTGAATGAAGGTATGTTTTAATAAAGCAACAATGTTAAAGAAGACATCTCCATCCTGTGGCTTTGAGTTATTTCAGCGTGGCTGCATCTATTGATATGACCTACAAAGGGAAAATGCGCACCCTCCAGTAACCAATAACGTGGTAAGTGCATTTCTTGGTGCTTTGTGTTTTTAAATACTGTATTTCCCGGGGTGGGGGGAGAGCTCAGTTCATAGTATTTGGGGAGTCTGGAGTTGTGAAGGAGGGGATTGGGGTCAGTAACCCACTTGCCATGCTCCGGTCTGAGTGCAGGTAGATGGGACTAGGTGAGTAGTGTTCAGCACGGAGTAAAAGGGCCGAGATGGCCTGTTTCCGTGCTGTCATTGCTATATGGTTTTATTGTGGCCGGGGAGTGAATTAGCTTGGGTGGCTGCCGCAGCGCTCCGGGCACGGACAGCAGAACTGGCCGCCACTTCCGAGGAAGGAAGCAGCTCGGGTGACTGACTTTGAGCGACCAGCGGGATCCGACAGCAGACACACACACACACACACACACACACACACACACACACACACACACACACACACACACACACACACACACACACACACACACACACACACACACACACACACACACACACACACACACACGTGGCGTTTCTGCTCGGGACCCTTCTTCAGACAATCCAATGTCCCATAATATATTCTTTAAATATGAAGGTTTCTGTTGAAAGTGTGGTGCCGTGGTTACGGGTGGGCGAAAGGAAGATGATGAGGTCTGGTACAGGTTTACTTTGTTTTCAGTAATCAGGCCTCCGTGTTGGCCGGTGCCTGGTTGATCGAGCGTTCATACAGTTGCGAGCGAGCGAGGTCCATATATAGGAGCAAGGAACGCGAAGTCTCTGAGGGTTCATTGTTCCTCTGGTTTTGATTGGTCCCAGGAGAGCGGGCACAAAGACAAATTTAGGCATTTTTCTGTGGAAGGGGGAGGGCAGAATAGAATCGAAAGCATTGTAACAGCAGCACTCTCCCCAACACGAAACACGGCGCAGGGTAAACAATTAAAAAGCTTCACTTTTAAAAGCAAAGACACACGTTAAATTACATGGCCCCAAGAAATCGCCTCTCAATTGCTTCGGGGTTGGAATTGCAATATATATAATATGTTTATACATATTATACATATTATACTACAAATACATTTATATATATTATATATACTGCAATTGTGAGAGTGATGAATCTGTGGAATTCTCTGCCACAGAAGGTAGTTGAAGCCAGTTCATTGGCTATATTTAAGAGAGAGTTAGATGTGGTCCTTGTGGCTAAAGGGATCAGGGGGTATGGAGAGAAGGCAGGTACAGGATACTGAGTTGGATGATCAGCGATGATCATATTGAATGGTGGTGCAGGCTCGAAGGGCCGAATGGCCTACCCCTGCACCTATATATATATATATATATATATATATATATATACTCTCTCTCTCTCTCATTTTTTATATATGTACACACACACACACACACACATATATATATATATATATATATATATATATATATATATATATATATATATATATATATATATGTGTGTGTGTGTGTGTATATATATATGGGGGTTGGTGAGTCGGTGAAAATACAGCTCCAGCTGGAATATAAGAAGAGATAAAACAAAAACACTGAAAGCAAATAGTAACTTAACTGCGGGACATGTGTGTGTGTGGTGTGCGCGCTACTGAATACTTTCTATCCAGTGTCTCTGCTGCAAATTGCAATGCATACGCGTTTGATATTTAGACAAACTTAATTTTATTTCCAGTTTTGCATTTTTAGCTTATTCCACACATTTAATTAGTTTTAATCCCTCCAGAAAAAACCTGAAAGTGGAGATGGTTCTCATACATAAAGCCCAAGAGATGGCTTCTTGATTCTAACGAGTGTTTGGGAAAAATAGGCACAAAAAGCTGGAGTAACTCACGGGACAGGCAGCATATCTGGAGAGAAGGGATGGGTGACGTTTCGGGTTGAGACCCTTCTTCGGACTGGTGTTTGGGAAACGTGGATTAGGTTTGTTTTCGGGGGGCGAGGAGGGAAATACATTCACCTTTTTCTCTGAATTCAGGAATGAATGCATGTTGACACACATAACACAGAGAAGGGGGGATCGCTGCGTTTGGGTCTGAGGCAAAGGGAGCCGAGAAGTTCTCGATTTTCCCTGGCGATAGTTTCACTGTTTTTGCATTTTTCCTTCTCTCCTGCCGCGTCCCGCTGAGTTACTCCAGCTTTTCGTGTCAAAGTCGTCTTGTTCAATCTCATTTCATTGCAACTTTCAGCTCTGGATACCCCGCGTTGATCCGCGCGTATTTCAGCATTTATATTTCTCAAGCCTCTTTACCTCCCGGAGCCACATGTAACTTAACCACATGTAATTACTCCAGCATTTTGTGTCTATCTTTGGTTCAGTCTTTACTCGAGCGAACGAACAGATTATAAGGAAGTTCCCACGGTAGACTCACGAGGCACTAAGGTAAACGCACGGGCCACTATGTTATTGCAACGAGTTTAAATGTTTCCATTTTTAACTTGAACAGTTAATTTCTCGTGGAAAAAATCAAACATGTTTGATTTTTTTCACGAGTTAACGTTTCCCGAGTGGACAAGTTGATCGCGCGAGTTCCGACGTTGCCGCTACGTTCATCGTACGTGATCACCACGAGTGAAAACTCTGGGTCACTCGTGGGCCAACTCGCACTGTGAGACAGGGGTTTAACTTTCATTGCGAGTCCAGTAAAGTTTGATTAAAAATATTTTGATTATCTCCAATGAGGTAGATGGTGGGTCAGGACTGCTCTCTAGTTGGTGATAGGATGGTTGAGTTGCCTGATGACTTTAGGGAACTAACAGTCCCTTCCCTTTCCCCCATCCCCTTTCTCCTGTATTCCCTGTATTTCACCTTAATGTGCAACCATTTCTCCCTTTCCCATTCCTCCATCCCCTTCCAACTATATTTCTTCCTCTGGCTTCACATTTCATGCATCGTCTATCCTTATCTCTTTAATGCACACTTTTTGGCACTTCCTCTCCGGCATTCATCCAACCGTCTACTAATTTAACACCCCCCTCCTCATCTGTATCAACCTATCACTTGCCAGGATTTGTCCCATCCACACCTTTCTTCCAGCTTTCTCCCTCCTTCTACAATCATTCTGAAGAAGGGTCCCGACCCGAAACGTCACCCATCCATGTTCTCCAGAGATGTTACCTGACCCGTTGAGTTACCCTATCACTTTAATTGTATGACTGTAAATATTGGCAAGATATTTACATGTTAATAATATAATAGTCTTAAGTTTATGATGCGACGCTCATAAACACACTCCTTTAAAAGTCAGGGGACAAATATCTTGAGTGGAAATGTTAGATGTCTAGCTGAGAATAAAGACGGGTGTTTGAAATTATGCTTTCCTCGTCTTTGTGTGTTTGCACACATCAACCCAATAAACATTAATAGTGCTATGTATCTGTGCTCTTCACAATTAAAGATAAATTAATATTTTATATTTTGACACTTATCATTGGTGTTTCAGTGGAAGAGCATGTTGGGAACAATGATCACAACTGCATAAGCTTCAAGATAGTTGTGACTAAGAACAAGTCAGGACCTGTGGAGGATACTAAATTGAGGGAAGGCAGCTTACAACATGATTAGGCAGAAGCTAGACGATGTAAATTGGGAACAGCTGTTATTGGCACAATTCCACATCAGACAAATGGGTGTTGTTTAAAGGCAGTTGAACAGAGTTCAAGAGCTGGCAAGTGCCACTGAGGAGGAGGGATATGGATGGTAAGGTAATGGTGAATTATGAGAGAAGTTCTAAGTTTGGATAAAAAGGAAATGGAAGTATATGTAAGGATGATGAATTCAGACAGAGCCTTTGATGACTATGAAGCAAGAAGGAAATAACTCAAGCAGGCAATCAGAAAGGGCAAAAGGGTGCACAAAATGTCTTTTGCAAGTTGGTTTAAGAAAATATACATTTAAAAATAACAGGATATCCAGGATGAAGGTCAGGTGCACACGGGTAAAGGAGGGTGTTTACATTTGGAGTCAGAGCATGTAGGTGAGGTGTTAAATGAGTACTTTGCATCTGTGTAGGAACGAACTGCAGTGGCTAGTTTACACCAAAGATAGATGCAAAATGCTGGAGTTACTCAGTGGGTCAGGCAGCATCTCTGGAATAAAGAAATAGGTGATGATTTGCGTCTGAAGAAAGGTTCTGACCTGAAATGCCACCTATTTATTTTCTCCAGAGAGCTGTCTGACCTGCTGGACCACACAGCATTTTGTGTCTATCTTTAAACTATTTGGGGATCGCCAGCATTGCTTTGGCTGTAAAAGGTCATGTCTTATGAACTGGAGTAAGATTTTTTTTGTGGTGTTGATGAAACTGAATGAAGGTAGATCCAGAAGATTTAAAATGCATGTGATCCATAGTGATTTGGTACATATGGGCTGAAGGGCCTGTTCCTGTGCTGTATTTATGTGCTAATACGATGATTGGATCAGTGTTGTTCAATGGAATTGATAGTGAGCTGCACGTGTACATAACAATACAGTTTTGGTCATTCTTCCCCATATATGCCTAAAATGCCTCAAATGTGCTCTCACAATGCAGCCAAGTGTGTTTCCCATGTGAAATAACCAAATATCAATCAAAGAAGTACTTGTGATGATCAAAGAAGCATTGATGCATTCTGTTCTTTTACCATACACTGTTACTGCCAAATACATGAAAAGGATTACACATCACACTGGGCGTACACGAGTATCAACATAATATGTCCAGCCATCCTGTCTTTTAATACTTAAAAAAAAAAAAATCATGATCAGAAATTCAATTAGACACATCTGGTTTCCCAATTAACCCCGCATGGATAATTGTGAATGTATTTGAATAGATCACACTGAACAGTAAGGTTCGGGGAGTGTTGTGGACCAGAGGGAGCTAGGAGTGCAGTTACATAGTTCATTGAGATTAGCATCACAGGTAGATAGGATGATCAATAAGCCTTTTGGCAAATTGTTCTTCATCAGTCAGAGCATTGAGTATAGAAGTTGGGAGGTCACGCTGCAATTGTATAAGACATTGGTGAGGCTGCATTTTTAGTTCTGTGTTCAGTTTTGGGCACCATGCTATAGGAAAGATGTTGTCAAGCTGGAAAGAGTGCAGAGAAGATTTACGAGGATGATCCCAGGGCACAAGAGCCTGAGGTATAGGGAGCGGTTAAGTAGGCTGAGAGATGCCACCCATCTTTGTGCAGTTATCACAGAAAAATTATGGAAACATCACCACTTGGTGGGTGGTGGAGCGGGCACCCAGAGATGACATGGTTGGCTGTCTGTTGTTCTGCTCTGCATTCACAGGCTGGGCTCTGGCATAGCCCCATGTTCACATGCAGGCATTGAAACTCCCAACTCCAGTATGAAGTACTGGACACTAGAGACAACTTTACTGAAGCCAATTAACCTACAAACCTGTATATCTTTGGAGTGTGGGAGGAAACTGGAGCACCCAGAGAAAATCTACGAGATCACATGAAGATCGTACACGCTCTGTACAGACAGCACCCATACTCAGGATCTAACGTGTGTCTCCAGCGTGCAAGGCAGCAACTCTACCTCTGAGCTGCCCCATAGGTCAGCCTTATGATATGAGATCCCTTCAAGCTCAGAATCATCAGATTGTTACTGCACAGAAAAATACTTTTAAGCTTGGAATATTTCCTAGTAGGAAAAAAAAACCTTCAATTCTATTTGCAGTTAGCCTGTCACTGTGTTCTTCCAAATTATCTTCCCCATTCAGATACATCTCGTTGAAACTCTCGATTTATTTGATTTACAGTATCCACATAAAACAAATTCCATATCAGGATAACTCTTTGCATAATTATTCCAATGGCAGTAATAACAGCTTTACTTTTATTGCTGTTGTACATCTTAGATCATGAGACATAGGAGCAGAATTAGGCCGTTTGGCCCCTCGAGTCTACCCTGCCATTAAATCATGGCTGATCTATCTTTCCCTCTCAACCCCATTAACCCAGCCTTCTCTCCATTTCCGTTGACACCCTTGCTCATCAAGAACCTGCCAATCCCTCCTTTAGACAGCCACCACAGCCTTCTGTGGCAATGAATTCCACAGATTCTCAACACTCTGGCAAAACAATTTCCTCCTCTTCTCCATTCCAAAGGTACGTCCTTTTATTCTGAGGCTGTGCCTTCCGGTCCTAGATCCTCTCCACATCCATTCTATCCAGGCCTTTCACTATTTGGTAAGTTTTGATGAGCTCCACCCCCTCTTCCTTCTATTAATATATTTGACAGTGCACTCAAAATAATGCATTAATCCTTTAATAAATGAACATTAAGAAAAAAATTGCAGATGGTGGAAATCCAAAATAAAAACAACAAAAATGCTGGGAAAAGCCAGGCAACATTTATAGAATGACGAAAAACTAATTAACCCACCAGAACTAATGTTCTATTGATGAGTTTTGGACCTGAAGCCTTAACGTAGGACATAAAACAGTACCCTGTCTGGGCCAACCAGGATTTTGGATAATATCCATGTTCTCCAGAGTTGCTGTTTGACCCACTGAGTTACTCCAGCACTATTTGTCTTTTTTGGTAAATCAGCATCTGTAGTTTCTGTAGAAACAAAGAACTGAAGATGGTGGTTTATATCAATGATAAAGAGAAAGTGCTGAAGTAACTCGGGTCAGGCATCATCTCTGAGGATAAAAAAAGGGAGATGATGTTTCGGATCTGAAATGTCACTTATTCATTTTCTCCAGACCCGCAGAATTATTCTGGCACTTTGCGTCCATCTGCACTTTCTTGTTTCTCCAACATTCACTGCTTCTATTGTATTAAAGTTGTATCTGCCGGTGTCCTTAGCAATCATTTCTCGAATTTGTGAGCATTTCAATTTGCCTTGTGACTTATTGTAATTTCTCCCTGGGGAATGCTCTTCACTTGGACTGTCCTTTGCATAATGATTCTCTAAGCAGTCTCTCTGTGAAGTTTGTGCTCAGATTGTGCATTGTCTAACTTCCTGCGGATCTGGAACTTGCCCATTAAGCTTTGTTTTGGAGTCAACATTTTATGAAGTGTTATGAAACCCATTTAAATTTAATTTCAACCCAAATGCCAAGAATGAAAAACAATTGCTGTGCTATTCGTGGGAAAATACTACTCTGTGCTGACTTTGTTCGATATACAATGGGGCATTTGACTTTAATATTTGAACCATTGGGAAGGATTTTTGAAAGTGGATTTTTTTTTTTAGATGTGAAATAAGAAAGGCCAGTAATGTCAACCGGAATATATTTTGTGGGCAAGCCTGCCCTTGATCTTTAAATATAAAGATTATTTTTACAATGGGAAGACAGTTTTGAAGATTATGTAGCTCAATGGTAGAATTGCTGCCTTTAGTCTCAGGGACTCTGGTTCAATCCTGATTAAGGGGGCTGTCTGTACGGAGTTTGTATGTTCTCACTGTGACCGCATGGGCTTTCTCTGGGTGTTCAGATTTCCTTCCACGCTCCAAAGATATGCAAGTTTGAGGGTTAATTGGCTTCTGTAAAAATTGTAAATTGTCTGTGGTGCTAGTGTACAGGGTGATCGGTGGCCCAAAGGGCCTGTTTCTGCTCTATCTCTAAAGTGTAAAGTAAATTGGATTGCCGTAATCTACATAAGAGTCGGGGCTATTTGATTAAAAGACACATGGTGGAAACGGGCCTCACGGCCCACTGAATCTGCGCTGACCATCGTTCACTCATTCACATTAGTTCTTGGGTTATTCCACTTTCTCATTCATTCCCTATACATGAGGGGCAATTTAGAGGGCTAATTAAACATCTTTGGGATGTGGGAAGAAATGGGAGCACCAGGAGGAAACCCACATGGTCACAGGGAGAAAATGCAAACTCCACACAAATAGCATCTGAAGTCAGGATTGAACCCATGTCTCTAGTCGACCAGCTGCACAACTGTATCACTCGGGATTAATAACTTGCAGATCATAGCTTCTTTACAGCAAAGGATCACACCTGATGTTAAGAAAAGTCCAAATATCAAAATAGTATCTCAATGAGTGTGTATTGTTGGAGATGATGTATTCATATCAGATGAGATGTTAAACCAAGGCCTATCCATGCTGTAACATTAAAAATCTCATTAGCTTCTTTCAGGGATGAGCATGAAAAATCCACTCCTGTGCCCAGGTAAATATTAAATTATCAGGGTTGTGCATTAAATGTATTTTTAACATAAGACATGGACACCTTTTACCGAATTCGTACAACAATAGCATGGCGCAACACAACTTTAAATTTAAATCCAATGCTGGGTTGGGTGAGGTGGGCGGGGTGGGGGGTGGGGGGGGGGGGGGGGGGGGGGGGGGGGGGGGGAAGATGAGGGGCAAGGTATATCTCCACCTTTTTCTTTGTTCTTATTTCTATATCTTTCTGCCACACTACCTTGGTAGTTTAGGGGACTTTCTTTTGTTCTTTTTCGATCTATCTTTTCGCCTTCTATTCTTTTTTCTTTTCTTTTTTCATTTTCAAGGTTTAGGTAATAAGGATAAAAATGAAGCTGTACAATAGTTGTATAATTTAGATGCTCAATATTTTATCTCTGTTCATTTGCTTCTAATAAAAATAAATTACATTTAAAAAATAAAAATAAAATGTTTTAATGTATTTTTAAGAAACAGAGCAATGTTCAGCATTTAATTTATTACCTCATATTTAATATTGATCTTAATTGCCCCAAATGAAAAAACAAAAAATCTTTCTTTGGCCTTGGCTTACTCAACTTGCGAATTTGTAAGTGTATTTGAACATTGAATGGAAGACTCCTGCAAAAGTATTGGGAAAAATATTTTGCTTGGAAGTCATTTTTTTAATTAAACAGCGATCAGGGTGGAGTTAGGATCCATCTAATTTTTGGTGTGCGTAATATTATTTTTGCTTAGTTTTATAGGTTGTTTCAGAGACGGTGTGGAAACGGGCCCTTCAGCCCACAGAATCCATGTTGACAAACAATCGGCCATACACTAGTTCTATCCTACCAGGGACAATTTACAGAGGCCAATTAACCAACAAACCTGCACGTGTTTCCAGAGCACCTGGAGAAAACTAACGTGATCACAGGGAGAATGTACAAACTCCGCACAGACAGCACCCGTAGTCGGGATCGAACCCGGGTCTCTGTTGCTGTGAGGGAGCAGAGTCTACCCCTCCTCTATTTGGTCTTTATTGAGGAGTGTTGTCAATTTGGACTTCTACTGTCTGTTCAAAGTTTCCTCATTACCTTCCGAACAGATTCTGATATTTATATATTCTATATCAGTGTGACGAGGGACTTGATGCATCCCAGAAGGCCAAGTCTATTTAATCTTTAAAAGATGTATATCAAATGGCTTTTCAAATCCATGTCTCGAATCACACTGCTGTCTCTTTCGAGATTGTCCTCACAGTATGATGTTAATTTGTCAAGAATTGTTTCATGGCAACCATACTAAACATGGGTTTCTCCTTAATGCTGTGATTGAGATCTCATGTAGAGGGTGGCGCAGCGGTAGAGTTGCTGCCTTGCAGCGCCAGAGACATGGGTTCGATCCTGACTAAGGGTGATCTCTGCACGGAGTTTGCACTTTCTCCCTGTGACTGCAAGGGTTTTCCCCGCATGCTCCAGTTTTCCCCCACCTTCCAATGACGTACGCAAATTTGTAGGATTAATTGGCTTCTGTAAATTGTCCCTAGAGAGTAGGATAGAATTAATGGTCGTTGGTCGGTGCCCCCTCAGTGGCCCATTTCCACACTAAACTAAAAAGGAGGGGGATCTTGGGGCCCTTATTATTTCGCAGTCTTTATCCTGTATGAACCTACATGGGTTCAGATGAAATGCTTTAGTTTAGAGATACAACATGGAAATGGACCCTTTGGCCCACAGAGCCCGCACAAACTTGATCACCGGTTCACACTTTCTATATTCTCACCATTGCATCAACTTCATACACATTAGAAGCTATTTACCATGGCCGATTAACCTATAAACCCACATGGATTTGCAATGTGGCAGGAAGCCAGAGCACCAGGAAGAAACACACATGGTCATAGGAAAAATGTACAGACTCTACACAGACAGCACTTGAGGTCAGATCTAACCTGGGTCTCTGGCACTCTGAGGCAGCGACTCTACCTCTGTGCCACCCCTAAAGTTACACCAGCATTTTGTGTCTATCTTTGATGCAAACCAGCATCTGCAGTTCCTTTTTTTTTAAATTACATTTGAATAGGGAGGAGAGAGTTATCCACAGCCTGATGTGTTGTTCAATGACTGGTCAGGTCACACTATATCTTGGAAGCCTTAATAGTAGTACAGTGTGGAAAAGGGCCCTTCAACCCACCTTGCCAACACTGACCAACATGCCCCATCTACACAAGTTCCACCTGTATGTGTCTGCCAATATGCCTCTAAACCTATTGTCTCCATGTACCTGTCAAAATGTTTTTTAACTGTTATAGTACCTCCCCCCTTTCGGCAGCTTGTGCCATATACCCACCACTTTTTAAAAATGCCTCTCCTCCCCCACCTTAAACCTATGCTCGCTCTCACGCTCGCTCTCTCTGAACCCCCCCACCCCCACCATGGGCGAATGACTATGCATTCACCCTATCTATTTCAATTTGTATTGCTATTTTGTGAAGATAAGTATAAGGAGCAGTGACATAATTATCCCTTGTAATACCCCATGCTGGAGGCTATCCTTAACCAATCAAGTTCATTCAGATCCTTTCAAAATTGGCACAACAAGGCATTATTTATTTTGTTAATATTTTAGGAGCATGAAAATGCCCAGTTCTTGCACGTGAGATCAAAGGATATTTTCTTGTGAAGGAAATGCTTTGACATGCCTGCTCGAGAATGCCTTGAAATGCAGGCTACGGAATGCCAATGTGTGTTTTTAGCATAAATTGTAGCTTGTCAAAATATATTTTATTTATTTTGAGCTTTTCTAAGGAAAGAGATTCCATCAGATGGGAATATTACTCGAAGATTCCCTTTGTAGACTCCAGATTGTTTTGCAGTGAACTGAGCTCGAAGTTGCATGATAAAAACTCCAATGGATCAATGTAGCATTTGCATTATTAGAAACAAATCTTGCAATTGGTCCCTGATCCAAAAAACCCCACAAACTTTGAATTATCCTTTTTGTATTCAAATCCTTCCCTGATACCCTCATTCTCCCTGTAACCTCCTCAAGCCTTCAACTCTCCATTATTTGGATGTCTAATTTAATCTTTGTTTCACTAAAAATGCCTGGATTAATTACCTGTGGAGAGACGCAAAAAGCTTGAGTAACTCAGCGGTTCAGGCAGCATCTCTGGAAAGAAGGAATGGGTGACGTTTCAGGTCAAGACCCTTCTTCTGACTAGTCCTTGATTTCCCTTAATCCCTGGCTGGTTAGATCTTTATAGAGCACATTTGTGAAGTTGCGGTAAACCTGGCGTCATCTGCAAATAGGTTCAAGTAAGGGTGATAGATCGGTTAGGCAGGTACATGGATTGGACAGGTTTAGAGGCATATGGATCAAATGCAGATAAATGGAACTAACTTATGTGGAGCATCTTGGTCGCCAAGGATGAGTTGGGCTAAAAGGCCAGTTTCTGTCCTGTGTGACTATGACTTAGATGAACCAGATGAATTTGTATGATCTGGTAATTTTGTGATCAATATTTCATTCTATATTTTAAAATGTAATGCTGTTAAACTTCCCCACCTATTGTGGTAGGGTTTTAAACTTCCTAATTTCTCCTCCAATACTGTAACCACTTTGCCACCACCCTTGTGCGATTCAATTATCTGGGCTTTAAGTGTTAGAATTTTTGGATGTTGGTGAGACATTGTATGCAGTTCTAGTAACCTTAGCTATAGGAAGAACGTCATTAAGCTGGAAAGGGCGAGAAAGGATTCGCAAGGATGTTGCCTTGTCTTGCGTTATAAGGAGAAATGGGAGAGACTGGGTATTTTTTCAGTTGAGCATAGAAGGGCAATCTTATGCACATAGACAAAACCATGAGTGGGAGAGTCCAGGACCAGAGGCCACGGCCTCATAATAAAAGGACATATCTTTAGAAAGGAGGAGGAATTTATTTAGTCTGAAGGTGGTGAATCAATTGAATTAATTGCCACAGGTGGTAGTGGAGGCCAAGTCAATTTTTAAGGTGGTGATGAGCAGATTCTTGATTAGTACAGGTGTCGGGGATTATGGAGAGAAGGCAGAAGAATGGGATTGAGAGGGAAAGATAGATCAGACATGATTGAATGACGGAGTAGATTTGCTGGTCCGAGTGACCTAATTCTGCTCCTATAACTTATGTGGCATTGAAAAGTAGAATGGTTACAGTCTTTCTTCCAGGGTAAGGGAGTCTAAAACTAGTGGGCAAAGATTTCAAAAGGATTTGAGCAGGAACTTCAGAAGGTGTATGGAACCCGCTGCCAAAGGAAATTGTAGAGGCTTGCACCTTTTTAAAAGAAGTTTGTACATGGATGGGGAAAAAATGAAAAGGATATGAGCCAAATGAAGGCATAGGGGAGTAGTTCAGAGAGGCAACTTGGTTGAAAGGGTGAGTTGATTGAAGGGCCTGTTTCTGTACTGCATAACGCCATAACTCTACATTTAATAATAACATCATAATGGGTGTTTTATAGACAGCTGTGTTATTGAATGGAGGCTAATGCTTGATTAACTCTTAATGGTGACTTGATTGATATCTTGGAAGTTGGATAGTCACAAAAGTTTGATGCTTCAAGATGCAATTTTTTTTTTTTTAATTGTTGGTGTTTGAACAATTTTTGTGATTGGAACATTTTTATAAAACACTGTTAATTTAGTTTTGATGGGGAAGCAGTGGGATGCTAGGATCTAGGTGGCTCTGTGATGTTGCGCAGTTGACAGAACAGAGAGATGACCTTAGCTGTGGTTCACTTCCCTTGTGAATGGCTTATTCAAATAGCTTTTGTCTCTGGTATCTAGAACAAATACGCTATCTCATTTGTATGGATCAAGAATCGCCTTCAGAAGCAATATGATAAATTGTGATCACTGACTGCCAGGTGAAGGTAGCTGCAACTGAAGCATCAGATGATTTAATAGCCTGAGGCTCTGGAAAGCTGTTCTTAAATTAGTTTTTTGAGCCTCAACCCCTGGTGCAGGAGAAAGTTTTCAACTGACAACTGGAATGATGCATGGATCGCCAGGTGAACGGAATAAAAACAGAGCAGAAGGTCTCCAAGTCGCTAAAAAGCTGAGAGGCAATGGAGTTTTCAATCCACAGGATCGTTGGAAAAATGTGTGCACACTAGGATGGACAGGTCACTGGAAAAAGAGGGACTGTGTACACTACAGCCTCTCTATTAATGTGGCTGGTCCTGTCCTGTAGGTTGCTGATCCTGAAGGCTTGGCAATGACTTGGACTTTAGAGATTCAGCACAGAAACAGGCCCTTTGGCCCAACGAGTCTGCGCTGGCCAATGATCGCCCTGTACACCAGCATTATCCTACACACTGGGACAATTTACAATTTTACCAAAGCCAATTAACCTACAAACCTGTGTTTTTCAAGAGAGTCAAGTGAAGTGTTTTATTGTCATATATCCCAGATAGAACAATGAAATTCTTACTTGCAGCAGCACAACAGAATATGTAAGCATAGTACTTTTTTTTTGTAAATGTTTTTATTAGAAGTAAACACATAATAAAAAACATTTTGTTTGCAGTAGTCATACATTATTAATATTGTCCATATTAACAATTGTATAATAATTGTACTTCTATATATATTTTTTATTTTTATATAGATAGAAAATAATAGAGAGGAAGTGAAAAGAGACCAAAATAGAAAAAAACATTTAAAAAAAACAAACAAACCAGAAGGAATAATAAAAGAGAATAGAATAATTAGCTAATTAAACATCATTGGAGATATGTCCGTGAGTTATACAAATGTAACTCGTCATCTAATCCTTAATTCGGGTTTCAGTTAGGTTCTCGTGCCGAACCAGTTTGCCCCTTCAAATAGTCAATGAATGGAGACCATATTCTGGTAAATAGTTCTTGTTTGTCCATTAAGACAAATCTTAATCTTTCCAAATGTAGGGTCTCCGACATTTCCATAACCCACATTTTTTTTTTTTTTTTTTTTTTCAGATCCACCCAACACAGTACCTCTTATACGACATATACAAAATTATATCATCGATTAAACTATTTATGTTAATTGTAATATTATCCATTATACATTTGTGGTTATTATTTTATATAATTGGGAGTATATGTAGGCAATACACAGATTTCTCATAGGCCCAAAATTTTATAGGGCCTTTTTAAATTTTAATATTTTTTTCCCAATTATTATACTATAGTCGATAAAGTTTCTTTGGCTTGTTGTAAATATTTGATTTTGTTCTAATATTCCTAATATTATCAGTTTTGAGTCGGGGTCCAATTGGATGTTGACGTTCCGAAATTATCTTTAAAATTTCCGTCCAAAAATTATTAATTTTTATACAACTTATAAAAACTTAGGTTAGCCTCTAAGTGCTGACATTTTTCACAAATAGGAGATATACTTGGGGAAAATTCTATTTAATTTTGTTTTTGAATAATGTCATCTATGTAATACTTTAAATTGTATTAAAGAATGTCTAGCATTTAGCGAACAGTGATGTATATGTTGTAAGCTTTCGTCCCAAATATCTTGCCTTATTGGTTGGCCTAGTTCATTTTCCCATGATTGCCTATATATTTCCGTCATGGGTGCATTGCTGTCTAATAGGATATTATAGATATAAGATATTACATTTTCTGTACACTGTTATATATATATATATCAACAAGAGAAAAATAATAGTTATGAGTGTGTATGTGTGACTATCCAGGTTTTTATATATATATATGAGGCGGAGAATTCCACCAGACTACTCTCTGTGAGAAAAAGTGTTCTTGTCTCTGTTCTATATATTTACTCCTATATATATATAATTCTGGACTCTATATATATATATATATATATATATATATATGTGAGACTGAGCCACACCCACACTTCCGGGTTTTATAACCCGTCCCACACTAATAACACTTTTTATTGATGGGAAGAATCCTCTGCACCTGCTGAGCGGAGAGGGACAGAGTAAGATGGCCAAAAATCACAGCCGTAAATGGTAGTGTTTTATCTAAAATCAATATACAGTGCAAACAGGAAGTTACCCAAACCTCCCAAGCCACCATTTGCAGTAGTGCCTTTTAACTTCAGCCCAAACATATAAACTTAGAAAATAGGTGCAGGAGTAGGCCATTTGGCCCTTCGAGCCTGCACCGCCATTCAAAATGCTCCTGGCTGATCATCCAACTTGGTATCCTGTATCTGCCTTCTCTCCGTACCCACGATCCCTTTAGCCACAAGGGCCACATCTAACTCCCTCTTAAATATAGCTAATGAAGTGGCTTTTAACTTCAACCCAAAGCACCCAAGCCATCATTTGCAGTAGTGCATTTTAACATCTACCCAAAGCACCCAAGCCACCATTTGTAGTAGTGCCTTTTAACTTCAGCCCAGCACCACCATTCAAAGTGATCATGGCTGATCATCCCCAATCAGTAACCCGTTCCCGACTTCTCCCCATATCCCCTGACTCCTATTTTTAAGAGCCCTATCTAGCTCTCTCTTGAAAGCATCCAGAGAACCGCCTCCACCGCCCTCTGAGGCGGAGAATTCCATAGACTCGCCACTCTCTGTGAGAAAAAGCGTTTCCTTGTCTCCGTTCTAAATGGCTTACTCCTTATTCTTAAACTGTGGCCCCTGGTTCTGGACTCTCCCAACATCGGGAACATGTTTCCTGCCTCTAACGTGTCCAAACCCACAGCAATCTTATATGTTTCAATGAGATATCCTCTCATCCTTCTAAGCTCCAGAGTGTACAAGCCCATCTGCTCCATTCTCACAGCATATGACAGTCCCGCCATCCCCAGAATTAACCTTGTAAGCCTACACTGCACTCCCTCAATAGCAAGAATGTCCTTCCTCAAATTAGGGGACCAGAACTGCACACACTACTCCAAGTGTGGTCTCACTAGGGCTCTGTACAAGTGCAGAAGGACCTCTTTGCTCCTATATTTGATTCCTCTTGTTATAAAGGCCAACATGCCATTCGCTTTCTTCACTGCCTGCTTTAACTGCATGCTTGCTTTCATAGACTGATGAACAAGGACCCCAGATCCCGTTGTACTTCCCCTTTTCCCAACTTGACGCCATTTAGATAGTAATCTGCCTTCCTGTTTTTGCTACCAAAGTGGAGAACGTCACATTTATCCGCATTAAACTTCATCTGCCATGCATCTGCCCACTCCCCCAACCTGTCCAAGTCACCCTGCATTCTCATAGCATCCTCCTCACAGTTCACACTGCCACCCAGCTTTGTCAGCAAATTTGCAAATGTTACTTTGAATCCCTTCATCCAAATCATTGATGCATATTGTAAATAGCTGCGGTCCCAGCACCGAGCCTTGCGGTACCCCACTAGTCACTGCCTGCCATTTTGAAAGGGACCCGTTAATCCCTACTCTTTGTTTCCAGTCTGCCAACCACTTCTCTCTCCATGTCAGCACTCTACCCCCAATACCATGTGCCCTAATTTTGCCCACCATCAAGAATGCTTACCGCTCTATCCCTCGCCCTCACTTCAGTAAATCCGACCATACTGCGGTGCTGCTTCTTCCTGCCTACAGGCAGCAATTAAAGAGCTCACCCCCAGAGGTGAGGACAGTACAGAGCTGGTCGGGGGGGGAGGGGCAGGGGGACTGTTTGGAGTCTAGACAGGCAATGTTCAAGGACTTGCAACGGTCTTGAATGAATACGCCACAGTCGTTACAGACTTCATTAAGAAATGTGTGGAGGACTGCATCCCTACAAAAACCTTCCGAGTGTTTCCCAATCAGAAACCTTGGATGAACTGTGAGATCTGCACTCTTCTGAAGACCAGACACCGGGTATTCATGTCTGATGATACAGTGGTCTACACGTAGTTCCAGATACGACCTTGGTAAGGCCATCAAAAAGGCCAAAAGGGAGTTCTGCTCCAAACTGGAGGATGAGACAGATGTTCGGCAGCTGTGGCAGGGACTGAATGCAATCACCTCCTACAAGGCGAAACCAGGAGGCAGCTCGGATGTCGGCGATACATCACTCCCTGACGAGCTCAATGCGTTTTACGCAAGCTTTGATAGGGAGAACACTGATGTGCCTTCCCGAGCCCCCATTCGCTGTGATGGTATTTCAGTCTCAGTCACAGAGGCCGACGTCAGGAAATCCTTCAGAGGGGTGAACCCTCGAAAAGCATCTGGACCTGATGGCATACCTGGTCGTGTTCTAAAAACCTGTGCGGACCAACTGGCTGGAGTTTTTACAGACATTTTCAACCTGTCACTTCTGAGGTCTGAGGTTCCCACCTGCTTCAAAAAGGCATCAATAATACCGGTGCCCAAGAAGAGCAAGGTGACATGCCTCAATGACTATCGACCTGTGGCACTAACGCCTGTGGTGATGAAGTGCTTCGAGAGGTTGATCATGGCGCAAATCAACTCCTACCTCGACAGTAACCTGGACCCACTACAGTTCGCTTACCGCCACAACAGATCAACGGTGGTACGCGATCTCGCTGGCCCTCCACTCCGCACCACATGGACAACAAACACTCATATGTCAGGCTGTTATTCATTGACTACAGCTCGGCATTTAACACAATCATCCCCTCCAAGCTGATTACCAAACTCGCTGAACTGGGTCTCTGCGCATCCCTCTGCAATTGGATCCTCGACTTCCTCATTCACAGACCACAGTCTGTTCATATTGGTGGAAATGTGTCAGACTTGATAACAATCAGCACGGGAGCACCTCAAGGCTGCGTACTCAGCCCCTTGCTGTACTCACTCTATACTCATGACTGCATAGCCGGTCATAGTGCAAACTCCATCAAGTTTGCTGACGACACCACTGTTGTGGGACGTATCACTGATGGGGATGAGTCAGAGTACAGAAGAGAGATCGAGCGACTGTCCATATAGTGCCAGCACAACAACCTGGCCCTCAACACCAGCAAAACCAAGGAACTGATTGTGGACTTTGGAAGGGGTAGAATGGGGACCCACAGTCCTGTTTCTCTCAACGGGTCGATGGTTGAAAGGGTCAAGAGCTTCAAATTCCTGGGCGTGCACATCTGTGAAGATCTTTCCTGGTCCGAAAACACAGATGCAATTATTAAGAAAGCTCATCAGCACCTCTACTTCCTGAGAAGATTACGGAGAGTCGGTCTGTCAAGGAGGACTCTCTCTAACTTCTACAGGTGCACAGTAGAGAGCTTGCTTACCGGTTGCATCGTGGCTTGGTTTGGCAACTTGAGTGCCCTGGAGAGGAAAAGACCACAAAAAGTAGTAAACACTGCCCAGTCCATCATCGGCTCTGACCTTTCCTTCCATCGAGGGGATCTATCACAGTTGCTGCCTCAAAAAGGCTGGCAGCATCATCAAGGACCCACACCACCCTGGCCACACACTCATCTCCCTGCTACCTTCGGGTAGAAGGTACAGGAGCCTGAGAACTGCAACGACCCGGTTCAGGAATAGGTACTTCCCCACAGCCATCAGGCTATTAAACTTGGCTGCGTCAAAACTCTGAACATTAATACCCCTCCATCTGTTATTTGCACTTTATTAATTTATTAATTAATGTGTGTATTTACGTATATAATTGTAGTCAATGCCTACTATGTTCTGTTGTGCTATGCAAAGAAAGAATTTCATTGTCCTATCAGGGACACATGACAATAAACTATTTTGACTTTGACTTTTAATCTCCTATGTGGGACCTTCTCAAATGCTTTCTGAAAATCCAGGTACACTGCATCCACTGGCTCTCCTTTGTCCATTATCCTAGTTGCATCTTCAAAAAATTCCAGAAGATTAGTCGAGCATGATTTCCCCTTTGTAAATCCATGCTGACTCGGACCGATCCTGTTACTGCTATCCAAATGTTCGGCTATCTCATCTTTTCTAATTGATTCCAGCATCTTCCCCACCACCAATGTCAGGCTAACTAGTCATATAATTCCCTGTTTTCTATCTTCTGCCTTTCTTAAAAAGTGGGATAACATTAGCTACCCTCCAATCCACAGGAACTGATCCTGAGTCTATAGAACATTGGCAAATTATCAGCAATGCATCCACGATTTTTAGAGCCACTCCCTTAAGTACCCTGGGATGTAGACCATCAGGCCCTGGAGATTTATCAGCCTGCAGTCCCATCAGTCTATCCAACATTTCCTGGCTAATGTGGATTTCCATCAGTTCCTCCGTCACCCCAGATCCTCTGGCCACTACTATATCAGGAAGATTGTTTGTGTCCTCCTCAGTGAAGACAGATCCAAAGTACCTGTTCAACTCCCCTGCCATTTCCTTGTTCCCCATAATAAATTCATCTTTTCGGTCTTCAAGGGTCCAACTTTGGTCTTAACTAATGTTTTCCTCTTCAAATACCTCAAGAAGCTTTTACTATCCTGCTTTATATTCATGGCTAGCTTACCTTCGTACCTCATCTTTTCTCCCCGTATTGTCTTTTTGGTTATCTTCTGTTGTTCTTTAAACATTACCCAATCCTCTTGCTTCCCGCTCATCTTTGCTACGTTGTACTTCTTCGCTTTAATATTTATACTGCCCCTGACTTCCCATGTCAGCCATGGTCGTCCCTTTCTCCCCTTGGAATCTTTCTTCCTCCTAGGAATGAACTGATAGTGCATGCTTTCAAGTTTAGTTTAGAGATACAGCGTGGAAACAGGCCTTTGGCCCACCGGGTCTGTGCCGGCCAGCGATCCCTGCATATTAACATTATCCTGCACAACCTAGGGACAATTTTTACATTTACCCAGCCAATTATTTCTACATACCTGGACGTCTTTGAAGTGTTGGAGAAAACCGAAGATCTCGGAGAAAACTTGCAGGGCGAACGTACAAACTCCGTACAGACAGCACCCGTAGTCGAGATCGAACCCGGGTCTCCGGCGCTGGAAGTGCTGTAAGGCAGCAACTCTAACGATGCGCCTCCATGCCGCTTCAGTGTCTTCTGCCCAACTGGAGTATCGAGGAGAAGGAATGTCATTCCTTAGTAATGCCAATGCTTGCTATTCATTCGAAACATCCCATCTCCTGTTTGAAAGGACATATTAACATTGAGAATAAGCATTAAAAGGCTTCATTTCTGTTCCATTCAGTACACTCTGGTGAATTGAAAGGCAGCTCGGACTCAGCACATTACAAAATAACTTGACTGGTCGCTCGACAGAAACAAAATTAAAATGGTGTCTGTTTCTATGAATGTGTGGAAAAGCGATTGTTTGCTTTTTCTGGATTGACTGAGTGAGTGGATTTTGCATGCGCTCTAGTGAAGCCAAACACCTTCAGAAACTCCACTGTATACTGGCAGGTGCCAGGAACAATTACATCGAACCAAGAATTATGATGCTAGATTGCTTTGGGAGGTTTTTTTTAACAGCTACTCCATTTATTATCGGGTATGTGTGTGTCCTGAATTAGACATAGGCTTGTAAATGTAGATTTCAATCACATTGGGCAATAGGGCTGTGTTTGAGTGTAGTTTATTATCAAGTGTACTGAGGTACAGTGACATGCTAACCAGTCAGTGTAAAGCCTATTCATTATTACGATCAAGCTATCCATGTACAGATAAATGATAAAGGGAATAATGTGAACAACATTAAGTGCTAGGTAAAGTCCGATCAGAGATAGTCAGAAGATCTCCAATGAGGCATTTAGTAATATAAAGTGGCTTTCAAAAGTATTCATGCCCCTTGAACTTTTCCATATTTTGTCACGTTACAACCACAAATGTAAATGTATTGCCCATTCTTCTTTGCAAAGTAGCTCAAGCTCAGTCAGATTGGATGGAGAGCATCTGTGAACAGCAATTTTCAAGTCTTGCCAGAGATTCTCAATTGGATTTAGGTCTGGACTTTGACTGGGCCATTCTAACACATGAATATGCCTTGATCCAAACCATTCCATTGTAGCTCTGGCTGTATGTTTAGGGTCGTTGTCCTGCTGGAAGGTGAACCTCCGCCCCAGTCTCAAGTCTTTTGCAGACTCTAACAGGTTTTCTTCCAATATTGCCCTGTATTTGCCTCCATCCATCTTCCCATCAACTCTTACCAGCTTCCCTGTCCCTGCTGAAGATGCTGCCACCACCATGTTTCACAGTGGGGATGGTGTGTTCAGGGTGATGTGCAGTGTTAGTTTTCCGCCACACATAGCGTTTTGCATTTAGGCCAAAAACTTCAATTTTGGTCTCATCAGATCAGAGCACCTTCCTCCACATGTTTGCTGTGTCCCCCACATGGCTTGTAGCAAACTGCAAACAGGACATCATGCCACAGTTTTTTATTTGTAAAAAAAATTGAAAACCATGTATCATTTTCCTCGCACTTCACAATTATGCACCACATAAAATCCCAATAAAATACATTTACGTTTGTGGTTATAACGTGACAAAATGTGGAAAAGTTCCATGGGTATGAATACCTTTGAAAGCCACTGTAGGTCTGCCTCTAGTGAAGGACTAGCACCCTCATCAGTGACAGTGCTGCCAGGCACCGGACCTTAAAGTGACAAAATAAGAGTGCACCTCCTCTCCTGCATCTGGTGTTCCCAATGTGGCTCTTGTGCATCAGCGAGATCAAGGACAGCCAAGGAATTGACGAATAAGATGAGGTGAAAATTCATCATCAGGTACTTGGTGAGCTTGTGCATATTCTACCAGAGAGTTTAGTTTGATTTTCAGTTTCAGGAATACACAGCTTTTTATCTTTAGAGATGTGGGTATCTTTATGGGTGGGAAGGAACTGCAGATGCTGATTTACACCGAAGATGGTCACAAAATGCTGGAGTAACTCAGTGGGACAGGCAGCATCTCTGGATAGAAGGAATGGTTGGCGAGCGGGATAGGCAGGAGCTTGGGTATCTTTATGGTATCTTTAGAGCACAGATATTGTGGGCTAAAGGGCCTCTTCCTGTGCTGTACTGTTCTACATTCTATGATATCCTGTTTCATCCAAATTCAGGTCAAGCCACGTTTATTGTCATATGCATACATATGGAGAGGTGCGTGGGCAATGAAAATCATGCTTGCAATAGTATCATGGACACATAGATTCAAACAACATGCAAAAAAATCAAAGTTATGCATAATTTACATAAATCTCCAAGACGGTGACAAGAAAAAAGATGTTAGTGCAAAACACAATTAGGAAAATAAAATTAAGTTATATGTTCCTCCTTGAGAGTCAATGCCTTCCATGACCTTTGTTAATAGCAGCATTACACTGTGATACAAGTCTGGAATGTGATTAGCCACAATGTTGCAAATGGCAGCTTTGAGGTCAGTGAATCGGGGGGGGGGGGGGTCGAGGGGGGGGGGGGGGGGGGGGAGGGAAGGGTGGGGAGCTGTCCACTTAGTCAAAAAAATGCTTCAATGCAGCTGATATCCCAGCCTGATGCCATAATGTATAACGTGTGTGTGTGTGTATATGTATATATATATGTGTATATATATATATATATATATATATATATATATATATATATATGTATATATATATACTCTGACTAGTTAGCACCCAACAAAAAAGCTTTACACTGTACTTTGTACATGTGACAATAAACTGATTTAAATAAGCTCAGGCCAAAGCTATCAGAAACAAAGGATTGCAACATCATTCTTTGTTGACCATGTGTATCACCAACTTTAGACTTCAGAGATACAGCACAGAAATTGACCCTTTGGTCCACGATGACCAACGATCACGCCACATACTAAAGGGGCTGTCCCACTTGGACGACCTAATTGTCGAGTTTAGAAGAGTTTGAAAAAAATGACATGTTGAAGACTTCGACTATGTAGAAGATCTCCTTCGACCTCCTTCGACTATGTTGAAGACCAGCTTCGACTAGCTACGACTAACTTCGGGAAAATTGGTCACCGAATAGTGGAGAGCGAAGATGACCTCCCTTCGACTATGATGAAGACTATCTACGACTACCTTTGACTACCCTGATTAACATGCCGGTCCACTACGACTAAACCTACGAGTAAAAAAGTATTGATTTTTTCCGTGGTGACTTTTGTTTTACTCGCGGGCATTTTTAAAAATATGTTGAAAAAAAAAAAGCCGCGACCTAGCTGAGGCCTCGAGTACGCGGAGACCACTCTCGAGCATGAAGGAGAGTTACGAAGACCTCCTAAGACCTCGTGTTGACCATGCTGCGAGTACGAGTCGAGGGCAAACTCGCCAGAACTCACGGATTAAGGTCACCCAAGTGGGACATGCCCTTAACACTACCCTACACACTAGGGACAATTTTACCAAAGCCAATTAACCTACAAACCTCTACATCTTTGGCGTGTGGGATGAAACCGGAGTAAACTCTGGCGTTGTAAGGCAGCTGCATCGCCCACCTGTACTGCTGCAAATTAGGATTGTATTGGTCCTTTGTTGGTACATGTGACAGTTAAATACTCGATTCTTTGAGGAACCTAAAGCGACTTTAGGAATTCCACAGATCCAATAGCTTAATGGGCCTGTCCACTTAGGCGATTTTTTGGGTGACTGCCGGCGACTAAGCTGCCGCCACACGGTCACCGAGATGTCGCCTATATGGTCGTGAGGAGTCTCCTCAGTCGCCCAAAGAGTCGTAGCGTTTTTCTGGTCGGCGCTATATTTTGAAATGTTCAAACCTTTTCGGTGACCGTGGTTTTGGTTGTCATAACTCGTCTTCTCCTGATGTAGGTGCTATCGTAGGTTGGCGCCGGTGATGACCTTGGTGAATTCCATTTTCGTAGTTGCCGGCAGTCGCCTAAAAAAATCACCTAAGTGGGACAGGTCCATTCGCTGTTTTTTCGCCGACCTGCTACGACTATGACAAGTCGCCAGCAGTCGCCTAAAAATATTGCCTAGTGGGACAGGCCCTTATGTGGGAGATTCTGCAGCTGCTGTCAATGATTCAATGTCTCATTGCAGATTGTACTGCTTGCAACCCTCTCAAATGTAATCGGGAGGATTCACTGGATATTAAAAGTCGACAATACTTATTAATTAGCACCACTATAAAATACTCTGAAATATATATATTTTGTTGGTGGTTTAAATGTTCTTAAATCTTTATCACGGTTTAGCAGGTATCTGACCCCATCTTCTCAAAGAAGCATTTAACCTATGGTAAATTAGGTGAAAAATATAAGCAATTTAAAAATTATATTTTTAAGTGTCCATCTTACTTGTATATGTATCCTCTAATCTTCTTTCTCTGATCTTTAAATAACTCTCTGCATGATGTTTGCAAAATTGATTTGACATTGTGCTGCTTTTTCCCATTCCAATCGGCTATAATGAGCACTCTTTAATATGAAAGAGGGTTTATCCATCCTAAAGACATTGCTGGAGACCTGGGTTCTATAATCTGATGTCTGACAGCATTAAGCATTGGGCAAAAGAAATGTTACCACCTCCAAGATCCTTCCATGCACAACATTCTTCAGGTCCGTGTGTAGGATGGAACGAGTGTGGGTGATCATTGGTCGGTAGGGATTCAGTGGGCCGAAGGGCTAGTTTCTACACTATCTCCAAAACTAAACTAAAATTGAAATATTATTGTTGTCAAATTATGATATTTGATGGATGAATTGAATTGAATACATTTTATTAGCCAAGTATGTATACATACAAAGAATGTACCTTGGTGCTTTGCTTGCAAGTAACAACACGATATACAATAGACAATTGAAAATAAAACATAATTTAAACATGTGAAAAATGATATAAAATACCAGAGCAAAAGGAGGCTACAGATTTTGGGCTGTTGAGTAGAGCTAATGCTCGTGGGGAAAAAAAAGCTGTTTTTATGTCTGGCTGTGGTGGCTTCAACAGTCCGGAGTCTCCTTCCAGAGGGAAGTACTTCAAAGAGTTTGTGTCTGGGGTGAGGGGTCAGAGATCTTATCTGCACTCTTCCTGGCCCTTGCAGTGTACAGTTCATCAATGGGGCTGTGGATCATGTGCAGGTAGATGGGATTAGTTTATGTTGGCATTGGGTTTGGAATGGATATTGAGGTCTGAAGGGCCTGTTCCTGTGCTGTATTATACTGCTCTATGTTCTATGGGTCCAGTTACTTCTACGTTTGGGTCAAGCCAGGTATATTGTCCTGTGCATCAGTACGATGAGGTATGGGTACAATGACGCGGGTCAGTAAGTTGGATGTTGCCAGGACTAGAAGACTCGAGCTATAGGGGAGAGGTTGGGCAAGCTAGCACTTTATTCATGGAGAGTGGGAGGCTGGAGGGGGTCACCTTATGGAGGTGTACAAGATCATGAGGGTGATAGATAGGGTGAATGCACAGTGAATGCATAGAGGGGTTAATACCCAGGGGAATCAAAAATTAGAAGACATGGGTTTATGGTCAGAGGGGGAAAATTTTAAAGGCACTTGAGGCACAACTATTTCACGGAGGGTGGTGGGTATATAGAACAAGCTGCCAGAGGAGGTGGTTGAGGCCGGTACTATAACAGCATTTATAAGACATTTGGATAGGTACCTGGATAAGAAAGGTTTTGAGGGAAATTGGCCAAACACAGGCAAACCGAACCAACCTAGATGGGGCATCTTGGCCAGCATGGATGAGTTTTAGACTTTAGACTTTTACTTTAGAGGTACAGTGAAACCTCTACGTCCTGGGAGTGTGGGAGGAATATGGCGCACCCGGAGAAAACTCATGCAGTCACAGCGAGACTGTACAGACAGCACCCATGGTCCAGGTCGAACCTTGGTCTCTGGCGTTGGGAGACAGCAACTCTACCACTGCACCACCCCCAACAACTTGCGTGGTTGGGCCTTTTACCATGCTGTATGACTCTATACCTCTATGTGGTGATATAACAACTGTTAAAGGACTCTTGGATAGGAAAGGTTTAGAGCGATATGGGCCAAACATGGGCAAGTAGGACTAACTTAGATAAGACATTTTGATCGGCATGGATGTTTGTCCGAGGGGTTTGTTTCTGTGCTCTCCGTTTATTTGACTCTTACTAATTTGTAAATGACTGCAAATCCCTAATGTATACTATGTCTCCAATTTCCAAAACACATCTTTGGAAATCAAATACATACTTTGCAAAAAAATATAATAAAATAATATAATTACACAATAACAAGTGGTAGCCCTAAGGTGTATTCAGTCATTGCATCTGTTGGGAGAGAAATCTTAAAGCGTGCATTTGTTCCCTTTCAGTTTAGTGGCCACCATTGTTGTCTAGAGATGTATTTTAATTTCTAGTGGAACTTTGATGAAATTCTTACTCGAGTTAATATCTTCTCCCAGAGTTAAGATGTTCCCTGAATTAATTAGATCCTTGAGCATTATTGAAATCTTGGACAGAATTAATAATATTTCGCAAGAATTCAGGACATTATTCATGATGTCATGAATTCGTCCAGTCAAATCAAAGACTTCAGAGGGGTGGAAGATTGCAACCTTCACATGGTTCGCCTGGTTTTGACGAATGCAATCAACTTGGCGTGCACAATCAAATTGAATAAGTTGTCCTTCAACTTTAGGCTGTGCACGCCATATGCAAAAGAAGAAGAAGGACTTCAGAAGTAATTAGTCTTGAAGTGCCATTTTATCTAGATGTCACCTTGGGCTTATCGGCACAATCTTCTTTGTTCCAACCTCGAACAGAGAAATTGAAGGACTGAATGAGGGGCAGACGCAACGTGCTGACACAACTATCCAAGTTTGTTCACTGCGACCAACTTTACTTCAATTTGGACCATGGAACTGTACAAGCACAGGAACTCAATGTCTGTGCTGGATGTGATGTAAAGATAAATGAACCTCATCTGCCTGCACATGATCCATATCCATGTGCCTATCTAAAAGTCTTAAGTTAGCACATGTAATGTCGGAAGAATGTATTGGGAGGCAGTAAGCATAGATCCCAAGAGGTTTAGGATAGTGAATATGCTACTTTCATGTTGCATATCTTTGGTCTTGGTGCAAAGCTCAATGTCTGTTAACGAGGAACTGCAAACGTTGACTTCCACAAGGACACAAAGTGCTGGAGTAACTTGACGGATCAGACAGCATCTGTGGAGAACATAGGTGACGTTGTGAGCTGGGACTTCTTCAGATTGTTAAATTCTTTGAGAAGTATACACACCACATGCCTCTATCTAATAGAAACATAGAAAATAGGTGCAGGAGTAGGCCATCCGGCCCTTCGAGCCTGCACTGCCATTCCATATGATCATGGCTGATCATCCACTCAGTATCCCTTACCTGCCTTCTCTCCATACCCCCTGATCCCTTTAGCCACAAGGGCCACATCTAACTCCCTCTTAAATATAGCCAATGAACTGGCCTCATACAATATAAGCATATGCACAGATACATGTTTAAAGGTTTCAAAGGTCACTTCATTGTCACATGTACCAATTAAGGTATAATGATATGCGACTTGCCATACAAAAACAAAAGCAACAAGACTCACTACTACAGTTAACGTAACCATCCACCGCAGCGGATTCCTCACTGCGTTGGAAGGCAAAAAAGTCCAATCTTCTTCCTCTTTATTCTCCCACGGTTGGGGCAGTTGAAGCCCCCGCATCGGGGCGATCTAAACTCCCGCGTTAAGATGCAATTTTATGCTGTTGGTGAACTGCAAAGGGAAACAGTGGTGTGATTGTATCATTAACATGCACAAGGGGATGTTGAATGCAAAATTGTATGCAGGGACAGGTCACAAGTCAAATCGTATCTGAACAGCGGGCACAAAGGAGCTGACTGCTGCTAAATCACCCAAGTTTAAAAGTATATCATTAAATAAATTACCCATGTTTCTAGATGGTAAAACAAAATAAAATGCAGAATAGACTGCTGTGCAGGAGAACGTGGATTTCCTTGTCCATGAAATGCAATATGTGCAAGTAGATATAGTGGGCCATTAGAGTAGCAAATGGATTGTTGGTCTTTATTTCAAGAAGGGATGGAGTATAATAATATTTATTCAGCTTTACAAGGCAATGGTGAGGCCACACACTAGTGCTATTTTGCTTTCTTTAATTAAGGAGTGGTATACTTGCACTGAGGGCAGTTCGGAGAAAGACTACTAGGTTGATACTAAAGATCGACACAAAATGCTGGAGTAACTCTGAATTAGGCAGCATTTCTGGAGAAAGTGGATAGTTAATTGTGGGTCGTGCCCCAAGGGTGAAATGACACCTATCTATTTTCTCCAGAGATGCTGCTTGACTCCCTGAGTTACTCTGGCATGTGTCTATCTTTGGTATCAACCTACATTTGCAGTTTCATGTTGTTCCACTAGATTGGTTTGTGGAATTAAAAAGGTGGTTTTAAGAGAAAAGTTGAGTAAATTTTACATCCTCGCCAGTTCCCTATGACAGTTAACTCTCCAAGACCAAAATGCATGGTTAGATGGATGACACAGATTTAATCTGTAAATTAGATTGGAAGATAATATGATTGCATCATACAAGATCGCGAGGAGCATAATGAGGTTGATTTGAGTCACACATATAAAATGGAGATGAAGAGTAGCTTTCTCCTTAGAGTTGTGCTTCTTTGGACTGAACCATTGAAAATATTTAAGGCAGTGACAGATAGAATTTGGTGTTTTGGCAAGTTAAAAGATAATGGGGAACAGTCTAGGAAATGTATGGGTTGAGATCAGATTAGCCGAGACATTGCTGAATAGTGCAGGAAGGTTGGTGTAAACAATACATCGCTTTTTAAAAAATGTTTTTGTTCTTAACCTCTGCTGACTTTAATGTTGTCCTTCTTTCACTTTTATCTAATTGCCAAGAATTTTCTGCTGACATGAAGTTAATCATGCAAATGTTTTTAAATCGTACTGTTAATAGTATAAAGACTGATTTGGGGTTTTGTTTGCTTCGACATAACTTATTGCAAATCCTTTCTATATTAAATATAGCAGTACCACAGTTACACTGCTCAATTGCAACAATTGTTGATGGTACGAGTCTGACTAGTAAGGTGGATAAACGGAGATGTATAAGTAAGGAACTGCAGATGCTGTTTTTTTTAAAAGGACACAGTGCAGTAGTCTCATCCATATTCTCCACAGATGCTGCCTGAACTGTTGAGTTACTCCAGCACCCTGTGTTCTTTCATTGAACTAACACTGTTGATTAGCAAACTGGAATATAAACTGCAAATGCTGGTGTGCGATTAAAGACAGTGCTGGAGGACCTCAACTCATCAGGCAGCATCTCTGGAGATATTTTTTTTCTGCTTGACTATGCAATCTCCAAGGTATGCCTACTTTAAAGAAGCTCTCCTCTTGAAATTAGAGTACAGAATCTTCAGGCATCACAACATTGTATATATGAGAGATGGCATTGAAATATTGATTTCTGGAGTCCATTACTACAGTTGAGAGAGAATATCCTGGAAGGGTTTAAGTGAGGTTAAATGGGTAGAGATTTTGGAGAATACAAAAGAGTGATCCTTTTGTTGGAGAGAGAATCGAGAGTGCTTTGTTGTCTGGTCCTGAAACAGAACAATGAAATTCTTACTTGCAGCCGCACAATAGTACTTTGTCGATACCATAAGAATGGAGGTTCAATAAATTAAAAAATATATAGTGCAAAAACAAAGTCCAAACAAAACCAAGGTAGTTTGCCTTGGAGTTTGTACTAGAGAGATATTCTACAAGCCTTCTATGCATTGGTGGGTTAAGGAGCAGCAGGTATGTAATAACACCACAGAGCCAGAAGATTAATAGGATTATGGCAGTGGAAGAATTCAATAGTAACTGGGATCATGAGTAAAACAGTGCTGGAGAGATCAGACAGCATCTAGGGAAAGAATGGACAGGAATTGTCTTCAGACTACAATATATTTCCTTTTAATTTATCAAGTTTCCAGTCAGCCTCCAGTGTTCTAGAGAAAAGTGATTAGTGGGGTGCCGCAAGGCTCTGCTGGTTCCCCAGTTATTTACAATATATTATAAGACAAAGGAATTAAATAGCATCTCCAAGTTTGTGGATGACAATGCTAGGTGGCAGTATGAGATGCGATGAGGAGGCTATGAGGCTGCAGAGTGATTTGGATACGTTGGGTGAGTGGTCAGATGCATGGCAGATGCAGTATAATGTGGATAAATGTGGGGTTATCCACTTTGGTGGCAAGAACAAGAAGGCAGATTATTATCTGAACGGTATCAGATTAGGAAAAGGGGAGGTGCAACAAGACCCGAGTGTCCTTGTACATCAGTCACTGATAGTAAAGGCAGGTACAGAAGGCAGTGAAGAAAGCAAATCTCATTTTGACCTACATAGCGAGAGGATTTGAGCTTAGGAGCAAGGAAGTCCTTCTGCAGTTGTATAGGCCCCTGGTAAGACTACACCTGGTGTATTGTGTGCAGTTATGGTCCCCTAATTTGAGGAATGACATTCTTGCTATTGAGGGACTGCAGCATATGTTCACCAGGGTAATGCCCGGTATGGCGGGACTGACGTATGTTGACAGAATGGAGCGACTGGGCTTATATTCACTGGAATTTAGATGGATGAGAGGGTATCTTATAGAAACATATAAAATTATTAAGGGATTTGACAAGCTGAATGCAGGAAAAATGTTCCTGATTTTGGGGGAGTCCAGAACCAAGGGTCACGGTTTAAGAATAAGGGGGAGGCCATTTAGGACTGAGATGAAGAAAAACGGTTTCACCAAGAAAGTTGTGAATCTGTGGAATTCTCTGCCATAGAAGGCAGTGGAGGCCATTTCACTGGATGTATTCCCGATTAACCTACAAACCTGTCATTGGAGTGTGGGAAGAAACCGGAGCACCTGGAGAAAACCTATGGGGAGAATGTACAAACTCCATACAGACAGCACTCGTAGTCTGGATTGAACCCGGGTCTCTGGCACTGTAAGGCAGCAACTCTACCACTGTATCGCCTTGGATAAACTCTAGTTTCTGTATCTAAAGTATCTTAATCTGTAGTATCTGTGAATATAATCTGTAGTGATACAGTGTAGAAATGGGCCTACAGGCCAACATGCCCCGGCTAGTCTCATCTGCCTGCATTTGGCCCATATTCCTCTAAACCTGACCTATCCATGTACCCGTCTAATTGTTTCTTAAATGTTGCAATAGTCCATGCCTCAACTACCTCCTCTGGCAGCTTATTCCATACACCCACCACCCTTTGTGTGAAGGAGCTTCCCCTCGGATTCTTATTAAATCTTTTCCCCTTCCCCTGATACCCATGTCCTCTGGTCATTGATTTCCCCAACTCTGGTCGAGAGACATTGTGCATCTACCCGATCTATTCCTTTCCTGATTTTTATATGGTCTGGTTTTATAAACGTCACCCATTCCTTTTCTCCAGAGATACTGCCTGACGCACTGAGTTACTCCAGCATTTTGCATCTATCTTTCAACGAAGTTAGCCAGGCCCCACGTACCAAGCAGACACTTTTTTTTAAATTCCATCACTTTGAGTTACGTTCACAACCGGAAATACCAAGTGGACAAAAGAGAAGTGACAAGCAATCCCCCTAGGTACCCACAGATGTGAATGGTATTAACTGGTTGATGCTGCTTAAAAGACTTTCTTCTCTAAAGGTTTTAATCCCGAGTACTTACCTCGGCTCTCAATTGCTTTTAGACTGGAGGGTGAATGTTGATTACGCCTCCAGTGTTGCCTGGGATGACACATGCTGTTGTTATGTATGGGCTTTGCAGACTTTGACGTGACATTTCAATTTTTGCCGAGATTTCTATCTTTGACTCTGACAGTGAGAGGTATTTTTAACTTTGGTTCCATCATCAGGAAAGTCTTTTTGCAGGTGCTCGTTATTCAGTCCCCCTTCAATTTCCGAAGAAAAATGTTTCGGAATTTTTTCCAGCGTGATGTGATTTTAAATACAAGCAACTGTGTAGTAAGCTACTGGATCCATTTTTTATAGGAAGGAACTGCAGATGCTGGTTTACACCAAAGATAGACACAACATTTGAATTAGGAATCTAAGGGGTAATTTTCCACACTAAAGCATGGTGGATATATGGAACAAGTTGCCAGAGGTGGTAATTGAGGCAGGGACTATTCCAACATTTAAGAAACCGTAGGTAGACAAAAGTGCTGGAGAAATACAGCGGGTGCAGCAGCATCTATGGAGCGAAGGAAATAGGCAACGTTTCAGGCCGCAAACGAGACTCCAGGATGGTATGTTGCCTCCCTGGTGCAAAGGTCAGGGATGTCACTGAACGGCTGCAGAACATTCTGGAGGGGGAGGGTGAACAGCCAGTTGTCGTGGTGCATGTTGGCACCAACGATATAGGTAAAAAAAAGGGATGAGGTCCTACAAGGTGAATTTAGGGAGCTAGGAGATAAACTTAAAAGTAGGACCTCAAAGGTAGTAATCTCCGGATTACTACCAGTACCACGGGCCAGTCAGAGTAGAAATAGGAGGATAATGCAAATGAATACGTGGCTTGAAAAGTGGTGCAAGGGGGAGGTATTCAAATTTTTAGGGCACTGGGACCAGTTCTGGGGGAGGTGGACCGGTACAAACAGGACGGTTTGCACCTGGAATGGAAATGGAACCAATGTTCTTGGGGGAGTGTTTGCTAGTGCTGTCGGGGAGGATTTAAACTAATGTGGCAGGGGGATGGGTACAAGAGCAGAGAGGCAGGAGGGTGTAAAATGAGGGTAGAAGCATTAGGTAGCAAGGTGAAAGGTAAAAGTGGCAGGCAGACAAAACCAGGGCTAAAATCAAAAAGGGCCACTTTTCAGCAAAATTGTATAAGGGGTAAATGCGTTGTAAAGACAAGCCTGAAGGCTTTGTGTCTCAATGCAAGGAGTATTCGTAATAAGGTGGACGAGTTGAACGTGCAGATAGATATTAATGATTATGATATAGTTGGGAATCACGGAGACATGGCTCCAGGGTGACGTAGGCTGGGAGCTGAACATCCAGGGATATTCAATATTCAGGAGGGATAGAGAGAAAGGAAAAGGAGGTGGAGTAGCGTTGCTGGTTAGAGAGGAGATTAAAGCAATGGAAAGGAAGGACATTAGCTTGGAGGATGTGGAATCGGTATGGGTAGAGCTACAAAACACTAAGGGGCAGAAAACGCTGGTGTGGTTGTGTACAGGCCACCTAACAGTAGCAGAGAAGTTGGGGATGGTATCAAACAGGAAATTAGAAATGCGTGCGACAAAAGCAAAACAGTTATAATGGGTGACTTCAATCTACATATAGATTGGGTTAATCAATTGGCAGGGGTGCTGAGGAAGAGGATTTTTTGGAATGTATGCGGGATAGTTTATCTAAATCAACATGTAGAGGAACCAACGAGGAGAGCAGGCTATTTTAGACTGGGTTTTGAGTAATGAGGAAGGGGTAATTAGCCGTCTTGTTTGTACGTGCCCCTTGGGCAAGAGTGACCATAATATGGTTGAGTTCTTCATTAGGATGGAGAGTGACATTGTTAATTCAGAAACAATGGTTCTGAATTAAAGAAAGGTAACTTTGAGGGTATGAGACGTGAATTGGCCAAGATTGACTGGCAATTAATTCTAAAAGGGTTGACGGTGGATATACAATGGAAGACATTTAAAGACTGCATGGATGAACTACAAAAATTGTTCATCCCAGTTTGGCAAAAGAATAAATCGGGGGAAGGTAGTGCATCCGTGGATAACAAGGGAAATCAGGGATAGTATCAAAGCAAAGGATGATGCGTACAAAGTAGCCAGAAAAAGCAGCATACCAGAGTGATGGGAGAAATTCAGAGACCAGCAGAGGAGGACAAAGGGCTTAATTAGGAAAGGAAAAATAGATTATGAAAGAAAACTGGCAGGGAACATAAAAACTGACTGCAAAAGTTTTTATAGATATGTGAAGAGAAAGAGGTTAGTTTAAAACAAATGTAGGTCCCTTGCAGTCAGAAACAGGTGAGTTGATCATGGGGAACAAGGATATGGCGGACCAATTGAATAACTACTTTGGTTCCGTCTTCACTAAGGAAGACATAAATAATCTGCCTGAAAAGCAGGGGACTGTGGGTCAAAGGAGGAATGAGTGAAATCCAGGTCAGTCGGGAAGTGGTGTTGGGTAAATTGAATAGATTAAAGGCCGATAAATCCCCAGGGCCAGATAGGCTGCATCCCAGAGTACTTAAGGAAGTAGCTCGGAAATAGTGGATGCATTAGTGATAATCTTTCAAAAACTCTTTAGATTCTGGAGTAGTTCCTGAGGATTGGCGGGTAGCAAATGTAACCCCTCTTTTTAAGAAGGGAGGGAGAGAGAAAACGGGGGAATTACAGACCAGTTAGTCTAACATCGGTAGTGGGGAAACTGCTAGAGTCAGTTATTAAAGATGGGATAGCAGCACATTTGGAAAGTGGTGAAATCATTGGACAAAGTCAGCATGGATTTACAAAAGGTAAATCATGTCTGACGAATCTTGTGGAATTTTTTCGAGGATGTAACTAGTAGCGTGGATAAGGGAGAACCAGTGGATGTGGTATAATCTGGACTTCCAGAAGGCTTTCGACAAGGTCCCACATAAGAGATTAGTATACAAACTTAAAGCATACGGTATTAGGGGTTCAGTATTGATGTGGATAGAGAACTGGCTGGCAAACAGGAAGCAAAGAGTAGGAGTAAACGGGTCCTTTTCACAATGGCAGGCAGTAACTAGTGGGTACCGCAGGGCTCAGTGCTGGGACCCCAGCTATTTACAATATATATTAATGATCTGGATGAGGGAATTGAAGGCAATATCTCCAAGTTTGCGGATGGCACTAGCTGGGGGGCAGTGTTCGCTGTGAGGAGGATGCTAGGAGACTGCAAGGTGACTTGGATAGGCTGGGTGAGTGGGCAAATGTTTGGCAGATGCAGTATAATGTGGATAAATGTGAGGTTATCCACTTTGGTGGCAAAAACAGGAAAGCAGACTATTATTTAAATGGTGGCCGATTAGGAAAAGGGGAGATGCAGCGAGACCTGGGTGTCATGGTACACAGTCATTGAAAGTAGGCATGCAGGTGCAGCAGGCAGTGAAAAAAGCGAATGGTATGTTTTTGCTTTCATAGCAAAAGGATTTGAGTACAGGAGCAGGGGAGGTTTCTACTTCAGTTGTACAGGGTCTTGGTGAGACCACACCTGGAGTATTGCGTGCAGTTTTGGTCTCCAAATCTGAGGAAGGACATTATTGCCATAGAGGGAGTGCAGAGAAGGTTCACCAGACTGATTCCTGGGATGTCAGGCTGTCTTATGAAGAAAGACTGGATAGATCGGTTTATACTCTCTGGAATTTAGGAGATTAAGAGGGGATCTTATAGAAACTTACAAATTTCTTAAGGGGTTGGACAGGCTAGATGCAGGAAGATTGTTCCCGATGTTGGGGAAGTCCAGGACAAGGGGTCACAGCTTAAGGATAAGGGGGAAATCCTTTAAGACCGAGATGAGGAAAGACTTTCTTCACACAGAGAGTGGTGAGTCTCTGGAACTCTCTGCCACAGAGGGTAGTTGAGGCCAGTTCATTGGCTATATTTAAGAGTGAGTTGGGATGTGGCCCTTGTGGCTAAGGGGATCAGAGGGTATGGAGAGAAGGCAGGTACGGGATACTGAGTTGGATGATCAGCCATGATCATATTGAATGGCGGTGCAGGCCTCGAAGGGCTGAATGGCCTACTCCTGCACCTAATTTCTATGTTTCTATGTTTCTATGTTTCAGACTGGTGGGGGTGGGGGGTGGGGAGAAGAAAGGAAAAAGGAGGAGGAGCCCGAGGGCTGAGTGCTAGGAAGGGGAGGAGACAGCAAGGGCTAACAAAATTGGGAGAATTCAATGTTCAGGCCACCGGGATGCAGACTGCCCAAGCGGAATACGAGGTGCTGTTCCTCCAATTTCCGGTGTTGCTCACTCTTGCCATGGAGGAGGCCCAGGACAGAGGTCGGTTACGGAATTCTGAGGGGGAGTTGGTGCTGAGGCACCGGGAGGTCAGTTGGTTAATTGGTTAATGCAGACCGAGCGGAGGTGTTCAGCGAAATGATCGCCAAGCCTACGCTTGGTCTCACTGATGTAGATCAGCTGACATCTAGAGCAGCGGATGCTATAGATGAGGTTGGAGGAGATGCAGGTGAACCTCTGTCGCACCTGGAATGACTGCTTGGGTCCTTGAATGGAGTCGATGGGGAGGTAAAGTGACAAGTGTAGCATCTCTTGCGGTTGCAAGGGAAAGTGCCCGGGGAGGGGGAGGTGCGGGAGAGAAGGGAACAATTGACAAGGGAGTTACGGAGGGAGCGGTCTTTGCGGAAAGCAGACGGGGGGAGATGGGAAGATGTGGCGAGTGGTGGGGTCACGTTGGAGGTGGCGAAACTGACGGAGGACTGACTATTTGTTGTATGTGGCGGCTAGTGGGGTGAAAGGTGAGGACTAGGGGGACTCTGCCCATGTTGCAAGTGGGGGGATGGGGAGAGAGCAGTGATACGGGGTATTGAAGAGACCCTGGTGCGAGCCTCATCTATAGTAGGGGAGGGGAACCTACTATTTCCTTCGCTTCATAGATGCTGCTGCACCCGCTGAGTTTCTCCAGCACTTTTGTCTACCTTCGATTTTCCAGCATCTGCAGTTTCTTCTTAAACATTTAAGAAACCATCACAGGTACATGGTTGGGACAGATCTGGAGGGATATGGACCAAATGCGGGCAGGTGGGACTAGTGTGGACGGGACATGTTCGCCAGTGTAGACAAGTTGGGCAGTAGGGTCTGTTTTCACACTATCACTCTATGACTCTAAAATGCTGGTGTAACTCAGCAGGCAGTATTTCTAAATGGGTGACATTTTGGGTCAGGATCCTTCCACTGACTATGAGTCGAGGGAGAGGGAAACTAGAGATATGAAAAGGTACAGAACAATATGAATGAAAGGTATGAAAAGGAGAAATCGGCCAGCAACAATGATCAAAGAAAGGTAGAGCCCACAATGGTCCATTGTTGGCTGTGGAAGAGGTGATAATGATGCGAATAGTGAAACTAAGCAGGACAACAGTGAAACTAGTAGGATGATTAGGGTGGGGGAGGGATGGAGAGAGGGAATGCAAGGGTTACTTGAAGTCAGAAAAATCAGTATTCGTACTGCTTGGTTGTAAGCTGCCCAAGTGAAATATGAGGTGCTGTTCCTCCAATTTGCATTGAGCCTCACTCTGAGAGTGGAGGAGGCCCAGGACAGTTGGGTCAGTATGCAAAGGAAAGTTAATATTTGGCAACGATCTCCTGCTTGACCCGCTGAGTTACTCCAACATTTTGGATCTATTTTGTGAATGGCAGCTCTTTGAAGAGATGCCTACTCACCCTTGTTTCCCCTCTCCATAGATCTGTTCATTTTAGCGCACCCAGACCCTATAAATCTTTAATGATTCAAAATCTATTTTAATTGTGACTATATTCGAGGATTATAGCTAGAGGGAGAGAGGTTGGGCAACTAAGACTTTATCATTGAGGTCAAGGATGGTGCACCGGTAGAATTAATGCCTTACTATGCCAAAGATCCGGGTTTGATCCTAACAATGGGTGCTGTCTGGACAAAGTTTGTACGTTCTCCCCTTGACCACGTGGGTTTTCTCCAGGTGCTCTATTTTCCTCCACAATCTGAAGATCTAGTCATAGAGTGGAAACTGGCCCTTTAGTCCAACTTGCCCACACCGGCCAACATTTCCCAGCTCACTCATCCCACCTGCCTGCGCTTGGTCCATATCCCTCCAACCCTGTCCTATCTATATACCTGTCTAACTAACTGTTTCTTAAATGTTGGGATAGCCCAGCCTGCAGCAGCTTGTTCCAAACACCCACCACCCTTTGTGTGAAAAAATTACCCCTCAGATTCCTATGAAATCTTTTCCATTTCACCTTGAACTGATGTCCTCGATTCACCGACTCTGGGCAAGAGATTCTGTGCATCTACCCAATCTATTCCCCTCATGATTTTATACACCTCTATAAGATCAGATGTACAAGTTTGTAGGTTAATTGGCTTTGGTAAAATTGTCATTTGTGTGCAGGATAGTGCTAGTGTATGAGGTGATCACTGGTCGGCATGGACTCAGGCCAACGGGCCTGTTTCCCCGCTGTATCTCAAGTCTAAAGAGAGACAAATCCTTGGCACTTGTGTTCAAGACAGGCAGTGTGGGCTGAAGAGCCTGTTCCTGTGTTGTACTTTTCTATCTTGTATTAATGATTGTGTCATTATCAAGAGTTTAGAGGACAATTATGGGCCTGTCCCACGTAGGCAATTTTTCACACACCCACACCCACACCCACACACAAGTGCAGTTTCATACCACTCCCCCCCCCCCCCCGTGTGAATTTGTTAGACAGCGCCAAGGTGATACAGACACACACCACGATTGTTGGTGCTGTAATTTAGATGGCTAAAGCACAGTGTACAGTAAGTCCTTTGAAAGAGAGAGAGGGGGAGAAGGAGTGGAGACAACCTTTAAGAAGCCATACAAACACGGCTATGAAGCTCGGCGGACATTTAACGTATCCTTGGTTCTGAAAAGTACTGCTTACCTTTTTGTCCCAATGACCCAATGAAATTCACCGGTCAGCACCAGCTCCAACCTACAAGAAACTCCGAGAACCTTCGATCTCCTGACGACTCACCAACAACCATCTGCGAACATTTGGCGACCATGTGGCGACTGCATAGTCTCCTGCAATCACCTAAAAAGTCATTTAAGTGGGACAGGCCCATTAGATACACAACTTGTTCCGTCAGTTGCTTGTTCTTGGACAATAGCACAGCTCACCTACTTTTGTTTCTGCTAACTTATCCAATGAGCAAAATAAAAAATCCATCAAACTCAATTTTAACATTTTCAGTTGACGCCCTAGCCTCAAGTGTTTTTTTTGTAGAGGCATGTCTACTGCACTGTAAATCAAACGTTTCTAGGCATTGTATCTGGACAACTCATTGTTAAGGTCATGCCTCCATATATTGCATTGACTCCCTCTCTCAATCTCTCCTGTCAATTTATTTAATCATCTTAAATTGATCAATTAGATCACCGCTTAATCTTGTTCATTCAAAAGAGCACCAGTCTTGTCTATGTAGCACATCCCTGATAAGCTATTAGGAGAACAAATGCTTGTTTGACTTCCTCTTTAGGCACTAATGTGAAAATACGTTTAGCTAGAATAATTAAGCCCAGTTTTCAAGGTTGTTCTTGGCCTCTCACTCTGCATTGCTCCCAAGCATTGCCTTTGGGGCATGATTGACTTCTGAACCAATAGAATATGAAAGAGTTGACCCTGTGGCTCCAGAAGTCAGTCTGATGTTTTCATCACTGAGCTCCAAGCCATCAGTCCACCACTTGTGCTCCGTTTGTCCTTGAGTCATTGAAACAGACCCCTCGGCCCACCTCGTCCATGCCGGCCAAGATGCCCCATTTAAGCTTGTCCCATTTGCCTGTTCAGAAGTTCTTGGAGCAAATTTTAGGCCATTCAGCCTGTCAAAATTACTCTGCCATTTATTCATGGCTGATTTCTCTTCCCCTTCTCCTGCCTCCTCCCCATAATCCCTGCCACCCATACTAATTAAGAATGTGTCAATATCCATTAACTTGGCCTCCACAGCATTCTGTGACAATGAATTCCATAGATTCACCATCCCCTGACTATAGAAATTGCTCCTCATCTCCTTTGTAAAGGTACATCCTTTTATTCTGAGGCTATGGCCTCTGGTCCTAGACTCTCCCACTAGTGGAAACATCCTCTCCATATTCGCTCTATCCAGGCATTTCACTATTTCAAGTTTCATTGAGGTCCCCTCTCATCCTTAAACTCCAGTGCCCATTGTCATCAAAACTCATCATATGTGAACCCGATCATAAACTGGGATAATTCTTGTTTTTGTTGTCACAGGCCACAGAACAATAAAATTCTTTCTTGCAGCAGCACAACTGATATGTAAACGTAGTACTCTGTAAAGCTCCCAGTAAACACCTAAAGGGGTTGTGTTGTGGGCAAACTGCCAAATAGATAATGACAGTGCAAAAAGATATAGAAACACAGAAACATAGAAAATAGGTGCAGGAGGAGGCCATTCGGCCCTTCGAGCCTGCGCCGTCATTCATTGTGATCATGGCTGATCGTCCGCTATCAAATAACCCGTGCCTGCCTCCTCCCCATGTCCCTTGACTCCACTAGCCCCTAGAGCTCTATCCAACTCTCTCTTAAATCCATTCAGTGATTTGGCCTCCACTGGCCCCTGTGGCAGGGAATTCCATAAATTCACAACTCTCTGGGTAAAAAAGTTTTTTTCTTGGCTCAGTCTTAAATGACCTCCACTTTATTCTATGACGGTGGCCCCTGGTTCTGGACTCACCCAACATTGGGAACATTTTTCCTGCATCTAGCTTGTCCAGTCCTTTTTATAATTTTATATGTTTCTATAAGATCCCCTCTCATCCTTCTAAACTCCAGTGAATACAAGCCTAGTCTTTTCAATCTTTCCTCATATGACAGTCTCGCCATCCCAGGGATCAATCTCGTGAACCTACGCTGCATTATCTCAATCACAAGGATGTCCTTCCTCAAATTAGGAGACCAAAATTGTACACAATACTCCAGATGTGGTCTCACCAGAGCCCTATACAACTGCAGAATGTCCTCTTTACTCCTGTACTGAAATCCTCTTGTTATGAAGGCCAACATTCCATTAGCTTTCTTCACTGCCCGCTGTACCTGCACGCCAACTTTCAGTGACCGGTGTACAAGGACAACCAGGTCTTGCTGTTCATCCCCCTTACCTAACCTAACCCCATTGAGATAATAATCTGCCCCCTTGTTTTTGCCGCCAAAGTGGATAACCTCACATTTATCTATGCCTAATTCATTATGCCTAATTATTATGCCCAATTCAATACAGTTCAGAACCTATTTGCCCCACATCATTCTAAACCTTTCCAATGGTGTAATTTAGTTTTTAAGCTAAATGACACCATCGCTTTTCAGGGGATGCCACATAATCAGTCATACAGTGTTGTAACAGGCGCATTGAACAACCACGCTGCTACCGGGTTCCAGAACGACGGCTTAAGACTGGAAAGCGCCACACAAGCCTTCCAGGGGACTGTGGAGAAAGGCGAGGTCTGTCTGGGCCGAAGGAGCTTCAGCGGGCGGTGGCAGTGGGTGCCTCGGCGACAACAGGAGCCTCTGTGGCGGCGGGACCTCGCGGTCGATGAGGGACGGGAGGGGAAGACAATGGGGGCTGGCGTGGGGGGGCTGCCGGGCAGAACAATGGGATAAGAAAGAGAGACCCGGTGTGGGGGGGTGGCGGTACACTCTAGTTTGGAATCCTCTGCCCAGGGGATAAGCCTGCATTTGGTTGTTGATTTGTTCCGGTGAAGGCGCTGTGCACATGACAGCTAGACAACAGTCATTTGTCATTTTCTTTGTGTTTTCACTTTTAATTTCAAGTTTTTGTGTACCTTGTGTGTTGTGACTGTCGGCAGACCAATTTCCTTTTGCGGATAAATAAAGTTTTATCATATCGTATTGGCCCAACTTGCCCATGCTGACCAAGATGCCTCAAATTCAATAGTCCCACCTGCCTGTGTTTGGCCCATGTTCTGCTAAATCTTTTTTGTCCATGTACCTGTCCAAGAGTATTTTAAATGTTATCGGATCTCTTCAATTGCTTCCTCTGGCAGCTCATTCCATATATCCACCTATCTCTGTGAAAGGCTTGCCCCTCTGGTTTGTATTAAATCTTACCCCTCTCGCCTTCAACCTGTTTTTGATTCCCCTATTCTGGGATCAAAGAGTTTGTGCATTCACACCTATTCCTCTCATGATTTTATACACCTCTAATAAGATCGCCCCTCATTCTAATGCGCTCCAAGAAATAAAGCCCTAGCCTGCTCAACCTCCTTCTTTGAAAGATATCCAAAGAACAAAGCAAAGCCAGCGAGTCGCATACTTTTCATCCATTTGTTCTTTGTAACTTTTGATATCTCTAGTTTCCCTCTCCCCTGACGCACAGTCTGAAGAAGGGTCTCGACTCCAAACGTCACCTGTTCCTTTTCTCCATAGATGCTGCCTGACCTGCTCAGTTACGGCACCATTTTATCTATCGTTGGTGTAAAGCAGCATCTGCAGTTCCATCCTACACATGATATCAAGACTAACTCTTATCTGCCTTGGGGGCTAAAGGGTCTGCTAATGAACTGCATCTCTAAAGCCTAAAATAAAGTCTAAAGTCTCAATTTCCTGCGTTTGGCCCATATCCCTCTAAATCTATCCTATCTATGCACCAGTCCAAATGTTTTTTAAATGTTGTGATAGTACCTGCCTCTACCACCTCCTCTGACAGCTCATTCCATATAGCCACCACCGTTTGTGCTGTAAGGAAAATGAGTTGCTCCTCAGGTTCCTATTTTAAGGGAAGACAAGATGACAAAACAATTGGGGAAGTGTGCACAAATCAGCTTTCGGGTTTCTTTCATTGGGACATAATACGAGTATGGTACGTTGAACAGGAATCGACCCTTCGGCCTACTGTGCTGAACATAATGCTGTTAAACTGATCCTCTGCATGCAGGTGATCCATATAACTCCATTTACATATGCCTATCTAAAAGCCCTTTAAATGCCTCTATCACATCCCCCTCAACCGTCGCCACTGGCAGAATGTTCCAGGCACTCACCATCCTCTGAATAAAAACAGAATTGCCCTATATATCTCCTTTAAACTTTCCCCCTCTCACTTTAAAGCTGTGCCTTGTATCCTGGGATTTTTTAATTTTTGTAATTTTTTAAATATAAATCTTACGGTTTTAACTGAATACCCTATTTATGCCTCTCTCAATTTTATATACTTCTATCTGGTCTCCCCATAACCTCTGTTATTCCAGAGAAAACAATCCATGTTTAGGTTTAATATAGTCACCAAGGTTCAGTGAAAAGCTTTGTTTTGCATGCTGTACTTTGTAGATTTTGTTTGTGTCTCCCCCCAACCTCCAGTGTTCTGGAGAAAATATTCCAAGTTTGTCCAATCTCTCCAATTGCTGGTATCCCCTAATTCAGGCATAATTCTGGTAAACCTGGCAGTCACGGTGGTACAGCAGTAGAGTTGCAGCCTTGAAGCGAATGCAGCGCCGGAGACTCGGGTTCGATCCCGATTACAGGCGCTGTCTGTACGGAGTTTGTACATTCTCTGCATGGGTTTTCTCCGAGATCTTCGGTTTCCTCCCACATTCAAAATACGTACAGGTTTGTAGGTTAAATGGCTTGGTAAATGTAAAAATTGTCCCTAGTGGGTGTAGGATAGTGTTAATATGTGGGGATCGCTGATCGGCATGGACCCGGTGGGCTGAAGGACCTATTTCCGCGCTGTATCTCTAAACTAAATGAAGCTACCTCTGCATCATTTCCGACGTCTTCACATCCTTCCTGTGATGCGGCTCTCATTTGGAGAATTGCATGCAATTCTCCAAATGAGAGCAACCAAAGAGATAATATTGAGGTGGGGGAAGAGGTGGAATAATTGCCTCATAAATAAATGCATACTGGACTAGAATGAGTGTAGTTATTATGTGAATGTTTCCCTGTTGATAAATATTTTAAGGATTTGCACATTAAAATGGGTAATCGCTAATCTGTAGCAAGTCTTCTGCCCTGATTTTTGTAAAAGTTCAATAATGTTTCATAATATATGATTTATCAAATACTTGCAGGTATATGATTCAGTAGTCGTCAGCATTTTTGAGACACTGTACAATGAAAACTGAGTTCTGGAAATGCAGCAAAACCCTCTTATTAACAGACCTCTTTATAACGGATCTCAGTGGTAGCGGACGGGCCTACCGATGGCTGCCAAACCCACCTTCAGCTCCCACTGCCTCCCCAGCCGCTTTCAGGCTGCGCCAATCCTTGCCTATACTCCAGCCACACGCGGGCCGCGACCATTGTCCTCGGTTCCCCCTCGGCAGCCAGCAGACCGAGATAGATGGATTTCTTGATTAGTACAGGTGTCTGAGGTTATGGGGAGAAGGCAGGTGAATGGGATTGGGAGGGAGAGATAGATCAGTCACGATTGAATGGCGGAGAGGACTTGTTGGGCTGAACGGCCTAATTCTACTCCCATTCCTTATGACCTTATGAACTCAGCTGGAATCCAGGCCCAGTCCCAGACTGAGAGTCCGAAGAAGGGTCCCAACCACAAACATCACCTATCCATGTTCTCCAGAAATGCTGCTAGACCTACTTTTGGTCACTCTCCCTAATGGTCGAAAGTGGTTTCTGCGTGGTCAAGGCTTCATCTAGGTTGCTGCTATTTTTTCATGTTTAAAGACTGCCTCGACTAAAAATAGGTTGCCGTTTTTTTTTTTGGGGTGGCGGGCAAGGTCACCAGAGGTTGCTGTTTAGGTCTCCTAAATTGGACAGGGATTTTACTCCAGTACTTTGTGACATTTTGTGTATTAACCAGCAAATACAGTTGTTTGTTTCTTACTACTTATACAATGATAATCCCGTGCACAATTATAGCAGATATTTGATATTTAGTCTTGGACAGGTTGGGACAGTGGGGCAGAGAAGTGGCAGATGGAATACAGCGTAGCAAAGTGTGAAGTCATCTATTTTGGTAGTTGGAATAAAGGCTCTTTTGTAACTCTTTTGTAGACTCTTTTGTAAATGGGAGAAAGTTCAGAAATCAGAGGTGCAAAGGGACTTGGGAGTGTGGATGCAGGGTTACCAAAATGTTAATTTGCAATTTGAATCAGTAGTAGGGAAGTCAAAGCAATCCTAGCATTTATTTTGATAGGACTAGGATGTACAAAATAGGGATGTAATGTTAAGGCTTTATAAGGCCCTGGTCGGACTGTAGTTGGAGTATTGTGAGCAGGTTTGGGATCCATATCTGAGGAAGGATGTGCTGGCGTTGGAGAGGTTTGCGAGAATGATCCCAGTAATAATTATTTTAACATATGATGAGCATTTGATGGCACTGGGCCTGAACTCACTGAAGGTTAGAAGGATGAGGGGAACACTTCATTGAAACTTAGCGAATAATGGAAGGCCTGGATAAAGTGGATGTGGGGACGATGTTTCCACTAGCGGGAGAGTCAAGCACCAGAGGCCATACCCTCAGAATAGAAGGATGTACCTTTAGAAAGGAGATGAGATGGGATATATTTAGTCAGCGGGTGGTGAATCTGCGGAATTTATTGCCACAAAAGGCTGTAGAGGCCAGGTCGGTGGATATTTTTGTGGAGATAGATTCTTGATTAGTTTAAATGTCAGGTGATGGGGAGAAGGCAGGAGAATGGGTTGAGAAGGAAAGATAGATCAGCAATGATTGATGGTCTGAATGACCTAATTCTGCTCCTACAACTTTTTGTCCTTCTGAAAGATTCATAAAGCAGCTCCTTAAGCTGTAAGGAGGGTTGGGAAGGGGGAGGTCTTTGATCGATGACCAAGCTATATAATAGAGTGAGCTATAAACAAGGTCAATGAGCAAATAGGAGCATTTGGAGAGGGCAAATGTATCTGAACATGCGCTGAGCAAAACAAAGTGGTGGATGATCTCAACGCATCCGGTAGCATCCCTGGAGGGAATGGCCATATCATAGTTCAGTTTGGGAATCTGAAGAAGGGTCCCAACCCAAAACGCCACCTATCCATGTTCTCCAGAGATGCTGCCTGAATCGCTGAGTTACTCCAGCACTTTGTGTCATTTCAGGATGGGACCCTCTCTAGTTTGTGGAAAGGTCCTGGCTGTAAAATGTCCTATCCATTCCCTCCACAGATGCTGCCTGACCTGCTGAGTTCCTCCAGAACTTGCTCAAGGTTTCAGCATCTGCCAATCCTTGGCACCAAACATGCCCTATAAGGCAAGCACAGGTTCTACTTAAATACATATTTTCCCCCCTCCCCCTCTCAACACCCTCCCTGCAGCTTAATGCATCGAGTCATACAGCATGGAAACAGTTCCCCCGATACAGCTTGCCCTTGCAGATCAGGATCTTTTTTTCTCCTTGCTTTCCACCTGAAAAGTCTTCAACCTGAATTGTTTACCTTTTTCTTCTCACATTTGAGGCATTTTCTTTTCGTAGTCTGCATTCGCGGAGAGAATGGACATTCTTCTTCAGACCGCCTGAAACATCACCCGAGCTACATTTATACGTAATAGGCTAGACACACCCCAGAAGATCTTAACCTGAAAACTTTATTGTGTGGTTGGTTGGAAGAAGTGTTCTTGGCATAGACTGTCAGAGTATTGATCCTTTGTCATGTTTACACAGGATGAGTGTGAAAATGCAAAAATATTACCCACATGCCCAGTCAAGATTCATGTGCAATGCAAAAATATGCCACCTGGTGGCACACAGATATATATTGATGTCATCTGGACTTCAAATCTTTGAATACTTTCAGTTAAATAAGGAACAAATGTTAATCTCTGTTTTGCTAACATTTCAACAGAGTTATCAAAGGAATTTGGATTTTATTAGGTTACCTTGCATTTAATTTTCCGGCTTAAACCATATATTGAACAAGCTCCTGGTAGAGACATTTCGGGCAGGTACTATAACAACATTTTAAAAATATTTGGATCGGTTCGTGGATAGGAAATGTTTAGAGGGTTACGGGTCAAGCACAGACGGGTTGGATGAGCGTGGATGGACATGTTGGCTCATGTGGGAAAGTTAGGGCCCCTGGACCTGTTTTTGTGCCGTAGGACTCTATTGGCATTCAGACCTCATTGTTTTAAAGATCTTGTTGAATAGTTCATTCTCAGAGCACCGTGTGGGTATCCACCGTTGTGGCGAAAAAGGGTGTACCCCCCCCCCCCCCCCCCAATATTAAAGCTGGATGAAGTGGTGAAGTGCAGGGCTAGAAGAGTCATAGAATTAGAGTCATATATATCGTGGAAAGAGCCCTTCAGCCCACCTTGTCCACACTGAGTTAACATTTGCCTGCATTTAGCACCATATCTCTCCAAATCACTTTCTATCCATATATCTGCCTAAATGTCTTTAAGTCAGGCCAGCACGGTGGTGCAGCGGGTTTGGTCCTGACTACAGATGCTTGTATGGAGTTTGTGCGTTCTCCCCGAGACCTGCATGGATTATCTCCGAGATCTTCTGTTTCCTCCCACACTCCAAAGACGTACAGATTAGTGGGTTAATTGCCTTCATATAAATGTTTTTTTTTAATTGTCCCTCGTGTGTGTAGAATAATGTTAATGTGAGGGGGTCGGTGTGGAATCGATGGGCCGAAGGATCTGTTTCCCCGCTGTATCTCTAAACTAAAAACAAAACTGTCATAATTCTATCTGCTTGCACAGCTTCCTCTGGCAGCTTGTTCCAGATTTTTATATTTTAAAGATACAGGATAAAAATGGGCCGTTTGGCCCACCGACTTTGTGCTGACCAGCAATCACCCCCTACACTTTCACTATTTTACACACGAGGGACGATTTACAGAAGCCAATTAACCTACAAACGTTTTTGGAGTGTAGAAGTAAATCTGAGCACCCAGAGAAAACCCACGCGGTCACGGAGAACATAAGTCTCTGTACAGGCAGCACCCGCAGTCAGGATCCAGCCCGGGTCTCTGGCGCTGTAAGGTCTCTAAGAATGCATTCAATGTAATTCCTTGCACAATCTGTAAAGAATTTACAAACACTCTAATCCGAACACTTGACCTCTTGATAATAAAGTATGTCAAAGAATTGGAATCATCATTTGCAAAGACTATTTAGTTTTCATTTGCAATGGTCATTTTCCTCCCCCTATAAATACTGTCAAGCAGAGAACATTGAGAAATGGGTGATTTTGAATTGCCTGGGTGGAGTTACCAAACCTTAAGAGCAGAGGAGCTGAATTAATGAAATTACAAGGTCATGTTCTCCTCCCTTAATGACCGATTCTGCTGGTGTTAATTCTGCTGCATTGCACAGCCAGACTTGGCAATTTCGCAAGGTCATTTTTCTTTCAATGTTCTCAACATATCTGAACCTGTGAAGGACAGGAGAAATGAGAATGCAGGGTGCCTTGGACAGGTTGGGGGAGTGGGCAGATACATGGCAGATGACGTTTAATGTGGATAAATGTGAGGTTATCCACTTTGGTAGCAAAAACAGAAAGGCAGATTACTATCTAAATGGCGTCAAGTTGGGAAAAGGGGAAGTACAACGGGATCTGGGGGTCCTCGTTCATCAGAGAAGTGCAAAGGGAAAAGTTGGAAGGCTGGAAGATGTTAAACAATTTAGAGTCATAGCCATATAGCATGGGAACGTGCCCTTCGGCTCGTTGCCCGCGCTGAACAAGATGCCTCATCTACCCTAGTCGAACCTGCGTGTGTTTGGCCCATATCCCTCTAGTTTAGTTTATTATTGTCATGTTTACCAGGGTATACATGACAATAATATAATAATAACATGTAAGCTTTTGTTGGCGTGTTAACCAGTCAAAGAGTATATACATGAATACAACAATCAAGGCATTCACAGTGCACAGAAAAAGGGTACATAATTTAGCGCAAGATATAACATTGGAGACTTTGAACTCTTTTATCAGACTTCAATGAGGTAGATTGGAAGTCAGCACCGCCCTGTAGCTGATGAAAGGACTGTTTGTAGTAGCTGGTTAGAAACTCTTCATGCACCTGTCCAAATGTCGTTTTAAATTAAGAATGCCAAAATATCCCAACCAACCTCATCGGGGCCTCTGCATTTTTTTAAATCTTTGCTTTCTCTAACTGTAATGCTAACTCTAACTTTAACACTACATTCTGTACTCTTTAGTTATGCATTATTTGTAGTACTTGTGTGTGGCTTGATTGTATGTAGTATGATTTGACTGGATAGCACATGAACATTTTCTGTTTCTTGGTATATGTGATAATAATAATATATGATAATAAAACAACAACAAATCAAACCACATTTACCTATGTTTCATATGGTCATTGATTTTCTATTCCCCTATCGTCATGATATAAAGTGAAGGAGCCAGATGTGAAGAGCATAGAGTCATACAGAACCGAAACCGGCCCTTCTGCCCACCCTGACCAAGATGTCCCATCTAAGCTCGTTCCATTTGCATGTTCCTGCTCTCCTCCGTTCTCTGTTCTTGGGCTCAATGGTGAAGCTAGTCATAGAATCATGACTTCGGCCCAACTTGCCCACGCTGAGCAGCAAGCAATATATGCCAGTGCGTGTGGCATCAGACTACACAAGCTCAGAAACGGAGGCAAGATGGATTGTGGATAGTTCTCTCTGGCTAAAGGAAATCTCAATGCGAGCTGCTGTTTAAAGGGCCTGTCCCACCAGCATGCGACTCCATGCGGTGAGCGCGACCAAACTGCAAGCGGGGGCCGCGCGGAGGTCAGGTGATCCCCGTACAGGGCCCGTCCCACCAGCATGCGCCTGCATGCGGCAAGCGTGACCAAACCGGCAGCGGGGACCGCGCGGAGGTCGGGCGAGTGGCGAGACGTGGCGCGAAGTTGGAGCGATGTCCACGGTAAGTTCGCAAGGATAGAGAGGGACACACAGAGAGAGTGAGGGCCATGGAGGCACACAGAGAGGGCGCCATGGAGGCACACACAGAAATGGTCACAGAGGCACATATAGAGAGGGTCACGGCGGCACGATGTCGAGGCCGACAGGCCGTTGCCGCGCGGAATTTTTGAACATGGTCAGTTTTTCGGAGCCCCGCGCGATGTCGGGACCAACTCCGCACAACTCCATATGGCTCCGGCGATCGAAGTGGGACCGGCCCCGCGAGGCCGGATGGCTCAAGCGACCACGTTAGGTCGCGCTCACCGCATGGAGTCACCGCATGGAGTCCTTAAGCATGGCCCACTCTCCCTGTTTAGATGGGGTTTATAGGAAAATATGTTTCTACACAAAATGAAAATCTCAAAATCTCTCTTCTCATTATACTAAGCATTGCAAACTAAGCAGCTGCCACACTTTGTCCTGCCTCTCCTCTTCCTGCTCCCCCCAATCCCCATACAATCAATCTGAAGAAGGGTGCCGACCTGAAACAGCATCTATCCATTTTCTCCAGAGATGCTGCCTGTCCCGCTGAGTTACTCCATCACTTTCTATCCACTTGCAAGGTTCAGCCGGTCACTATGGCAGACTGTGCATGGTGGTATTCTGCATTTACCCGGCAAACTGTGGCAGAGAACATTGACGAGATGTTGACAATACTTGAGGACCTGCACAATAGGAGGAGGTTCGGCCGGCTTGGACTTTATTACTTGGGGTGATCTTATAGTAGTGTACAAAATCATGAGTGGGATGGGGTGCATGCACAGAGTCTTTCACCCAAAGTCAGGGAATCAAGAACCTGAGGACATGGACACAAGGTGAGTGGGGTAAGGGTAACAGGAATCTGACGGGTAGCTTTATCCTGGAGTGGGGTGAGGATATGGAATGAGCTGCCAGAGAAGATAGTTGTTGGTGCTATAATATTTAATTTGGACAGTATAAGGATAAGAAAGGTTTAGAGGGTCAAATGTGGGTAAATGGGACTAGTTAACATTGGGTGTCTTTGTCTGCATGGGCAAGTTGAACTGAAGGGCCTGTTTCTGTACTGTGGGCCTCTGCCTCAACCAGCTGCTGGTTGCCAAGGATCCCATTTAACGTGCCGAATAGTAGTCGGTGTTGAAGAAGAAAACTTGTCAGAAACGCACACCACTGCATCGCCACTGACTCTTAACATAGGGCCAGGGTATTTTTCATCTTGCTGGGTGTATGTTATGCTCAGTGAAAAGTGGTGGAACTGATGGAGATGCCTATTTAATAGTTGTAGAAAAATCCATGTTCTCAGCTGATTGTTGAATTGAGTGAGATTGATGGGATTGAACTGCGCTTTCTATGCTTAAAGTTGAGCCTTAATTTCTCAGAAGTTCATTCCCAGTCAGTAGTGCTAAATTCTCCATGATTAACATCAGCAGGATTTGTATTACTGCTCAAATTGATTGACTGAAAAGGGTTTCAAGCACCCTGATGGTATTATATAGTGCTTTTGTCACAGCCAATGTATTGAAATTTCTTAACACTATCACGCTTACTGAGGCAACCAGTGATGCAGTCAGGGTTGCTAGAGTTAACACATTCTAGTGTGCAATTAAAACTTTGAAAGTGAGGAGAGTAATTAGTTAATGGCAAGGACCTTACAAAATGGAAACGGGCCCTTTGGCCCTCCGAGCCCGTGCCAACCAGCCATCCCTGCACAATAAAACTATCTTGCATACTAGGGACAATTTACAATTTTACCACGCCAATTAACCTGCAAACCTGTGCGTCTCAGTAGTGTGGGAAGAAACCAGAGTACCTGGCGAATGTACAAACTCTGTACAGACAGTGCCTGTAGTCGGGAGCGAACCCGTATCTCTGGTGCTGTAAGGCAGCAGCTCCACCGTGGCACTGCTGTGCCGAGGGATAGAGGGATCTTGGGTTCCAAGCCCATAGCCTCTGAAAGTGGCAAAGCAAGTGGATAAAATTGATTTTGGCAGCTTAAAGTCATAGTCACACAGCACAGAAACAGGCCCTTCGGCCCAACATGCCCACATTGACCGACATGCCCCATCTACACTAGTCCCACTTGTCTGCGTTTCCTACTGACAGGAGTATAAATCTCGATCCGAATTGTCATCTTTCCATGTTCTCCACGTTAGCTGCCTGCCCCAATGAATTACTCCAGCAGGTTGTGTCCTTTTTTTAAAATCTAGACTATGTAGTCTTGTTTCAGCAGCTATGAAAAGTTAAATGGGCTGTCCCACTGCGGCAACTTATTTCGCGAGTTTAGAAGAGTTTAGGAGAGTTTGAAAAAATGTTGTGTTGAGGACCTCCTTCGACTATATGGAAGACTAGCTTCAGGAAAATTGGATAGTCCGAATAGTGGAGAGTGAAGATGATCTCCTTCGACCTTCCTTCGACTATGTTGAAGACTATCTTCGACTACCTTTGATTACCTTTGACTACTTTTGATTACCTATGCATAACATGCCGACCTACTTCGACTAAACCTACGAGTAAAAAAAGTATCGATTTTTTTCCATGGCGACCTTTTTCTACACGCGGGCTTTTTTCAACATGTTGAAAAATACGCCGCGACCTAGCTGAGGCCTCGAGTACGCAGGGACTACTCTCGAGCATGAAGGAGAGTTACAAAGACCACCTTGGACCTCGTGTCGACCATGCTGCGAATATGTGTCGAGGGCAAACTCGTGGATTAGGTCACCGCAGTGGGACAGCCCCTTAAGTATATCATGGAAAGAAAATCTTTTGGGAAAAAAAATGGTAGGAGTTTGTGCATTTTTATTGTCAGAAAGATTTGAGTGCTAAATAAACACAACATTGACAAGATGCTGTTTGTAGGATGCTGGCTGTTTGGACTAGGCCATCGAAGGGGGGACCCGGCAGGGGGGCCGCTGAGAACTAAGGAGGGACCCAGCGGGATCGAAGGGGGGACATCGATGAGGCAGCGGCAAGCAGAAGATGGAACTGTCTAATGAACCTTTGTTAATTTGTCTGCGCCAGAAACGTGGCGACATTCGTGCCTAGGTGACCTCTGCAATACCGGAATGTATGCAAAACAAAGCACTTCACTGTACATAGGCATCATTGAATAAAGAGTAAAATGTTTGCAATAAATCTGCATTGTGATTTATATTCATTCCATGATTCTTACAGACATGTCAGATCCCACAGGTTTATGAACTATACAGTGATGCAAACATCACCCAAAGGATGATTTACTTACAATTGTATCCTTGGCTGAATTTAGACTAGAGATTTGTTTAAGAAAGAACTGCAAATGCTGGAAAAATTGAATGTTGGGGGGAGGGGGATAGAAAGAAAGAGACAGTAGGCTGTGGAAGAGCTGGGAAGCTAGTTTTGGGTGTAAACCACCCAAGCGAAATATGAGGTGCTGCTCCTCCAATTTGCAGTGGGACTCACTCTGGCCATGGAGGAGGCCCAGGACAGAAAGGACTCACTCTGGCCATGGAGGAGGCCCAGGACAGAAAGGACTCACTCTGGCCATGGAGGAGGCCCAGGTCAGAAAGGACTCACTCTGGCCATGGAGGAGGCCCAGGACAGCTCTCCCACAGCCTACTGTCTCCACCTCTTCTTCCCCCCCCCATCAGTCTGAAGAAGGGTCTTGACCCGAAACGTCGCCTATTCCTTCGCTCCACAGATGCTGCCTCACCCGCTGAGTTTCTCCAGCATTTTTGTCTACCTTCGATTTTTTCTAGCATTTTGCAGTTCTTTCTTAAACATGTATTAGCGTGTTTGTTTTAAATCAGCTTTGTCATTTAATTTAACCTTTAGTGTAAAATCGGTCTCTATTCAGTGTTCACTGGATTGAAATCGACTGGTTTTTTGCATTGTTTTCTTTGGACCGCCAAAAATTGAGAGGAGTCTTGATTAAAAAATATATAACATTTTGAGAGGGATAGACAGTCAGAACCTTTTTTCCAGGGTGGAAATGTCAAAGGGTTTACGTTAAGGTGAAATGAGCCAAGATTAAAGAGGTGGCAGGTATGTTTTTTTACACAGTGGTGGGTTCTGGAATGTGCTGGCAGGGGTGATGGAAGGGGCAGATATAATATTGGTGTTAAAGAAGTATTTAGATGGATTAGCACATCTGCACATTGCTAATTGAAGGATATGCATCATGTGCAGGCTGATAAGACTAGTTTAGCTTCACATGTTCTGCATAGACTCTGTGGGCCATATAGCTTGTTTCTGTGCTGTCCTGATCTATGTTCTATGATGCTTCTTCACTTAATGGGTAAAAGTTAACTTTTTATTGGTGTAACTTGGTACAGTTTAGTTAATCCTCTTCTCAGAAAGACAGTTGTCGAATGACCTAAAAGGACACAAAGTGCTGGAGTATTCCTCCCAATAGCTGGAGTGAAATGGGAGCGTGGCCAGGATGGTGCGGGCCTCTGATGCTGCTGCCTGTTTGTGGCAGTGACTCCAACAGATCCTTCCATGCTAGGGGGAAAGGCTGATAGAAGAAACGTGCATGGAGATGCAAAGAACTGAAAATAGGTTTGTTAGAAAAGCACCAGAGAACAAAGTACGTGAGGAACTCGACGGGTCAGGCAGCAAGGAGGGAAATACAGTTGACATTTCAGGCTGAGACCTCTCACCCAGATTGCCAAAGCAGATGAAAGATCCCAACTCAAAACACTGACCTTCCATATCCCTGCACAGATGTTGCTCAATGTGACAAGTTCTTCCTATACTTTGTTCTCTGCTCCATATGAACTGCTCCATATGCATCTGCAGTCTCTTGTGTCTCCATAATTGGAAGATGGTTCGTATGTGGTTTGATATTCAAATCAAAAATCAACACTTAATTGTCTGATATCCCAAGACTGGAGCAATGAAATTCTCGCTTACTGCAGGTTTGCAAGCATATTAATGCAATGACATAAAATAGTAAGATTAAACGCGAACTTACCAAGTTTGAAGTTTGATCTGTATTTTCCGAGGAGTCGCGGTGAGGGATTTCGTGAAGAACCCGCCAGCACGCTTGCGCAGCATCCTTCAAAGCAGCGGTGTGGAATCACAGAACCAACCATGATTGAAAATAGTAAGATGAAAACCGTTAGAACTACCTGTTTGACCTGATGATAGAGGGTGGGAGCGGTGGGCACAAAATCCCTCACCGCGACTCCTCGTAAAATACAGATCAAACTTCAAACTTGGTAAGTTCTCGTTTAATCTTACTATTTTACTTCGGAGTCACGTGAGTGACTTCGTGAAGATTTCAAAGCTCTGTGATTTCACGCCCTGAACAACGTCCATGCTTATCACACTGCCGCCATTCTGATGGAGTAAGACTGTTAATGGAGTTCAGTTGACAGCGGCTGAAAAATCAACACAATTTATTAATCAACTAAACAACAACCCCTAATTCGGGGCCAGACATTTACTGAGCGGTACCCAGGATAGCTTCTGCGAATGTCGCAGGAACGGCCAGAGACTTGTTATAGAACCGTTGAAAGGTTTTTTCCCCCACTGGCCCAGCCCACAGTGGCGAAAATGTGGTCCATGGGCACCTTCATGGCTCTCGCAGCAGCCCTGGTGGAATAAGACTTAAAAAAACGTTAGTAGCAACTCCTGTTTTAATAACTCTTTACCAAAGAATTTTATTTGACCAGGGTTGGCCACCATGGTGTCCAGTCGCAGTTTTTGTAACATCTGGGCTCGTTGGGCTGTCGCCAGTGCCATGAGCATCACCACCTTAAGGGTGAGCTGTTTCAAATGGTAGCTCATCTATTGGAACCCAGCTCCTCAGTAGGGTCAGCATGATCCCCACATCCCACGTTACTGTATATCTGGGTCGTGGAGGGATTGGTATTGAATACTCCCCTCATTAGTTTAGACACCAGGTGGTGGGAGCTGATACTTATATCCAGGTATGAATACAGCGTACTCCTGTCGCTGTTGATGGCACTGTAGCTGAGGCCTGCATCAAAATGGAGGCCTGCTAGAAACTCCAACACATCCAGTATTGTTGCCGAGTTGGAGGACTTGTTGTTCCGGGCACAGAAACCTCCCACTTTCTGATTTGAGTGAGATATTGTTTGCGGGTGGATTCCCGATACGATGCTGCAATAAGGTTCATGGCTCTTGACGAGATGCCTGCCCGGTTGAGCGGTCTTTCCAGAACCTGCAAGCCAACAAGTTTAATGACCATGGCAAGGATGACTGACCCCCCTGTAATGGGGTGAGTAATCAATTTGGGATGTTTCCCAATCGCCATCCATGGTTGTTGTACATTTCTACAACCATCGGGTACCATGGTTGTGTAGGCCAGTCGGGAATGATCAATATGTCAGTTGCAGAGTCTAGTTTAATTTTCTGCAATACCCGACTGGTGAGGCAGCATGGGGGAAACGCGTAGCAACCCATTTCCCCCAATGGATAAAAATGCATCCAATGCTATTACCCCAGGGTCTGGTTCCCACAACACATACGTTGGTATTCGATGGTTCAGCCTGGACGCAAATAGGTCAATATCTGGTGTCCCCAATTTGAGCTATAATATCTCCAAAATCTGGGGGTTCAACATCCACTCAATGTTGTCATTGAAGACACGTGACCTGGTGTCCGCCACTGAATTAAGCTTCCCAGGCAAATAGGTCGCAGTAATCCAAATATTTCTTTCAATGCACCAGTGGCAAATTGTATTAGCCAATTCATTGCAAACTAGCGACCTAATACTACCCATATGATTGATGTAAACCATTATTGTAGCATTATCTATTCGAAAGCGGACATGTAATCCCATGAATTAGTACAGAAACCCGCAGTCCATGAAACACCCCCAGCATTTCTATATAGTTTATCCCATGTGACTCCAGGAATGTAGACTCATGAGAGTTCCATCTGCCACCACAACTGGACATCGTACCAGTTGCTCCCCAGCCTGGTGCACTTGCGTCAGTTAGTAGCACAACATCAGGGTTGCTCCATATAATAGGTCAATGACATTCTTTAATATTATCTACCCACCATTATAGCTTGTTTCTAGCTTCCGGTGGTAACCAAAGTCGCCGATCAAAGCAGCCAGCATTTGTTTTTTAAATGCTGTGATTTGTGACCTTTGTGAATTTCGGTAGTGTAGCGGTCCAAATCGTGCAGCTGGGAATGTAGTTACCAATTTAGAGTTACCAATACCAATAACTTTTGCTGTTTGCCACATGGTCGATACCCTGCCGCAAGCAAGATTGTGGCACTCTTCTGATATAGCAGTAGCTTTATTAGTGGGGATGATAAACTTCATTAAATTAGTGTCTAAAGGTGAACACCAAATCCATAACCCGTAGCGGGTGCAGTTTTTGATTTGTCTGGATGGATTACAATCCCAGTTTCTCAAGCAGAGCCTTGGTTGCAGCCACTCCTTGAATTGCCAATTGGAGGGTCTGCCCCATTATAAGGATTTCATCCAACATGCCATCACTATAATCTTGTTGTCGGAGAAGAGCCAATACAGGTAAATACCAACTTGGTAAACAGCGTAAGCTGTGATGGTTCCATTAGGCAATGCACCCTTCCAGACAACTTCAGAATTCCCTGTGAGCCTCAGCGATGGGCACCGTATAGCATGCTTCTTTCAAACTGATACATGCCATAAAGTACCCTGAGTAAAGCATCCACCTAGCTGTTCCAAAAGCATCCATTTTGACATGGGTATATTGTACAAAAGTGTTCAACTCAGCTAAATCGATTATAACTCAATATGTCCATGCTTGGTTATGCCAATTACCACTTTTCCCTGCTCGTCATATAATTTCAGCATGCCCTGCCTCCACCTCTTTTCGGGATAGAGTAAATTCCTACGAGGCGAATGCTGGGTATGGGAATCTATACCTCCCACGAATTATATACCCTTGAACACTTTGTAAAATAAACTCATCTGTGGTTACAGTTTTCCCCATATGTCCAAGGCCGCCCGCAATCGCCCACCTATTCGTACAGGAGGGATACTACGGCGTGAGAGGAGCCAGACCCCCTTACCTCCATAGTGAATGGCGGTTCCATACATACGGAGCTTCGGGTGGACGTTATGGAGGTCGGTAGAATCTTTGTGCCCTATCCGGCAGCCTTGGTTCACTGGTTGTATTAGGCTGTTGCCGGTGATATGGGTGAACTCTGGCCGATGGAGTTTCATGAGGCCCACTGTTTTGGCCTCCTTTGTCCAGTCCCTTCACCTGTTTGTACAGGTCTCCAAGCAACTGATGCGGCGGTGGAGCGGTAATGGTCGGCACAACCCCGCGAATTTGGGGTTTAGTGTGGGCTATATGGAGCTCTTACGCAGGCAATATATCTCATACTGGGCGTTGCATAGGAGTGCTAGCGCATCATGCTATTTACTGGACACATTATCCCCGATCAGGGTTTTCCAGAACGCCGTTATGCCCGTGGAGAACCTTTCTCCAAGGTATTATTGAGAATCTGACTCCAGAGTTGGTGCATACGTAGGCAATCAATGGTGCCCGCCAATTCGTGGTGCAGGGTTCACCTGTCTGGGTAGAAACGGCAAACTTCACTCACCACATCCAGCATCCTCCTCATGCTCTGGTTCAGCGGTCACTGGCTGTCCCTGGTCGTCGTCAAACTCAGCAGCTGGGCAATCATTAATGCTTCTGGCTGGAGACGATGAGGAGCTGAGCGGAGTCCTTGCACGGCTAGTGGATGCCGTTCTTCTCGTTCTTGGTCCCGCTGGAGATGTTGGACCATTTAAGAGCTCCAACCGCTCAATGCGACCGTCCCTGCTATATGCAGCGGACAAGCCGACTTCCCCAGGCCCTGCGAATTCACTGGGGCTTCCACCATCGGACCTCACCCCCTTAGAGTCTATGGTCCAATGGCAGGTCGTCGTGACCTACAGCCCAAGTAGGGTCATACGACTCCCGCACGGACTCTCCGCTAGTCTGTCTTCTCCCAGACTGTGGCGGCCCACCTGTCTGATAAGAAGGCAGGTGAGTTGACTCGGCGCCGGCCCCCGGAACCTGGCTCCCCGGAGTCCGTGCAGGCTTACCTCCACACTTACACCATTACTTGGCGTGGAGGCGCATGGTCGGCCGCTCGCAGCGCTGAGCTGACCGACCGCTTCCTGCTGCCACCTCCGCCCTTGACCGCAGCCTGACGGGGTGTGTTGTCGGCGGTATCTGCTCCAGCAGGCCTACGCGACGCAGCAGTGTTATGCCCGGGCTGCACGATGGCAGATATCCCTGGCTGCGGTACGCAATGCACTTTGCAGGGCTCCCCTGTCGTGCGGCTGTCCCCCCGGCCCAGCCCCCTCGGGTCTACTGGAGCTCGGGGAGAGGTTACCTGTAAAAGAAAAACAAGACCCCTTGCCACGTATCTGTATCCCCCCTTACTCTCTTGGGGGACGGGGGGCTCGGAGTCTGGACCTGTTGCTTGCAGCTCCATAGCGGTAACCCATTCGGGTGAGTCGGCCCCTGTATTAGCGGGAGCGCCCGACTCTGCATTCCAGCCCCCACCGTTGCGATAAAGCTGCCGGCGTTCCGTGCAGCTCCGGGGACAAGGGCCGTCGGCTGGCCGCAGCTCAGCTCCGCGCCCGACTTCCTCATTCCTGCCCCCACCGTTGCGATAAAGCTGCCGGCGTTCCGTGCAGCTCCGGGGACAAGGGCCATCGGCTGGCCGCAGCACAACTCAGCTCCGCGCCCGACTTCCGCATTCCTGAAGCTGCCGGCGTTCCGAGCAGCTCCGGGGACAGGGCCGTCGGCTGGCCGCAGCACAACTCAGCTCCCCGACAGCGTCGTCCTGCGGCCCTTGTCCATGCTGTAAAGGAAGGTAATACTTACCTGCCGGTCTTGTGAAGGAGAGCGCACTCCCCCCCCCAGCTGCCGCTGCAGATGCGCGCGACGATATGCTGCGCAAGCGTGCTGGCGGGTTCTTCACGAAGTCACTCACGTGACTCCGAAGTAAAATGTACAATAAAAATAATGGGTAGCTTACAACTCAGTGGTATGAATGGTAATTTCTCTAATTTCAAGTTACCCTGCATTCCCTCTCTTTCCACCCCTCCTCATCCTAGTCGTCCTACTAGTTGCACTGTTCGCATCTTTGTATCTCTTCATAATCACCTCTTTCCCAGCCAACAATGGACCATTATGGGCTCCACCCATAGAAACTTAGAAAATAGGTGCAGGAGTAGGCCATTTGGCCCTTCGAGCCTGCACCACCATTCAATATGATCATGGCTGATCATCCAACTCAGAACACCCTTCCTTGGTTGTTTGTTGCCGGTCTTGCTTTGCTCTGGTCTTTTCTAACCCACACTTCCCTCCCTTCTACTCTCAGTCTTGACCCAAATGTCACCTTTTTCTCCAGAGATGCTGCCTGATCTGCTGAGTTCCTCCAGCACTTTGTGTCCATTTTTGGTATAAACCACATCTGCCATTCCTTCCTACACAATAAATGATCAGTTATGCTAGATACAATAGTGCAAGCCATACTTCAGCCTTATACAAAGTTGATGTCAGTTCAATGGGGAGGTAGGGTTGTGCAGTGTGATTCAAGAGTCTGATGTTTGATGGGAAGAAACTGTTCTTGAAACTATAGGTCAATATTCTCAGACTTCTGTACCTTCTCGATTGTAACAGCAAGATGAGAACATGTTAGGGTGGTCTGAATCCCCACCATCGAAGGGATCTGCAGGACTTGCTGCATCAAAAAGGCAGCCAGCATCATCAGAGACCCACACTACCCTGGCCACACTCTCATTTTACTTCCTGCCATTGGGAAGAAGGTATGGGAACTTAAACTGTAATGTACAAGTTCAGGAGCAACTACTTCCTTGCAGGCATCAGGCTATTAAACACTACAATCTCTAAGCTCTGAACTACATAGACAAGGGTTTTGTCTTTGTGTATATATATAATATATATAGTATAAAAACACCACAATAAACAAAGTTCAGAATACTAAACAAATTTTGTTGTTTAGTATGGTATTTATAGTATTTGCATATCTGTTGCACTGCTGCATGTAAGAATTTCATTGTTATGATTCGGGACATATATCTATATATTACTAAAACTCTCATCTTGTTTGGACGTCTGTCTGTCTGCGTGCTTGCAATCTCAAGGAACTACGCCAAAACAGTACTAAATAGCACAAAGATTTTTGCACCTTCTTACTCACCATTGACCTGTGGTTGTCTGTATCAAGTTTCATTCAGATTGATGTTATATTTCACAAGTTATTACATTTTTAACTTTACCATATCCACTTTGATAATCACTTCAACACCTCAGTGCTGGCAGTTGCAGCTATGATGTCACAATGGGATCTCATAGTCCTCCACCCGCCATTTGCAATAATGTTGCCATCATAGAACACTTCGTCGTGGTCCTGGCAGCAAGTGATTGAACAGGAGGAAGAGGGGCCAGGGGAAGTGGAATAGGAATTGGCAGCGGAGGTGCAATTGGCATTTTATTTTAAAGTCCAGTGCTGGGGAAGGCAGGAGAGTGGTGGAATCCTACGTTACGGAATGGGTTACGTAGGGGACCAGGCCTCCTGTCGGGGCTATGGGTGAGTGCTGGAATATTGTGTTGGGGGAACGAGTTACGTTGGGGGAACAGGTGAGCGGTGGAAATTGATTCTTGTGTTGGGAGAGCGGGGCCCAATGGGTCCCAACAGGTCCCACTTGCTCTAGTATATCGATATAACTAAAATTCTCCACTTGATCACTTCCTGTCTGCACCGTATATTGATTTTAGAAAAAACACTTCCATATATCACTATGATTTTTGGCCATCTTACTGAGTCCTCACCCCACCCCCATGTGGGAAGGATTGATTGGCTCCGGTGAATGCCGACCCAAAAGTCAAATCCATCCATTGGCTCCGGGGAGCGCAGATGCCGCCCTGCAACATTTTACAAAAAAAGATTTCACAACTTTCCTCCAATACCCTTCACAGGTGAGTGGTGGATTATTGCGTTGGGAGAACTGGGCCCCACTTGGGCTAGTATATTACTAAAACGCTCATCTTGTTTGGACATCTGTCTGCATGCATGCGATCTCAGGGAACTACGCCAAAACGGTACAAAATAGCACAAAATTGTTTGCACCTCCTTACTCGGCATTGACCTGTGTTTGTTTGTATCAAGTTTTGTTCAGATTGATGTTATATTTCGCAAGTTATCACATTTGATAATCACTTCAGTGCTGGTAGTTGTAGCTATGACATCGCAATTGGATCTCAGTCCTCCAGCCAACATTTGCAACAACATTGCCATCATAGAACACTTTGTCTTGGTCCTGGCAGCAAATGATTGAACAGCAGGGGCCAGGGGAAGTGGAATTGGAATTGGAAATGCTCGGGGAGGCAGGGCAAGTGCAATTGGATTTTTTTTTTTTAAGTCCAGTGCTGGGGGAGGCAGGGGAGTGGTGGAATCTTACATTGGAGAACAAGTTGCGTTGGGGGACGAGGCCTTCCCTAGGGGCTAAGGGTGAGTGGTGGAATATTGCGTTGGGGTATCGTGTTATATTGGGGGAACGGGTGAGTGGTGGAAACGGGTTGCATTGGGGGAACGGGTGAGTGGTGGATTATTGTTTTGGGGGAATGGGACCCAACGGGTCCCACTTGGTCCAGTATATATCACTAAAGCACTTATCTTGTTTGTTTCTATGCGTGTGTGTCTTTCTGCGTGCCTGTCTGCTATGATCCCAGAACTATGCCAAAACAATACACAATAGTGCTACAATTTTTGCACCACCTTACTCACAATTGTCCGGTGGTGTGGTGTATCAAGTTTTAGTTCAGATTGATGTTACATTTTAAAAGTTATTCGTATTTTTAAATTTACAAAACCCAAATTTGATAAAAAAATATCTTCCCTCTGCACTGGCACTTACAGCTATTATGTCACAATGGGATTGTAGCCCATACTCGCTACAATGTTGCTATCCCAGGGCCCTGCCAGCCCAAGCAAGTCTGATTGCATTTTTTTTAACGTTTCAAATGAGGGAAAGAGAATAAGGGGAAATGAGCAGCCCCTGTGCAGTTGGGGGCTATGGGTGAGTGGTGGAATATTGTGTTGGGGAATGGGTTGCGTTGGAAGACCAGGCCTCCTGTGGGGGCAATGGGTGTGTGGTCGAATGTCGTGTTGGGGTACCAGGCCTCCCGTGTGACAAGGACCCAACGGCTCCCACTTGGTCTAGTATGATAATAAAACCGTTATGTAAATGGATTGATAGTAATCATGTGTTGGCTTTATGCTAAACCCTCCACTCTTTGACATTTTCACCCTGCATGAAATGGTTCTGACTGTCTATCCCCCAAATGTATTTAAAATTAGGTCCCCTCTCAATTTTTGATGGTGCAAAGAAAACAATGCAAAAAAAATCAGTCAATTTTAATGCAGTGAACACTGAATGAAGACTGATTTCATACCAATTGTTAAATTAAACGACAAAGCTGATTTTTGTTGTTGTTTTAAATCCATTTAAATCCATGATTTAGCTAATTCTAGAAACAAAGAACTGTGCTTCCAAGATTCCAACCCAGGCAAATATTTGCGTGTTAGCTACAGAAGCGGTCTGTAATCAAGGGAGGGCCAGTAGATATGGTGTACCTGGACTTTCAGAAAGCCTTTGATAAGGACCACCACAGGAGATTAGTGGGCAAAATTAGAGCACATGGTATTGGGGGTAGAATATTGACATGGATAGAAAATTGGTTGGCAGACAGGAAACAAAGAGGAGGGATTAATGGGTCCCTTTCAGAATGGCAGGCAGTGACTAGTGGGGTGCCACAAGGCCCGGTGCTGCGATCGCAGCTATTTACAATATACATTAATGATTTAGATGAAGGAATTAAAAGTAACATTAGCAAATTTGTAAATCTAAGCTGGGTGGCAATGTGAACTGTGAAGAGGATGCTATGAGGATGCAGAGTGACCCAGGTTACGCGAGTTGGCAGATGCAGTATAATGTGGATAAATATGAGGTTATCCACTTTAGAGGCAAGAACAGGAAGGCAGATTATTATCTGAATGGTGTAAGGTTAGAAGAAGGGGAAGTACAACGAGACCCGGGTGTCCTAGTACATCAGTCATTGAAAGCAGGCATACAGGTACGACAGGCAGTGAAGAAAGCTAATGGCATGTTGGTCTTCGTAATGGGAGGAGTTGCATACAGGAACAAAGCCATCCTTCTGCAGTTGTAAAAGGCCCTGGTGTGACCACACCTGGAGTAATGTGTGCAGTTTTGGTGAAAGACTTTCTTTCTATTGCAGGAGTGCAGTGTGGGTTCACAAGGTTAATTCCAGGGATGGCGGGACTGTCAAATGATGAAAGAATGGAGTGTCTGGGCTTATATTCACTGGAATTTAGAAGGATGAGAAAGGATCTTATAGAAGCATATAAAATTATTAAGGAATTGGACACGTTAGATGCAGGAAAGTTGTTCCCGATGTTAGAGGAGTCCAGAACCGGGGCCACAGTTTAAGAATAAGGTGTAAACCATTTAGAACTGAGATGAGGAAAAACTTTTTCACAGTGTTGTGAATTTGTAGAATTCTTTGCCTCGGAAGGCAGTGGAGGCCGATTCACTGGATGCATTCAAAAGAAAGTTAGATAGAGCTCTTAGGGCTAGCGGAATCAAGGGGTATGGGGAGAAGGCAGGAACGGGGTACTTATTGTGGATGATCACATTGAATGGGAGTGCTGGCTCAAAGGGCCGAATGGCCCACTCCCGCACCTATTGTCTATGTATCTCTGTATCTATCACATATCACAATTGCTCCACACTCTTAAATGTCTATTCCTACAGCAACATTATCTGTATTGTAAATGGCTCAATTATAATCATGTATTGTCTTCTGCTGACTGGATAGCATGCAAAAAAAGCTTTTCACTGGACCTCAAACTAAACTAATAAACACACTCTTGACTTGACGACTTGACAAGAGCTGATGATGGGAATCCCTGGTCCCGCAGTGTGTTTACAGTGGTTGCTTTGATCTTTTGCATTGGAGTCAGAAAGTCCAGGCATCCGCTCCCATTGCAGAATGTCCAAGCTGCAGCAAGCATGAGAGAAACAGACCTATTCTTTCAGCTCTGTTAGTTCTTTAAAAAAAATCCCACTGCACTACTTTGGAGAAAAATGAAGTCACTGGTGTCTTGACTAACATTTCTCAATCAATCAATGTTGCGAAGACAGATTTCCTTGTCAGTACCACATTGCTGTTGATGGCAGCTGGCTGGGTGACTACACTATAGCAAAATATATTGTCTATAAAACATTCTGAGCTCATGACAGATGCTTTTGTAGAATTGTATGATACTTTAAACACTGGAGGTGGGCATTTAGCCCAATTTTTCTGCGCTGGTCAAAAATAACCTCTTGAACCCTGCACCATTTGCAAGCACTTGATCTGAAGCCCTGCAAATTCAGCTGTTTGATTGCTTTTCACCTGCAATGTGTTCATTCTCTACAAAATTTAAGAAATCCTTTGAGTACTGTATTGCAGTGTCATTGTAAATTTATCAGTTGTATTGTCTATGAAATGATATAGAATAACAGCGCTCATTTTCAGATTGGCTGTCTGGGCAGAAACATGGCAGGCTATTGTTTGTTCTCTACAGACCCTTACCGATCTCCACCTCCTTTGTGCAAGTATAATTGGTTTAGGTTGATTCCATGTGTCAAGTGGTCCTGGTGTCATTATTGAAAATGTTAGTTCTTGCGAGAAACCTCCACACAAGCTACATATTGCATTGATATGTTCAGTGCTTATGTTACCAGACTAGTAGATGAGAGAACATGTTCAATTACAGCCCACCAGTCTGAATATTGAATGAACCAATTTTAGGTAACCTCTAACAACCACCCTAACAACACCCCTCCCAATCCTGTTCCCAACCTGTCCTTGCACCTATTTTTCCCCTGGCTCTTGCAACTGGCTCTTGGGGTCAAGGAAAGAGCGTTCACATCGCGGCACCAATCTTTCCACCACCACGCACAAGAAGAGCAAGACAGACACCATTGTATGTGGACGCTGAGAAGTGTGTTCAGCTCTGGCTGAACAACTTCTAATCTTGTGTGTGGACTCGACAAGAAGAAGAACTGGCTCTTGGCACTTTGGCCTCCGTCAGTCAGAGTATTGAGTAGAGGAGTTTGGGGAGTCATGTTGCAATTAGGATATTGTGTTCAGTATTCCTCCTGTGCGTTTTGTGCATTTTATCTGCAGCAAACTCCCACTTCAAGCATTTAGTTCCATTGATGTTAATGGCACAGAGTTCAGAGAAGAAACCAGGAACGGCAGATGCTGGAATCTTGAGCAAACCACAAATCGCAAGAGGAACCCAGTAGGTCAGGCAGCCTCTGTGGAGCAAATTGACAGATGACATTTCGGGTTGGGTACCTTCTTCAGACGTTCCCTATCCATTCCCTGCACGGATGCTACCTAACCCACTGAGATGCCTCCAGCACTTTGTGTTTATTCGCAAGTTCAACCTGCTTTCACAAGTTTATTCACAAGTTGAACCTGACATAGCATGGAAATAGGGCCTCCGACCCACAGAGTCCGTGCCGACCAGTGATCACCCTGCACTATCCTACACACACTGGGGACTATTTACAATTTTTACAGAAGCCAATTAACCTACAAACCTGTACATCTTTGGAATGTGGGAGGAAACCAGAGCATCCAGAAAAAGCCCATGTGGTCACGGGGAGAACGTACAAACTCTGTACAGACAGCACCTGTAGTCGGGATCGAACCTGCGTCTCTGCTGTTGTAAGGAGTGATCTTATAGAGGTGTATAAGATCATGAGAGGAATAGATCGGGTAGATACTGCGTCTATTGCCCAGCATAGGTGAATTGAGGACCAGAGTATATAAGCTTAAGATGAAGGGGAAACAATTGAATATGATTCTGAGGTGTAACTTTTTCACACAAAGGGTGGTGGATGTTTGGAACAAGCCAAGGAGGTAGTTGAGGCAGGGATTATCCCAACATTTAAGCAACTGTAAGGCCGGTACATGGATAGGACGCGTTTGGAGGGATATAGACCAAATGCGGGCAGGTGGGGGAGTGTAGCTGGGACATGTTGTGGTAAGTTGGGCCAACGGGCCTTTTTTCACACTTTATAACTCTATAACTTTATGACTCACCTTAAAACTATGTCCCATGGTTCACGATTCAATTACTCATGGTGAAAGACTGCATTTAACCTATTTATTCCCCTCATGATCTTATATATCTCTATAAGATCACCCCTCATCCTCCTGCACTCCAAGGAATAAACTCCTATCCTGTTCAACCTCACCCTATAGCTCAGATCCTGTAATGTCATCCATATGATATCACCAAGCAGCCGAGCAGAGGCGACACAGCGGTAGAGTTGCTGTCTCACAGAGCCAGAGGCCTCGGTTCGATCCTGACTACGGGCGCTGTCTGCATTGAGTTTGTGCATTCTCCCTGTGATCGCTTTCTCCAAGTGCTCCTGTTTCCTCCCACACTTCAAAGATAGACAGGTTTGTAGGTGAATTTGCTTCGGTATAACTATAAATTGTCCCTGGTGTGTAGGATCGTGTTGGTGCATGGGGTGATCACTAGTCGACGTGGATTCGTTCAGCTGAAGGGCCTGTGTTCCACGCTGTATCTCTAAAGTCAGTTGATTGTCTTGAAGAATTCTCACAGGCAGCATACAAGTAAAGTGAAAACACAATCTTCAATTAGCCTTTAATATGTTTTGCAGCATTTACAAATTAAAATTAGAGTGTACTCTTTAGATTTATATAAAAGCTGAAAGACCAAACAAGCAATGTAAAACATTTGATAAATGAATTTGCATTGTAAAATTATTATTTAGGGTTAGTGATTTTATTTATTCCTCTATTTACAGATTTTAATTAAAAATGATACAAGGAAGTGTGCCATTTGTAGAGAATTTAATGTGAGGCTAGTTCATAAATGTCTTATGTAAATGAGAGGTGAGAGTGGTGCAGCAGTAGATTTGCTGTCTCAAAAAGACTAGGTTTCAATCCTAACCTCCGGCGCTGTCTGTGTGGAGTTTGCAAGTTCTCCCTGTGACTGTGTGGGTTTACTCCGGGTACTCCAGTTTCCTCCCATATTCCAAAGATGTGTCGGGTTGGTTGGTTCATTGAATTCTGTAAATTGCCCCTGCTGTGCAGGGAGTGGATGTGAAAGTGGGGTTACAGAGAACTAGTGTGAATAGTCGGCATGAATTTGATGGGCTGAAGGCCCTGTTTCCAAGTTGTGTCTTTCAAACATTCAATCAATAAAAACAGAATAAGTAAAACTGTGGGAAGAAAAATAAATGTAACAATTCAGTTCTGATGAAGTCTCTTCCATCTGGAATGGTAACTCTGTTTCTCTTTCTACATGTGCTGCCTAACCTTTTGAGTGTCTTTTCTGGTTTAATTTCCGATTTTACCCCATCTGCGATTTGTTTTTTCTGATTTCCTTTAGTTTTTAACGTGTTAGGAGTTTACAACCTTAAAGATGCACTGAAAGTGTTTCTGTATGATAATTGTTCTAACTGATTTAAATATGGAGAACAGAGAAATTGTTGTTATTACAAATTCAAATAAGATGCAATGATGTTTTGCGTTTGTTGAATATATATTATAATTTGCAGAAATAATGCCACCTGAGCAGCCAAATAAGCAGCTATTCATTGGAAAGATGGGGCAGTTGTTGAATTTAAGTGTAATCTAACCCGAACTGCAAGCCCACTTTCCAACGCTTGTCTAAAGAGCACCATGGGCAAAGGATTGTGTTGTGAATTGGTGGGAGATGTTATTGAGTCATACATTGTGGAAACAGACCCTTCGGCCCAACTTCCCCACACTGAACATGCCCCATCTACATGAACTAGTAGGACAGCACATTGACACAGCGGCAGATTTGCTGCTAGGGATCTGGGTTTGAGAAAAAACATGCAGTCACAGGGGGAAATGTACAAACTCAGTACAGGCAGCACCCGTAGTCCGGGTCTCTGGCGCTGTGAATCTACTGCTATGCCACCCCGACTTGGACAGTTACATGCATAGGTACGCTTTGGAGGGATATGGTACAAATACAAGCAAAAAGAAGTAGATTCTATGGGGCATTTTGTTTGACATGGACGAGTTGGGTCAAAGAGCTTGTTACTGTGCTGCATCTAACGTTGTTTTGCCTGTGTTCTCTCATTTATCCTCCCCCCCCCCCCCCCCCCCCCATCCCTAATTTCCCTTGAAATAAGTGACTTGATGCATAGATAAGCTCTGGCGCAATATAGTTTGAAATAGAATAATTAGCGGCCTTGCATATGTCAAACACACGTTATCGGGAATAATCTGGCTCCACATGAGCTTTGCAATACAATAAGCAAGCTTTACTCAACATGTATAGATTCCATCTTTCTTTTCACAGACTTATAATTAGATGCCTGAAGCCTTATGTATCATGAAGTGTTATCATACAGGCACATAATAGGGTAGAATGTAGACACAAGGAACTGCAGATCCTTGAGCTGGAGTTGAGTAGGAACGTGCAAAATAACAAAGTGCTGGAGAACTCAATAGGTCAGGCAAAATCTGTGCAGGGAATGGACAAATGATGACTTGGGTCGGGACCCTTCTTCAGCCTGGCTGTAATAGGGTGGGAGAAAACTGGAAAAGAGATGGGGGTGGGACTAAGCCTGACAAGTGATAGGTGGATACAGGTAAGGAGGGTTTTTGGCATTAGATTTTAGAAATACAGCGTGAAACAGGCCTTTCAGCCCACCGGGTCCACTGACCAACAATCCCTCCATACACTAACGCTATCCTACACACAAGAGAAAATATACAATTTTACAGGAGCCGATTAACCTACAAATGTGTTATTTTTTGGAGTGCGGGAGCGAACCTGAGCACACAGATAAACCTACATGGTCACAAGAAGAATGTACAAACTCTGTGCAGACAGCACCGGCAGTCAGGATTGAACCAGGTTTCTGGTGTTGTAAGGCAGCAACTCTACCGCGGTGCCCTTTGGTTTTGATTGGCAGATGGGTGGTCAAAGGCTCGAGAAGAGAAAGAGGGAAAATGGTGTTGAAGTGGAGGGAAATCTAAAGCCAGAGGGAGGGATGTAGGAGGAGGGGGAAAGGAAGGCTGGATGGTGGAGGAAATGGGTACATACCAGAAGAGGGGAAGGGGGAGGATGGGAAAGAGTGAAGGGGAAGGGGGGGGGGCGGCTGTTGTTAAAATTGGAGAATTCAATGTTCATCCCATTGGGTTGTAAGCTCAGCAAGCAGAATATGAGGTGCTGTTTGCGTGTGCCTTCGCTCTGGCAGTAAAGTGTCGGCTTCTGAGAGCAATGATGAACAGTGACATGTTGGTGCAGTGGTTAGTGCTGCTGCGTCAAATGTTCCAGTTTCAAGCATAACCTCTGGTGCTGTCTCCGCAGAACTTGAACATTCTATTGATGATCCCCAGGATATTCTCCAGGTGCTCCAGTTTCTTCCCACATCCCAAAGATGTGCTGGTAGCTTAATTAGCTGCTGTAAATTGCTCTTTTGGTTAATGGCAGGAAGAAGTGGAGATTGTCGATGGGAATTTGGGGGATCGAGGAAGATAATTAAGGACGTAGCTTCAAAGTCAGAGGACAAAAAGTAAAGGAGATGTGCGGGGCAACCTTTTTATACAGCGGGTGGTGCGTGCCTGGAACACATTGCCAGGGTTGGTGGTTAAGACAGTATTGGTTTTTAAGAGGCTTATGGATAAGCAAATGGATTTGCTGGGAATGGAGGGGTATGGATTATGCGCAGTAGATGAGATGGACTTAGCATCATGTTTGGCATGGACATTGTGGGCTGAAGGGCCTGTTCTTGTGCTGTTGTTCTGTGTTCTTTGAAAGGCCCAATGCCAATAAGGGGTTGCCGTTCTGGAAGCTGGCATAGCCATTGTGTACCAATGGCCTCCTCCTGTATGATTAGTAGAATAAGAGGTAGCTTAGAATAAGAGTAGAATAAGAGGTACATAGTACAGTGCAATGCAGGAAAAAGTTCCTGTCTGAAGAAGGGTCCCAACTCAAAAGATCTATACATTTTCCCCATCGATGGTGCCTGATCCGCTGAGTTCCTCCAGCATTTTGTGTCTTTCTTTGGCATAAACCAGCATCTGCAGTTCCTCTTTATTACAAGAACTAATCCTTTGGCCCACAATGTCCATGCCACAAATTATGTCATTAAACTAATCTCCTCTGCCTGCACATGGTCCATAGCCTTCCATTCTCTGCATATCGATCCATGTACCTATCTAAAAATCTTTTAAATGCCACCTTAGTTTCTGCCTCCATCACCTCCCCTGGCAGCTCATTCCAGGCAACCACCACTCTGTTTAAAAAAAAAACCTTCTATATACATCTCATAGGGTTATAGTCATACAGATTGACTTTGGCCCAACTTTCCCACACTGACCTACATGCCCCATATTCACTAGTCCGACCTGCCTGCGCTTTGCCCATATACCTATAGTACACATGTACCTGTCTAAATGCTGCTTAACCATTGTGATAGCACCTGTTTTAGTGTCTCCTATATAGTTTTTCCTTTAAACTCTTCGTCTTCCACCTGAAAGTTATGTCCTCTAGTCTTTGACTTCTACCCTGGGGAAAAAATGATTCTGACTGCCTGTGTAGGAAGGAACTGCAAATGCTGATGATAGACACAAAATGCTGGAGGAACTCAGTGGGTCGGGCAGTGTCTTTGGAGAAAAGGAATAGGTGATGTTTCCGGACGAGACCCTTCATCAGACTGAAAGTCGGGAGAGGGAAACTAGCGTACGTTATCTATGCTGTCCATTACGGATTCAGTCAACATAATATTGCTTTAGGTCAGTTATCGTATGAGGTTGTCGAACTCCCTAACAGGCTGTAAAGTTTCAGGAAGGTTAAGTAATCAGTGTGTGATGTTAAGCTTGGACCATACCTGCAGTTTTTGAGATAATTTTCAAAATTGTAAAGCAGATATGTTAGTACAAATCTGAGGCTTGAAACAAAAGCTGCTTACATCCGTTTCTTTTTGTTCCAATTACGCAGCCTGAGTTTATAGCTTTGAAAGCTCTCTGACACATGTTGCCAGGATTTTTGTTACTTCAACTGCAGGTGTAGCACTTAAAACATTTAATTTAGTTTAGCTTATTCCACCTGGATAGCCGCTACAATAATGGAGCTATCTCATCGAAATGACATTTTAAAAAAAAATCTTTTGAAAAGTGCGGTACTGCACAGCCACTTTTAATTAGAAATTTTACCATATGAAAGTGACTGATTATTTCATGTAATTGAGCCTTGATTTTCACAGAGGATTGCATATTAATAAGGCCGACTCCGATCATGCCTTTTATTTAAGGATTGTGATCTTTTACATTTATGTTTTGGTTAGAACACAGTACAGTGCAGAAACGGGCCCTTCAGCCCACAATGTTTGTACTGAACACGATGCCAAGCTAAAATGATTTGACCGTCCTGTACGCGATCTGTATCCCTCTATTCCCTACACTTCCACATGCCTATCTAAAAGCCTATTAAAATGCCACTGTCACATCTGCCTCCATCACCACCCCTGGCAATGCGTTCCAGGCCCTACCACACTCTGTGAAATCAAAACTTGTCCCGCACATCTCTATTAAACCTTCATCCTCTCACCTTATACAGTAATGTTGCCCACTAGTGTTGGACATTTCCACCCTGGGAAAAAATGCATCTATCCATGCATCCCATAATTTTATAAAAAATATATCAAGTCTCTCAATCTCTGATGTTCCAGAGAAAACAAACCGAGTCTGACAACCTCACCTTGTGGCTGAAACCTTCTAATTCAAGCATCATTCTGGTAAATCTCCTCTTCACCCTTTCCAAAGCCTCCACATCTTTCCTGCAACGGGGCGACCAGAACTGCACGCAATACGTCCAACGTTGCCTGATATTCCGTTGTATCATAAACCTAATTCTGAGGCAAGTATAGAGGCTAGAAATAAAAAACTGCAGGTGCTGGTTTACATAAAAGGACACAAAGTGCTGGAATAATTCAGTGAATCGGGCAGGAAGGTACAGTGGCACAATTGGTAGAGCCTTACAGCGCCAGATACCCGAGTTCGATCCTGACCTCTGGTGCTGTCTGTATGGAGATTGTACATTCTCCGTGTGACCGCGTGGGTGTCTTGCGGGTGCTCCAGTTTCCTCCCACATCCCACATGCGGGTTTATAGGTTAATTGGACTCTCTGAATTGCCGCTAATATGTAGAGCGTGGATGTGAAAGTGGGATAACGTTGAACCAGCGTGAACGGATGATCAATGGTCAGCGTGGGCAGTGGAGCCTGTTTTTTAGTTTAGTTTATTATTGCCATGTGACTAAGGTACTGTGAAAAGCCTTTGATTGTGTGCTATCTAGTCAGAGAAAAGGCGACACATGATTACAATCAAGTCGTGCATAGATAAAGGATACAATTTCCAATGCAAGATATAACATTGGAGTCTGATTAAAGCTGGATCAAAAGTCTCCAATGAGGTAGATGGAAGGTCAGGTGCTATATAGACTAAATCTCTGAGAACATGGGTGATATTTGGGAAGAAGGGTCCCAACCTGAAACATCACTGATCCATATTCATGCCGCATGACCTGCTGAGTTACTCCAGCACTTTGTTTCATTTTAAAGTAAAGAGGCTGCTCCTCAGTTTTGGCTACATTTCTGGACATGCGAGATAGAATGGAGGTGGGAGGAGGTCAGTGGGGGTGATCTCCTAATCAGTTGGTTCCTGGGCTTGTCCATGAGGGCCATTCAAGGGTCTAGGCAGCGGGCAGTCGAAGATTCTATCCAGGTTGACTGCCTGCCCTTTGTCCTGGTTTAGATACAGGCCCCGGTATCCTTGGAGAGGGTTCCATTGGTTTATTTAGGGCTTCCAACAATGGTGGGGCTGAAGGACCGATCCAGATGTGACCTTTGCAATTTAGTTTGATGGTTGCAGTTTGCAAACTGCATTTATAGAGGCTTTGATTAAAGTATAGGTTCATCACTGATTTTCTAGCACCCTTAGTTCCAAAGGAAAATTGGTCACAACCTCGGGAGTCAAACAGTGCTGGAACGGTCCCGCCTATGATGCCAGGGAGATGAGATACCGGCAATCAAAGTCAGCCGCAGAGGTTGGGCATGGGAACGGATCTGCCGGCTCCAGCCAGGCCGAGGCTCCAGACCCCTGGCCGCAGAGGGTAAATTCGACCTGCTGATCGGCCACAAATAAATTACACTTGAAGGGTCCCGATCTGAAACGTCGCCTATCGATCTGCTCTAAAGATGCTGCATAAACCGTTGAGTTACTCCAGGGCTTTGTGTCTTGTCTGGCAAGTCAATATCTACCATATTAAACTTTACATAGACGCATAGATACATAGACAATAGGCGCAGAAGTAGGCCATTTAGCCCTTTGAGCCAGCACCGCCATTCAATGTGATTGTGGCTGATCATCCCCAATCAGTACCCAGTTCCTACCTTCTCCCCATGCCCCTTGATTCCGCTAGCTCCCACTGCAGAATATCCAGGCTGTATCAAGCATGTGAGAAACAAAGACCCATTCTTTAAGCTCTGTTAGTTCTTTAAAAAAATTCAACTGCACTACTTTGGAGAAAAATGAAGTCACTGGTGTCTTGACTAACATTTCTCAATCAATCAATGTTGCAAAAACAGATTTCCTTGTCAGTACCACATTGCTGTTGATGGCAGCTGGCTGGGTGACTACACTGTGGCAAAATATATTGTCTATAAAACATTCTGAGGTCATGACAGATGCTTTTGTAGAATTGTATGATACTTTAAACACTGGAGGTGGGCATTTAGCCCAATTTTTCTGTGCTGGTCAAAAATAACCTCTTGAACCCTGCACCATTTGCAAGCACTTGATCTGAAGCCCTGCAAATTCAGCTGTTTGATTGCTTTTCACCCGCAATGTGTTCATTCTCTACAAAAGTTAAGAAATCCTTTGAGTACTGTATTGCAGTGTCATTGCAAATCTATCAATTGTATTGTCTATGAAATGATATGGAATAACAGCGCGCATTTTCATATTGGCTGTCTGGGCAGAAACATGGCAGGCTATTGTTCGCCCTCTGCAGACACTTACCATAGGTGGATTCTATATGTCAGGTGGTCCTGGTGTCATCATTGAAAATGTCAGTTCTTGAGAGAAACCTCCACACAAGCTACATATTGCATTGATGTTTTCAGTGCTTATGTTACCAGACTAGTAGATGAGAGAACATGTTCAAATACAGCCCGCCGGTATGAATATTGAATTTACCAATTTTGGGTAACCTCTAGCAACCACCCTAACACTAATTCTGTTCCCAACCTGCACTTGCACCTATTTTTCTCCTCCCTTCTCTTGCTTCACCATTTGCAACTGGGAGTACTGGGGTCAAGGAAAGAGTGTTCACATCACGGCCCTGTGTCCACCAATCTTTCCACCACCACGCACAAGAAGCACAAGATATACACCATTGTATGCGGACGCCGAGAAGTGTGATCAGCCCTGGCTGAACAACTTCTAATCTTGTGTGTGGACTTGACAAGAAGAAGAACTGGTTCTTGGCACTTTGGCCTCCGTCAATCAGAGTACTGAGTATAGAAATTGGGGGAGTCATGTTGCAATTAGGATATTGTGTTCAGTTTTCGACACCATGTTATAGGAACGTTGTTGTCAAGCTGGATGTTCCTTGTTCCCCATAATAAATTCACCTGTTTCTGTCTTCAAGAGACCTACATTTGTCTTAACTAATTTTTTCCCCTTTACATACCTAAAGAAGTTTTTACTATCATCCTTTATATTCTTGGCTAGCTTACCTACGTACTTCATCTTTTCTCCCCGTATTGCCTTTTTAGATATCACCTGTTGATCTTTAAAATCTTCCTGTTCATCTTTGCTATGTTATATGTCTTCTTTTTTATTTTTATGCTGTCCCTGACTTCCCTTGTCAGCCATGGTCACCTCTTACATCCCTTAGAATCTTTCTTCTTCTTTGGAATGAAATGATCCTGCATTTTCTGGATTATGCCCAGAAATACCTGCCATTGCTGTTCCACCCTCATCCCTGCTAGGGTCCCTTTCCAGTCAACTTTGGCCAGTTCCTCCTTCATGCTTCCATAATCCCCTTTGTTCAACGACAATACTGACACTTCCGATTTTACCTTCTCCCTCTCAAATTGCAGATTAAAATTTATCACGTTATGGTCACTACCTCCTAATGGTTCCTTTACCTTGAGTTCCTTTATCAAATCTGATTCATTACACAACACTAAATCCAGAATTGCCCTGCACCTGCACCCGCTGAGTTTCTCCAGCATTCTGTGTACCCTCGATTTTCCAGCATCTGCAGTTCCTCCTTTAACACTAAATCCAGAATTGCCTTCTCCCTGGTAGGCTCCAGTACAAGCTGCTCTCAGAATCCATCTCGCAGGCACTCCACAAACTCCCTTTCTTTGGGTCAAGTACCAACCTGATTGTCCCAGTATACCTGCATGTTGAAATCTCCCATAACCACCGTAACACTACCTTTGTTACATGCTACTTTTAACTTCTGATGCAACTTGCACCCTATATCCAGGCTACTGTTTGGTGGCCTGTAGATAACTCCCATTAGGGCTTTTTACCCTTACAATTTCTCAGTTCCATCCACTCTATAGTGGACTCTACAGCTTCTGATTCTATGTCACCCCTCTCAAGGGACTGAATTTCATTCCTTACCAACAAAGCTACCTCAATCCCTCTGCCCACTTGTCTGTCTTTTTGATAGGACGTATACCCCTGGATATTCATTTCCCAGCTCTGATCCTCTTGCAGCCATGTCTCTGTAATTCCCACATCATACTTACCAATTTTTAACTGAGCCTCAAGCTCAACCACTTTATTTCTCATACTTCGTACATTCATATATAATACTTTTAATTTGGTTTTCACCTCCCCTCTTACACCGGTTCCTATTTCACCCTCTTATCCATTCTTGAACTTTCCATCCCATTAATTCGGGTGTCTTTCGTAACTTTTTCTGTACTCTCTTCCATTTTAACTCCATGCTTATACTCCCAATTTGTCAACCGCCCCCCGCTATTTAGTTTAAACCCACCTGTGTAGCACTAGCACTTCCCAGTCTCCCTGTAACCAAAATAGGAGCATAAAGGGTGATTCTTCAGTAAGTGTCTACTTTGGTGTCCCGCTACTTTAATGCTGTATATAAGGAAAATTCGTAATTCTATCCCATTCCTTTCTCTATATTGTTAATAAACATAATCCTCATAAATAAAGATTAAACCCTAAATGATTAATGTGTTAAATTTTTCTCCCTATGTTTGATGCCCCCCCCCCCCCCCCCCCCCGAAAATCACATGTCCCGATGGTTACCAGACGTCCACATCTGCGCCAGGTGCGTCAAGATTGGGCTCCAAAGGGACCGTATTCGGTACCTGGAGCAGCAGCTCGATGACCTCCGTCTGGTCAGGGAGAGTGAGGAGATCATAGAGAGGAGTTACAGGGAGGTAGTCACTCCAAAACCATAGGAGGCAGACATGTGGATCACAGTTGGGAGAGGCAAGGGTCAGAGGCAGGGACTAGAGAGTACCCCGGTGGCTGTACACCTTGGCAATAAGTACTCCTGTTTGAGTACTGTTGGGGGAGACAGCCTACCTGGGGGTAGAAAAAGCGGCCGGGCCTCGGGTACAGAGATCAGCCCTGTTGCTCAGAAGGGTAAGGAAAAGAAGAGGAGGGCAGCAGTAATAGGGGACTCTATAGTTAGGGGTCAGATAGGCGATTCTGTGGACGCAGTCAGGATCCCTGGATGGTAGTTTGCCTCCCTGGTGCCAGGGTCCGGGATGTGACTGAACGTGTCCAAAATATCCTGAAATGGGAGGGAGAGGAGCCATAGGTCATAGTACATATAGGTACCAATAACATAGGTAGAAAAAGAGAAGAGATCCTGAAAGGAGAATTTAGGGAGTTAGAAGGAGAGTTAAGGAGAAGGACCGCAAAGGTAACAATCTCAGGATTACTGCCTGTGCCACGCAACAGTGAGAGTAGGAATGGAGCGAGGTGGAGGATAAATGCGTGGCTAAAGGACTGGTGCAGAGGGCAGGGATTCAAGTTTCTGGATCATTGGGACCTGTTTTGGGGAAGGTGTGACCTGTACAAAAAGGACGGGTTGCACTTGAACCCGAGGGGAACCAATATCCTGGCGGGGAGATTTGCAAAGGCTACTGGGGAGACTTTAAACTAGATCGGTTGGGGGGAGGGACTCAAATAGAGAAAGCAAGTAGACCGTGTGTGAGGCAGGAGGCAGAGAAGGGAAGCAGTCAGATGCAACACGAGGATAGAAGCAATAGGTAGCAAGGTGAAAAGTGGCAGGAAAACAAATCCAGGGCAAAAATCAAGAAGGGCCACCTTTCAACATAATTGTAAAAGGGGCAAGAGCGTTGTAAAAACAAGCCTAAAGGCTTTGTGTCTCAATGCAAGGAGCATTCATAATAAGGTGGATGAGTTGAATGTGCAGATAGTTATTAATGATTATGATATAGTTGGGATCACGGAGACATGGCTCCAGGGTGACCAAGGCTGGGAGCTGAACACCCAGGGATATTCAATATTCAGGAGGGATAGACAGAGAGGAAAAGGAGGTGGGGTAGCGTTGCTGGTTAGAGAGGAGATTAACGCAATAGAAATGAAGGACATTAGCTTGGAGGATGTGGAATCGATATGGGTGGAGCTGCGAAACACTAAGGGGCACTAGTGGGTGTTGTGTACTGGCCACCTAACAGTAGTAGTGGAGTTGGGGATGGCATCAAACAGAAATTAAAATGCGTGCTAAAACAGTGGGTGACTTCAATTACATATGATTGGGTGTACTTCTTGGAATGTATGCGGGATAGTTTTCTAAACCAACATGTAGATGAACCAACGCGTGAGCAGGCTATTCTAGACTGGAATTCTATTCTAGAATTACGGATTTTCCTTATATACAGCATTGAGTAATGAGGAAGGGTTAGTTAGCAGTCTTGTTGTGCGTGGCCTCTTGGGCAAAAGTGACCATAATATGGTTGAGTTCTTCATTAGGATGGAGAGTGACATGGAGAGTGTTAATTCAGAAACACGGGTCCTGAACTTAAAGAAAGGTAACTTTGAGGGTATGGGACGTGAATTGGCCAAGATAGACTGACAATTGATTCTTGAAAGGTTGACAGTGGATATGCAATGGAAGGCATTTAAAGACTGCATGGATGAACTACAACAATTGTTCATCCCAGTATGGCAAAAGAATAAATCAGGGAAGGTAGTGCATCCGTGGATAACAAGGGAAATCACGGATAGTATCAAAGAAAAAGATGAAGCGTACAAATTAGCCAGAGAAAGCAGCCTACCAGAGGACTGGGAGAAATTCAGAGTCCAACAGAGGAGGACAAAGGGCTTAATTAGGAAACGGGAAAATGGATTATGAAAGAAAACTGACAGCAAACATAAAAACTGACTGCAAAAGTTTTTATTGATATGTGAAGCGAAAAAGATTAGTTAAAACAAATGTAGGTCCCTTGCAGTCAGAAACCAGTGCATTGATCATGGGGAACAAGGACATGGCAGACCAATTGAATACCTACTTTGGTTCTGTCTTCACTAAGGAAGAAATAAATAATTTGCCGGAAATAGCAGGGGATCGCGGGTCAAAAGAGATGAAGGAACTGAGTGAAATCCAGGTTAGCCGGAAAGTGGTTAGGTAAATTGAATGGATTAAAGGCCGATAATTCCCCAGGGCCAGATAGGCTGCATCCCAGGGTACTAAAGGAAGTAGCCCCAGAAATAGTGGATGCCTTAGTGATAATTTTTCAAAATTCTTTAGATTCTGGAGTAGTTCCTGAGGATTGGAGGGTAGCTAATGTAATCCCACTTTTTAAAAAGGGAGGGGGAGAGAAAACGGGGAATTACAGACCAGTTAGTCTAACATCGGTAGTAGGAAAACTGCTAGACAGTTATTAAAGATGGGATAGCAGCGCATTTGGAAAGTGGTGAAATCATTGGACAAAGTCAGTATGGATTTACGAAAGGTAAATCATGTCTGACGAATCATTGAATTTTTTGAGGATGTAACTAGTAGAGTGGATAAGGGAGAAGCAGTGGATGTGTTATATCTGGACTTTGAGAAGGCTTTCGACAAAGTCCCACACAAGAGATTAGTATACATACTTAAAGCACACGTATTGGCGGTTCAGTATTAATGTGGATAGCGAACTGGATGGCAGACAGGAATCAAAAAGTAGGAGTGAACGGGTCCTTTTCAGGATGGCAGGCAGTGACTAGTGGGGTGCCGCAAGGCTCAGTGCTGGGACCCCAGCTATTTACAATATATATTAATGATTTGGATGAGGGAATTAAATGCAACATCTCAAAGTTTGCAGATGAGACGAAGCTGGGGGGCGGTGTTAGCGGTGAGGAGGATGCTAGGAGGCTGCAAGGTGACTTGGATAGACTGGGTGAGTGGGCAAATGCATGGCAGATGCAGTATAATGTGGATAAATGTGAGGTTATCCACTTTGGTGGCAAAAACAGGAAAGTAGGAAATTATTTGAATGGTAACCGATCAGGAAAAGGGGAGATGCAACGAGACCTGGGTGTCATTGGTACACCAGTCATTGAAAGTAGGCATGCAGGTGCAGCAGGCTGTGAAGAAAGCGAATGGTATGTTGGCATTCATAGCATAAGGATTTGAGTACAAGAGCATGGAGGTTCTACTGCAGTTGTACAGGGTCTTGGTGAGGCCACACCTGGAGTATTGCGTACAGTTTTGGTCTCCTAATCTGAGGAAAAACATTCTTGCCATAGAGGGAGTACAGAGAAGGTTCACCAGACTGATTCCTGGGATGGCAGGACTTCCATATGAAGAAAGACTGGATAGACTCGGCTTGTACTCGCTGGAATTTAGAAGATTGAGGGGGGATCTCATAGAGACTTACAAAATTCTTAAGGGGATGGACAGGCTAGATGTAGGAAAATTGTTCCCGATGTTGGGGAAGTCCAGGGCAAGGGGTCACAGTTTAAGGATAAGGGGGAAGTCTTTTAGGACCGAGATGAGAAAATCATTTTTCATACAGAAAGTGGTGAGTCTGTGGAATTCTGTCACAGAAGGTAGTTGAGGCCAGTTCGTTGGCTATATTTAAGAGGCAGTTAAATGTGGCCCTTGTGGCTAAAGGGATCAGGGGGTATGGAGAGAAGGCAGGTACAGGATACTAAGTTGGATGATCAGCCGTGATCATATTGAATGGTGGTGCAGGCTCGAAGGGCCGAATGGCCTGCTCCTGCACCTATTTGTGAAATTTCAAGTCAAATTTAAAAGTCAAAGTCAATTTCATTTGTCACATGCACCCAAAGATGCTGGCATCTTTATTTAATGGGGGATCTATCTGAAATGAAAATACTTTTAAACAGTAGGTATTAATAATTAAATTTGTTATCACGCTAAAAAAAAATCCTCTTCTTGATAAAATTATAAATCTTACTGTTTTTTTCAAAAATTCCCTGTCCCAATGATTGGAATCATTTACCATCATGCACCTTTGTTGAGCAATCCCACATGGCTATAAATAGAATTGACGCGAACTTCCGACCTCCAAAGACCGCGGAATTCAAAAGTCCCCTACCTTGTGAGTTTCTCCTGATTCGCGGGATGAGAAGCGTTTGTAAACTGCTGCATAACAGGTACATACCTTTATTCAGCGCCATTCCCGAGCGATGCTGAACTCTTAGAAAAGAAAAATCATCCTTTTTTGATTTGTTCTGGAGAACAAATCGTGCCATGTGCCATTCGTCCAAGCGATATGCCCAGGCATGGCCTTCCGGCGAGGCCATCCTGGGCTAAAGGCTTGGGCTACCATTCCCATCACGGCCACATCCGCAACTCAACCTCCGAGCTCCAGCCGGACACAAGCCGTTGCATCTTCCCGTGACCCCATGTCCTTCACGGCCGGCCCTCTTCAGCCCTTGTTCGCCTCCGCCCCCCCCCCACCACCATAAGGGCTGAAGAGGGCCGGGTGTGGAGAGGGACATTGGGTCACGAGAAGATGCAACGGCTTCTGTCTGGCTGGAGATGGAGATGTTGGAGCTGAAGATTGGGGGTAAGTGGCCCCAACCCCAGCCCTAAACCGAGCCCCAACCCTAACCCTAACCCTAGCCCAAGCACCAAGCCCCAACCCTAAAGGTAGTATTAGTCATCTCCATCACATGACGCTCCCAAACTTGATCATCTCCACCAGGCTGGGTCATATCTGTCACATGAGAATTTTTGCTCATAATGTGTAAAATAATACAACAATGACCATATTTATCAATTATAATTGATAAATGAACAGTCTGCTTCTGCCTATTCATCTGAAGCTACTATTGTTTTAGAGGAAGTTGGTGAAAAGTTATGTGAAGGTTACCATTCTTGCTGAAAATCATCATTATTTGAGGAAGATACTCTAATTTGAAAGACTGCGACACATTTGATTTATATTCTTAAATCAGTTATATTTTGCAGTGTTGTTCATCATAAAAGTATGACGGATATGACTAAATGCAATGGGCAACCTGGAAAACGAAGAGGATAAAATGAATTAAATTCTCTAAAAGATTGTGCCAAACATATTTTTCCTACAGTAGAGATGTTCATCTATGTGAAACAACATTCAAAGTTGCAAAAAATTAAGTTTTATTTTTGGGTTTCCAGAAACTTAAAAGTAGACACTTACTGAAGAATCACCCTTAAAATGCAGGGCACCGACCTGCAGTTGTGCAGAAGGATATTTTAACAATTGCAGGATAAAACCCAAAGGCAGAAGTATAGAGAATTGTGCAATGCAACACTAAGTTAAAAAAAAAACTATTAGCTTCACCTCCCCTGTGGCTGTTCTTTGAAAGAGATGTCAGGATAGTCTTCTCTGCTGCCTTATCCCACAAACCTGCAATCTTTTCCTCTCAAGTAATTTATTTTAAAAAACTGTTATTCAATCTGCTTCCACCTTTTCAGGAACTACATTCCAAATCACAATAGCTCACTACATAAAACCAATTTTCCACATCCACTCTATCTTCCATTAACTATCCCTTTAAATCTGTTTCATTTGGCTACTTGGGACTGAGGATAAATTATTTTTATTTACCATATCAAAATCTTAAAGTATTAAATGTTTGGGGAAATAACTCTCACCTTAAATTACTGCTTTAGTATAAAATTAATTCTGGCATGAGTCCAGGTGCTCATGTGTAGAAAGGAACTGCAGATGCTAGTTTGCACCAAAGAGAAACACAACATGCTGGAGTAACTCAGCAGGTCAGGTAGCATCTCTGAAGAAAAGGTACAAGTGATGTTTCGAGTCGAGACCCTTCTTCAGATAAGTATTTATACCTGGTTCTGGTTCTGTAACTTTGGAGATACAGCGTGGAAACAGGTCCTTTGGTCCACTGAGTTACTGCTGACCAGAGATCACCTTGTGCACTAGCACTATTCTACACGGTATTGACAATTTTCAATTTTACCAAAGCCGATTAACTTACAAACCTACACATCTTTGGAGTGTGGGAGGAAACCAGAACACCCGGAGAAATCCCATGCGGTCACAAGGATACAAACAGACAGAATTGAACTCTGGCCTCTGGTGCTGTAAGGCAGCAACTATAACACTGCACTACTGTGTTGCCTCATCACGATAACAATTGCAAACATGCCCTTCAGTTGCTGATAATGTAGGATGTGGGATGAAATATGTTATCCAACTTTCTCAACAACTCCTTACACACCAGGAGCAATTTAGAGGACATTTTACATACAAACTTTCACGTCTTCGGGATGTGGGACAAAACGAGGTCACAGAGAGAACAAGACACCACCACACAGACAGCACCCGAGGTGGGGATCGAACCAGGGTCTCTGGCACAGTGAGGTGGCAGCTGTGCCATGTGCTACTCACATTGTCTTTGAAGGTGCTGACCTTCCAGATCCAAACTTCTCTTTGCAAAGTGGAAGGTGTATGTGAGTAGGGAGAGAATTTCTGCTAGACAGAGGAAAAGATTTGAAAGAGTACTGAAAACTCCTTGAAGAAATCAAGCGTCAAGAGTATTTTAATGTCATGTGTCCCAAACGTAACAATGACATTTTTACTTGTAGCAGCACAACAGAATATGTAAACATAATACCCTGTAAACAATATAATAGAAATATAATAAACACAAACAAGGTGTGTGTGTATGTATATGTGTATATATGTATGTGTGTGTGTATACACTGTGTATGCACAAGCACACACCTATATACACATAAAACAAATAATGTGCAAATAGCCAATGCCCCCGGGTCCATGTGGTTCAGAACTTATTTGGAGGTTGAAGTGTTTAATAGCATGATGGCTGTAGGGAAGAAGTTGTTACTGACATGGACATTACAGGTTCCAGGCTGCCATATCTTGTTCCATAATGGCAGGGATGCAAAACATGGCCAGGGCGGTGTGGGTGTCTGATGATGCTGGCCTACTTTTTGAGGCAGTGACTCCTGCAGATCCCTTCGATGGTGGGGAGGTCAGTACCCATGAGTGTCAACATCACCCATGACTGTTGGAAATCTCTGGTCAGTAACTGCTCAAGATGGGCAAGTAATATTCTGGTTGGTAGTGCCAATCTTGAGGTTTTGCATTGGGAGCAGATGGAGTGGACTATCTCCAAAATAGACATATACCCATCAGCCTGTAGAAGGGTTCCAACCTGAAAGGTTGCCTGTCCGTTCCCTCCACAGATGCTGCCTGACCTGTTGAGTTCCTCTAGCACTTTGTGTTTTGTTCAAGATTGTAGCATCTGCTGGAATGTCTGTGACCACCCATTTTGAAGCAATGGCCAGGAAAGCACACCAACACCTCTACTTCCTCAGAAGGCTTAGGAAGTTTCTGAATGTCTGAATAACTCTCACTAACTTCTACCCGCACCTATGCCACAGATGCGCCATTGAAAGCATTTTATTGGGATGCATCATGGTTTGGGAACAGCTCCATTCAAGACCACGAGAAATTAGCATTGTTGTGGATAGAGCACAGACCATCACGCAAACTAGCCACCCGTCCACTGACTCCAGCTACATCTCACGCTGCCTTGGCAAAGCCGCCAGCATAATCAAGGATGAGTCTCACTCCGGTCACTCTCTCTTCTCCTCTCTCCCATCAAGCAAGAGGTACAGAAGTGTAAAAAATGTATACCGCCAGATTCAGACAGTTTCTTCCCAGCTGTTATTGGGCAACTGAACCATCCTATCAACAACTAGATAGTGGTCCTGAGCTACCATCTACGTCATTGAAGACCCTTGAATTATATTTGAGCACTTTACCAGTTTTTACCTTGCACTATACGTTATTCTCTTTATACACTATGAATGGCTCGATTGTAATCATGTATAGTCTTTCCACTGACTGGTTAGCACATAACAAAAGCTTTTCACTATATCTCGGTATATGTGACAAATCACTAAACTCAATGTGGATAGGTCCTGTTGGCTTTGAGTTGGGTAACTAGACACACGGCTCTATGCTAAGGATTATTGCTATAGATTCCCTGTGCAATGCTCAATTACACTTGAATCTTCCAACAACTTGGACACAAAACTGCTTGTAAAATGCTCAAAGGCTGAGCAAGTTAATGAACAATGTGGTGCACCTTGATGAAACTACTGCAGTCAATAATAAGATTATTTACTTAATCATTGTGTCTGATTGTAGAAACAGGGTACTGGGCATGACGATTTACAGAAAAATGACACACAGTGTTGGAGTAACCAAGCGGGCCAGACAGTATCCCTGGAGAACATGCATAGGTGATGTTACGGGTCGGGACCTTCTTCAGTTGTCCCAAAATGTCACCTACCCATGTCCTCCGGTGATGCTGCTGTACCCACTGAGTTACTCCAGCACTTTGTGTCTTTTTCATATCTGATTATTTTGAGTCAGAAGTTCATATCAATCACTCTTCTATCCCATTTATATGTTATTCAACAAATTCATAGTTAACCTTAAGCTGTAGAATCAATGAACTGCAGATGCTGGTTTGCCTTGTATAAACGCAAAATCTGGAGTAACTCAATAGGTCAGGCAACATTTTTGGAGAACGGAGGAAGGTGACATTTTGGGTCGAGACCCTTCTTCAGTCTAACTAGTTGAGGACGAGAAGTGCCTTGGGCCATATATATCCTTTAGTTTAGATATCCAGCTCGGAAACAGCCCCTTCGGCCCATTGGGTCCACGCCGACCAGCGACCATTAGGGACAATTTTTACATTTACCACGCCAATTTACCAAACCGAAGATCAAAATGTACAGACTCAGTACAGACAGCACCCATAGTCAGGATCGAATCCGGGTCTCCAGCGGTGCACTCGCAACTCTACTGCTGCGACCACTCAACATTACTACAAATCAAGTTATTTGGTCATTATCATGCTGTTGTTTGCTGCGTTCAAATTACCGGTTTTCTTTCCTGACAGTGATTTCATTTTGCAATGGATGTAAGCACCTTGGAAATTCCAAAAGGGAGAAAATAACTAGATACAGTAGATGAAAATACATTTTTTAATGTACATACTCTACCTGACTTCGGAAGGGTTATATCCCGCAGACCTCTGCGTAAGTCAGATGTTGCGTTAGTCGGAAACGTATATGCTACTGAGCACATAAATTTACTATTAGATGCTGAGACCAGGTGGGAACTCTGACGTGGAGACCATGGGGGAGCTCTGACATGGAGACCACATGGGCGTCAATGGGCTTGAAGAATTACTTACATAAATGCAAGCTTACTTATTCCGTAAATCAGGAAGTGCCTGTATATGTGAGTTATTGACAAGAATGAATAGTGATACAAATGCCATTAGAGTGCAGAGAAGATTTACGAGGATGTTGCCAGGACTCGAGGGCCTGAGCCACTGGGAAAGGTTGGCCAGGCTAGGACTTATATTCCTTGGAGGATGAGGGATGATCTTGTAGAGGTGTACAAAATAATGAGGGGAATAGATAGGGCAAATGTATTTGAGCCGTTTCCCAGTGTAGGGGAATCAAGAATGCATAGGTTTATGGTGAGAGTGGATGGATTTAATCGGAAGCGGAGGTGCAACTTTTTCCACAAAGGGTAGTAGGTATGTGGAACAAGCTGCCAGAGGAGGTGTTTGAGGTGTACGACAAAGCATTATAATACATTTGTACAAGGAACTAAATAGGAAAGACTTACAGGCATATGGGCCAAATGCGAGCAAATGGGATAAGCTTAGATGGGGCACCTTGGTAAGCATGGACGAGTTTGGCCAAAGGGTCTGTTTCCGGGCAGTATGTTTCAACCAATCAACAATAACCCCATCTACCCATCCCCATATGTATCCTTCTTTGCCATCCCTATTTCAGTCTAACTGCCTCTTTAAACAAAAACATTATATCTGATACCATCACCTCCTCTGACAGTACGTTTAGATGTCAACCACTGTTTGTGTGCAAAAAATTCCTTCAAATCCCCTTTAAAGCTCCTTCTTCTCATCCTAAACCTATGGTCTCTTGTTATTTTGATACCACTACCATTGATATCAAAATTAAAACAACTTGCTGAGACCATTTGCCTGAAACCATGACAGTTAATAGTTTTGAAGTGCCAAAAGAACACCTATCCATGTTCTCCAGAGATGCTGCCTGACCCGCTGAGTTAATCCGGTATTTTTTAGTAAACTAGCCCCTGCATTTCATTGTTTCTACCTGAAATGGCAATCCTTGTCCTCATTGAGATCTGGGACTGATAATTGCTTGTTTCTAAGCTTCCCCCCCAGTCTAGTTTCAGTAAAAACACTGAATCAAGCACTTGAAACAACTACATTTTATTTTACCAAAAGAGCACCGCAGATCACACACTGTACCTATCTCACCGTGGGTTCGATCCCTGCGTCTGCCTATTCAAGCCCTCTAGGCCTCACTCAGACAGGGGCACACCAGAGGTTTACGCGGTCCCGAGCGCTCTTCCAGAAGATCGACACTGAACCTTGTGATCGTGGACATTTATATGTCCCGGGACCTCGAGGGGCTGAACCACATGGGGGTGGTCTCTCAATAACCCAATTACAGATATCGATTAACCCTATACATAACAGGAATTTCCCTAACCCAATGATACAACAGCTCAATACATTGTATTCACAACGGACCTCGAGATAAAGTCAACTTGGAAACATTTACCCTGATTAATAGAAAGACCAGACAAGGCTCAACACCTCATCCAATCAGCACTTGGCTAAGTCAGACTCTGCAACATTATTTACAACTATTTACAAGGTGTATGTCTGGTTTGCAGCCATCCGATCCATTCTATGCATTTTGCACCAGATTGACAGAGTTCGCAGATCTTCCCATTCTTTGCTTGCAAATTGTATCTAAGCTCCAGACACTCTGGCACCTCTCGCAGCCTGTCCCAGCTCTGCAGAGAATAATTCCAATTTGATCAAATCTCCCAGCAACCCTGAAACTTAACCCCATTTTGAAGTCCCAGCTGGGCCAATTTAGCCAGGATTAACAGGACTTCCTATGATCTCCCATACCCTGATCATTTTGGTGATTGCGACCAAGGCAATTGTCAATCTCAGCTTCCCAGCCTTAAACCTCTCCAATCTGCCACCATTGGTCTCACTGTTTCATGCTCCGGTTGTGGGAAGGTTGCCCAAGCTGCGTATACAGGCAGGGGAAACTTCATCACTTTTCCTTCTAGCTAAGGTGAGGCATTTTAATGGTTTAATGGTGCTTTATTTTTGCATGTGCAAAGTGCAGACGCACAGTGAAATTCTTTACTTGCAAACAGTCTAGTAGAGTATTGCCATACCAAGCTCCATTGGTAATTGTACAGAAATAGTCGACTGATCCTGCATGCAAGAGGCACCATTTTTTGGTGCCATTTTCCAAGTCTTGTCCCCACCCCAGTGCTAAGATTCAGACGAGCCCTAGGCTGTTGCGGTCGACCAGCAAAATAATTCCTTTCCTCACCTGTCTCAACCGACCTTGAAGCAGCAGTAGTAGGCCAGACCTTTCTTGGCTGGCATGGACGAGTTGGGCCAAAGGGCCTGTTTCCATGCTGTATCAGTCTATGCCCACATTTTTCACACAGAGAGTGGTGAATCTCTAGAATTCTCTGCCACAGAAGGTAGTTGAGGCCAGTTCATTGGCTATATTTAAGAGGGAGTTAGATGTGGCCCTTGTGGCTAAAGGGATCAGGGGGTATGGAGAGAAGGCAGGTAAGGGATACTGAGTTGGATGATCAGCCATGATCATATTGAATGGCGGTGCAAGCTCGAAGGGCCGAATGGCCTACTCCTGCACATACTTTCTATGTTTCTATGCCAGTCCATTACTTTCAGGAGCAGACTCTTGCCCGTGTGGCAGTCTGCTACAGAGTTAGAGTATCTCAAGCAGTTTGTTTCCCAGCAGAAGCCTATAATCTCTTTAAGTGGCACATCGCTCAACACATCCTATTTATGCCTAGAACAATGAAAAGCTAAGAATAGTTTACCTAGGATAATATCATAAAGTTACAATTCAATATTGTTGACAGCTGAAAGCACCAACAATTACCAGTTATTCTTGCAGTAAAATATATAATCAGTTTCATGGTTATAATGTTGTAATTGTCAAGTTGTTTGCAAAATAAGCAGAACTACTTGTGCTTTTAAATCTGTGGGGTGCGTAATTATCAGACAATGATTTACCTTTGTATGTGCGGCAATAATTTAACTCCATCATTAAGTACTGTGTAATATAGTCTAACAAGGTAGGCAGCCTGTATCCTGAGATCTTCCATTCTGACCTTGACTAATTTGTGGGATCATTTGTCCTTCTTGGAAAGACATGTTGCCAGTTCTTGAAATAATTTGATGGAGCAGTTAGAGCATTGAGCAGTACAGGACAGGAACAGGCCCCTTGACCTACAATCTCCATGCCCAACATGATATTGGGTTAAATATGGTGGCATGCTGCCTTACAGCACCACAGACCCTGGTTCGATCCTGACTACGGGTGCTGTCTGTACTGAGTTTGTACGTTCTCCCCGTGACCATGTGGGTTTTTCCTGAATGCTCCAGTTTCCTCCCATACTCCGAAAACATACATGTTTGTAGGTTAATTGGCTTTGGTATAGATTGCAAATTGTCCCTAGTGTGTAGGATAGTGCTGGTGTACGGGGATTTCTGGTTGGTGTGGGCTCGGGCATTGCTGGTTGGTGTGGACTCAGTGGGCCGAATGCCCTGTTCCTGCACTGTATCTCCGAACTAAACAAAATTAAATCTCCTCTCCCGGCACATGTGCCACATTCCTCCATTCTCTGTGGTACAGAAGTGTGAAAATGCATTACTCCAAATTTTAGGGACAGTTTCTCCCCAGCTATTATCAGGCAACTGAAGCATCCTGACCCACTGAGTGCATCCAGCAATGAGCCACATGACCATATGCACATTTTGAGTAATGGCAGATTAGTCAAATGTTCCAAGCATGTAATACCTTTGACTTTTAACAATTTGTCAGTGAGTAAAGTGCCTGTCCCACTTGGTCGTCATTCGTGCGCCATTTACGTGACCTGGTAACGTGTGGATAGCGCGGGATGGGCGCATGGAGTGGTGTGAAGGAGTGTGGAGTGGCATTTGATATCTTCAAATGACGTCACGCGCTCCAGACAGTTGTGCAGATACATGATGATGCACGCGACCGTCACGCATCAGTCACTACTGGCATGTTGCGTAAATGACGGCCAAGTGGGACAGGCCCTTAACTGGTCAGTGCAGAGGACACACTCCGTAGGAGTGAGTGGAAGCAGAATTAGTTGGTTCATTTACATGCAAATCAGATGGCAAACAAAATGTATTGAATTAAAGGTAGACACAAAGTGCTGGAGTAACTCAATGGGTCAGGCATCATCTCTGCAGAAAATTGATTGGTGACATTTTGGGTTGGAACTCTTCTTCATTCTGAAGTTAGGCAGTGAGGGGGAGGTAAAGAGAATTGTCTCTATTTCTCTCTTCATATCTTGTTTGCACTCTGGGTTTGGGCTTTGTTTTGTTCTACTATATATCAGATTTTTTTAACTTTTAAAAATTTCTTTATTATGGTATCTATTGAACACCGTTCACGAACCTGTTAAGCTGCAGCAAGTAAGAATTTCATTGTTCCGATTTGGCGCATGTGACAAACACTTTTGACTCTTGACATTTCTTGAACTGTTACCCTACAATAGTGAGATAACTATATTCTGCACTCTGGTATTTTTCCCTTCACTCTATCTTCTTTGTTCATGTTCATAAGTTCTACGAGTAGAATTGGGCCATTCAGCCCATCAAGTCTACTCCAGCATTCAATCATGGCTGATATATCTTTCCTTCTTAACCCCATTCTGCTGCCTTCTCCCCATAAACCTTGACACCCGTGCTGATCAAGAATCTGTCAATCTCTGCCTTAAAAATATCCATTGACTTGGCCTCCAACAACCATCTGTGGCAGCAGTTATGCTTGTGTTTGGCTTTATATATTATGTGATTTAATTGGATAGTACGCAAACGAAAGCTCTTCACTGTGTTTTCGTGCACGTGATATTAATAAACCTAAACCATTAACCGCCTCTGAAAATGCCCACCAATCCTCTCAGTTTGTGAGTAACTAAGGATGGGCAATGAACGGCAGTATTTCCAATGACATCCATATGCCTATAATTATTCATTCCAGTACCACAACATTTTATCATCTTGGGCGTCTGTCTGTGTTTTACTATATGTTTCATTTCACTATTGTATTAGTGTCATATCATATGAATAAATAATAGTGTTCTACTACATATACATGGGCATTTGAATGAGGCCACTTCAATCTGTTATTTTTTGCTGAGTGTATGACCATGCCTGTAACTACCACAGGGTCATTAAACATTAAACAGCGTTTTGTGAGAGGATAGAATGGAATTGAATTCAGAGAGTGTTTTTAGAGGGCATTGGCTTAAGGTGAGATGGGAAAGATTTAAGAGGAACCTCAGGACAATTTTTTCACTCTGAGGGTAATCTGTACCTTGAATGAGCTGTCAGAGGAGGCTACGGAATGGGATACGAATGTGATTTTTAAAAGATATCTACACATCGCTGCCTCGGCAAGGCCACCAGCATAATCAGGGACTAGTCTCACCCGGGTCATTCCAGAAGACTGAAAATGCACAATAGATTCATAGACAGTTTCTTCCCAGCTGTTATCAAGCTACTAGAGTGTTGAAACTGACCCTTCAGCCCTTAAAGTCCATGCAGACCAGTGATCTCCCCGTACACTAGCATGATCCTACAGACCGAGGACAATTTATAATCTACAGAAGCCAATTAACCGACAAACCTACAGGTATGTCTTTGGAGTGTGGGAGGAAAGTGGAGCACCTGGAAAACCCCACACCATCACAGGGAGAACATACAAGCCCTGTACAGACAGCACTCGTAGTCAGGATCAGACCCGGGTCTTTGGCGCTGTCAGGCAGCAACGCTACCCTATGCCACCATGACATCTTCTCTTGATCTGGGTAGCACACAAATAGAAGCTTTTCACTGTACTTTGGTACATGTGACAATTATAAACTTAACTAAACATCTGTATATATATGTGGATAAGGAAGTGTCTAGAGGGCCGTGGGCTGATTGCAGGTAAAGGGGACCAACCAGATATGCAAACTTGGTTGACATGGGCAAGGAGGGCCAAAAGGTTGTGTACTATATGACTCAAACCTAGGCAGTTCAGCACATTTAAAAAAAAACCTTAAAATAATCTATATCCCAACAAATGAATTTTCCTTTACAAAATTAATACAGGTCCACCAGCGATTTTCCTGCAACTGGTGGTCCAGCACCTCCTTTAATGCAGACACAATTATGAGAGTGCACTTGAAACTGCCCCACAAAAAATTGTCATCTAGGCCAGGTGAGATGGCCGATCTCGACCTCATCAGGACTTCTGCGGCCGATCGGCGGTTCGAGTTGCTCCTTTCATCCGGCGATCCGTTCCTATAAGCTGACTTTGCGGGCCGGTATCTCAGGCTGTTCGGCCTAACTAATTCATTCGGACCAAAATGCCCATCTATGATAGTCCCATTTTCCTGCGTTTCATCCTTTTCCCTCTAAACATTTCCTATCCATGTATCTGTCCAAGTGTCTTTTAAATGTTGTTATGGTACCTGCCTCAACTACCTCCTCTGGCAGCTTGTTCCATTTTCCCACTATCCTCTGAGTATACCCACCATCCTCAGTCACCTACACTCCAAGGAATTAAGTCTTAGCCTGCCTAACCGTTTCCTACAGATCAGGTCCTCGAGACCTGGCATTATCTTTGTTATTCTTTTCTATACTCGTTCCAGCTTAATGGCTATCCTTCCTATAGCAGGTTGACCGAAACTGAACATAGTGCTCCAAATGTGGCCTCACCAACATCTTGTACAATTATAACAATGTTTGAATTTCTATACCAAATATTCTAACTATGAAGGCCAATGGACCAAAAGCCTTCTTGACCACTCTATCTACCTGTGATGCCACTTTCTATAAACTATGTAACTGCACACTTGGATCCCTCTGTTCAACAACACGCTGCAGAGCTCTCCACTGTGAAGCTCCTGTCCTGGTTTGACTTCCCAAAACGACACCTGGCAAATATATGCCAGTTGATTCTCTCCCCATAACGAATATCTGATATGCTGAGTCTTCCCAGATCTTATTTTAGATGATCAGCATCTACATTTCTTTTTTTTTTCCACTTTTAGATGTTATTCATGTTTATTCCTCACATACTCCTCATTCACCTTTTTCTCCTGCCACTAACTTACATTCAAGGGGCATCTTACAAGAGCCAATTAATCTACCAACCTACACGACTTTGGGATAGTCATAGAATCATACAGTGTGGAAACAGGCCTTTCAGCCCAATGCCCACACTGATCAACATGTCCCATCTATGCTAGTCCCAACTGCCTGCAATTGGCCCATATGCCTCCAAAGGGCCTGTCCCACAGGCAATTTTTCAGCGGACTGCCTGTGACCTTCAAGCTTGCGGCATTCGCCTGAAAAACCACGAACTGGAACAGAGACACACACACACACACACACACACACACACAGACACAGACACACACACAGACACACACACACACACACACACACACACACACACACACACACACACACACACACACACACACACACACACACACACACACACACACACACACACACACAAAGGATAAGACAGCTAGCACAGTGTACGGTAAGTCCTATAAAAGAGTGGGGGGGGGGGGGGTGGGGGAGAAGGAGTGGAGACACTTTTAAGAAGCCAGACAACTTTTAATAAGCCAGAGATACACAGCTGTGAAGTTTAGTGGGCATTTAACATAACCGGTCAGTTTTTCTTGGTTCTGAAAACTCGTGCTTACGTTTTTTTCCCCAATGACCCAATGAAAATGACCAGCACGTGATGCACATGTGGTGACATAGGCAGTGACACGCAGTCGCGCGTGGCGCCCCAGGATTTTGGGATGTACAAAATCTTTGCACGCCATCTGCGTCGCGCAAATGACGGCCAAGTGCGACAGGCCCTTAAGTCTCCATTTACATCGTTTGTGCTACAGTGGGGAAATGATGGGATTCTTGCTGTTTCTGGAAAGCAGGTTCAGTCAGTATGGGGGGATTGTTTTGGTGATTGAGTGTCCTGTTCTATTGTCAAATCTAAGTTATAATTAGTATTATTAACATTTGTATTATTATGAGTAACTGCAGCCCAAGTGTAAAAACTGGCTGTAGAGTGGTGCAGTGGTACAGCTGTTGCATTACAGCACCAGAGACCCAGGTTTGATCCTGACTGCGGGTGCTGTCTCTACAAGATTTTACGTTCTCCCTGTGACCATGTGGGTTTACACCAGGTGCTCTGGTTTCCTCCCACACTCCAAAGGCGCAGTTTGTACGTTAATTGAGTTCGGTAAAACTATAAATTGTACCTAGTGTGTTAGTGTATGGGGTGATCGCTGGTCAGCACAGACCTGGTGGGCCGCAGGGCTTGTTTCTGTGCTGTATCACTAAATTCTAAAGTAGAAACCCCTCTTCCTCTGTAATCCTTCTGAAAACCAGCAGGAGTGTAGCATAATTTCTTGAATTTCGTTAGCCAGTGGGTGGTGAATCCATGGAAAAATTAATGGCAGAGGAATATGTTTTTGGAACTTTAGTACTTTTAATTGGATGTACTCTGTTTGATGAGATGTGTTAGGAAAATGCATTCAAGGTTTCAATGATTCAAGGCTAGTTTATTGTCACATGTACCAATTAAGGTACAGTGAAATTCGAATTACCATACAGCCATACTAAAAAAAAGCAACAAGACACATGGCTACATAAAAGTTCACATAAACATCCACCTCAGCGGATTCCCCATGTTCCTCATTGTGATGGAAGGCAATAAAGTCCAATCTTCTTCCTCTTTATTCTCCCACGGTCGGGGCATTCGAACCATTCGCAGTCGGGGGGGATTCGAAGCTCCCACAGCTGGCGATCGAAGCCCCCGTTTCGGGGCGATCGAAGACCCCATGCCAGGCCGGTCGAAGCTCCTGTGGCTTGGAGTTCCCGAAGTTGGTCTCTAGCCAGAGACCACGGGCTCCACGATGTTAAAGTCCGCAGGCTCCCGCTGTAGAGCTCAGTGGTCGATCCCTGGCAAAAGAATCGTGGGCTCCGTGATGTTAAGTCCACAGGCGCCCGCGGTGGAGTTCTCGTTCAGCCTCCAGCAAATGCCACAAACTCATCGATGTTAGGCCACAGTATGGATGGATTAAAAAAAAAAAAATTTATTAGTACAGTAAATTCCATCAATGCACATCCCATATATATTATTACATTTATTGTACCCCTTCGTTTTTTAAAGCTATTGGAAAAGGAAAAAAATAGAGAAAATAGAGAAAGTGAGAGAGAACAGTGAAAGTGAAGAAGCGTGATGAAGGGAAAGAAGAAAGAACCCTTAGTCAAGGAATTAGAAAAAGGAAATGAAGAGATAGACCCTAGAAAAGAAGAAAGAGAACGAAGAAAAAAGGAAAAGACAGTTGCTCTATTAAAAACATCACGCAATAGGAATATACCAACTTGACAATTTTTCATCCCCCTTTATTATAATCCTTTTCTGCCGCCGGTCGCCGGTGCCTTTTTAAAGTACTATTAAACCTTTTCCTTGTAGTAAGTCTATATATGCAGACCACGTCCTATAAAAGCGATCTGATTTTCCTGTCAGGCGGTGTCTCATATCTTCCAGGTGTAGTGTTTCAAACATAGTTGAAATCCACATATTTATTGTTGGTAGAGGAGCGTTTTTCCAAAATTTTAAAATAAGCTTTTTTCCAGTTATTAACCCATATTTAAATTGTTTTTTTTGAAACACATTTAGTTCAGGGCTACCTTCCATTGTTCCAAAGATAATCCATTCTGCTTTTGGTATCAGTTTTATTTTAAATTATTTTGTGAAGATTTCAAAGATTTCAGTCCAAAATCTTTGACTTTTTATACAAAAAACAAATGAATGAGCTATAGCAGCTTCTTGAGACTGGCATTTATCACAGATAAGTGATACGTTTGGAAACAGTTTACTTATTTTGGTTTTTGAATGGTATAATCTGTGTAAAATTTTTAATTGGATTAGAGTGTGTCTTACATTAATTAAACGTTTGTGCGCATTTAATAAATGTTCATCCCACCTCTCTTTTGAAATTTTAATAGCTAATTCTTGTTCCCAGTCTCTTCTAACACCTTCAGTTGTTGGTAATTCTACATTTAAAATAATATTACATAAATATGATATTAAATTTGCTGATTCAGCCTTTGTCTTCATTGCTCCATCCAGTGGATCTAATGGCATGTTGTAATAATCTTGTGCATATTTTTTCAGATAGTCACATATTTGAAAATATTTAAAATATTGATTGTTTCCCAGATTATATTTTAGTTGTAATTGTTTGAATGATAGTAATTTTCCAGTTTCATACAAGTCTCCGAGCGTTTTAATTCCTACTCTTTCCCATTGTATAAATGATTTGTCTATAATTGAGGGTTTAAACGAAGGGTTATTAACTATTGGAGATAAGAGATAGATTTCTTAATTTTAAATTATATTATTTGTTTCCAAGTTCTAATTGTACTATGTATAATTAGGTTTTTGTTATAGTTTGTATTATATTTGGCATCAAACATTTATCCTCCAGTGATTGGTCGAGAGAGCATCACGTGATTTCATATATTTTCAGCTATTTCAGAATGTTTGTTTGACACTCCACGATTTACTATTTGCAAAATGACATCACTTTTATGACGACATTTTGCCAATAGTATGTGCTATGTGGGGAAATGATATCACAGCTCCGTGTGCATGTCACGGGAAACTCTCGCGCTGCGAAGATTTAAGGTAAGCAATTATTCTTGTTTTTCTTCTTTTGTTTAAATGTTTGATCCCAAATATAAAACAAATATCCTTGGCCTTATTTCGAGTTTCTGGTTAAAACTATGGCCTCGTGCCTCCAAATAGTACTATTCACTTCGGGGCTGCGCCCCTCAGTGAATAGTACTATTTTGGAGGCACCTCTGCCCATAGTTTAACCAGAAACTCTCAAGGCCAAGTATATTTGTATATTATTCAACTTCATTGGTGAGAGGAGGATCGCTCCAATATTACAAGGGGAGCAGTCCTCTCTCTCCATAATAATCCAATCCAGCTGCTGGGCAGAATTGTCCAGCAGTTGCATCATATTTTTAATATTTACAGTCCAATAATAGTACATAATGTTGTGGAGTGCTAATCCCCCTACTGCTTTGGGTTTATTCAAATGTGTTCTTTGTATTCTATGGGATTTATAATCCCATATAAAATTTGTAATGTCTGAATCCAATTTTTTTTAAAACCTTTTTTTGTAGGTATATTGGAATTGATTGGAATAGGTATAAAATTTGTGGTAGAAAAATCATTTTTATAGCATTTATTCGACTTATTAAAGACATCGGAAGCGTTTTCCAGAATTTAATTAAGTTATATAATTTCTTAAGTAAAGGATTATAATTTGCGTTAAACATATCTTGATATCTTCTGGTAATTTCAATACCCAAGTATTTACATTTTTCTGTAGCCAATTTAAAAGGGAATTTTAAGAGGTGTGTTGAGTCTTTCGGTTTTATTGACATGATTTCACTTTTGTTCCAATTTATTCTGTATCCTGAGAATGATCCAAAATCCTCAATTAAGTTTAAGATATTTGGTATAGTGATATGGGGTTTTGTGATGTACAGTAGTACATCATCATATAATGATATTTTATTATTTGAATATTTTGTGTTGTAGCCATGGATATTCGGATGTGTTCTAATTTTTTCCACTAGGGGTTCAATTATAAGAGCAAATAACAGCGGTGATAGTGAACATCCTTGTCTAATACCCCTTGATAACTGAAATTTCGTAGATAAAATGTTATTAGTTAATATTCTAGCTGGTGGCTTATTATATAGTAATTTAATCCATAGGATGAAATTCTCTCCCAGTTGGAATTTTTGCAATACTTTAACCACATAGTCCCATACCACCTGATCGAATGCTTTCTCTGCATCCAACAAAATAATTGATAATTCTTGTTCTTTAGTTTGGTGTGAATGCATTATGTTGAGCAGACGTCTTAAATTAGTAAATGATTGTCTCTTAGGGATAAACCCCGTTTGATCCGGATTTATTAATTTACTAACATACTTACTTTTATCTTCTAGCTAATATTTTTGCTAATATTTTTTGATCTGTATTTAACAACGCAATAGCTCTAAATGATCCGGGTTCTTCTATATCTTTGTCTTTCTTAAGTATTAATGTAATCATTGATTCTGCTAGTCTTTCAGGTAATGTTTGTTCTTTAAAGGCATATGTATACATTTTCTGTAAGCGTGGTGTAATTATGTCGTAAAAACTTTTATAAACTTCATCACTAAATCCGTCAGGTCCTGGTGTTTTTCCATTTCTTTAATGGAATTATTGTGTCTTCTATTTCCTTAATTGAGATTTGTGCTCCCAATTCCTCTTGTTCCTGCAACTCTAGTTTTGGAAGATTACAATTATCCAAGAACTCTGACTTTATTGGTGTCCGTTGACGTTTTGGATGTGTACAAATTCTCATAGAATTGCGCAAATCTTTTATTAATATCATTCGGTAAAGTTAGTACTTCCCCTCTATCTGATTTGATCTTTAGGATCGTGTGTGCTTTTTCTCGTTTTTTTAGCTGACGTGCCAAAGGTTTGTGGGGCTTATCCCCAAATTCAAAATGTTCCTGTCTTGTAATTTGGAATAATCTTATAACTTTAGCTGATAATAATATATTTAATTTAAATTTCAGTCTTAATATTTTATTGTGTTTATCCATAGTTGGGTCTTTAGCATTATCTATATCCAGTTGTCTAATTTGTTCTTTTAGCTGTCTTTGTTTTTTTTGAAAAGCTTGGTATGAAATTATAACGCCTCTAATAAATGCTTTGAAGGATTCCCATAATAATGTGGGCGATATGTCTGGAGTGTCATTTATTTTGAAAAAGAGTTGTTGTTTGTTGTTTTAGATATATACTCCCTTGCGGGTCTTTTAAAATTTGAGGATTATACCAAAACGATTTATTCTTAGACATTCCTTCCAGTTTTAAAAATAAAGTTAGTGGGGAGTGATCTGAAATCGTGTTGGTATGGTATTTTGGGTTCGAAGTATAAGGAATTAATTTTGAATCCACCAGGAAATAATTTATACGTGAGTATGTCTTGTGTACCATTGAATAAAACGAGTATTCCCTACCAGTCGGATTTGCGATCCTCCAAACATCTGTTATATTGGTATTTTTTATATATGTGTTTAAAAGATCACTAGTTTTAGATTTCGTATTACCTCCCTGTTTTTGCCTAGATTTGTCTAAGTAAGGATCTAAAACAATTAAAGTCTCCTCCGATTATGACGTTTTGGTAATTATATTCTGCGATTGTATTCACGATTTTATTGAAAAAATGAGGATTGTCAAAGTTGGGCGCATATATATTTACCAAGGTGATTGGGGTAGCATGGATCTCACCGGTAACTATCAAATGTCTCCCTTCCTTATCTGTTATGGTATTCTTTAGTTTAAATGGTATGCCTTTACGAATAATGAGTGACGTACCTCTAGATTTCGAAGTATATGAAGATGGGGTTACGTGCCTGCGGTAAGTAACCCCATCTGGGGAAATATCAGTCCTGGCATTAGGAGCAAGGAAGTTAAAATGCAGAAAATCCTGAAACTACTGGCCTCTGGTATTACAGCTTTTGCCAGGTCAGTATGTCGGAGGAGCAACAGGATGCTCTGGCACTTCTGTAATGTTCAGTTTGAGATCAACTACTTCAGGAAGAATGCCATCTGACCTACACTAAACTCAAAGTTCGCGGGGTTGTGTAGAACCAGCAGCGCACAGCCACCTACTCTGTTGTTCGGTAAAAGACCTCGACGAAGAGGCAAAAGCCGTTGGCATGATTAAGGTGCCGGCCGTTACCAGGTCCTTATATATTCGGCAGCAGCACCCCTACGCGTCCACCAGCAGGGTGCGTTATCACAGTGAAAGTACAGCTGGTGAAAGCTTGAAGGCCATACAACCTACACAAAGGTATTTTTTAGGCCATGTCCCAGAACGGCCTTCCTGGAAGATGCACCAACCCCACACCACAGCGCCTCCACCTCCCAGGAACCAAGGATGGAGAAAACCAACACAGCACCACCGGTAACCATGGAGGTAGGTGGGTCTGGTTGCCCTCGGAACATAGCATGTGTAACTTCTTCACAGGTTGGGGGAAGGTTACACTTGTTCAGGGATACATGGAGTTCTATAACATCTGATCCTTTCATACTGCACAGTATTCAGGGATACAAAATTGAATTTGTTGACAAACTCCTCCTTCCGGTTCAACATGCACCTAGCCGAATGTTTGTGCTTTCACAAAAAGAGAAAGTGGAAGGTCATGCGGAACTGTTAAGACTACATACAAAAGGAGTAATTGAGAAAACCAAACATGAATCTCTTGAGTTTGTATCAAACATCTTCACCAAAAACAAAAAAGATGGCGGATGCCACATCATTATTGATTTGACACAACTGAATACTTTTGTGCAGTACACCCACTTCAAAATGGAAACTTTTGTTACTGCCAAACAACTCGTTTCCAAGGGGTACTTCATGGCTTGCATCGACCTAAACGATGCATACTGCTCAGTACCAATAGAGAAAGATCACCGCAGATATTTGAAATTTATCTGGATGGGACAGCTCTGGCAGTATAATGCGCTGCCTAATGGTTTAACATCAGCCCCCAGACTGTTTACTAAAATATTGAAACCAGCATTGGCGTTTCTTCGGAAGCAAAAACATATTGTCATGGTATATCTCGATGACATCCTAATTGTGGTGAAAACCTTGGAATTGGCTAAATTGGCAGTCTCAGTCACCAAACTCCTATTTCACATCCAGACAAATCCAATTTAATGCCTTCTGTGACTATGGATTATTTGGGGTTCATATGTCTGTCACCTTGCCAAAGGACAAAGCAACAGACTTGATAGAGACATGTAACAGTCTTATTTGCGTCAGTAAACCATCTATTCGGCAAGTAGCCAGGGTAATTGGGAAGCTTGTGGCTGCCTTCCCAGCCACACAATTTGGGCCCTTGCATTACCAAAATCTACAAAGGGCCAAAATTGCAGCACTCAAACACCATGCTGGCCATTTTGACAGGCCAATGCAGTTATCAGCCAAAGCAAAATTGGAATTGCGATGGTGGATTAGCAATGTTCGACATTGCTCTAATCCCATCACAGTCACAAACCCTTCGATTGTGTTACAAACTGACACCAGCGCTCACGGCTGGGGAGCAACCGATATTACCTCCAGTTGTGGTGGTAGATGGAATACACACGATTTAACCTTACTTCAGACACTGGGTATCAATCATCTAGAGATGTTGGGAGCGTTTCATGGACTTCGGGCTTACTGTTCAGACATGCACCATCTGCATGTTCGCCTACAAATTGATAACACCACTGTGGTGACATACATTAATCATATGGGTGGAATTAAGTCGATATCTTGTGATGAATTGGCCTATTCAATCTGGCACTGGTGCAGAGAAAGGAATATTTGGATATCAGCTACTTACCTCCCGGGTAAGCTCAATACAGTGGCGAACACCAGGTCACGCAAATTCAATGACAACACTGAATGGTTGTTGGACCACCAGGTATTTACTGACATTGTAGCTCGGTATGGAACGCCAGATATCGACCTTTTTGCATCCAGACTTAATCACCAGATGCCAACATATGTTGCATGGGAACCAGACCCTGGGGCAGTAGCGTTGGACGCGTTCACGCTACACTGGGGGGGATTTGTTTTTCTATCCATTTCCCCCCTTCTGCCTCATCAGTTGGGTCTTGCGGAAAATTCAACAAGACTCCGCATCAGGTATTTTGGTAGTACCCGATTGGCCTACTCGGCCATGGCTCCCTGTGGTACTTGACATGGTCTCAGAACCATGTATTCCGATCTCCTAACGCCAGAGTTTGCTGGTACATCCTGTGACAGGGGAGAGTCATCCGTGCCATGACCGAATGAACCTATTGGACCGAACCATGAACATCATCACGGCATCATGCACAGAGTCCACCAGGAAACAGTACCTCACCTATATAAAAAAATGGGAGGTATTGTGTACCAGGACAAACACTACTTACAACAAAGCCACCATCACGGATGTGCTGGAGTTCCTGGCAAGTCTACATTTCGATGAAGGCTTGAGTTATAGTGCCATCAACTGCGCAAGAAGTGCTCTATCCTCATACCTGGGACAAGGGTTAGAACACCATGGAGTAGGATCTCACCCTCTGGTGTCAAACCTTATGAGGGGTATTTTTAACTCAAATCCCCCCAGGCCTCAAAAATCCCAGACCTGGGATATTGGCATTGTCCTGACCCTACTCAGAGATTGGGCACCAGCCACGTCCCTTTCACTAACCAAACTCACGTAGAAAATGGTGATGCTGATGGCGCTTGTAACGGCGCAGCGGGTCCAGTCTCTGCACAAACTAAGACTGGACGCCATGGCAACATCCTAAAATAAGGTAACCTTTCACATATATGAGTTACTTAATAAACAGAACAGACCTGGGTCATCTGGCCTCAAATTGGAGTTCCTGGCTTATCCCGTAGATAGACGCCTATGCATATTGACCCACCTTCTACATTATCTGGTGGTCACCAAAAGTCTCAGGGGAACGGAAATGGCTCTATTGATAAGTTTTAAATGTCCTCATCATAGAGTAACTGTGCAGACCATCTCAAGATGGCTCAGGGTGGTATTAGGTGCAACAGGGGTGGACACTGATGTTTTTAAATCTCATTCTACTAGGGCTGCAGCTACACCAGCAGCAAGGAAGATGGAAGTTCCACATCCTTGCAATGGCGGGTTGGTCCAATGAAACAACTTTCCTGCGGTTTTATAACAAACCTGTGGCCATGCCTGAGATATTTGCAGACACTATTTTAAGTTCTGTATTGTAATTTTCCCCGAAGTTAGGGGTTATTATTATTTGTTAAATAAATACATTATTGTTTTTTTCAGCACTGTTTCAAGTCTGAAAAACGTTAACATACATCCTCCATTGGCTATTATGCTATGTGTGAGCATGGACCCGTTTCCAGGGCATGAAATCACAGAGCTTTGAAGTCTTCACGTACTCACGTGACTCCGAAATAATAAAGTAAGATTAAACGAGAACTTACCAGTTTGAAGTTTGATCCTTATTTTATGAGGAGTTACGATGAGGGATTACGTGCCCTCCGCTCCCAACCCTCTATTATAAGGTCAACTGGTATGTTAGTTCTCTTATCTTACTATCTTCAGTCAACTCTATACTATCTGTGATTTCACACCGCTGCTTTGAAGAATGTCGCGCATGCGTGCTGGCGGGGTCTTCACAAAATCCCTCATCGTAACTCCTCATAAAATAAGGATCAAACTTCGAACTGGTAAGTTCTCGTTTAATCTTACTATTAGTCTTCACTGAAAACACAACCAGATGTCCCAGTTTTCTAACTAGATGGATTGTTTTGTTTTTAAAGAAGCCTTCTCGGTGAAATGTGTCCATGTGGGGTATCTAGAAGCTTTATGTTTTTCTTAAACCCTTGAATTAGGCAGCACAGTGGTGCAGCAGTGGAGCTGTGTCCTTACAGTGCCAGAGATCCAGGGTTGATCCTGGCTACGGGTGCTGTCTGGATGGAGTTTATACTTTGTCCCTGTGACTGCATTGGTTCTCTCGGATAGCTCCAGATCCCTCCCACTCTCCAAAAAGTACAATTTTGTAGGTTACTTGCTTCGGTAAAATTGTGAATTGTCTCCAGTGTGTAGGATAGTGTTAGTGTATGGGGGGGTTGATGGTCGTCGCAGACTCGGTGGGCCGAAGTGACTGTTTCCTCTCTGATTCTATAAAATCTTAAGTCTAAAATCTAAAGAATTAGAGTCATAGAGCTGTACAGCACAGAAACAGTCCTTTTGCCAAACCGTGTCCATGTTCTCTAGTTTTTGAATCTTCATCCCTGGGAAACAGACTGAACACTCGCTTTATATATGGAATAAAAGTTGGAATAAAAGTTTAAATCGGTTCTAGGATCCTCTTTATCCCATGAAACATGTGATAAACCTAGAGGTCTGGATGGACAACTTTGTTTGATGTCGATCTCCAGTGTTTAAATGATCAGAAAGTTAATATGAAGCATTAGAAATATAAACATAAACACTGGAAATACTCATTTGAGACTAGACTATGGTTTATGGTTTCAGCATTAATAGTCGACAATCGACAATTCAATAAACTATTTGGATTCTCACGGAGGATATGATTACTCAGGGGTCCTTTAGACATCATCAGAAGATTATTACACCGAGTCTATGCAACTATACATCATGAACTTCAACAGTTAGAGATTCGAGAGTATATACGAGGATACTGAATAATTAATGAGAATTTGCTCATCATTTCTCTATTATCTGCGACTGTGTTTGATTTTTGAGGTTAGTTTCTTATTAAACTATTGCCCCCATTGTTGCATCCTCCACTTGATGTGGTTAGTGAAGGATGACAAGGTCAAATACACAAAATAAAATCACTCCGAGTAGAGTAACAGGCTGGCACAACAAATGCTGCTATGAACCCAGGACTGAAAGCCGACCTCCTCCAATGGGGTCAGTCGAAAAGACTTGCATCAAAACCTCAATTGTCCTTTTGAAAGAAGATGTGGAAATTCATTCTGTTTTATTTTTCGATTGCCAGCGTGTTCCATTGCGATGCATTCCAAATATCCAAGGGAGTGAAAAAAGGAAATGGTAAGAAAGGATAAGCAGCTGAAAAATATGGTCACATATAATGAACAATGGTCTCCTGAGCAGACAACATAAAGTGCTATTTTTAGAAAGTTGGATTGGAAATGAAAATATATTCAATTGGGCGGCCCATTCAATGGGGTAGCCCATAAATTATGCTTCCATATTTGCCATTTAATTCATAACTGAACCATCCTCTCATCAACCTGCGAGTGGTCCTGACCTCCCATCTACTTTATTGGAACTACATCGAACTATCTTTAATCATCTTTACTGGACTTTATCTTGCACTACATGTTATACCTTTTATCCTCTATCTGTACACTGTGGACATCTTGTATAGTCTTTTCGCTCACTGAATAGCACGCAACAAAAAGCTTTTCACTGTACCTCAATACACGTGACAATAAACTAAATTTGTATGCATGTAGCTGGCTACTTGAAAATATAGAATTGTTCATGTCCTCAGGATATACTGAGGGATGGCACAGTGGTGCAGCTTGAAGAGCCGCTGCCTCACAGTGCCAGAGAGCTGTGTTCAATCCTGACCACATGTGCTGTCTGTGTGGAGTTTGCACATTCTCCCTGTAATTGCGTGGGTTTCACATTCTCCCTGTTGCACATTCTCCCTATAACTGTGTGGGTTTCCTCTGGGTGCTCCAGTTTCCACCCATGTCCCAAAGACATGTGGGATAACATAGAATTAGTGTGAACAGGTGATCGATGGTAGTGTGAACAGGTGATCAGTGTGGACCTGGTGGGCAAAAGGTCCATGTTCCAAGCTGTATCTCTAAACTAAACCTCTCCATATCAACATTTTCAAGTCTAATGCCATCAAAATTAACTTTGCCCAACTTGCCCCAATCGCAGGTACTATCACACCATTAATAACATTTGGGCAGGTACGTGGAAAGGATAGGTTTAGAGGGATATGGGGCAAACACAGGGACAAGTGTAGTTGGGGCATATTGGTCAGTGTGAGCAAGTTGGGCCAAAGGGCCTATTTCCACACTGTATGATTCTTTGATTATAATTTATGACTTTAACCTGTGGACCACTCTTATTCTATAACAATTTAAATATGGAATTATGGCCACTGATCTCAAAGTGGTCTCACTTTTATTTTAGTTTAGAATTAGGGCGGCACTGTGGCGCAGCGGTAGAGTTGCTGCCAGAGACCCGGGTTCGATCCCGACTATGAGTGTTGGCTGTATGGAGTTTGTACGTTCTCCCTGTCACTGCGTGGATTTTCTCCAAGATCTTCGGTTTCCTCCCACACTCCAAAGAAGTATAGGTTTGTAGGTGAATTGGCTTGGTATAAATGTAAATTGGCCTTAGTGTGTGTAGGATAGTGTTAATGTGCTGGGATCGCTGGTCAGTGCAGAATGGGCAAAACGGCCATGCTGTATCTCTAAACTAAACTAAATTACAATGTGGAAACAGGCCCTTTGACCCACTGAGACCGCGATGACCAGCAGTCCCCATATACTGCCACTATCCTGCATACTAGGGACAATTTACAATCTTTACTGAAGCCAATTAACCCACACCTGCCACCTCTGGAGGCTGGGAAGAAACCAGAGCACCCAATGTAAACCCATGCAGGTCACGGGGAGAACGGACTAACTCCGTACATACAGCATCCGTGGTCAGTATCGAATCTGGGTCTCTGACACTGTAAGGCAGCATCTCCACCACTGCACTACCGTGCTGCCCTCGCTGATCCATCAGCCACTTGCCCAGCCTCATTTCCTAGACTTAAAGCAAAGTTTGAGGGCTGATCTGAGCCCTGAGCAGTGTATGACATCTCTGGCAACGGTGGATTCTGCATTATTTAGGAGAAGTCAGTACTGTGATATAAAATTGGTTGCTGAAGTAAATAGCGGGAGAAGACACTTTAATCAAATCACAGTCATTCCACTCTGCCTCCTAGCCCCATGAAGGAAGCCTGGCAGTGAATGTCAGGACTCGTGGGCCAGAGCCAGAGGAGAGATTGGTGATCTTATAGAGGTGTATAAAATAGATCGGGTGGATGCACAGAGTCTCGTGCCCAGAGTAGGGGAATCAAGGACCAAAGGACCTAAGTTTAAGGTGAAAGGGAAAAGATTTTATAGGAATCTGAGGGGTAGTTGATGCAGGGACTATTGAAATGTTTAAGAATCAATTAGACAGGTACATGGATAGGACAGGTTTAGCGGAATATGGACCACACATAGGCAAGTGGGACTAGTGTGGATGGGACATGATAGTCGGCATGGGCAAGTTGGGCCAAAGTTTCCATGATGTAATACTCTGTGACTGACATCTTGCTGTTTCCTCATTTCCCTCCCTAACTGACACTTCAGGAATACATTTAAAACAAAAATAAGGCTAACCACACAGATTTTCTCCATTACCAATTCCAAGGTGCAGATTGCATCTTTTTTGACCAAACAATTAAATGTTGCTTAATTTGACATTGGTCGTTATGACTTCAAAAATAATCTTTAAAATGTGTAATTTTGGATTTGTTCATGGATCTACATTGTTAAATCTGTCTGAAAGTGCAGCAGAATGGAGCAGTGAGCTATAAATAATAATAATTCAAGGGTTTTATTTTTTCAAAAATTAACTGCCACAAGAGCAGTCTTTCTGTCTTTGCGCTCCGTTTAAGTAAAACAAAAACATTTTTTTTGCAACTGTCATGTCCTCTGCAAGAGCGAAAGACAGCTCTTTGTGCATGTTCCGAGATCTATCATGGACAATGGGGAAACATATTAATTCACATGTGGCTGTTGAATTCCCAATCTACAGGACTGGCATTGTTGTTATCATTGTGTGTGTCCACACCTGCTGAATTATCCACAATCTCACTTCCCTGATCTAATGAAATGTCAGGAGGGTTGATTCTGCTTTCAGCCATTACTGAGAATTCAAAATAATTTTAACCATTCTTAATAACACCAACCAATTGGAATAATGGATTATTCCTTAGCTTAGTTTAGTTTAGAGATAAGGCATGGAAACAGGACTTTAGGCCCACCGTGTCCATACCTATCAGAGATTGCCCCCTACACTAACACTATCCTACACACACCAGGGACAATTTACAATTTTACCAAGCCAATCAGCCGACAAATCTATACCTCTTTGGGGTATGGAATGAAACTGGAGAATTTGGAGAAAACCCACGCTGGGAAACCTACTATTCCCATGAGGGGAATAGACTGGTTAAATGCAGTCTTTCACCCAGGGTAAAATCAAGAATCAGTGGACCGAGCACTAAGGTAAGAGGGGAAAGATTTAATGAATTGATTATGATTTAAGGATTTGATTTGAGGAACCTGAGGGGCACCTTTTTTAATACACAGGGATATATATATATATATATATATATATATATATATATATATGGAACAAACTGCCAGAGGAGGTAGTTGAAGCAGATACTATCACAATGTTTCAAAGGCATTTGGACAGGTACATGGCTAGGAAAGGTTTAGAGGGATATGGACCAAACATGGGCAGTTGGGACTGGTGTTAACGGGGCATTTTGGTTGGCATGGGCAAGGTGGGCCCAAGGACCTGTTTCCTCGCTGTGTGACTCTATGACCCTGTGAAATATAATTTTGTTTCTGCCTCAGCAGTGGATTGGAGGATAGCTAACGCTATCGCACTTTTCAAGAAAGGAGCGAGAGAAAAAACGGGGAATTACAGACCAGTTAGCCTGACTTTGGTGGTGGGAAAGATGCTGGAGTCAATTATTAAAGAGGTAATAATGGAGCATTTGGATAGCAGTAAAAGGATTAGTCCAAGTCAACATGGATTTATGAAAGGGAAATCATGCTTGACTAATCTTCTGGAATTTTTTGAGGATGTGACAAGTAAAATGGATGAAGGGGTGTCAGTGGATGTAGTGTATCTAGACTTTCAGAAAGCCTTTGATAACGTCCCGCATGGGAGACTGGTGACTAAAATTAGAGCACATGGTATTGAGGGTAGGGTGTTGACATGGATAGAAAATTGGTTGGCAGACCGGAAGCAAAGAGTAGGAGTGAACGGGTCCTTTACAGAATGGCAGGCAGTGGCGAGTGGAGTGCCGCAAGGCTCGGTGTTGGGGCCGCAACTGTTTACCATATATATTAATGATTTAGAAGAGGGAATTAGGAGCAACACTAGCACGTTTGCGGATGACACAAAGCTGGGCGGCAGTGTGAACTGTGAAGAGGATGTTAGGAGGTTGCAGGGGGACCTGGACAGGTTGAATGAATGGGCAGATGCGTGGCAGATGCAGTATAATATAGATAAATGTGAGGTTATCCACTTTGGTGGCAAAAACAAGGGGGCAGATTATTATCTCAATGGGGTTAGGTTAGGTAAAGTGAGACCTGGGTGTCCTTGTACACCGGTCACTGAAAGTTGGCGTGCAGGTACAGCAGGCAGTGAAGAAAGCTAATGGAATGTTGGCCTTCATAACAAGAGGATTTCAGTATAGGAGTAAAGGGGTTCTTCTGCAGTTGTATAGGACTCTGGTGAGACCACATCTGGAGTATTGTGTACAGTTTTGGTCTCCTAATTTGAGGAAGGACATCCTTGTGATTGAGGCAGTGCAGCGTAGGTTCACAAGATTAATCCCTGGGATGGCGGGACTGTCATATGAGGAAAGATTGAAAAGACTAGGCTTGTATTTGCTGGAGTTTAGAAAGATGAGTGGGGGATCTTATAGAAACATATAAAATTATAAAAGGACTGGACAAGCTAGATGCAGGAAAAATGTTCCCAATGTTGGGCGAGTCCAGAACCAGGGGCCACAGTCTTAGAATAAAGGGGAGGTCATTTAAGACTGAGGTGAGAAAAAAAGTTTTCACCCAGAGAGTTGTGAATTTATGGAATTCCCTGCCACAGAGGGCAGTGGAGGCCAAATAACTGGATGGATTTAAGAGAGAGTTGGATAGAGCTCTAGGGGCTAGTGGAGTCAATGGATATGGGGAGAAGGCAGGCACGGGTTATTGATAGCGGACAATCAGCCATGATCACAATGAATGGCGGTGCTGGCTCGAAGGACCGAATGGCCTCCTATTTTCTATGTTTCTATGTTTCAGCAGATATTTCTAGGCCTGCTGAGTATTTTCTTTTTAATTTATTTTATCTTCCCGTCAGTTTTTAAGTCAAACTATTTATCTCAACATTTCACCCATTTGTAAATGACATTGCACATTAAGTTTATGAATGTACATCAAACGTTTTTCCTGAGCCGAGGAATAATTATTTAATTCTGCAGGAGCATCATGACATTGCATGAATTTTTGTTCAATAGACTTGCATTAATTGAAAATTTAATAAACTAATTAATTAATGGGTGTTTGTCTGCATGTTTCAGTCTGACATTGCATTGTGCACAATGTTTGCTTTCTGTTATATTGTTAGTAACCGAGGAAACTATTACTTCTGTTGGCATGGTTAACGACATTTGGATAATTAAGATAATAATTAAGATAAAGATAAAACGTCACCCATTCCTTTTCTCCAGAGATGCTGCCTTTTCCCGCTGAGTTACCCCAGCATTTTGTGTCTGTCTTTGGATTAAGGTGAGGCGGGAAAAGATTTAATAGGAACCCGAGGGTTATCATTTTCACATAAAGGGTTGTGGGTGTAGGGAACGAGCTATCACAACGATAAATAAACAATTAGACAGGTACATAGATAGGACAGATTTAGAGGAATATGGGCCAAATGTAGGTGGGACTAGTGTAGATGGGACATGTGGGTCAGTGTGGGTATGTTGGGACTGTTTCCATACTGACTGACTTAGAGAATATTGCAAAGCTGAAGTTTGAATCACATTTATTTGTTAAGGCAAGTGATTTGTCTGTACTCCAAAGCAAGACTTGCATAAATGTAAGCAGATCAAACAGGCCCCGTGGGAAGTGTCATCTTTAGGATGAAACATTAACATGAGGCTACATTAACTCTTTCTGATGATATTTTGCTCATAGATCAATCAATATTTAATTATTAGTGCATCTGTAGTCCTTATTGCATTTCGTATATCGTAATGGTGTTCGGACTTTAAAATTACTTGATTTTCTGTAAAGCACTTGGTATTGGCAGTGTCATAGATTCTTACAGTGTGGAAACAAGCCCTTCAGCCCAACTTGCCCAAGCCAGCCAACATGTCTCATCTATACTCATCCCTCGTGTAAAAAAAAAAATTGCTTCTCAGGTTCCTCTTTAATCTTTCCCCTCTCACCTTAAACCCACGTCCTCTGGTTCTTGGGATTCCCCTACTCTGGGCTAGAGAATCTGCATCTACCTGATCTATTCCTCATGATTTTGTACACCACTTTAAGCTCACCCCTCATCCAATGGTTTGTTGATGTCACATGTACCGATAAGCAGTGAATATCCAGTTTGTGTGCTATCCAATTCAGTTAGGTAATAGTATACATTAATATAATCAAGCAATGCACAAGTACAACATGTAGAGCGAAGAGAAAATTACCAGAGCATCGGATCTACTTTACAGCATTGTAGTACTGCAGTTCCAGTGAAAATATTGAATGTCCGCAATGAGGTAGGTTGGAGGATCGGGACAACACCCAAGCTAATGGGAAGACCATTCTGATAATGGAGGAGAAGAGGCTGTTTCTGAGTCTGTTGCATGTACTTTCAAGCTTTTGTATCTCCTGCCCGATGGGAATGGGGAGGCGAATTAATGACTGGGGCATTTTAAGGGTGTGAAAGGCATGATAAAAATGCTAGCCTTACATGTTCTCTGGAGCTTGTTATGTAAGTGCCTCTGCCTTTGCAGTGCTTTGCATGCTGCTAATTGAACTTAATTATATCCTAATTGATTTCATGGCTAATTTAGATTGGCCTCTTTGCTTTGGTTTGTCCATGTGTGGATGATGCCAACGAACCAGGAAAATCCTCTATTTATGTCACCTTTTACTGCAGGAAAACTTCTCTGGTCTTAAATACTGGAGGGCATGTTTTCTCTGGAATGTCAGTTGAGGGGAGATTTGATAGAAGTATATACATTCATGAGACATAGTGACAAACAGTGAGAGGGAGAAACATTCATGGAGATGTGGGGGGGGCATGTGTTTTTTACTTTTTTTTTGCCTGGTACGCATTGCCAGGGATGGTGGTGGAGGCAGATATGATAGTGGCGTTTAAGAGGCTATTAGAAAGGCACATGGAAGTGCAGGAAATATAGGGATTTGGATCATTAGCAGGTAGATCAATTTAATTTGGCATCATGTTTGTACAAACATAGTGGGCATTTGTGTGCTGTACTACTGTATGTTCTATGTAAGTAGCAAAAGAGAATGGCTGAATCAAATGATGAAGAGGTAACATGTGAAATAATGTGCAGAAAGGCAATTCATCCATGAAGCAAAAGTAGGAACGTTTTTTTTTTCATAGTTTGATGATTAAAAGTACTATATGCCCTTACACATTAATCATTGCAGATTAATTTAAAGGAACAAGAAATAATTAGGAAACCAAAGAACGTGTTGGCCTTAATTGGAAGAAAATCTAACTATAAAAGTAAAGACATTTTATTGTAGATTCAAAGCCTTGGTGAAACCACACCTGGAATATTGTGTAGGAAAGAACTGCAAATGCTGGTTTAAACCGAAGATAGACACAAAATGCTGGAGTAACGCAGCGGGCCAGGCAGCATCTCTGGAGAGAAGGAATGGGTGACATGTCAGGTCGTGACCCTTCTTCAGACTGATGTCAGGGGAGAGGGAGATACATAGATAAGGAAGTTCGGACTGAAGAAGATTTAGGTTTTGGTTTATTTTGTTCAGTGAAAAGCTTTGTTTAGCATGCTATCCAATCACATCAGATAATACTATAAATAACTACAATCAACTCAAACTCAAGTACAACAGGTAGAGCAAAGGGAAAGATACAGAGCGCAGGATATAGTTCTCAGCATTGTAGCCAAATAGTTCCAGAGCCAAAGCCTTCCCAATTGAAGCCAATGTCTTCAATTGAGTAGAGGTGAATCGGCAGTACCCTGGTTTAAGGAAGGACCATTTAGTGTCACCATTCCTTCTCGCCAGAGATGCTGTCTGTCCCGCTGAGTTACTCCAGCATTTTGTGTCTACCTTCGAATTAACCCAGCATCTGCAGTTCTTTCCTACACCTAACCATTTAGAAGCCTGATAATGTAGGAAAAGAGGCTAGGTCAGAGTCTGATGGTGTGCGCTTTTAAGCTTCTGTATCTTTTGCCTGAGGGCAGCGGGGAGCAGATGGAATAGGGTGGAAAAGGTTTGGTTGAGTTTAGAGATACAGCATGGAAACAGGCCCTTGAGGGCCTGTCCCGCTTAGGCGATTTTTTAAGTGTCTACAGGCGACCAGGCTGTCGCCACATGGTCGCCGGGGTGTCGCCAGTGTGGTCGTGAGTAGTTTCCTCAGTTGCCCAAAGAGTCGTAGCATCTTTCTGGTCACGCTAAATTTCCAAAAATTCAAAAAAAATTTAGCGACAATCGGCGACAGTGGGTTTGACGCCAATGAGCGTAGCTTGTTTTTTCTCCTGACATAGGTGCTGTCGTAGGTTGTCACCAGGTGACGTAGGTTGCCCATTGGCAACTACCTATGTCAATCTACATCAATGTTTTTTCCATAGTAGTCATGATGCAGAATGATTGGAAACCCAACCCTACAACCCCTTTTATAGGAAAACTGGGTATTTTGTTGGCCAAAATGATGTGAATTGTCTACAGTTGTCGCTGCCAGGGTTGTTGCTTGTTGTAGCATGTCGCGGGTGGATGTAGGTTGACTTCAGTTGTCGTAGGTGTGGTTGTAGGTGGACGTCCTATGTCATTACGATTGGGTCGCTGGTTGTTGGTAGCTTGCCGTAGCTTGATGTCGACTAGGTGGTAGGTTGGTGTAGCTTGTCTTAGGGGGGGTCCAGTCGCCGGTTTTTCAGCGACCTGCTATGACTGACAGTCGCTGGCAGTCACCTAAAAAAATCGCCTAAGTGGGACAGGCCCTTAAGTTCTACTGAGTGCACACCGATCAGTGATCACTGTACGCAAGCGCTGCCCTGTGTACACACAAGGGACAATTTACAATTTTTACTAAAGACAATTAATCTACAAACCGGTGTGTCTTTGGAGATTTAATAAACCCAAATAAAATCCATCGAGTCACGGAGAGAACGTAGCAACTCAGTATCTGCAGCGCCCGTGGTCAGGATCGAGTCTGGGTCTTTGGAGCTGTAAGCCTGCAACTCCACCCCGGCGCCACTGTGCCACCTGTCTTTTATATTGGCTGCCTCCCCGAGGCAGCATGAAGTGTAGATTTAGTTTCTTTTTGTTTTGGAGATACAGTGCAGAAACAGGCCTATCGAGTCCGCACCAACCATGGATCCCCGTACAATAACACTGCCCTATACACATTAGGGACAATTTTACATTAATGCATTCATACCAAGCCAATAAACCACAAACCTGTATGTCTTTGGAGTGGGGGAGAGCACAAAAGATCTCAGAGAAAAATGCAGGTCACAGGGACAACGCCATACATCCTTTTTCTCCAGAGATGCTACCTGACACACTGAGTAACTCCAGCACTTTGTGTTTATCTTCAGTTTTAACCAGCATCTCCAATTCCTTCCGACATAGTGCTATGGAGCCAAATTCACAGAGTACATTCACAGAGATTGATAGTTCTTTGCACTTTAAATGGAATTGAGTGGTGTGAGATTAATGCAAGAAAATATCCATTTCCTTTTAAAAAACCTTGGGATGTAGGTGATCGGTCCCATTAGTTACTCTATTGCTATTAAGTAACATTATCTTCAGCAACGGGGAGGGGGCAAATGTCCTCTTCCTGCTTTTACCTCCTTATGGAGACTCAAGGGACGGCAGATGATGGAATTTGGTGCAAAAGATAAACTGTTGCGAGTATTAAGCAGGTCAAGCAGCATCTGTGGAGGCAAAATTAAGGTCGACGTTTTGTGTCAAGACCATGCATCAGGACTGGAAGGACTTTCAGTCTGTTCTGACCTCCCCCAATATAATGACCATTATATTGGCACAGCTGCAGAATTTGCTGCCTTACAGCGGCAGTGTTCAATCCTCACTATGAGTGCATTTGACGTAGGTTTGTAATAAATCTTCCACTCTTATTTTAAACTTGAGGGGCAACATTTTTAAATATATACTGTGGTAGGTATTTTTAAGGAGCTGTCAGAAGAGGTAGTTGAGCCAGGTACAATCGCGATGTTTAATGTATGTTTAGACAGGCACATGGATAGGATACGTTTAGAGGGATATGAGGCAAATGCAGGCAGGTGAGATTAGTGTAGATGGGGCACGTTGGTCAGCGTGGTTAAGTTGGACTGATGGGCCTGTTTCCTTGCTGTATGTCTCTGAAATAAAACAATAGCATTTAACCTCAGGGTAAAGAGCCCAATGCTCTGTTTCCTACATTCATATCAATGAACCAGTTCACGGGGAGAATGTACAAACTCCATAAAGACAGCACCCATAGTCAGGATTGAACCCGGATCCCTGGCACAGTATGGCAATAACCCTGCTGTTGTGCCATCGCGCCGCCCACATTGTGTAAAGTATTTGTAAATGCATTGAGATAGCTGACAGATGCTCTGTATGTTCATAGCTTGACTTGTTTTAGTGGCAATTTAGACCTGAACAACAAATTGGCAAATATACTGAAGAAAATAATCCATCTCGTATGAACAGAAAATGCCACTTGCAAACCCATCAAATGTTAATCTGAATGTATTCATCAGCGTGCATCAAAGGCTTGTGATTCTGATGATCTGTTACTGCCTATGCTGTATAATAAGCTTGGCCTCCCCACAACTTCACATCAACAAATAAATTATGGGTATATAAACGAGCCTCTGAGTACATTGGGTACAGTAAAAATGAATAATCCAGTCATACAGCATGCAAACAGGCCCTTCAACCCAACTTGCTCAGGCCGACCGTCATGCCCCACTTGTCCCAGCTGCCTACGTTTGGCCCATATCTAAACTTATATTATCCATGCACCTTAATAAATATTTCTTAAATGTTGTGATGGTACCTGCTTCAACTACCTCTTCTAGCAGCTCAACACTCACCACCCTTTGTGTAAAAAAAAATGTTACCCCTCAGGTTCTTATTAAATCTTTCACCCCTCATCTTAAACCTATGCCCTCTGATTCTCGATTCCCACACTCTGGGGAAAAGACTTTACCTGATCTATTCCTCTGGTGATTTTGTGGAGTAATACTGTGCGGAAACAGGCCTTTTGACCCTACTTGCCCATGTCGATCAACATGCCGCATCTAGGTTAGTCCCAACTGCCAACATTTGGCCCATATCGCTCTAAACCTGTCCTATCCATGTATGTATAGATCTCTATAAGATCACCCCTCCCCAGCTCCAAGAAATAAAGTCCAACATTGAATGGAAAGTGTCAGAACAGCTAGTGTATTAATAATGTTTGTTGGCGCAAGGAATAAGCCATCAGAATGCCCTCCTGCGGCATTTGTGATATGTCTTTTATGCTCATAAAATAAATTTAATAAAAAATGATGGCATACTATCTCGGATATTTCCTTTCTAATGATTTTATTTTATCTCTGTGACAGATATTTCCGGACAGACACTTTTCCTTTCTTGTGCTGAAAGCTTTCATTATCCAATTTTAACATTTCAAACAAAGAAACAGAAAAAAGAATTGTCATCAAAGGGGAGTGATCGTTCTTTTAGCAAGGCTTTCTGAACACCGTTTCTTATTCTATTTAATAAGGGGAACAATGTTTCAGCATTATCAGGACTGTTGTCAGGTCAGACATATTAGAGTTTTAGAGATACAGCATTGCAATTGGTCTCTTGGTCCAGCATGATCTGGGAACAGCTCCACCAATGACCGCAAGAAATTGCAGAGAGTTGTGGATGCTGCCCAGACCATCATGGAAACCAACCTCCCTTCCATTAACTTCATCTACACTTCATGCTGCCTCTGCAAGGTCACCAGCATAATCAAGGATGAGTCTCACCCCAACCCACTCCCATTTCTCCCCTCTCCCAACAGGCAAGAGGTGTAAAAATGCACACTTCCAGACTCGGGGACAGTTTCTTCCCAGCTGTTATCAGTCAACTGAACCATCCTATTGTAATCTTGTATAGTCTATCTACTGACAGGTTAGGGTGCCACAAAAGCTCTTCACTGTACCTCCATACACCTGACAATAAACAAAACAAAACAAAATTAAACTCATTGGGTCCATGCCGACCATCAATCACCTGTTCACACAAGGTATGTTGTCCCACTTTGTTGATCACTTGCTACACACTAGGGGCAATTTTACAGAGGCCAAACCAGCATGTCTTTGGGATGTGAGAGGAAACTGAAGCACCAGATTAAACATGCGCGGTCACAAGAAGAACATGCAAACGCCATCCAGTTCTGAGTTTCTAGTTCTAGTGTTATCTCACTTTTGCACGCATTCCCTAAACAGGAGCAATTATCATAGCCTAATTAACCTTCAATCAGGTAATTACAGGTAAGTGGGATTATCTATATAGGCCTGATGGTTGGCATCGATGTTGTGGGCCGAGGGACCTGTTTCTTTACTGCACAATTTTATGACTCCATGAAATAAAAAGTGTGGTAGGTCCTGGAAACAATGCCAAAAATATTTTCAGGAACAGCAACTATTATTGAATATCTATTAAAAAAAACGTTGTTTTCTTTTTGAGAAAGAAAGTACTTAAGAATGTTAATCCTGGCCAAATTGGAGAGGCTAGGACTTTAAAATGGGATAAAAGCTTCTCGGCTGCTGGGAGATTGGTCAATGTGTAATTTCTCTCTGCAGAACTGGGACAAGCTGTGGAGTGGTGCCAGTGTGTATAGAGCCTAGATACAAGTTGCAAGAAAAGAATAAGAATATCTGCAGACCCTGTCAATTATGTGCAAAATACATGGAATGGATTGGATGGCTCCACACCAGACATACACCTTGTAAATAATGTTGCAGAGTTCTACTTTGCCGAGTGTTGATTGGATGAGGTATTGAGCCTTGTCTGGGTTTCTTGCAGATCAGTGTAAATGTTTCTAAGTTGGATTCCTTGAGAAGTCCTGTTTTGAATACACTGTATTAAACTGCTGCATTATTGGGTTAGGGAAATGTCTGTTATGTATGGGGTTAATCAATATCTGTAATTAGATTGTTCAGAGACCACCCCCATGTGGTTCAGGCCCTCGAGGTCCCGGGACCTATAGAAGTCCGCTGCCACGAGGTCCAGCGTCGATCTTCTGGGAGAGCGCTTGGTACTGCGTGACCTTCTGGAGTGTCTCTGTTTGAGCAAGGCCTAGAGGTCTTGATCAGGCAGATACAAGGATCTAACCCGCGATGGGATGGGTACAGTAGTTGAACTGTAATTGTGTTTTATCAAAATAAAGATTTGTTGTTCAAGTGCTTGATTCAGTGATTTTTGACTGAAACTAGACTGGGGGGAAGCTTAGAATGAGCAATTCATGAGAACAGCCTGGTAAAGTTCTTCAAGATAATGAAAGGTTTGGTAGGAATAATGGTGCAATGATGTCTCCACTTGGTGTAGAGTGAATAGATAAGGACCATAAATTAAAGATCAATACTGATGAATCCGCTTTGCAGGTTGTTGTTAAAGAAGGAACTGCAGATGCTGGAGAATCGAGGGTACACAAAAAGCTGGAGAAACTCAGCGGGTGCAGCAGCATCTAAGGAGCGAAGGAGATAGGCGACGTTTCGGGTCGAGACCCTTCTTCAGACCAGGTGCTTGTTGATGAGAGAACATGGATTTGTTCAAGAGAAAGATTAATTGGTGCAAGACTGGGGTGAGGGGAATGTGTAGGAAGGAACTGCAGAGCTGGTTTAAGCTGAAGATAGACACAAAAAGCTATAGTAACTCAGCGGGACAGGGAGCATCTCTGGAGAGAAGGAATGGGTGACGTTTCGGGTCGAGACCCTTCTTCAGACGGTGGCAGAAAGATTGGTGGGATAGTGGGGGAAATGGATGCACATCAGGATGGGGAGATGGAAAGTGAGAGGGGGTGGGGTTCAATTGTACTTTATTGTCACATGTATCAAGATACAGTGAAATTCTTTGTTTTGCATACAATTCAGTGAAATCATACTAAACATAAACACAATCATGAATGAGTACAAAGGTGCGCTAATTATTGTATTACGCAGGTCCATCACCGATTTTTCCAGCACCCTTGTTTCCAGGGCCTTTCTGGATTATCCGTTTTGTCGGACCAACAGTGGTCACAGCCTCTGAAAAGAGTCCAATGGAACCAGAACCTTCCACCTTGGGCCGCCCAGGGGCTGAGATACTAGCCTGCAAAGCTGGCTGTGGAAGTGGGCTATGGAGACGGATCTGCTGGCTCTGACTGGGCCAACGTTCCAGAGCCCTGGCCGCAAATGGCAGATTCGACCCGCTGATCGGCTGCGGAAGTCCCAATGAGGTGGAGATCGGCCGTTTACACTTCACGCTGCCTCGGCAAGGCCACCAGTTTAATCAAGGATTAGACTTACCCGACTGTAATCCAATTACAGATATCGATTAACCCCATACATTAACCCTTCGAGCCTGCACCACCATTCAATATGATCATGGCTAATCATCCAACTCAGTATCCCTCTAGATTCTCTAGGTGCCACATTTTCATGGCGGCTCCTGGTTGGACTTCAATTGCTCTTTTTCTGTCTGAATTAAAAGAGGTGCTGGACCACCAGTTGTGGGAAAATCGGTGGTGGACCTGTAATAGCATTAACCAAGGCAGTACACAACGAGTTGCCTTGTTTCTGGCACCATCTTGTACTCTGCAAGTTTCAAGTTCTTAAGAATATTGATTTGTTCACTTGACTGTAAAGGCCTGTTTTCTTGGCAACGGCACTGGGTAGGTATTGCATTGGTCGGCCTAGGTATTACTTACAACTGGAGAATTCAATGGTATTATATTGTGAAATGGACCGAGGTACAGTGAAATTCATTGTTGTATATAGTTTGGTTCATGTATCACTATACATAAGCACAGCTCAGATAGAGTAAAAGTGTATAGCAATAGTACACTGAGTAGATGGGGTCAACAGATTTGGCGTTAGTTAGGTGTAGAGTTCTTAACTTGACCATAAAGGCCCGTTGCCCTGGCAGGGTTGGCCTAGCTGGGGGCCGTTGGTGTCCTCCCCCTGCGTTCCACTGCTCCGCGCCGCTGCAGGTCACATCCAGTCCGCCTGCTCATCCTTTTGGAGTGGCGCCTGATCCAGCCAAGCCCCTCGCTGCAGTTGGGCCTTCAGCTGCCTACTCCACCGTCGAGGCATGCTGCACTGCCTCCCACAGCCAATTGCTTACTTGTCCTCTCTCCTGAATCCTCCTTTCCAGTCTTCGGGGCGAGTAGGGGCCGGGCTCGGTGGCTCCCCTCCCCGGGCAGGTTCCTGATTCCCCAGCGCGGAGACAGGCCTGTTGGCAGGTATGACCATGGCACACCATCACCTTTTATGGCGCAGGTTTGAATGGGCTCGGAATATCACATTTTAGGAGTATTGTGAGCAGTTTTGTGCCCCATATCTGAGGAACGATGTGCTGGCGTTGGAGAGGTAATGATCCCAGGAATGATTAGGTTAACGTATGATGAACATTTGAAAGCCCTGGGCCTGTACTCGCTGGAGATGAGTGGGGCCCCTCGTTGAACCTTACCGAATAGTGAAAGGCCTGGATAGAGGGGATGTGGAGAGGTTGTTTCCACTAGTGGGAGAGTCTAGGACCAGAGGTCATAGCTTAAGTATAAAATAAATGTATCTTTTGAAAGGAGATGAGGAGGAATTCCTTTAGTCAAAGAGTGGTGAATCTGTGGAATTCATTGGCACAGATGGTTGTGGAGACCAAGTGGGATTGACAGATGGGAATTAAGGTGGGAATTGACAGATTCCTGATCAATAAGGGTGTCAGGGGTTATGGGTAGGAGGCATGAGAATGGGGTTGAGAGGGAAAGATAGATCAGCCATGATTAAATGGCAGAGTAAACATGATGGGCCGAATGGCCTAATTCTGCTCCTAGAATTTATGAATCTAAGCTTGAGTGTTACCTTCCCTGGTGACTCAGTTGTATTCCTGGGGGAAATCCCCTGAATGACACTCTAGTAATTTAAGCTTTTGTGGAATGTAAACAATGGCATGGACCATTTGGTTTGCCTGTGAGATTTACATGCCTTCTAACACTTTGTGATATTGTCTTGGTACAATATCACAGCACTGAAAACACTTCCCTTTATATTGTGTGACAGTATCCCACAGTAAAAAATATATAAATCAATGCTATCGTTACAGCTCACACTTGGCACTGGTAATGGGAGATACAAGTTCTGAATTCCCAATGGAAAAGCTTGCAAAGTAAAGCATCCTCTGCTAAAAGCCAGTTATTTTAATAAAAAGATTGTAAGGTTGCCGTAGATTCCAGCAGTTCAAAGTTAACTGTGTTTGAAATTCCGATTTCTAGATTCTCCACGAAATGGAGATATCTTTCTTCGAACAAGCCTTTGATGATAATTTGCCATAGGAGCAGAATTAAGCCATTCAGCCCATCAAATCTACCCTGCCATTCATTTATGATTGATTTTTCCCTCTCAACCCCTTCTTCTCTTGCCTTCTCCCCATAACCTTTGAGGTCCTTACAAATGCAGAACTTACCAATCTCTGCTTTAAAAATACCCCCATGTCGTGGCCTCCACAGCCATCTGTGGCAATTAATTCCACAGATTTACCACTCTCTGGCTAAAGAAACGTATCTTTACCTCCATTCTAAAGGGTACGTCCTTTTATTCTGAGCAAGAACCCTTTAGCCCTTGACTCTCCCACAACTGGAAATGTCCTCTCCACATCCACTAAATGGGCATGGATTGAAAACAATACATGATTACAATCAAGCCATTCACATGTGTCCGAATAGATGATAAAGTGAATAACGTTTAGTGCGGGATAAAGTACAGTGAAATCTGATCAAAGATAGTCCGAGGGTCCCCCATGAGGTAGATAGTAGCTCAGGACCGCTCTCTAGTTGTTGAAAGGATGGTTCAGTTCCCTGATAACAACCGGGAAGAAACTGTCCCTGAATCACACTTCTGTACCTTTTGCCCGATGGGAGAGGCCAGGGTGCGACTCATTCTTGATTATGCTGGTGGTCTTGCCGAGGCAGCGTAAAGGGAAGAGTGGTTGGTCTGTGTGATGGTCTGGGCTGCGTCCACAATTCTCTGCAATTTTTTGCGGTCTTGGATGGAGCTGTTCCCAAACCATGCTGTGATGCATCCCGATGATTTTCCTTAATGGGTAATGCTACATTGTTAGAAAATATCGATTTATATCCGTAAGTTTGTGCCCCAACCATTTTCATTTCAGGAAAAGTGTTTTTAACGAAGACTATAATATGTCTATGTTACGTTGAATGAAAAAACTTACAAAGTGATAAGAGAGGCAAATTACATCAGTATTATTAACAATCCCTTATTTACATTTAGAGTAAGTCTCATAGTTAAATTTATTCCCTCTGGATCGAGTCCAATATCATGCGACTTTCAAAGCAATCCTGAAATACAGTGATGAATGCATAACATTTCCCTGTTGAACAAAAGTGAACATGGGTGATTAAAATACATTATTTATGATTGGACCGATTGCAGGTTACTGACCAAAATAATTCCTGATGCAGTGAACAGTCTGTAGCTCCCAGTGAAATGTGTTTTGCTTTTTATTATTATGACGTTCATGGTAAATGGGGGCGGTTGAATTCAAGTGTCTAGTTTATAGAGATTAAAAATGCAAATTTGAATTCAAACTGGGCAATAAAATAAATTGCATCTGCTATCTGGCAGCGTGCTCCTCCTGTAGGGGTGCGCATTGTTAGAAATTAATTTCAGTAAATCCAGTGATTAGGTGTCATGAATTGTGTATTGCATTAATCTGGGTAAACACATTTCAGCAATGTTCAATGCACAGCGCCACTTTGGCAATGTCAACTAGGACAATGGGTGTGATGGTAGCATCTGCCAGTTTCCCCGTAAAGAAGCAACGGAATTTATAACGCAGGGAAAGGATTAGGTCACATAATTGTCAAAATTTACAACGCAATAAGTAAGCTGTTCAGCCCGTAATCAAGGACGGGTCTCACTTCTGGTCACTCATTCTTCTCCCCCCTCCCATCACGCAAAAATACAGAAGTGCGAAAATGCACACCTCCAGATTCAGCAGCAGTTTCTTCCCAGCTGTTCAGGCAACGGAACCATTCTATCAATAACTAGAGAGTCGCTAAAATAGACCTTTAGGGGATGAGATAGGCATATGAATATGCAGGGATAGAGGGATATCAATCTTGTGCAGGTAAAACAGATTTGTTTAATTTGGCATTGACAGGGCTGAAGGGCCTGTTCCTGTGCTGCACTCTTCCATGTTCTGTGTCCTTTAAAGTTGAAGACCACACCCTCTCGCCGGTTGTGGCTTTGATGATAATTTCTCTTTATCAGTACAGTTGTGCTCAAAGTCAAATAAGTGAAAGTCAATTTTATTCGTCACATCACCCGAAGGTGCAGTGAAATGAATTTGCCAGCAGCAATACACTTAAAAAGAACACACAATACACAATAAAATGTAACACAAACATCTACAACAGCAGACTTTACTGTGGTTGAGTCAGTCCTCCTCCTTTGTTCACCCGTGGTCGGGGCCATAAACCCACCGTTGCCGCCGCTACAGACAGCCCGATGTACAGGCCCTCTCGTCGAGATGATCCAAACTCCGACATCAGGACGGTCAAACACAAACCGCGGCTTGGAGGTCCCGACTAGGCACTTTCCTACCGGAGACCGCAGCTTCAGGATGTTATGGGCCGCAGATGGTAAGTCCATGCCACGCCTACGGCTAGAAGCTCTGCAGACCGCAGCCCCACGATGTCAACGTCACCAGGCCAGCGATTAGAGCACTCCTCTCTGGCGACTCCCGGCAAGGGTTTGTCTGCTCCGCGATGGAAAGTCCACGCTGTCCCCGCTGCTGAATCTCCGGGCCCGACTCCGGAAAGGTCACTCCAATCCAAACTGTTAGGCCGCGAGGGAGGTGACATGGAAAAAGTTGCCTCTCCGTCGTGGAGGCGACTGAAAGGAGGAATTGTAGATTGTGGGAGGAAACCAGAGCACCCAGAGAAAACCCACATGGTCACGGGGAGAACGTACAAACTCCATACAGACAGCACCTGTAGTTAGGATAAAACCTGAGACTCTGGTGCTGTAAGGCAGTAACTCTACCATTGTGCCATTCTGCTGTTCTAATTTGTGCTTTGCTAACACAATACTTCAGCAGTAGAGTAGCTGCCTTATAGCGCCAGGTTCATTCCTGGCCTCAGCTGCTGTCTGTACGGAGTTTGTATATTCTACCTGTGACCACCTGGGCTTTCTCCTGGTGTTCAGGTTTCCTCCCACACTCCAAAGACATACAGGTTTGTAGGTTAATTGGCTTCTGTTAATTGTCCCCAGTGTGTAGGATAGTGTATGGGGTGATTGCTGGTCAGTGCAGACTCGGTTGGCCAAAGGGCCAGTTTCCACGCTGTATCTCTAAAGTCAAGTCTAAAGAAGGAGAGCGTATGAGGACGATATGGAAGTGTTTCGGATCATGAGGGGAATAGATAGGGTGAATCCACAGGCTTTTATCCAGGGTAGGGGAATCAAGATCAAGAGGACATAGGTTTAAGTTGAGAGGGAAAGATTTAATAGGAACCTGAGGTGCAACTTTTTCATGCAAAGGGTGGTGGTTGTATGGAACAAGCTGCTAAGGGAGGTAGTTGAGGCTGGTACAATTACAACATTTAAAAGACAGGTACTTGGACAGGATGGGTTTAGAGGGATGTTGGCTAAACATAAGCAGGTGGGACTAGTGTAGATGGAGGAAGTTGGGCCGAAGGGTATGTGTCCATGCTGTATGACTCTACAACTAAGCCAGAAAACAGAATAGTGCATTAGTTGGGATTTAATACAGCAGCTAGTTGTCCAGCTTGTTCACCGATACCACTTTGGTATGAATTGATTGCCCATTGAAAAGTCACGTTAATATAGTTTATTGTGGTTGGATTCCACCGATTAAAATAAATTCCTCAATGGCTGCCTTTCATTGCAATTACTTCACATTTATGAGATAAAGATGTTATTGGAAATTGCTTCTACAGGAGAATAGAGATAATAAGAAGTTGGGTATGGACCTCGTGAACGTGAGAACAGGGATGAAATTGGCTTCAAAATTAATAACATGCTTGAGTTATTTTTGAATATTTTTAAAGATTTTCCAATTGCTATTTTTGTAAGTAAGTATATTTGTTTTCATCGGATATGGTAACAAAATTAAAGTCCATCCTGAGCAGAAAGATTCAGGACTGTTATTAGAGTGAAAAGCAGATTTCACTAACATGTTTAAACCAGTAATGGGGAACATACAGTGAAACACTTTGAATGCTCTGCACGGAAATGCCAGAACCTAGTCACAGGAACAGGCACTGAATCTATGTTGAAACAAGGAACTGCAGATGCTGGTTTATGCTAAAGGACACAATGTGTTGGAATAACTCAACAGATCATGCAGCATCGCTGGAGACCATGGATAGGTGATGTTTCAGGTCAGGACCCTTAGTCAGACTGATTGTGGGTGGGGGAAGAAAGCTGGAAAGGCAGGACAAAGCATGGCAGGTAATAGAAGAGACACAGATGAGGGGGGTTTCAATAGGCAGACAGTTGGAACAAAGTCATCATAGAGTCATACAGCATGGGAACAGGTCCTTCAGCCCAACTTACCCACGCCGACCAACATGCCCCATCTGCACTAGTCCCTCTGCCTGCATTTGGCTCAATTCCCTTTAAACCTGTCCTATCCATGTACCTGTCTAAATGTTTCTTAAACATTGTGATAGTACCAGCCCCAACTACATCCTCTGGCAGCTCGTTCCATGCACCCACCACCCTTTGTGTGAAAAAAAAAGTTACACTTCGCGTTCCTATTAAATCTTTCTCCCATCACCTATGGCCAGAGCTTAAAATAGAAGGTGTGAGATTGAATGATTGAATAGCTACAAATTATGAAGACAAATGTCGGTGGAGGGGGAGCGGAGAAATAGGTGAGAGTCCACAGGGGGCTCAGGGGAAAGGGGAAGGGAAGACAGAAGGGATGTTGGGGAAAAAACAGAGGGCAAGGGGCATTACCTAAAAGCGGAAGATTCCATGTTCAGATTCTTTGTTGCTATGAATCTGAAACAAAACAGAAAATGATAAACTGTGAACCTTCTCGGTTTCTGTAACCACCTCTTCCAGCTCATTGCGACAACTGATTCAGACGACCCAGAATTGAGGGACATGGCTCACGTGCAGGCCGAGATTAGGTTATATTGGAAAAAACAGACCCACAGTGCCGGCATAAATCAAGTTGCGAGTCAAGTTGCATCTCTGACGAACATGAATTGGTGACTTCAGATTTGGATGTCTGAAGAAGAGTCCCGACCCAAAACATCACCAGTTCATGTTCAATAGAGATGGTGCTTGACCCACTGAGTTATGCCAACTCTTTGTGTCTTTTTTTGTACACCAGCATCTGCAGTTCCTTGTTTCTACTTCTTAGTTTATCTTGGAATCATGTTTTGCACTGACATTGTGGGCTGATGGGCCTGCCCCTGAGCTGTATTATTCCATGTTGTTGTATGTCCTAATTAGTGCTTTAATAACACAGAAGCCAGAAAACAGAGGTAATACACAATAGTTCTTTTCTGACCTCCTAATATCCCATCACAAAGACCATAGTCCCAACTTTATAGACAATAGACAATAAGTGCAATAACTTTCTATCTTTATCCATTCCAATTTACCTTCTTCTTCCTCGTGTCCAGCCATCTTCTTTATCACGTCTTTCCGGTCGGTCAGTGACGGTTGACGGTCAGCGGTTGCAGAATTGGCCACTTCAGTCAGTCACTGTGGTACAGTTTCTGTCGTCAGCATTGCCCGGGATGCACCACGTGGAGGCTTCTGCTTGCATCCCTCATTTACCTTAAAGGTGGTGAGATTTTGTTTATGTAATCTGTAAACAATAAACTACAATGAGTAGGCATATCTCCTCCATGAAATACATTGGTGACAGGAACAGATTTATGATCTCTCCACATCACTGTCTATATCTCTCGTTTCCCTGATCCTTGACCAGTCTGAAGAAGGGTCTCGACCCGAAACGTCGCCTATCTCCTTCACCTCTTAGATGCTGCTGCACCCGCTGAGTTTCTCCAGCTTTTTGTGTAACCCTCGATTCTCCAGCATCTGCAGTTTCTTCGTTAACAGATTTATGAGTAGCAATATTACAAAATTTTGAGATTTTAAAAATCAAGTCTGCAATTTATCCCATCAGATAAAGCATAAAAAGAAGTTTAATTTGACACCTAATTCATGGCCATTTTCATACTCGGAAATTAGCAATTGCCTTTCCATTGATAACACAAAAGCTGTGACCTAGAACTTTCGACAAGGAGTATACAAACTTAAAGCATACCAGTATTGATGTGGATAGAGAACTGGCTCATAGAGTAGGAGTAAACGGGGTCCTTTTCACAATGGCAGGCAGTAACTAACCGCAGGCTCAGTGCTGGGACCCCAGCTTTTTACAATATATATTAATGATCTGGATGAGGGAATTGAAGGCAAGTTTGCGGATGACACTAAAGTGTTCGCTGTGAGGAGGATGCTAGGAGACTGCACTTGGATAGGCAAATGTTTGGCAAATTTGCTATCCACTTTGGTCTATTATTTAAATGGTATTTCATGGTACACCAGTCATTGAAAGTAGGCATGCAGGTGCAGCAGGCAGTGAAAAAAGCGAATGGTATGTTAGCTTTCATAGCAAAAGGATTTGAGTACAGGAGCAGGGAGGTTCTACTTCAGTTTACATGAGACACCTGGAGTATTGCGTACTTGCAGGAGAAGGTTTGATTCCTGGGATGTCAGGACTGTCTTATTGGATAGACTCTACTCTCCTTATTTGATTGTTCCTGCGAGATGAGAAAGACTTTTTTCACACAGAGAGTGGTGAGTCTCTGGAACTCTCTAGGCCAGTTCATTGGCTATATTTAACGGGATACTGAGTTGGATGAAGCTGTGACCTACTCCTGCACCTAATTTCTATGTTTCTATGTTAACAGTCAAAAGCCCATAACTTTCTTAAAAATTAAGAGAACTCAATTAAATGTTCAGTTGTTATAGATTGAAGCATTCTGAAACAAATATGAAACAATATTACTTGGATGACCTGAAATTAAAGCATATAATTAGTTAGTTATCTAATTGTAGCTAATTACAAAATTCAATTACTAGATCTAAACATTTATCAATTTCTTAAGAAATGATAAACATTTTTAAATTGCCTAAGTGTCCAAATAACATTCACACAATAATCCACAATGTAACATGATTTTTAAATCTCATTTTCATGAATTTATAGGCCAAATGGAAGGAAGTTAGTATTTAATGCCTGTAAATTAATGGCCATTTAAATCAACTTGTGAGTGGGTTTTAGTGGAATGCGGTGGATTAGAACGTTGTGGTTTGCGCTGAAGTCGGCAGGGAAAATACAGCCGGTTCATACATTTTTTTTGTCCCCTTCTCGCAACATGAAAATGTGATTAAATGCTTCCTAAAAACCAAGTTTTTATGTAAAAATAAACTGTCGCTTCTTTTATTGCCTACGTTAGGTCAGCGTTCAGAGCTTTAGAAGATGATTTTTAAACTACTCTAGTTAATAAATAATCTAGCGTAGTGTGAAAATAACTTCATGAATGAAATGTCGGAGCGATTTCTCTTTAGCGACAAAATCGCCCGACATGGATCGATTTGGACTGTCTGGGGAAAAACGGCATTTTAAACCCGCCCCCCTCTGAAAGGCGCCAAAGTCATGCACACGGGGAGTGGCAGAACTGCAGCGCTGCTAAAGGTAGGTATTGTAACTTACCTATTATGAGATAATTAAAACTATTTTTGAGCTCGGGCGGCACAGTGGTGCAGTGATAGAGCTGCTGCCTTGACAGCGCCAGAGACCCAGGTTCAATCTTGACTACAGGTGCTGTCCCTAAGGAGTTTTCACATTCTCCCTGTCACTGAGGGAAACCCTGGGGGAAACCCTAGGTTCCCCACAGGTGCTTCGGTTTCCTCCCACACTCCAAATACATTCAGGTTTGCAGGTTCATTGGCTTTGCGAAAATTGTAAAATGTCCCTAACGTGTAGGATAGTGCTGGTGTATGGGGATTGCTGGGCTGCGCGGACTCGATGGGCCAAAGGGCTTGCTTCGATGCTGTATCTCTAAAGTCTAAAAGTCTGAAGTAAAAACCTCTAATTCCTCTATAATCCAATCCCTTCTGAAGCCCAGCAAGAGTGTAACCCCAGTTATTGAATTTGATTTTACAACCTACAACATTTGTAGAAATTAAAATTAGGTTTCTAAGATGCTGGTTTCCCTGTAGTCCGAGTCATACAGCAAGAAAACAGGCCCCTGCTGACCTAGATGCCCCATCTACGATAGTCCCATTTGCCTGTCTTTGGTCCAAATCCCTCTGCCCTCCCCACCCCTCACCTGGGCCCATCTATCACCTGCCACGCTTTGTGCTGCCCTTACTCTCTTCCAGGTTTCTCCCCCACCCACTCCTCCTACAATCAGTCTGAAGAAGGGCCCTGACCCGAAACGTCATCTATCCGTGCTCTCGGGAGATGCTGCCTGACCCGTTGAGTTACTACAGCACTTCTTCTCCCTATGAACCTTTCCGACCCATGTACCTGTCTAAGTGTAGGCACAAAATGTTGGAGTTACTCAGCAAACATACAGCATCTCTGGAGAAAAGGATTGAATAATGTCAAGAACCTTCTTCAGTGTCAACCCGAAATGTCACCAATTCCTTCCCTCCAGATATGCTGCCTGAATTGCTTAGTTACTCCAGCATTTTGTGTCTGTTGTTGGTGTAAACAAGAATAAAACACCTGCAGTTCCTTCCTACACATACCTGTCCAAGTGTCTTTAAAATACTGCTTGAGTACCTGCCTCAACCACCTCCTCTGGCAACTCGTTCCATAGACCCACCGCCCTCTGAGTGAAAAAGGTAGCTCTCAAGTTGATATTAAATTGTTTCACTCTCACCTAAAACCTATGCCCTCTGGGTCTTCATTCCCTTGCACTGGGTAAAAATTCACACAATACGTTCCAACAGGGATATTTATGGAGAAACAAGGAGTTGCAGATGGTGGTTTACCAAGGAAAGAAAAAATTCTGGAGTAACTCCAGGGACAGCACAATGGCTCAGTAGGAGAGTTGCAGCGTTAAGGGCCTGTCCCACGAGCATGCGACCTGCATGTGGCAAGCGCGACCAAACTGGAAGCGGGGGCCGCGCGGAGGTTGGGTGAGTGACACGAGGTTGGAGCAAAGTCCGCGGTAAGTTCGCAAGGACAGAGAGGGACACGGAGGCACACACAGAGAGGGTCACGGAGGCACACACAGAGAGGGTCACGGAGGCACACACAGAGAGGGGCATAGAGGCACACAGAGAGGGGCACACAGTCACGCAGAGAGGGTCACGGAGGCACACACAGAGAGGGGCATGGAGGCACACACAGAGAGGGTCACGGAGGCACACACAGAGAGGGTCACGGAGGCACACACAGAGAGGGTCACGGAGGCACACACAGAGAGGGGCATGGAGGCACACAGAGAGGGGCACACAGTCACGCAGAGAGGGTCACGGAGGCACACAGAGAGGGTCACGGAGGCACACACAGAGAGAGTCACGGAGACACACGCAGAGAGGGTCACGGAGGCACACAGAGAGGGTCACGGAGGCACACACAGAGAGGGTCACGGAGGCACACAGAGAGGGGCACGGAGGCACACAGAGAGGGTCACGGAGGCACACAGAGAGGGACACAGAGTCACACAGAGAGGGACACGGAGGTACGACGTCGAGGCGTACGGTGTCGGGGCGGCTGCGGGCTGACAGGCCGTTGCTGCGCGGAATTTATGAACGCGGTCAGTTTTTCGGATGTCGCGACCAGCTCCGCACAACTCCATACGGCTCCGGCGATCGGCTGGGACCGGCTCCACGTGGCCGTACGGCTCAAGTGACCACGTTAGGTCGCGCTTGCTGCATGGAGTTACATGCTGGTGGGACAGGCCCTCTACAGTGCCAGAGACCCGGGTTCAATCCTGACAATGGGTGCTGTCTGAGCGGAGTTTGTACGTTCTCCCTGTGACTGCGTGAGTTTTCCCCGGGTGCTTCTGTTTCCCCCATACTCCAAAGACATGCAGGTTTATAGGTTAATTGGCTTGTGTAAAAATTGTAAAATGTCCCTAGTGTGTAGGATAGTGCTAGTGTATGAGATGATCGCTGGGCGGCATGGACTTGGTGGTTGGAAGGGCCTGTTTCCACGTTGTATCCCTAAAATCTAAAAAACTCAGCAAGTCAGGTAGCATCCCTGGAGAACATGAATGGGTGATGTTTTGGGTCGGGACCATTCTTCAGATCTGACTGGTCCCAACCCAAATGGTCAGCTGTCCATGTTCTCCAGGGATGCTGCTTGACCCACTGAGTTACTCTAGCATTTTGTGTCTTTCCGGGGACATGTGTGGAATTGCTGAGCTGAGAGACAGGCAGCTCTGTGTTGTGAACTTTTGCCCGACATTATGTACTAAAGACACTTACATTTGGTAGAGTGAAGTCTTTAACCTCATCACGATTTTAGACAGGGGAGTGAGATGTGAAGTGAACCTTTCTTCAGTACTTCATCAGCGCTGTCCTTTGAGAACACCAGATCTGAACAATTGCATTTCTTCTGTCTGTCAGTGAACAAGGCACGGGATGCTTGGAAAGAAAAATGTTAGGCTATTTCCTCCAAGTACTTTGGTGACATTTTTCTCTGATATTCCTTTGATGAAAAGGCATGCAGCGAGGTTAAGAGCCCGACCTGAAATGTGAGTGTACAATCATTGCGACCGGCTTAAAAATCTCCAGGAGCTACATCATAGTTCAGCCCATGCTCATCATCTTAAGTGCAATTGGAAGGTAGTGAGCAGGTCTGATCAAGTGGCATTTTAACCGTCTGATCACATGTTATGTCAGGGAGACAGCTCCCGATTTCACAGCTATGTTTTTATCTCAGGCTGTTGTGTGAATGATTCTTTCACCAACTTGTGCTGCCAGCTGTGGCCATTATCTCTTTTTGGATTCCAACACCAACAGCTTCATACAGGTCCACCACCAATTTTCCGGCAACTGGTGATCCGGCACCTCCTTTAATCCGGACAAAATTACGTGAGTGCACTTGAAATCCTTCCCGGAAGCCCCCCCCCCCAAAAATGTGGCGCCAAGGCAGGGTGAGGCGGCCAATCTCAACCTCATCAGGACTTCCATGCTGATCAGTGGGTCGAATTTGCCTCCCGTGGCCAGGGCTCTGGATCTGCAGCCCAGCCGGAGCCGGCAGATCCATTCCCATAGCCGACGTCCGTGGCCGACTTTGCAGACTGGTATCTCGCCCCGCCTACCCCCCGGCCATGACCTCCGTTGGCCTGGTAAAACGAAAAATCCAGCAAGGCGCTGGAATCAAGGGTGCCGGAAAATCGGTGGTGGGCCTGAATTAGAAACCATCTTAATACTGTAGAAACAAGGAAATGCAGATGCTGGTTCATACAAAAGAACAAAGTGCTGAAGTAACTTAGTGGGTCAGGCAGCACCTCTGGAGAATGTGGATAGGTGAGCTTTTTGCTCAAGTCCCTCATCTTCTGAGTCTGAAGGGTCCCGACTTGAATGATCACCTATCCACGTTCTCTAGAGATGTTGCCTGACCTACTGAATTTCTCCAGCACATTGTATGGTTGTTTTTTTCATCTTATTACATTGGCTGCACTCTGAAAATTTTTCTTCGAAGAAAGGTATTTGAGATTCTATGTAAAAACATTGTGAGAGGCGCTCAGTGTAATTTGTATGCTTGGCACTTCCAAGTGACTTTCCCATTATGCCCAGTTCTCAAATCACTTTATAGCCCAGGAAATGCTTAATTGTATCTCGGAGATAGACACAAATGCTGCAGAAACTCATCTATGCATCTGGCAGCATCTATGGAGCGAAGGAAATAGGCAACGTTTCGGGTCGAGACCCTTCTTCATTGTATCTTGGTATCACATTACTACCGGGTGGTGCCACGATGGCAGCCTCGCCAAAAGTCTATCTGTCCTTTTCGTCTTTTTTAGTGCGTTTTAAAATAAATTCCTCCTCATCTCCTTTCTAAAGGTATTCTGAGGCTATTGTCTCTGAGCCTAGACTCTCTCACTAGTGGAAACATCCTCTCTACATCTACTGTACTCAGGACTTTCACTACTCTAGCCTTTGACAATTCCACTCTGTGAGAAAGGTTCTGAAACATCCTCGCCACATCCACTCTCTCTAGCTCTTTAATTTTTCGGGTCCTGGGAAAGGATAATAAAAGGCCACAAAATCATGGGATCTTAAGTCATGTGAAAGGTTGGAGTTAATGCCTTATGAGAAATAAACTAGCTTCAATAGTGTAGCATTCCCATACTCATGTAATGGAGTTCTCCATTCTCAAGAGGTGGGTTTGTATGTGCTGAATTAACAGATACCTATTGTAGCACAATATGATCCATCAGATGAGATGATAAAAGGATATACCTAGAAAGATGAGGAGGAGTTTATTTAGTTAGAGGGTGGTGAATCTGTGGAATTCATTACCACAGACCGCCGTGGAGGCCAAATCAGTGATTAATGTTAAGATGCGGATTGACAGATTCCTGACTAATAAGAGTGTCAGGGATTATGGGAAGAAGACAGGAGAGGGGAGTTGAGAGGGAAGGATGGGTCTGCCATGATTGAATGGCCGATGGTCTATGTGGCCTAATTCTGCACTTATAATTTATGAACATAAATAGTGGCCTTGTTTGCTTTCTCAAGTGGATGAAAAAGTTTCCCGTGGCCTGACTGCCGATCACAGTGGCACAGCGATAAAGCAGCGATACAGAGACCTAGGTTCAATCCTGACCACGGGTACTGTCTGTATGGAGTTTGTATGTTCTCCCCGTGACCTGCATGGGTTTTCTCCGGGCGTTCCAGTTCCCTCCCACACATGAAAGACGTAGTGGTTTATAGGTTAATTGGCTTGGTAACATTGTAATTTATTTAGTCAGAGGGTGGTGAATCTATCAATTCATTGCCAAAGACGGCAGTGGAGGCCAGGACAGTAAATATTTTTAAAGTGGAGATTGATAGGTTCTTGATTAGTAAGAGCGTCAAAGATTATGGGGAGTACAGAGTTGAGAGGGAAAAAATAGATTAGCCATGATCGAATGGTGAATCGACTCAATGGGCCAAAAGGCCTAATCTACAATGTTTTGTGGTCTTATGATAAAAGGACGCAAAGAATAATTCAATGGGTCAGGCAGCATCTCTGGAGAACTTGGATAGGTAATGTTTTGGGTCAGGCCCCTTCTCCAGACAGAAGAAGGGTCCCTTCTCCAAACTGAAGAAAGGTCCTGACCCGAAACACCAACTATCCAATTTCTCCATAGATGCTGCCCGACCTGCTGAGTTACTCCAGCACTTTGTGTCATTTGTTTAGTTGAGGGTGGCACAGTGGTGCAGCGGTAGAGTTGCTGCCTTACAGCGCCAGAGACCCAGGTTCAATTCTGACTACGGGTGCTCCAGTTTCGTACCACATTCCAAAGACGTGCAGGTTTGATGGTAGTTGTTTTTTGTAAATTGTCCCTAGTGTGTAGGATAGTGTCAGTATATCGGGTGATTGCGGGTCAGCTGGAGGAAACACATATTTGGAGTGTGGGAGTGAGCCCATGCGGTCACAGGGAGAAACGTACAAACTCTGTACGGACACCATCCATGGTCAGGATCAAACTGACCCAGAGGGTCTCTGGCACTGTAAAGCAGCAACCCTACCGCTGCAGCACTGTGCCATCCTCACTGTTCGATTAATCTTACTTCATTGTTCATTAAAAAAAACCTCGCCTTCATCAACCTAATATCTGCCAAGCTTTGTCCTGCCTCTTCCCCCTTCCAGCTCCCCCCCCTCCCCCACTCACTCCACCCCTACAATCAGTCTGAAGAAGGGTCCTGACCCGCAATGTCACTTATCCATGTTCTCCAGAGATATTGCCTGAGCCGTTGAGTTACTCCAGCACTGTGTGTCTTTCATTATCCAAGCTTTTGTTCACCTGTCTTGGATGAAAACAGCTTGTGTCAATTCACAACATGAACGATGTTGAAAGGATGATTCCTAAGAATACTTTCCCTGAGGTTTTCAGTATGGGGGAGATGGGTCACAATGATTCTTCAAGCAAGGATCCGAGGAACGTCAAGCTCCATGGAGTAGATTTGTAGTCTATTTCATTGGAAGCAGGAACAAAAGTCGAAAGCAGTCAATACAGCATAATTATGAAGTTCAAAGGATTTGATCTGAATCCATTCTGCTTGAGAAATATTTTGTCTGCTCTGGGTGAGCAAGCATCAGTGGTTTTCAAATAAGATTTCAAACGTTTGGCGTTTGACTACAAATAGTGGATGATAAATGAGCACACCATGAAGAACACTTTGTTTTGAGAATCAGATGTGAAACAATTTTAGCTGGTAACAGTCCATGACTCTTTGCTGCAACCTGGTTCACTATTAATCGTTGCCAGGACTTTCAATTCACAGATGTAGTTTTTGTATTGATATTTATTGCTGTGGGAGCGGGTTGGAAATTAAGATCAATGCTTCCTGATGCTTAACATTCTGAACTTTAGCACAAAGTTTTCTTTGGACTTTGGACTTTAGACTTTAGAGATACAGCATGGGAACAGGCCCTTCAGCCCACTAAGTCTGTGCCAACCAACAGTCACCCCGCACATTAACCTACACACACTAGGGACAATGTGACCATTTACCAAAGCCAATTAACCTACAAACCTGTACGTCTTGAATGTTTGTGGATGCTTGTGCTGAACTGCTATTTTGACCATGAAGATGTAATGAAGTCCTGTTGACAAGGATCAAACGAGAATGTCAAAGGGATAAAGCATAAGGGTGGTTTTGCTTTGGGGATTTAGTTCAATCTTTAACTTTAACTATTCTAATATCTTGGACCCAGAACATTTATCACCGGTTCCTGAGAAATCGGGTTAAAAATAAGCATCCAGATCTGTTTACCACCTTTGAATGTTGGCAGACATGCAGTTAGGTTGCAGGTGCTGTCCATATATTTATCAGGTATTGGCAGGGCACTCTTTAACAAAAGTATGATGAGATAGCAGCTCGGTAATGAACTGCAAGGCTGCTCCCCACTTTTAACCACAGTTTTGTTCAGAGAAACAGCGTGGAAACAACCCCTTCGGCCCTCCAAGTCCACGCCGACCAACAATCAGCCATACACTAATTCTATTATACACACGAGGGACAATTTATAGAGGCCAATTAACCTACAAACCCACATGTATTTGGAATGTGCAAAAAAACTGGAGCACCTGGAGAAAACCCACGTGGCCACAGGGAGGATGTACAAAGACCGTACCAGTCAGCACTCGTAGTCACGATCGAACCCAGGTCTGTGGCGCTGTAAGGCAGCAAATCTACTGCTGCGCCATCATGCCGCCCCTCACTTGTAACAGTGCAGACCAGGGATGTAATTCTAAAACATAGAAAGTGAACTCATAATGCAAAGATATTCTCCAAAATTTCCAGATAATGAAAAAGTTGTTAATGCAGGTAACGCAATAGCTAACTTTTATGGAGACACATAACACTGCGGATGCTGAAATCTTTAGTAAAACACAAACTGCTATGGACTGCTATACTTTGAATTATCTTTCATTGGATATTTTCAGATTTTATCTTGCACTATATTTTATATCCTTTATCCTGTATCTACACTGTGGAAGGCTTGATTATAATCAATATAGTTTTTTTTGACTGGATAGCACACAACAAAAAGCTAAACACTGAACCTCAGTACGCGTGACAATAATAAACTACACTAAAGGACATAGAACGGCAATGTTTTGGATCGGCATTCTTCTACATTCTTATGCAAGTACTATACAAGCATAGAATGGTAGGGAGAGGTTGGGCAGGCTAGCACTTTATTCCTTTGAGTGCAGGAGGATGAGATCTCATAAAGATGTATAAGATCATGAGGGGAATAGATAGGTAGATGCACCAGTCTTTTAACCAGAATAGGGGAACCAAGAACCAGAGGGCAAAAGTTAAATGTAAGAGGGGAAAGATGTAATAGGAAACTGAAGGGCAACCTTTTCACTCATTGGTGACAGAGAAGGTAGTTGACGCAGCTTCAATACCAAAATGCAAAAGACATTTGGACAGGTACATGGATAGGGATAGTTTAGTGGGATATGGGCCAAATAAGGGCATCAAGTAGATGGGACATCTTGGTTGGCATGAGCAAGTTGGACTGAAGAACCTGTTTCCATGAAGTATGACTTATAAACCCATTAAAAAAAAACAAATTCTTATTCAAAGCCTTACATAAAGAAAGGGCTTTATGTAAGAAAGTAGAATCTCATTGTTCTAGCAACCATGGTTAAACCCCCATCCCCCCATGCTGTCTGTGTGGAGGATTCATGTTCTCACAATGGCCGCATGTGACTCCACTACCCGGGTGCTCCGGTTTCTCCCTACATCTCCAAGACGTGCATGGTGCTCGGTTAAGTGGCTTCTGTAAATTACTCCTGGTGTGTGGAACAGTCGTCGAGTCTGGGAGAGGTTGATGGGGTTGATGGAGAATAGAACAAATGGTGTTTGTGGAGGATCATTGTAGATGGTGGTTGGTGAAGACTCGGTGGTCCAAAGGGCCTATTTTTGTGCAGCTTGAAAGATTAGGGCAGCCCAGTGATGCAGCTGGTAGAGCTGCTGCGTCCCAATGCTAGAGACCCTTGTTCGATCCTGACCTCCGGCACTGTCTGTGTGGAGTTTGCACATTCTCCCTGTGACCCCCGGTGCTCCAGTTTCCTCTCACATCTCAAAGACATGGGTGTTTGTAGGTTAATTGGCCTTTTCAAATTACCTGAAAGTGCAGGGAGTAGATGCGGAAGTGGGATAACATGGAGCTCATGTGAACGGATGATCGATGATCTGCATGGAATTGGTGGGGTGAAGGGCCTGTTTTCATGCTGTGTGTATAAACTATAAATTGACTATGACTTTGCTGTGATCTTATTCAAAAATAGCACCATTACATGTTTGACATTCACCTGTGAAGACAAACTGTCAAGTGGAGTATGGAAGAAACATTGCACTCTGTGATGTACTGGTGTTTCAATGAAACATTAAACCATAGACTTCACCAGCAGCTCCCTGAGGTATTTAAATCAGTGCACAAGAGTAATGTATGAGTATATTTGGGAAAAGGGAGAATGAGGAGAGAAACACACTCAATTTAAGACAATATGTTTGATTTATGAACACTGCAGTCGGTATAGTCTTTTGTTCATTGCTTTACCTTTTTCTGACAATAAATTGTTTTTTTTTTGGTAATATCTTAGTTTAGTTTAGTCATAGAGTCATACAGCATGGAAATAGGGCCTTAGGCCCAACTTGCCTATTACGACCAACATGTCCCATCTGCACTAGTCTCACCTGCCTGCATTTAGCCCATATCTCTCCAACCCCGTCCTATCCATTCATCTGTCTAAATGTTTATTAAATACTGCAATTGTACCTGCCACAACTACATCCTCCGGCAGCTCGTTCCATACACCCACCACCTTCTGTGTGACAAAGTTACCTCTCAGGTTCCTTTTAAATCATTCTCCCCTCGCCTTAAACCTAGGTCCTTGGGTTCTCGATTCCCTTATTCTGGGCGAATCTGAGCACCTACCTAATCTGTCCCTCTCATGTTAGTTTAGAGATACAGTGTGGAAACAGGCCCTTTGGCCCATTGAGTCCACACCGACCAGCGATTACCAGTACACTAGTTCCATCCTACACACAAGAATCAATTTACAGAAGCCAATTAATCTACAATACCTGTACGTCTTTAGAGTGTGGGAGGAAACCGGAGCTCCCGGAGAAAAACCACGCGTTCATCAAGCTTCATACAAACAGCACCCATAGTCAGGATCGAACCCGGGTCTCTGGCGCGGTAAGGCAGCAACTCTACCGCTGCACCTTTGTGCCGCCCTTTCTTTGTGGCCTGGGATAACACTTTAAGTAACACCAAGAAAACTCTCCCGGGAGAATTAGTGGAACTCATTGAAACTATTCTGATAGGATAAATGCTCTGAGGATTAATTTCTTCAGTTTTATGTAGAAAGGAACTGCAAATGCTAGTATACACTGAAGATAGACGCAAGGTGCTGGAGTAACTCTGCGGGTCAGGCAGCATCTCTGGAGAAAAAGGATGGGTGATGTGTTGGGTCAGGACACTTCTCACTTTCAGTTCACTCTGCTGTACTTTCAGTCTGAAGAAGGTAAGAAAGGTCCTAACCATAAATGTTACCTATCCTTTTTCTCCAGAGATGCTGCCTGAACCGCTGAGCTACTCCAGCACTTTGTTCTTCCTTAATCTTTACTTGACTAGAGCATTTAATGTCTTATTCAACGACACTTAAAAATCTAGTGTAATCATATTTTCCAAATAGTCTTCATGCTCATCTGTGCAATATTCCAAAATATCATAGGGTTTTATTAAGGAGAATCAGTAAGTAATGCTGGAAATTTAACAGTATACATTAACAAAGTTGTTTGAGGGGTGATACTCAGGAAACCGTTTATTTGAAGAGCAGAGGCATGGAAACAACAAGTACTCCAAAATAATAGTGAGATCATAATTCCAAAGGATATATCAGTGGGTGGGAAATAATTGCACATGATTTATGTGCATAGTCAATCTGAGTCACCTGCAGCAGTGCAAGCGTGATTAATAGCAGAATATTTCCCCTTCATCATTCAGGGTTTTGAGCGTAGAAGTTAGGACGTTATGTTACAGTTGTACAAGATGAAGGTGAGGCCGTGTTTGTGTTCAGTTTTGGAACCTCTGCTAAAGGAAGGATGCAACGAAGGTAGAACGAGTGCAGAGAGGATTTACGAGGGCGTTACCAGGACTCGAGGGCCTGAGCAATCGGAAGAGACTGGGCAAGCTAGGACTTTATTCCTTGGAGCACAAGAGGGTGACGGCTGATTTTTATAGTGGTGTATAAAATCATAAGCAGAATAGAGAGGGTGAATGTACATAGTTTTATGCCCAGGATAAGGGAATCAATAATGAGATCACATAGGTGATAGGGACAAGAGGGACAAGCATTCACTCAGAGAGTAGTGGGCACATGGGATACTGCCGGGTCACTTTATGTTCTTGGTGGCCTCCTGCTGGGTTCCACTTCGTTCTCAATGTGTGGGTCCCTCTACGCAAACCACGGTAAGTTTATGATTCACAATTGCAAATAGTGCCTAAATAGATGCAATGACATTCCCAGTAGGTTTTGAGGAGGCAAATTATGTTTAGTTTCGAGATATAGCGTAGAAACAGGTCCTTCAACCCACCGATTCCTCGCCAACCAGCGATTCCCAGTACACTAGTTCTATCCTACACACTATGGACATACAAAAGAAAGTTAACCTACAAGCCTGTACGTCTTTGGAATGTGGGAGAAAACCTGAGCACCCGATGCCCCTGTCCCACTTAGGAAACCTGAACGGAAACCTCTGGAGACTTTGCGCCCCACCCAAGGTTTCCGTGTGGTTCCCGGAGGTTTTTGTCAGTCTACCTAATGGTCGAAAGTGGTTTCCGCTTCTTCTATGATTTAAAAAAAATTAAAATCCGGCCGCGACTATAAATAGGTTGCCGTTTTAAAAATCGGTCATTTTTTAGTCGAAGCCGGTTGCGATGTTAGTTGAAGGTGGTTGCAGGTAGTGGAAGGTCGGTTTTGAATTTTTTGAAATAATCGCCGGAACATAGAAGAAGCGGAAACCACTTTCAACCATTAGGGAGACTGACAATACCTCTGGGAACCTTCGGGAACCTCCGGGAACCGCACGGAAACCTTGGGTGGGGTGCAAAGTCTCCAGAGGTTTCCGTTCAGTATTCCTAAGTGGGACAGGGGCATAACTCAAGATCTGGATGTCAGATGTGGGAGGTCAGGGAATCTGATAGCCCTCCAGACGTCCACATCTGCGCCAGGTGTGTCGAGATGGGGCTCCTAAAGGACTGTGTTAGGAACCTGGAGCAGCAGCTCGATGACCTCCGTCTGGTCAGGGAGAGTGAGGAGGTCATAGAGAGGAGCTACAGGGAGGCAGTCACTCCCAGACCTCAGGACGCAGACAAGTGGGTCACGGTTAGGAAGGGCAAGAGGCAGAGGCAGGGGCTAGAGAGTACCCCTGTGACCGTACACCTGGAAAATAGGTACTCGGGTTTGAGTACGATTGGAGGGGACAGCCTAGCTGGGGGCAGCAACAGCGGCCGGGCCTCCCGCACAGTGACCGGCCCTGATGCTCAGAAGGGTAGCAAAAAGAGGGGGGCAATTGTAATAGGGGACTCTATAGTTAGGGGGTCGGATAGGCGATTCTGTGGACGCAGTCGGGAGACCCGGATGGTAGTTTGCCTCCCTGGTGCCAGGGTCTCGCATGTGTCAGAACGTGTCCAAAAGATTCTGATAAGGGAGGGAGAGGAGCCTGATGTTGTGGTACACATAGGTACCAATGACATAGGCAGAAAAAGTGACAAGGTCCTGAAGGGAGAATTTAGGGAGTTGGGGGGAAAGTTAAAGAGAAGGACCAAAAGGGTAACGATTTCAGGATTACTGCCTGTGCCGCGTGACAGTGAGAGTAGGAATGAAATGAGGTGGAGGCTAAATGCGTGGCTGAGGGACTGGTGCAGTGGGCAGCGATTCAAGTTTCTTGATCACTGGGACCTCTTTTGGGGAAGGCATGATCTGTACGCAGAGGACGGGTTGCACTTGAACCCGAGGGGGACCAATATCCTGGCAGGGAGATTTGCAAAGGCTACTGGGGAGACTTTAAACTAGAAAGGCTGGGGGGAGGGACTCGGGTAGAGGGGGCTAGGGGACAGGGTGTGGGGCAAGAGGCAGAGAAGGGAAGCACTCAGACCCAAAATGTAGGCGAGAAAGATGAAAAAGATAATAGACAGAGAATAAAGGATGGTGGGTTTATTAAAATGTGTATATTTTAATGCTAGGAGCATTGTAAGTAAGGTGGATGAACTTAGAGCCTGGATTGACACCTGGAAATATGATGTTGTGGCAATCAGTGAAACATGGTTGCAGGAGGGCTGTGATTGGAAACTAAATATTCCAGGATTTCGTTGCTTCTGGGGTGATAGAATTGGAGGGACCAGAGGTGGAGGTGTTGCATTACTTGTCAGAGAGGATATTACAGCAGTGCTTTGGCAGGATAGATTAGAGGGTTCGTCTAGGGAGGCTATTTGGGTGGAAATGAGAAGTGGGAACGGTGTAGCAACACTTTTAGGGGTGTACTATAGACCGCCAAATGGGGAGCGAGAATTGGAAGAGCAAATATGTAAGGAGATAGCAGATATTAGTAGTAAGCACAAGGTAGTGATTGTGGGAGATTTCAATTTCCCAAAAATAGACTGGGAAACACATTCTGTAAATGGGCTGGATGGTTTGGAGTTTGTAAAATGTGTGCAGGATAGTTTTTTGCAGCAGTACATAGAGGTACCGACCAGAGAAGGGGCAGTGCTGGACCTCCTGTTAGGAAATGAGGCAGGACAGGTGACGGAAGTATGCGTTGGTGAGCACTTCGGGACCAGTGATCACAATACCATTAGTTTCAATATAATTATGGAGCGAGTCAGAACAGGACCTAGAGTGGAGATTTTTGATTGGAGAAAGGCTAACTTTGAGGGAATGCGTGAGGATTTTAAAGGAGTGAATTGGGACACTTTGTTTCATGGGAAGGATGTAGAAGAGAAATGGAGGACATTTAAAGGGGAAATTGTAAGAGTACAGAATCTTTATGTCCCTGTTAGGTTGAAAGGAAATAGTAAAAATTGGAAAGAGCCATGGTTTTCAAGGGAAATTAGACACTTATTTCGAAAAAAGAGAGATATCTACAATAATTATAGGAGGCATGGAGTAAATGAGGTGCTAGAGGAGTATAAAGAATGTAAAAAGAATCTTAAGAAAGAAATTAGGAAGGCTAAAAGAAGATATGAGGTTGCTTTGGCAAGAAAGGTGAAAGTAAATCCAAAGGGTTTATACAGCTGTATTAATAGCAAAAGGATAACGAGGGATAAAATTGGACCATTAGAGAACCAGAATGGACAGTTATCTGCAGAGCCAAAAGAGATGGGGGAGATATTGAACAATTTATTTTCTTCGGTATTCACCAAGGAGAAGGATATTGAACTCTGTGAGGTAAGGGAAAAAAGTAGAGTAGCTATGGAAACGATGAGATTCAAAGAGGAGGAAGTACTGACACTTTTGAAAAATATAAAGGTGGATAAGTGTCCAGGTCCTGACAGGATATTCCCTAGGACATTGAGGGAAGTTAGTGTAGAAATAGCAGGAGCTATGACAGAAATATTTCAAATGTCATTAGAAACGGGAATAGTGCCGGAGGATTGGCGTACTGCGCATGTTGTTCCATTGTTTAAAAAGGGTTCAAAGAATAAACCTAGCAATTATAGACCTATTAGTTTGACGTCAGTGGTGGGCAAATTAATGGAAAGGATACTTAGAGATAATATATATAAGCATCTGGATAAACAGGGTCTGATCAGGAACAGTCAACATGGATTTGTGCCTGGAAGGTCATGTTTGACAAACCTTCTTGAATTTTTTGAAGCGGTAACTAGGGAAATTGATGAGGGTAAAGCAGTGGATGTTGTCTATATGGATTTCAGTAAGGCCTTTGACAAGGTTCCCCATGGAAGGTTGGTTCAGAAGGTTCAATCTTTGGGTGTTAATGGCGGAGTAGCAAGATGGATTCAACAGTGGCTGAATGGGAGATGTCAGAGAGTAATGGTGGATGGCTGTTTGTCAGGTTGGTAGCCGGTGACCAGTGGGGTGCCTCAGGGATCTGTGTTGGGTCCACTGTTGTTTGTCATGTACATCAATGATCTGGATGATGGGGTGGAAAATTGGATAAGTAAGTATGCAGATGATACTAAGATAGGTGGTATTGTGGATAATGAAGTCGATTCTCAAAGTCTACAGAGAGATTTGGGCCATTTGGAAAAGTGGGCTGAAAGATGGCAGATGGAGTTTAATGCTGATAAGTGTGAAGTGCTACATCTTGGCAGGACAAATCAAAATAGGACGTACATGGTAAATGGTAGTGAATTGAGGAATGCTGTGGAGCAGAAGGATCTAGGAATAACTGTGCATAGTTCCCTGAAGGTGGAATCGCATGTAGATAGGGTGGTAAAGAAAGCCTTTGGTGTGCTGGCCTTTATAAATCAGAGCATTGAATATAGGAGTAGGAAAGTAATGTTAAAATTGTACAAGGCATTGGTAAGACCAATTCTGGAGTATGGTGTACAATTTTGGTCGCCTAGTTATAGGAAGGATGTCAACAAAATAGAGAGAGTACAGAGGAGATTTACTAGAATGTTGCCAGGGTTCCAGCAACTATGTTACAGAGAAAGGTTGAACAAGTTAGGTCTTTATTCTTTGGAGCGCAGAAGGTTAAGGGGGGACTTGATTGAGGTCTTTAAAATGATGAAAGGGATAGACAGAGTTGACGTGGATAAGCTTTTCCCATTGAGGGTAGGGAAGATTCAAACAAGAGGGCATGACATGAGAATTAAGGGACAGAAGTTTAGGGGTAACGTGAGGGGGAACTTCTTTACTCAGATGGTGGTGTCTGTGTGGAATGAGCTTCCAGCAGAGGTGGTGGAGGCAGGATCGATTTTAACATTTAAAAGTAAAGTGGATAGGTATATGGACGTGAAGGGAATGGAGGGGTATTGGCTGAGTGCAGGTAGATGGGACTAGGGGAAAACAAATGGTCGGCACGGACTGGAAGGGCCGAGATGGCCTGTCTCCGTGCTGTAATTGTTATATATGGTTATTATATCGAACCTGGGTCTCTGGTGCTGTAAGGCAGCAACTCTACCGCTGCACAATTGTGCTACCCTACCTTGTCTTGTCTGGTCAACCTGAGATCTTTTTGCAAACACAGAGAGCTGCAGGAATAGCAACATCCCATCAGGCAGGCAAAGTGGAAAACTAACAGCTTGGTAAATTTGCAGACTGATGAACTATGAGATGTCAATGTTAACAACTTTGCAATTAAATAACATTGGCACATTAAGCCACCTTTTTTCATTGAAGAAATGTACCTTGCGATCGGTGTGTCAACAGTAATTCATTGATGCAGAGCTCCCAGACTGTGAACAGATTCAGTGTTTATCCTTGAAAATATTATGAGGACATCTTTGACTTCTTATTCATTCCAAGTCCTTTAAACATCCCTGGAAAGAGAGAAATGGCTGTGATTAAGTACGACCTGCCCCTTTAAAGAGGAGCTGAGAAGTGACAGGAAAGAGAATGATGATAAATCACTATGAAGTACAAACCATGGTCAATGCATAACGAGTTTGCTAAACCACCCAACACTCATTATCCTCGTAAAATACTTTTTTTCATTCCATAGAGCTGAATAAAGTCAAAAAAGTTGCAAATGAGTCTTAGCCATCTTCATGAATGGAAACCATTGAATGAAATGTTATGAAGGAGCACCCTGTAACCATGGAGAGATCACCTTTGTCAGAAAATCACAGTTGCTGCCTGCAAATGAGTTTGGGTTCAGTAATCTACCAAATGCACACATGACCCTTTGCTTACACTCAGAATTTAGCATAGGGATGTGCTCCTTACATTTCACTTCTCCGCTATATGTCTGTATCTTTAACGTTCTACATGCTAAAATATTTTCTAGAGATATAGGAATGCAAAGCATTCTGCATTTTTAATAACCTTTTTTAGAATTTTAGAGATACAGCACGGAAACAGGCCCTTCAGCCCATCGACTCCACGCCCACCCGTGATCACCCCCCATATACATGCACTATCCCACACACTTGGGACAAATGCACTACATGTTGCACTAGTTTTAGGTTTAGTTTTAATTTTAGTTTTTGGTTTAGTTTTAAGTTTAATTTAGTTTAGATTACAGATACAGGTGGAAACAGGCCCTTCGGCCCACCGAAGCCATGCTGATCATCAGTCAGCCATATGTTTAAGAAAGAACTACAGATGCTGTAAAAATTAAAGGTTGACAAAAATGCTGGAGAAACTCAGCAGGTGAGGCATCATCTATAGAGTGAAGGAATAGGTGATGTTTCAGGTCGAGACCTTTCTTCAGGTTGATGTGGGGGATGTGGGGGGGTAGGGGTGGCGGGAAGAAAAAGGAAGAGGCGGAGACAGTGGGCTATGGGATAGCTGGGGAGGGGAAGGAGGGAGAAATTAAAAAAAGAACTGCAGATGCTGGAAAAATTGAAGGTAGACAAAAATGTTAAGAAAGAACTGCAGATGCTAAACCGCATCTACAGATGCAAATGCTTTCTCCCTCCATCCCCTCCCCTTCCCAGCTGTCCCACAGCCCACCGTCTCCATCTCTTCCTTTCTTCTTCCCGCCCTCCACCCACCACCACCACCCCCATATCAGTCTGAAGACGGGACTCAACCCTGAAACGTCACCTATTCCTTCGCTCCATAGATGCTGCCTCACCCGCTCAGTTTCTCCAGCATTTTTGTCTACAATCAATCAGCGATACATTAGTTCTATGTTATCCAACTTTTGCATCCTATACACTTGGGGCACTTTGCAGAAGCCAATAAACCTCAGATCTGCGGGGCTTTGGGATGTGGGAGGAAACTGGAGTAATTGGAGAAAGCCCATGCAGTCACAGGGAGAACGTACAAACTCTGCACCGACAGCATCCGTTGTCAGGTTCCAACCCGGGTCACTGGCGCTGTGAGAAGGGAAAAAGTTAAAGTTAAAGAAAAAGTTAAAAGGAAGTTAAGGAGCAACTTTTTCACACTAATGCTTGCACAGAACAAGCTGCCAGAGGAAGTGGTAGAGGCAGGCACAACTATGTCTTTGAAAAGGCATTAAGACAGACACATGGTTAGAAAAGGTTTGGATATGGTGCAAGTGCAGGGAAGTGGAAGTAGCTTGGTTGGCCAACTTGGTCAGCATGGATAAATTTGGCAGAGGAGCACGTTTCAGTGTTGCACAGTGCTGTACAGCTCTATGACTATGACTCTATCCAGTAACCCTGTTCAATTAAAAAGTCAGTGATTGAGTCACTGAGGCAGAGCATACACCTGCAATTTAGGGCCTCAATGGAGGGAATCCTAGCCTGTCAGAGTACACAGACTTGATTCATTGAGGAAAGACACAATCCCCTGGGGCAGCACAGATGTGCAGCAGCTGCCTCACCGCGCCAGAGACCCGGTTCGATCCTGACTACGGATGCTGGCCGTGCCCAGTTTGCACATTCTCCCCTAGACCACGTGGGTTTCCTCCGGGTGCTCCATTTTCCGCAGACATTCCAAAGACTTGTGAGTTTTTTAGGTTACTTGGCTTCTGCAACTTGTCCATAGTGTGTAGAATGCGAAAGTGGGGTGACATAGAACAAGTGAACAGCCGATCATTAGACGACATGGACTCGGTGGAAGTGATTGCCTAGTGCATGTTTCTGCGCTCTACCTCTAAACTCTAGACTAAACTCGGCGGGTCAGGCAGCATCCCTGGAGAACATGGTTCAGTGACATTTCGAGTTGGGACCTTCTTCATTCAGAATATTTATTTCATTCTAATATTTATATATAGGCCCGATTCAGGTTGGGACTCTTCTGGAAGCAATGTATCTTATGATGTTTACATAGTACTATGTTTACATATTCTGACGTTCTGCTGCAGGTAAGAATTTCATAGTTCCCTTTCAAAACGTATGACAATAAAACACTCTTGACGTCACACTTGAGATGGAAGTGGATTGTTATGCTGACACCAATCGTTTCAGACGTTGTTGTCGTTCCAGAGAATTGGTGTCTTGCAGTTGTTCAGCCAGAGGTCCTGATGTTATCGTGTCACAGTGATGACCCCAGACAGAGTGGAGAGCTCTTGGACAATTACTGAGTTGGCAGCAATCGTAATGTGCCGCAGAGGTCTCTGCTCAATGTACAGCTTTAGTGAAACTACATTTGGCCTCTTATATCTTGATGAAACCGGATTTGATGTTTAAAAACCTTGCCTGGCAAGTGTTACCGACTGATATCATACTGATTAGGCAAAAGTCAATCCACCTCAAAGATTACACGATCAAAATATTATGATGTATTTAGAGGTGGCACAGTGGCGCAGAAGTAGAGTTGCCGCCTTGCAGCTCCAGAGACCCAGGTTCGATCCTGACTACGGATGCTGTCTGTACGGAGTTTGTGAGTGGGTTTTCACTGGCTGTTCCAATTTCCTCCCACACGCCAAAGACGCACAGGTTTGTAGGTTAATTGGCGTCTGTTAATTGTAAATTGTCCCTAGTGTGTAGGATGGTGCTCGTGCATGGTGATGGCTGGTCAGCACGGAGTTCGGTGCACCGTAGGGCCCAGGTGTTCATCATTTCTAAACTAAATTAACCAAAAAATTGAAAGTGTAATCATTGAAAATGACCATTTAGAATCACTGTGGACGGCTCGATTATAATCATGTGTTGTCTTTCCACTGACTGGTTAGCATGCAACAAAAGCTTTTCACTGTACATAGGTACACGTGACAATAAACTAAATTAAACTAGAGTCAGAAACAGACCCTCGGGGACAACTTGCCCATGCAGACGGAAATGCCCCATCTACACTAACCTCACCTGCCTGCATTTGGCCCATATCCCTCTAAAACTATCCTATCCATGTAGCTGCCCAAATATCTTTTAAATGTTATGATAGTACCAACCTCAATTACCTCTTCCGGCAGCTAGTTCCATTTGCCGACCGCCCTATATGTAAAAAAATTGCCCCTTTGATTCCTATTAAATCTTTTACCCTCACCTTAAACGTATGTCCTCTCTGCAATTTTTTGTGATCTTGGATGGAGCTGTTCCCAAACCATGCTGTGATGCATCCTGATAAAATGCTTCCTATGGCACGTCTGTGGAAGTTCCACACCCCAATATCGTGTGGGTTGGTAGATTAATTGGCCACTTTAAATTGCCCCGAGTATGTCAGTGAATGGTAGTGAGTCTGTAGGGGTGCGAAGGGATGGTTTAATGGGGATGTGGGGAGAACTTTTCAAACGTGGGATGGGTGTAAATGAGTGATTGACGGTCAGCACAGACTCGATGGGCCAAAGGGCCTGCGATTTTTTTTTAAAATCAAACTCACTCAGTCCAAGCATTTTATTATATATTTATAGCCTGCAAATGTTGACTAATTCTGCACTGTCGAATTATTGACTTCAAAAAGCCACTTAAAACCTGTTCATTTGATCAGGCTACCCAAGTCATAGTGTCATACAGGCTCCTCAGCCCACCTTATCCATGCCGAAGTAGATGCCCATCTACACTAGCATTTTCCCATATTTGGCTCATATGTCTCCAAACCATTCCCTATCCATGTAACTGTCCAAGTATCTTTTATATGTTGTTATAATAGCTGTCTCAACTACCTCCTCTGACAGTTCCATATATCCACCACTATCTAAATGTAAACATTGCCCTTCAGGTTCCTAATAAACCTTTCCTCTCTTATTTTAAACTTATGTTCTCGATTTCTTGATGTCCTTACCGTGGGTAACAGACGCAATGTGCAATTACCCTATCAATTCCTCTCATGATTACCCCTTAGCTTTCTGTACTCAATGGAATAAAGTCCTAGCTTGTCCAAACTCTCCCTGTAGTGCATGCTCTCAAGTCCAAGCAACATCATAGTACTTATTTTCAAAGGCTCATTTGTTCGATACAATAACTCCGTAGAATTACTACAATAAAACTTGTCACTGTGCCTTGTCGAATTATATCAGCAGAGGATTTGTGAGGACATAATTGAATCAGATTTAGGAATGCCTTTCTAATCTGTTGTGTGATATCAATGAATGACATGTTATTATTACATGTGACATGTCAGAGTGAAAATTATTTTTGCATACCAAACACAGAGCATTCAAAGAGTCATCACGAATAGGGCTCCGTCAAAGTTACAGAGTGTTTAATGTAGTCCCAATGGTCCCTAGATAGACATAAAAAGCAGGAGTAACTCAGCGGGACAGGCAGCATCTCTGGAGAAAAGGAATGGGTAACGGTTCGGGTCAAGACGCTTCTTCAGGCTAGAGCCAGGGGAAAGGGAAATGATGAGATATAGACGGTGATGTAGAGAGATATAGAACAAATGAATGAAAGATATGCAAAAGAGTATGATAAGGAAACAGGCTACTAGGTGAGAACGAGAAGCTGGTACGACTTGGTGAGGAGGGATAGAGAGAGGGACTGCAAGGGTTAATTAAAGTTAAAGAATTCAATATTCATACCATGAAGCTGCCCAAGTGAAATATGAGATGCAGTTCCGCCAATTTGCAATTAGCCTCACTCTGACAATAGAGGAAGTCTAGGATAGAAAGATTATTGTGGGAATGGGAAGGGGAATTAAAGTGTTTGGGAACCAGGAGGTCAGGTAGGTCTAGGCGGCCTGTAATGTGAAGTTGGTGCGACTTGGGTGGGGGAGAGATGGAGAGAGGGAATGCGGTGGTTTATTTGGCAACCGGGAGATCAGCAGCCCCCCACCCCTCCCCCCACACTGGGTCCCACTTTGTTTTTTCGTCTGACCGGCATCCACCGTGGGCCCATCCTTGGCCAACCACTGGCACTCATGTGGGCGACGGCTCTCTCCGACGACACTGCTCGCTCACCAACATCATTCAGGTTTAGAAGAATGAGGGGGGACATCATTGAAACATACGGAATAGTGAAAGGCTTGGATAGTGGAAATGATGGAAAGGATGTTTTCAGTAGTGGGAGAGTCTAGGACTAGAGGTCATAGCCTCAGAATTTAAAGACGTTCTTTTAGGAAAGAGATGAGGAGAAATGTCTTTAATCAGAGGGCAGTGAATCTGTGGAATTCTTTGCCACAGCCGGCTGTGGAGGCCAAGTCAATCGATATTTTTAAGGCAGAGATAGATTGATTCTTGATTAGTACAGGTGTCAGAGATTATGGGGAGAAGGAAGGAGAATGGGGTTGTAAATTGCTCATTCTAAGCTTCCCCCCAGTCTAGTTTCAGTCAAAAATCACTGAACCAAGCACTTGAACAACTAATCTTTATTTTGACAAAACACAATTACAGTTCAACTACTGTACCCATCCCATCGCGGGTTTGATCCTCGGATCTGCCTAATCAAGCCCTCTAGGCCTTGCTCAAACAGAAACACTCCAGAAGGTCACGCAGTCCCAAGTGCTCTCCCAGTAGATCGACGATGGACCTCCTGGCAGCGGACTTTTATATGTCCCGGGACCTCGAGGGCCAGAACCACGTGAGGTTGGCCTCGAACAATCCAATTACAGATATTGATTAACCCCATACATAACAGACATTTCCCCAACCCAATAATACATGAGCTAATACACTGTATAAGAAAGAAAGCTCTAGAAGGAAGCCACCAAGAATAAACATTGAAACATGCACCCTGAGATTCAAATAATTTCTCCAAGGCTCAACAGTTCGACCAATCATCAATTAACAGGATGACCGTCTTATAATGATTTATAATGCTTATGATTATAACCGATTTATAATGCTTATGCAGCGATCCAATAGAAATGATGCATTTAAGGTTAGTTTGCAAAACTGCTATACATTTTATCAATTTAAGAGAAACAGGGAGAACAACCTGGACCCCTTACCATCCTGCATATCAGTCTGAGCCTAGACTGGCTGGCACCAATCAAAGCCTGTAAACTTCAGCTGACAAGGGTTAAGCAATTCTGACAAGTTCAGGGTTCCTCCATTTTATGGTATCTTTAATTTAGCCAATATTAACATTGTTAGGAGGGAGAGATAGAGCAGCCATGGTTGAATGGCGGAGTAGACTTGAAGGGCCAAATGTGATCTTATGACCTTATGATTCCACACACTCCTGCCCTCCTCGCTCACCAGCAGCCCTCCTCGTTTGGCCTTTGGGCCCGTCCTTATCCCTTGTTCCCGGTGGTCACTTTGGCTGCCTGGCTCGTCCCTGTTCGTGGCGGCCGAGTGGCCGAGTCAAGTCTTCATCGGCTCCACACCGTCGGCTAGCTGCGCAGCGCTCGCCAGGGGGTTAGTACCAATACGACACAGGAAAGCCTGCATCTGTTTACATTGTTTGTGATGATCTTTGTGTGCAGAACACTTGAAAGAGCGAATCAGGCTTTCTGTTGATAGGAGGCTTGGATTTAGGTATTGCTTGCTTACTGTCAAGTGAGAGTCAAGAGTCAAGAAAATGGAATGCGTTTTGCTCCGAATTGTGTACCTCGGTTCAGGATTATGCTTCAGATTGGTCTTCATATGCAATTGGTTATTGTTCATACAATTTTTCATGGTTTACTTTAGACTTTACTTTAGTGATACAGCGATAAACAGGCCTTTCGGCCCACCAAGTCTGCGCCGACCAGCAATCATCCCGTACACTGGCGTTATCCTACACGCGAGGGACAATTTACAATTTTTACCAAAGCCATTTAACCTACAAACCTGCAGGTCTTTGGAGTGTGGGAGGAAACCAGAGCCCCCAGAGGAAACCCACGAGGTCACAGGGAGAGTGTACAAACTCCGTACAGACAGTACCCGGGTCTCTGTAAGGAAACAGCTCTACTGCTGCGGCACTGTGCCGCTTCGAAGTTCTCAAAGTTTCATTGGGTTACACCTAGCCTGGTCATGAATCATTCTGCTAACTAAGCACCAGCCCTTGCAACCAACTAGGAACAGCACCTCATATTTTGCTTGGGTCATTTGCAAGCCAGTGCCATTGAAGGGTCAAATGGCCTAATTCTACTCCTATTCCAAGCCAGAACATTGAATTCTCAAAGTTTAAGTAACTTCCACCTACACTCGAACTGAAGTGTAGATGGAAGAAAGGTCCTAACCCAAAACATCATCCATCCTTTTTCTCCAGGGATGCTGCCTGGCTCGCTGAGTTACTCCAGTCATCTTCGAGTCCGTTGCAATCTCAGATGTCGTTCTGCCAATATCTGGCACAGGTCACAGCTGGTCGGGTCGGTTCAGCCAGGTCCTGGGGGCTGCACTGGGGGGCGTCGTCACACTCCAGTAGGTGGGACATTGGCCGTACTGCTCCACAGCTGCATGTGTCTTCTGCCTGGTAGTTCCATGCTTTCATAAGTGCTTTGCACCTCCCCTGCTCCACTCATAATCTGTTGAGGGTCTTCCAGGTTGGCCATGGGAGGTCGTGCCCGCTGGCGAGGCATTCAGTCGGAGTGATTCCTCTCTCCATCCAGTCGTGGGCTCGTGTGTTGAGCTGGTTCCATTCATCTTTCCAGATGTTGGTCCTTGCTGTTTCGTTAGTTGTCTGGAGAGGTGGGACTGTCTGCAAGAAACTGGCTCTGGATTTCAGTCGGGATGGAGGTGCTGTGTGTCCGTGCAGGGGGTGCCTGGTATCGATCTCCTGTGCTCTCCGCTCGTCTTGGGCGACGATGGATGCACTGGGGGGGTGGGGGGCAAAACCAGCTAGGGCGCAGAGGCACGGGACTGGCGTTGTCTTTATGCATCCTGTGATAATGCGGCAGGTGTCGTTGAGGGCTGTCAACTAGTTTGGTGTGGTGGGAGCGGCTCCAGCTTGAGCACGTTACTCCAGTACTTTGTGTCTATCTGTGAGTGTGTCCAGAATGACACGAAGGTGATATTGCTGCAATGTTTCAAGCCTGTGATGTCCCCTGCAGACAACATTTAAGGAATGAATGGATTTGAATTTGCAATTGATGGGAAGGTGCCATCTGTGAACTACAATCATACAAGCAAGCCCGTGAAAAATAATAAATAGAACTCTTATCTGTGTGGAGCATTAATCAAGGTAGCAGTGAGTGATTCTGATAATAATGGAATAACTAGAAAGGGTGTGATTGTTGTAAATTAACTCTGTGAAATAAAGATAAGATGTCAAAGTTCATTTCAACATAATTTCCTTTTCAAAGACTAGTATCTCAATTACAACATTGAGCACTGCTGGACCAGTGATGGATATAGGTTTTATTTGTTTCAGTTAAGTTTATTATTGGCATGTGTATCGAGGTACAGTGAAAAGCCTTTTCTTTTTTTTGTTTGCCGCTATCCAGTCAACGGAAAGATCATACATGATTACAATCAAGCCGTTCCCAGCAGGGGCGGGAATCCTGGGGGACACACGTCACCCCCCCCCCCCCCCCATGTTTTGAGAGGTGGGGGATGATCTCCTCCCCATGTTTTGTAATCCGTATTTTTAAACTGTAAAAAAAAGCTATTAAAAATCTCCGCTTTCCGCGAGACAGTGGGGGTGGGACTGATGATCGAGGGCGCCGATTGGACGAGAGAGACGTCGGTCAGCGGGCGGGGCGGGGGGGGCATGATGATTCAGCGTGATGATTGGAGTAGGGAGGTGTTGGTCAGAGGCGGAAGTAGGGGGGTGGGACTGAGGATAAAGCGCGGTGATTGGAGGAGGGAGATGTCCTGGTGGAGCAAAGATCATAGAGCGGAGCTTGAATTGACCTGTTTGCGGGGCTTTTCATTGCCTGGCCCGGCGTGGCCGGCCGCGGGACCTTCCACCACCCCGTGGCCAAATTGCTGCGTCGAGGCGATCGAGGCTCCCGATGTTGAAGCCCCCGCGAACGGGCCAATCAAGCCCCACGATTCGGGGTGGACGAAGCTGCTGTTGCTGGAGTTCGGAGTCGGTCACCAACCAGGTCAGCTCCCGATGTTACCGTCCACAGGGCCCACGGCTGAAGCCTCGCGTTTGTGCGCATGCGCGCACGTGGCCGCCAAGAAACCGTGTCCCCCCATGTGTTGATAGCGATTTGCGTTTCTGGTTCACAGTGTACACAGTGTATATGGACCATTATGGGGTCCATCTTCCCTTGGTCATCTGTTGCTGGCCCTGCTTTGTTCTGGCAATTTCTTACCTCCAATTCCCTCCCTTCTACTTTCAGTCTGAAGAAGGGTCCAGACCTGAAACATCACCCATCCTTTTTGTCCTGCGATGCTGCCTGACCTGATGGGTTACTCCAGCACTCTGTGTCTATCTTCGGTATAAACCAGCATCTGCAGTTCCTTTCTGCACAGTGTACAGGTGCAGGATAAAGAGAATAAAGTTTAGTGCAAGATAAAATCGAGTAAAATCCAATTAAAGATAGTCCGAATGTCAGGACCACTCCAGATGGAATTTCAGGACCACTCTCTAGATGGTGAGAGGATGGTTCAGTTGCCTGATAACAGCTGGGAAGAAATTGTCCCTGAATCCGGAGATATACCTTTTCACACTTCTGTACCACTTGCCTGATGAGAGAGAGGGAGAAGAATCCAAGGTGAGACTGGTCCTTAAATATGCTGGTGGCCTTGCCGAGGCAGCGTGAAGTGTAGATGGAGTCAATGGAAAGGAGGTTCGTTTGCCTGATGGCCTGGGTTGTGTCCACAATTCTCTGTAATTCTCTTGCGGTCTTGGATGGAGCTGTTCCCGAACCATGCTGTGATGCATCCCGACAAAACACTTTCCACGACTCATCCGTAGAAGTTGGTGAGAGTTGTTGGGGACATGCCAAATTTCCTTTTGGAGATTGAATATGATCTAATTTTGTTCCATAGCCTTTAGCAAATATGAATGCATGTACGACTGACAACCGTTAAACAATTTAATGTTGCAACTCATTCATTCATTCATTCATTTAATCATTTAGTCATCCAATCATTCATTCATTGTTGGCCATATCTGATCCATCATTTTAACAGAATTTTCTTATAACTTGCACATCCATTGCCCTTTTTCTTCCTTCCACAATTTTTGCTGGTATTATCTCCAACAGCCCCAATTCAGGTCTATGTTTTTTTTCAAATGGACTATTCTTCCTATAATGGGTAAATGACTTATAGTGCCTGAACTCAAAAAACATTATTGATATCTGAAATTGAAAATTCAAGATGGTCAACGAGTATCTGGAATGTGCCTATCCTGAGGTCAAAATTGGCCAATAATTATTTTGGTAAAAAAGCAGAATATGTTCAGCACAGACATTGCGGACCAGAGGGCCTGTTCAATATAGTGTCTGACCGCATTTTATATTATAGTGTACAGCTGCAGAGAAGGGCTAACAGTTTAAAAATGCACGGCTCACAATGAGGTAGACTGGAAGATTAGGAATTCATCTGGGGGGGGGGGGGGGGGGGTTAGCACTTATGTCATGTAGAGAGAAATATTAATTGGGGGGTTGATTGGAGCAGAGATTAATTTGAGGAAATTGTGTTATTCTATGCATTATTATTACATATGATGGAATGAAATCATTTTTTTCTAATGGAACAAGCCATTCAGCCCATTAAGTCTGCTACATATTTAAATAAGTTCACGACACAGTGGCGCAGGGGTAGAGTTGTTGCCTTACAGCGCCAGAGATCTGGGTTCAATCCTGACTACGGGTGTTGTCGTAATGGAGTATATACGTTCACCCCGTGATCATTTGGGTTTTCTCCGGGTGTTCCTTCCACACTCCAAAGATGTATAGGTTTGTAGGTTAATAGGGTTCGGTAAAAGTAATAAATTGTCCCTGGGTGTAGGATTGGCTAGTGCATGGGGATCACTGGTCGGCGCGGACTCAGTGGGCTGAAAGGCCTGCTTCCGCGCTGTATCTCTAAACTAAGCTAAACTACTTTACGAAACTCCACCTTCCCAGCTTCTCTCCATATCCCCCAAATTTCGTTGGATCCAAAATAATTTTTAAATCATTCACTTTATTTAAAAAAATGGCTGTGTAAACAGGACCAATCCAAAAAATCAATGTGCTCAATTTTATTATTAGCTCCATGACTCTTAATGATGTGATTTATACGTTTGATACAGGAAGAAGCATTCTACATCTGGCAGCCATGAGCACTATGATCAAATATCTACGAAAGAAAGTATTGCCAATCATAGAAAAAACAATTTCTTGGCAGCAAAAGAAAAAGCTACGAGGAAAAGACTACAAAAAATTCAGTGTCCATAAATCAAACATACTGTCTTAAAAAGGGCATGCCCCATTTCTGCTCATTATCCCTTTTCCTAAATATACTCAAACATTACTCCTGTGCTTTGATTTAAATACCTTGGACAGAGCTCTCTGCATTTAATTAACAAAATCCAGCACTGCTATGTACACAAAGGACTCTTGACAGTTTCACCTAAGTATGACCATGATATGTCGTGTTTATTTTGTTTTGCCTTTACAGCTAGGCTCACTCAATCTGCCAATATATAAAGAAAATTATCACCAAATTGCCAGCACAAGATAGCCAGGAAATTATTGCAGGCTGTTGATAATTTAGCGATCATTCAAATAGTTGAAAAGCATGAATAATGCAAGCTGGAATTGCACTAAAAAGCCTCCTGTACTATTTTCATTCCATGTACTTAATCAGATTAGATATATTTTTAATGCAAAAGTCGACTTGAAGTCTTGTCAACCTCTTCCTCTTCACTGCCATAATGCACAAGACGAGCAACAGAAAGCTTGTTTACATAGATTAAGGAGGCATGGTTGCCAACGACACACACCTATTTTGATGGTGCAGGAATGCATTCAGAACCCTTGGCTAGAGGTGCTCTGCTTCAGAATGGATCATCAATGTGGGACTAAAGGATGGGGTTCCATTAAGATGGTCAATTAGGGAGGTGTGACTATCCACGTGTTAAGAAAGCAGAAGGAATGTGGAGCAGAAACAAGGAACATGATAGAGTCTAAGAGTTTTTTTAATTTAATTTTTTATTTATTTTTTTATTTTTGTTAGAAGTAAGTACAGTAATGTGGTACCTAAGTACCTGATGCATATGAGTCTAAGAGTTATACAGCGTGGAAACAGTCCCTTCAGCCCATCTTGCCCACACAGTCATACAGATTGGAAACAGGTTCTTTGTCCCAGCCTGGCCATTCCAACCAACATGTCCCATCTACACTAGTCCCAGCTTCTTGTGTTTGGCATATATCCCTATAAACATAGAAACATAGAAACATAGAGAAATAGGTGCAGGAGTAGGCCATTCGGCCCTTCGAGCCTGCACCGCCATTCAGTATGATCATCCAATTCAGTATCCCGTACCTGCCTTCTCTCCATACCCCCTGATCCCTTTAGCCACAAGAGCCACATCCAACTCCCTCTTGAATATATCCAATGAACTGGCCTCAACGACCTTCTGTGGCAGAGAATTCCAGAGACTCACCACTCTCTGTGTAAAGAATGTTTTCCTCATCTCGGTCCTAAAGGAATTCCCCCTTATCCTTAGACTGTGACCCCTTGTTCTGGACTCCCCCAACATCGGGAACAATCTTCCTGCATCTAGCTTGTCCAACCCCTTACGAATTTTGTAAGTTTCTATAAGATCCCCCCTCAATCTTCTAAATTCCAGTGAGTACAAGCCGAGTCTATCCAGTCTTTCTTCATTTGAAAGTCCCGACATCCCAGGAATCAGTCTGGTGAACCTTCTCTGAACGCCCTCTATGGCAAGAATGTCTTTCCTCAGATTTGGAGACCAAAACTGTACGCAATACTCCAGGTGTGGTCTCACCAAGACCCTGTACAACTGCAGTAGAACCTCCCTGCTCCTATACTCAAATCCTTTCGCTATGAATGCTAACAGACCATTTGCTTTCTTCACTGCCTGCTGCACCTGCATGCCTACTTTCAAGGACTGGTGTACCATGACACCCAGGTCTCATTGCATCTCCCCTTTTCCTAATCTGCCACCATACAGATAATAGTCTACCCTCATGTTTTTGCCACCAAAGTGGAAAAGCTCACATTTATCCACATTATACTGCATCTGCCATGCATCTGCCCATTCACTCAGCCTATTCAAATCACCCTGCAGCCTCCTAGCATCCTCCTCACACCTAACTATACCCCCCAGCTTGGTGTCATCTGCAAATTTGGAGGTTGTGTTCAATTCCCTCTTCCAAGTCATTAATGTATATTGTAAAGAGTTGGGGTCCCAGCACTGAGCCTTGCGGTACCCCACTACTCACTGCCTGCCATTCTGAAAAGGACCCGTTTACTCCTACCCTTTGCTTCCTATCTGCCAGCCAGTTCTCTATCCACATCAATATTGAACCACCAATCCCGTGTGCTTTAAGATTATATACTAATCTCTTATGTGGGACCTTGTCGAAAGCCTTCTGAAAGTCCAGATATAATACATCCACTGATTCTCCCTTATCCACTCTACTAGTTACATCCTCGAAAAATTCTATAAGATTCGTCAGACATGATTTACCTTTTGTAAATCCATGCTGACTATGTCCCAATGATTTCACCACTTTCCAAATGCGTTGCTATTCCATCTTTAATAACTGACTCTAGCAGTTTCCCCACTACCGATGTTAGACTAACTGGTCTGTAATTCCACTCTTTCTCTCTCCCTCCTTTTTTAAAAAGTGGGGTTACATTAGCTATCCTCCAATCCTCAGGAACTACACCAGAATCTAAGGAGTTTTGAAAAATTATCACTAATGCATCCACTATTTCCGTGGCTACCTCCTTGAGCACTCTGGGATGCAGATAGAAACATAGAAACATAGAAATTAGGTGCAGGAGTAGGCCATTCAGCCCTTCGAGCCTGCACCGCCATTCAATATGATCATGGCTGATCATCCAACTCAGTATCCCGTACCTGCCTTCTCTCCATACCCTCTGATCCCCTTAGCCACAAGGGCCACATCCAACTCACTCTTAAATATAGCCAATGAACTGGCCTCAACTACCCTCTGTGGCAGAGAGTTCCAGAGACTCACCACTCTCTGTGTGAAAAAAGTCTTTCTCATCTCGGTCTTAAAGGATTTCCCCCTTATCCTTAAGCTGTGACCCCTTGTCCTGGACTTCCCCAACATCGGGAACAATCTTCCTGCATCTAGCCTGTCCAACCCCTTAAGAATTTTGTAAGTTTCTATAAGATCCCCTCTCAATCTCCTAAATTCCAGAGAGTATAAACCGAGTCTATCCAGTCTTTCTTCATAAGACAGTCCTGACATCCCAGGAATCAGTCTGGTGAACCTTCTCTGCACTCCCTCTATGGCAATAATGTCCTTCCTCAGATTTGGAGACCAAAACTGTACGCAATACTCCAGGTGTGGTCTCACCAAGACCCTGTACAACTGAAGTAGAACCTCCCTGCTCCTGTACTCAAATCCTTTTGCTATGAAAGCTAACATACCATTCGCTTTTTTCACTGCCTGCTGCACCTGCATGCCTACTTTCAATGACTGGTGTACCATGACACCCAGGTCTCTCTGCATCTCCCCTTTTCCTAATCGGCCACCATTTAAATAATAGTCTGCTTTCCTGTTTTTGCCACCAAAGTGGATAACCTCACATTTATCCACATTATACTGCATCTGCCAAACATTTGCCCACTCACCCAGCCTATCCAAGTCACCTTGCAGTCTCCTAGCATCCTCCTCACAGCTAACACTGCCCCCCCAGCTTAGTGTCATCCGCAAACTTGGAGATATTGCCTTCAATTCCCTCATCCAGATCATTAATATATATTGTAAATAGCTGGGGTCCCAGCACTGAGCCCTGCGGTACCCCACTAGTTACTGCCTGCCATTGTGAAAAGGACCCGTTTACTCCTACTCTTTGCTTCCTGTTTGCCAGCCAGTTCTCTATCCACATCAATACTGAACCCCTAATACCGTATGCTTTAAGTTTGTATACTAATCTCTTATGTGGGACCTTGTCGAAAGCCTTCTGGAAGTCCAGATATACCACATCCACTGGTTCTCCCTTATCCACGCTACTAGTTACATCCTCGAAAAATTCCACAAGATTCGTCAGACATGATTTACCTTTTGTAAATCCATGCTGACTTTGTCCAATGATTTCACCACTTTCCAAATGTGCTGCTATCCCATCTTTAATAACTGACTCTAGGAGTTTCCCCACTACCGATGTTAGACTAACTGGTCTGTAATTCCCCGTTTTCTCTCTCCCTCCCTTCTTAAAAAGAGGGGTTACATTTGCTACCTGCCAATCCTCAGGAACTACTCCAGAATCTAAAGAGTTTTGAAAGATTATCACTAATGCATCCACTATTTCCTGAGCTACTTCCTTAAGTACTCTGGGATGCAGCCTATCTGGCCCTGGGGATTTATCGGTCTTTAATCTATTCAATTTACCCAAGACCACTTCCCGACTGACCTGGATTTCACTCAATTCCTCCTTTGACCCACAGTCCCCTGCTATTTCAGGCAGATTATTTATGTCTTCCTTAGTGAAGACGGAACCAAAGTAGTTATTCAATTGGTCCGCCATATCCTTGTTCCCCATGATCAACTCACCTGTTTCTGACTGCAAGGGACCTACATTTGTTTTAACTAACCTCTTTCTCTTCACATATCTATAAAAACTTTTGCAGTCAGTTTTTATGTTCCCTGCCAGTTTTCTTTCATAATCTATTTTTCCTTTCCTAATTAAGCCCTTTGTCCTCCTCTGCTGGTCTCTGAATTTCTCCCAGTCCTCTGGTATGCTGCTTTTTCTGGCTTTGTACGCATCATCCTTTGCTTTGATACTATCCCTGATTTCCCTTGTTATCCACGGATGCACTACCTGCCCTGATTTATTCTTTTGCCAAACTGGGATGAACAATTTTTGTAGTTCATCCATGCAGTCTTTAAATGTCTTCCATTGAATATCCACCGTCAACCCTTTTAGAATTAATTGCCAGTCAATCTTGGCCAATTCACGTCTCATACCCTCAAAGTTACCTTTCTTTAAGTTCAGAACCATTGTTTCTGAATTAACAATGTCACTCTCCATCCTAATGAAGAACTCAACCATATTATGGTCACTCTTGCCCAAGGGGGCACGTACAACAAGACGGCTAATTACCCCTTCCTCATTACTCAAAACCCAGTCTAAAATAGCCTGCTCTCTCGTTGGTTCCTCTACATGTTGATTTAGATAACTATCCCGCATACATTCCAAAAAATCCTCTTCCTCAGCACCCCTGCCAATTTGATTAACCCAATCTATATGTAGATTGAAGTCACCCATTATAACTGTTTTGCCTTTGTCGCACGCATTTCTAATTTCCTGTTTGATACCATCCCCAACTTCTCTGCTACTGTTAGGTGGCCTGTACACAACACCCACCAGCGTTTTCTGCCCCTTAGTGTTTTGTACCTCTACCCATACCGATTCCACATCCTCCAAGCTAATGTCCTTCCTTTCCATTGCGTTAATCTCCTCTCTAACCAGCAACGCTACCCCACCTCCTTTTCCTTTCTCTCTATCCCTCCTGAATATTGAATATCCCTGGATGTTCAGCTCCCAGCCTACGTCACCCTGGAGCCATGTCTCCGTGATCCCAACTATATCATAATCATTAATATCTATCTGCACGTTCAACTCGTCCACCTTATTACGAATACTCCTTGCATTGAGACACAAAGCCTTCAGGCTTGTCTTTACAACGCACTTACCCCTTATACAATTTTGCTGAACAGTGGCCCTGGGATTTGGCCCAGATCATCTGGCCCTGGGGATTTATCGGCCTTTAATCCGTTCAATTTACCCAACACCACTTCCCGGCTAACCTGGGTTTCACTCAGTTCCGCCAACTTATTTGAACTCCGGTCCACTGCTATTTCCGGCAGATTATTTATGTCTTCCTTAGTGAAGACAGAACCAAAGTAGTTATTCAATTGGTCTGCCATGTCCTTGTTCCCCATGATAAATTCATCTGCTTCTGACTGCAAGGGACCAACATTTATTCTAACTAGTCTCTTTCTCTTCACATATCTATATGAACTTTTGCAGTCAGTTTTTATGTTCCCTGCCAGTTTCCTTTCGTAATCTATTTTCTCTTTCCTAATTAAGCCCTTTGTCCTCCTCTGCTGGATTCTGAATTTCTCCCAGTCCTCTGGTAGGCTGCTTTTTTTGGCCAATTTGTATGCCTCATCTTTAGTTTTTATACTATCCCTGATTTCCCTCGTTATCCACGGATGCACCATTTTCCCTGATTTATTCTTTTGCCAAACTGGTATGAACAATTTTTGTACTTCATCCATGCAGTCTAGAATAGCCTGCTCTCTCGTTGGTTCCTCCACATGCTGGTTTAGAAAACTATCCCGCATACATTCCAAGAAATCGTCTTCCTCGGCACCGTTGCCAATTTGATTCACCCAATCTATATGTAGATTGAAGTCACCCATTATAGCTGTGTTACCCTATGTTGCACGCACTTCTAATTTCCTGTTTGATGCCATCCCCAACTCCACTACTACTGTTAGGTGGCCTGTACACAACTCCCACTAGAGTTATCTGTCCCTTAACGTTTCGCAGCTCTACCCATATCGATTCCACATCCTCCATGCTAATGTCCTTCCTTTCTATTGCATTAATCTCCTCTCTCACCAGCAACGCTACCCCACCTCCAGTTCCTTTCCGTCTATCCCTCCTGAATTTTGTATATCCCTGGATGTTCAGCTCCTAGCCTGTGCCTGTCCAGATGTATTTTAAATGTTGCGATTGTACCAACCTCAACTACCTCCTCTGCAGCTTGTTCCATATACAATACCACCCTTTGTGTAAAAAAGTTGCCCCTCAAGTTCCTATTAAATCTTTCTCCCCTCACCTTAAACCTATGTCCTCTGGATCTTGATTCCCCTAGTTTAGATAAAAAGCTCTATGCCTATATTTTTCCTTTCATGATCTTATACACCTCTATAGGATCACCCCTCATCTGCCTGTGGTCCAAGGACTAAAGACCCAGCCTGCTTAATATCTCCTTATAGCTCAGGACCTGAAGTCCTGACAACATCCACGTAAATCTTCTTTGCACCCTTTCCAGATTAACAACATATTTCCTATTACACTAATATAATAATATCATCTTCCAAAGGTTCAGGTGAATCATATAACCATATAACAATTACAGCACAGAAACAGGCCCTCTCGGCCCTTCCAGTCCGTGCCGACCATTTGTTTTCCACAAATGGCTACATGAATATTTTCATAGAACATTGGAATAGTAACAGCACACAAGGAGGCTATTTGGCCCATTTTGTTTGTGCTAGCTTTCTACCAGCTCAGCCATATTTACTGGTCGGTAACTAGTCGCTGTGAGAATGTTGGCAAGCAACTGGTAATTTAACACAGAAAGATTTCTGGAACAAATCACGTTTGGAAGGGTGATGGTCTGTTTTCCATTCATTGTTCTATGGTGATCACAGGACATGGGGATTATTTATTGTTCATAATTCAGCCCAACTTAATATTTTATCTCTAAGGAAACAATTTATCTCTAAGAATTTCCATCTTCACCATAGTGTACAATGGTGCAGCTGGAAGAGCTGCTGTCTCACAGTGCCAGAGACCTGGGTTTGACCCTGACCTTGGGTGCTGCCTGTGTGGAGTTTGCATGTCTCCTGTTCCAGTGGGTTTCCTCACAGTGCCTCATTTTCCACCCACGTCCCAAAAACGTGTTGGTTTGTAGGTTAATTGGCTTCTTTAAATATTCACACAGAGAGTGGTGAATCTGTGGAATTCTCTGGCACAGAAGGTAGTTGAGGTCAGTTTGTTGGCCATATTTAAGAGGGAGTTGGATGTGGCCCTTGTGGCTGAAGGGATCAGGGGCCATGATCATATTGAATGGCGGTGCAGGCTCGAAGGGCCGAATGGCCTGCTCCTGCACCTAATTTCTATGTTTCTATGTTTCCCTAGAGGTTAGGGAGTGGATGTGAAAATGGGATAACTGAGCCAGTGTGAGTGGGTAATCAATGGTCGGTGTGGACTGTGGGCCGAAGGCTTGTTTCCTTGCACAACCCAACATTCCTTACAGCTTGTGGGATACTTTTGTGTGATTTCTGTTTCATCCATCTACATTTGGTCTCCCTGGCAAGGCCAACATTTATTGCTCATGCTTTAGCTGTCTGTGGGGAAAGAATGATGGAAGCTGTGGAGAACACGAAGACATAAATAACTCTCCAAGTTTGAAATCACACTTTACACGAAGAACGATGGTTGCAGTTGTTGGTTGTCAATCATCTCAGTCCTAAAATATGATTATGGGAGTGAAACACAAAGTGCTGGAGGAACTCAGTGGGTCAGGCAGCATTCGTGGACTGGAGTGAAATGAACAGGTGATGATTCTGGTCAGGATGCTTCTTCCGACTGATTAGAGAATGGGGGATGGGTAGAGAAACATAGAAAAGAGGGCTGGGCCAGGAGAAAGTGTGGCAAGTGAAAGGTGGAGGAAGGAACTACAGATGCTGGTTTACACTGAAGATAGACACAAAATGCTGGAGTACATCAGTGGGTCAGGCAGCATCTCCGGAGAAAAAGAACGGGTGAAGTTTTGGATCGGGACCCTTCTTCAGACCGAGAGTCAGGAGCAAAGATACTGGAGTGGAGTATCTTTGGTCAGGGGGGAGGAAAACCAGAAATATGAAAAGATACAGAACAAACAGCCAGCGCCACTGACTAGAGAAAGGTGGATCTTACAATGGTCTATCGTTGGCACTCTAAGAGGTGATAATGAGGGGATACAAACAGTAAAACTAGCAAACTGACAAGGGTGGTAGGGGAATGGAGAGAGAGGGAATAGGGTTACTTGAATTTAGATAAATCAATATTTACACTGCTGAGTTGTAAACTGCCCATGCGAAATGTGATGTGCTGTTCGTCCAATTTGTGTCTAATCGGTGATATGTGATGGCTTTTTTCTGATTGGCTGTCAGTGATTAGCGAAGTTCCGCAGGGCTCGGTGTTGGGGCCTCTGCTCTTCACGTTGTATATTAAATGATTTGCATGAGGCGATTGAAGGCTTTGTCCCCAAGTTTGCAGATTATACAAAAATAGGTGATGGGGCAGGTAGTGTAGAGAAAGCCAGGACTCTGCAAAAGGATCAGGATTGTTTGGGAGAGTGGGCAGAGAAGTGGCAGATCGGATATAGTGTGACAAAGTGTGGCGTCATGCATTTTGGTTGTAGGAATAAAGGCGTAGATTATATTTTTTAAGTGGGGAGAGAATCCAGAAATTGGAGGTACAAAGGGACTTGGGAGTGTTGGTGCAGGTTTCCCAAAAGGTTAATCTGCAAGTTGAATCAGTAGTAAAGTAAGCAAACTCAATGCTAGCATTTATTTTGAGAAGGCTTGTATACAAAAACAGGGATGTAATGCTGAGGCTCTATAAGGTGCTGGTCAGGCTGCATTTGGAATATTGTGAGCAATTTTGGGCACCATATTTGAGGAAGGATGTGCAGGTTCTGGAGAGGGTCCAAAGGAGGTTTACAAGAATTATCCCTGTAATGAGTAGCTTAACATTTGATAAGCATTTGACAGCACTGGGTCTATATTTGCTGGAGTTTATAAGAATGAGGGGGGACCTCATTGAAACGTACAGAAAAGTGAAAGGCTTGGATAGAATGGATGTGGGGAGGATATTTCCACTAGTAGGAGAGTCTAGGACTATATGTCATAGTCTCAGCACTAAAGGACGTTCTTTTATGAAGGAGATGAGGAGGAATTTCTTTAGTCACAGGGAGGTGAATCTGTGGAATTCTTTCCCACAGAAGGCGTGGAGGCAAAGTCATTGGATATATTTAAGGCAGAGATAGATGGATTTGTGATTAGTGCGGGAGTCAGAGGTTATGGGGTGAAGGCAGGAGGATGGGGTTAGGAGGGAGAGATAGATCAGCCATGATTGAATGGCCGAGTAGACTTGATGGGCCGAATGGCCTAATTCTACCCTTATCACTTATGATCTTATGTCTTTATGAAGTGCTTCATTAATAACCTTCCTTCCATCAGAGGATCTATCATACGATGTAAATAAATGTATTAACAAAGAAGCAGTTCATTGATGAATGGTCAGGCAGAGTCACTGGAGAACATGGATAGGCAAAGTTTTGGTTTGGGACCCTTCTTCAGATGTCTGAAGACAAGGATGGGTGACATTTCGGGTCGCGGGTCCTGACCCACAACGTCACCCATCCATGTTCTCCAGAGATGCTGCCTGACCCGCTGAGTTACACCAGCAACTTGTGTTTATCATTGGTTACAAAGTGCATGGCATGCCCCCTGCAGGGAGTTGTGTGTGGATGTTCAGGAATCAATGCTTGAAATGTCAGCTAAATCTATGTTGCCAAGAGCAGTGATCTTTGTTAACCATTAATAATTAACAATAATCATTAATGTCACAGTAATTAAAAATCAAAGTCCAGGCATTCCTTCTGATGTGTATTTGACACGAGTGAACCTGGTTATGGCCATTGATTGAATTTGAAGTTAACTTCTGTTTTATCTCGCTGCTCAGTCTAACCCCCTACCTCCAACAAGAACTGGAGAGAATGTGGGGGTTTTATTCTTCTTGCACTTTTATTGTCATTTTACCCTCGGGAAAAGTGAGCGAGGACAAATACAGGCATCCTTTCCCAGTATTCCATACATCCAGGGAATAATAAAAAGACAGAAAATAAGTAATTGCTCCTATGTAGGACTATCTTTAATCGGACTTTACTGGACACTATCTTGCACTAAACGTTATTCCCGTTATCCTGCTTCTGTACATTGTGATGGCATGATTGTAATCATGTACAGAATTTCCGCTGACTTGGCCCTCTGAGTCTATGCCGACCACAACCACCCAAAGCTGAATTCTATCCTACACACTTGGGATGATTTACAGAAGCCAATTAACCAACAAACCTACACGTCTTTGGGATTTTTTTGTCTAGTCTAGAGATACAGTGCGAAAGCAGGCCCTTCAGCCCACCGATTCCTTGCCACCCAGCGATTCCCACACACTTTTGTTACCAGAATATTTTAATTCCAGATTAGTTAAATATTTGATTATTGACCCGCTTTTGTAATGGGATGTGAAATCAATGTTTACAGATCATCCCTTACAGCTCCTTGGGCTACTGGACTCATCATATAACACTTGCATTACCGCATTCCATTATCTTCTAACTCTTCCACAGTCTGTCCCTCTTCATTCATTGAAGAGCATAGTTACTGCTCTAATTCTATTTATTGAAGATTATTTGAGTTTTATGTCAAAGCATTGCATTAAAAATATTCATTGACTTGGCCTCCACAGTCTTCCGTGGCAATGAATTCCACAGATTCACCACCCTCTGACTAAAAAAAATCTTCCTCATCTCGTTTCTAAAGGTACATCCTTTTATTTTGAGGCAAAGGCCCCTGGTCCTAGACTCTCCCACTAGTGGAAACATCCTCTCCACATTCTTCTACCTTGGCCTTTCAGTATTTGGTAAATTTAAATGAGGTCCCCCCTCAACAGCCCTGCACACACTTGTTTTAATAATGGACTTGAATTTTAAATCCTAAAGCCCTTTTGAGGATTTGAGATGAAGCTGGAATGGAAACAAGTCATCCATAACTCCAAAGGGTAGCCAAAGGAGAAAAATCTCACGAAAATGTTGAAATTCTGCTAAATGAACATATTATACTCTTCCATGATACTTAAGTGTGACTAAATGCAAGTCTGAATAGTACAAAAGAGACGAGAATGTGACTTATATTCAATGGTGACATATGCATTAATTTATTGGTACCATTACAGGCTCAAATTAATTGAACCTGCAGGTAATTCACAGTGATTATACTTTTTAATAACCATTAGTGCAATTTGACCTTTATTGCCTCCACCTGGTGCTCAGTTTCAAAATATATCTCATTGTTTTTTCAACAGAATTTTTCTTTCAAGTCATTAGGAGTGATTATTTAAATGGCTTCCTTTTTGTTTGTTGGATCATCTCTACTGCATTTCCATTGCCTGTGAGTGGTTCTTTGGATAACAAGTGTGGCAATACACAATGTCAAACGTAACCTTGGAAATGACTATTGAAAATAGTTAGGGTTTGGGATGTTTTGGAAGGTGAGATTATGAAATGTAGGAGTGACCACCAAGCAAAGGGTGGCATGCTGGTGCCAGCGGTAGAGTTGCTGACTTGCAGCGCCAGAGACCTGGGTTCGATCCTGGCTACGGGTGTTGTCTGTACGGGTGTTGTTTGTACATTCTTCCTGTGACATGCATGGGTGCTCATGTTTCCTCTCGCATTCCAAAGATGTACAAGTTTTTAGGGTAACTGGCTAGTGCTAGTGCACATGGATTGCTGGTCAGCGTGGACTTGGTGGGCCGAAAGGCCTGTTTCCATGCTGTATCTGTAAGCTAAGCTAAACTAAACAACCTTGAGGTCTTGCACAATGTTTCTAACCTGGTGCTGAACTTAAGTAGGTCACTTAAGGTGTTCACATTGCAGAGTTTTTCAAACAGCAATGATATGTAAGTAGATATTGGAGATCAATTATTGTCCAGGGCAATCAGTAACCAAGGATGTGAAGTTTTCTATGGTTACCAGGGAGTGTTTGATTTACTAAAATAACCCTCCACCTGTAATCCAATGCTTAGAACATCAAACGTAGAACAGTATATCACATGAACAAAACTTCAGCCCACAATGTTCAAGCCGAACATGATGCGAGGTTAAACTAATCTCTTCTGCCTTCATGTGGTTCATATCCCTCCATCCTTTGCATGTCCGTGCGCCAATCTAAAAGCCTTTTAAATGCTGCTAACATTTCTGCCTCCACTACCGTTCCTGACAACACAATCCAGGGACCCAGCACTCTCATGTTTATAAGATAGGAACAGAATTAGGCCATTCAGCCCATCGAATCTACTCTTCCATTCAATGATGGCTGACCTACTTTTTATCTCTCAATGCCTTTCTCCTGCCTTCAACCCATAACCCTTGATGTCCTTACTAATCAAGAACCTGTCAGTGTCTGCTTTAAAAATACCAAATGATTTGGCCTCCACAATCATCTGCGACAATCAATTCCATTGATTCACCACCCACGGCTAAATAAATTCATCTTCATCTTTCTAAAGGCATGTCCTTTTATTCCGAGTCTGTGCCCTCTGGCCCTAGATTCTTCCAGTAGTGGAAACATCCTCTCCACATGGCCTTTCACTATTCGGTAAGTTTCAATGAGGTCTATGCTATCATCGTTCTAAACTCCAGCAAGTACAGGCTCAGTGCCATCAAACGCTCATCATATGTTAATCCAGTGCTGTATATGAGTAAGAAAATTGGACATTAACACACCAGATGTATGCCTTAGGGCACTACTAACTGAGTAAAGTACACTCCTTTGTAATTTCTCTGATTGCATTCCCCTTTCTCATCCCCTATTCAATAGGACAAGTCTCAGTTGAGAGTTCTGGTGCCATTGAATGTCACGTTGGCAAAGATATTTTAGTAAAGTATTTACTTTCTTTAACAGGGGCAATTTTTGATGAAACGGCCAAAAAGGACGATGAAGTATTTCGACTGGCTGTTATTGACCTCAACACCAACGAGGAAATTCTTCAGACAGAAAAAATTACATTTTCCGTCACATTTGTGGACAGCAACAATCCTTTCCAAGTTGTGCAGGAAGGTAGGAACCTATTTTTTCTTGTAACTATGTAATTTATGCTGCATTGTTGCACCCAATTTCCCACAGTACCAATCAAGATGTGATCTTTCACCTTGTTGAAGAAATATTATCAATCTTCCATTGATTTATGCAAATAAATCCTTTCATCATTTCCCTGTTGAAATGCTTTAGGATAATGTTCTTCGAGTAATCTCTCAATGATTATTATCTTGATCAAATATGCCGATTATTTTGATCCAATGTTACAGCAGAATTGGTGGGAGAAAGGAGAAAGCTATTAACTTCCATCAATAAAATGAACAAAATGGGCTGCTTGTATTTTGCAATGTTAATTTGGGTCTTGTGCGAATGAGGTGCTTGCCCTGGTTGAAAAGTGGTTGAAAAGGTTCCTAACAATAGGCAAACGTTTTGTTCAACAAATGTTTGAATATTTGAGATTTGTAATATGAGCAGTGACACAGAATGTCATTGATATGTGACGGGGAGCTCTTTCAATTAATAAGTGCAAATATGTTTGGGCTGGGAACATGGAAGACTGGACACTGACACTGCAATCTGTGTATTTTTATTTTTTGAATTCTTCATTCCCTGACTCCAGTGTACAGTTAATTTATGGTTGAGTGTTGCATTGTGAAAGAAGCAGTCTCAGAATACAATGACTTTTCAACACTGCCATAAGAAACTGATTTTTTTTTTTTTTTTTACCCATTGATGTTAGCAATGATTTCAGCAACAAACAAACAGCGCACAAAACCAGACCAGCGGTGTTTGTTCAAAAATCCACCTATGTGTCTCGTGGCAAGACCTCTCGTAGAATGTGATTTGTGCACAGAATATTCCCTTCTACTGTAATTACGAAACAGCGAGACTTTTATTAAGAGCGGGTTTACATGATTGGGAGGTTAATTTTGTGTGAATTGTCTGGATTCTGAGATTACCCAAGGGTCCATACACAATTTTAAGAAATGTAAATTGCTGCTTCTCTTCTCCATCCTGGGTACTTTCTTCAGAAGTTGCGTACGGGGCAGGAGCCATCATCAGTGTTCAGATATCAGACTGAACCTCCTCAATGAAGCATAAAACATATTGTCTTGACAGCAGGATTCAAAGATGAGTTGATCTAAAATTCCCAGCTGCACAATTTATTAATTCCCCCGTTTAAAAAAAAAAAGTCATAGCCAAGAATGGATGTGGCTTTACATGACTATTGGATCGTATTGGACAATATACTGGATCGGGGTACCAAATGAAATGGAATAAATACATGGGAAAGGAATCCAGTGGTACAGAGGTACAGATTACCTTCAGTTTAATTGAATTGAATGCAGTGACCTTCTCCCGTTGATAATTTCTTGTTATTTACTTAAACCCAATGACGGAATCTGCTGGAACTGTTATTATTTGGAAGCAAGCATGGATTGGGAAGTTACTTTTCCCTCTCAGGAGAAGAACAAGTTCAACCATTATTCCCTTCCATTCTCACTGCAGAAATTTACTGGTGGAAATCGGTCACATTTAAAAATGGTTAGATTGGTTCTTTTTGATGGATTCAAATACAGTTGACAGAGCAGTCTACTCAGAATAGACCTTTGTTTAATTGTTTGTAGGCTGGAAATATCCCGGGAATGTTCACAATCTGAACAGTAATGGTGCATGTTTGAATTCTCTGCAATGCCCAGGACAAGATGAAATTGCTTGTAACATGGATGATCAGCCATGATCACATTGAATGGCGGTGCTAGCTCGAAGGGCCGAATAGCCTACTCCTGCACCTGTTTACTATGTCTATATCTAACTTGTCTTGCTCTGCTGCCTGAGTGGGATTCCAATCATGCCACGAATAGGTCTCCTAATGCACAAGGTAAAGTTATATGAGAGGTGAAGACAGCCTATATTATATCTATCCTATTTTTAGTCTTGATTTGTACCCCTGTTAGGGGTTATGGGTAGAAGGCAAGAATGAGAGGGAAAGATGGATCAGCATGATTGAATGACAGGGTAGACTTGTTGGACCGAATGGTCTAATTCTGCTCCTATATCTTAAGATATTTTCCAGCAGATCCATGTGGCTATCCAAAAACCTTTAAATGCCACTATCATATCTTATGGACTTATGAACATTGGGCATTAAAATAGGGCAAATTAACTCTGAGAAGGTGGGAGAGCAGACCTCTTAAGATGTTGAGATATCAATGGAATCAAAGGATAAGGAAATGTCAAAGACTAGAGGGCATAGCTTTAATGAGAGGGGGGCAAATTTTGTACGGGTGTCAAGGCTTATGGGGAGAAGGCAAGATAATGGGATAAGAGGGAAAGATAGATCAGCCGTAATTGAATGATGGATTAGACTTGGTTGGGCCAATGGCCTAATGCTGCTCCTAATTCTGGCTGACTAAACTATGATGTGAACTTTTGCACAGTGGTAGGTACCTGCAAGACACTGCCTGAGGTGGAAGTAGATAGAATAATGACATTTAAGAGGCTTATAGATGGCATCTGGATTTGCAGGGGAAAAGAGGAATATAGAGCATGTGCAGGGAGAAGAGATTAGTTGAGCTTGGCAACATGTTCAGGATGGATATTGTGGGCCAAAGGACCCGTCCCTGTGTTCTACTATGATTTAAGGGTTAGTGCAAAGTAGGGCAGAGATCAACCATGATGTCATGAATGGTGGTGCAGACATGAAATGCCACGTGGCCAATTCTACTCCTATTTCTTGTGTATTTATACACATTGAATATGATCTCACCTTGGGAAGCTGTTATAGTGGGAGTGCTGGGGTCTGACAAGGTAGGATCGAATACATAATTGGGAGGGTACATGATGTGAAAGCATTTTTTAAATTGATGTTACTAATGTAATCATCTTATCTAAACTCATTACATTATTTCATTTCATTATATCAATTATCTCATTACTTTGTCTCATATTATCTCATCATATTATCCTCTTATTATTATCATCATTATAGCATTTATTTAAAGGTCATTAGTACAACAGTTTCAGATCAAAGTGCTAGGATGCTTTAAAATCCTGCATTAAATATGCACTGAGTAGACAGCTGGGGTTTTAACTTGACCATCTTGTGTGTGACCATCTGAACCAGGGTCCTGGCCCGAAACGTCACCATTTCTTTCTCTTCAGGGCCTTCACCCCCTGAGTTCTCCAACATTTTGTGTCTACTGTCGGTATAACCCAGCATGTTGCCTGACCCATTGAGTTATGCCAACACTTTGTGTTATTTTGTGTAACCAGCATCTGCAGTTCCTTGTTTCACACATCAAGTACTGCATGCTGCTTCTAATCATTCACAATCGCCAGGCAGTGCCCGAGAAACATTGCTGGAGTCCGGTGAATTTGCCAATTGTGCCACTGTGTCTCATCGGGCTAAAGCAAACTAAAGCAAATATTCTTAAATACTGAATATTAAATTTTACTATTTCCCCATCTTTATTGAAGATACATTCCACCCCCTGCGGTGCCCAATGGTCCCGGAAAGGCCCCAGGGCACTCCCTCATTGGGCTCTTGTGGGGGAAATTGTAAGGAGTGAATCTCTTTCAGTGCTTCTTTCCCTTCTTACCGAGTACACGAACAGCTTTCCACTTTGCAGTATTTTGGAAGTAACTGAAGCAAAAGATCACAAACGTGCATGAACAGTCTGATTTCCAACTTCCTGGAAACCTCTGCACAAATACTTCTGTCAGTCTGAAGAAGAGTCCTGCCCGAAACCTCACCCATTATTGTTCTCCGCAGTTGCTGCCTGACCCACTGAGTTACTCCAGTGTTGTGTCTATCTTCTGTATACCTCAGCACAAACCAGTTCTGAACCATAACACCAACTACAGAAAGGATGGCATTAAACGTTGGCAAGGGTGCAGAAGTGATTTACCAGGATGTAGAAACAAAGAACTGCAGATGCTGGTTTATACCAAAGGTTGACACATAGCACTGGAGTAACTCAATGGGTCAGGTAGCACCTCTGGCGATAAAGCATAGGTGACATTTCTAGTCGGGACCCTCCTTCAGATGTTGTCGTGGGATTGTGGGCTTCAATTATAACGATAGATTGAGTAGGCTGGGACTTTTCTCATTGGAACATAAGAAGCTGAGGGGTGACCTTATTGAGGTTTATAAGATCAGGAGGGTCATGGATAAATGAACACATAGTTTTCAAACTTCTGTCCCTCTTGCCTGATGGGAGGCAGGGGAGAAGAGGGAGAGACCAGGATGAGACTGGTCCTTGATAATGCTGGTGGCCTTGCTGAGGCAGCGTGAAGTGATAATAATAATAATAATAATACACTTTATTGTCATTATAAACACATAGAAATTTCAGGCGCACTGCCCGAGCGGAGCTCCAACGCTTCAGGTAAATAATAACGAATAACAAATACGGCAAGAAAAGGTCAAGTCATAATGTGCAATATTTCACAGTATAGTGTTGTAACAGTACAAAATATTGGTTATGGGGGACTGTGTTCAGAGGTGATGGCCTTGGGGTAAGAACTGTTTGTTAATCTTGTGGTGTGTGATTTGATGGACCTGTAACACTTTCCTGGGGCAGAAGGGCAAACAAGCGATGTGCGGGATGAAATGAGTCCTTTAGTATGCGTGATGCCTTCCGCAGGCAACAAGAGCTATAGATCTCTTCCAGGGCAAGCAGGTGTGTGTTGGTGATCTTCTGGGCTGTATTGATGACTCTCTGCAGAGCCTTCTCGTCAGCCACAGAACTGTTGTCATACCATTCCTGAATGCCATGTGTCGAAGTGTAGATGGAAGTACCAGTTCCATCAGCCCACACTTGGCCCATATCCCTCTAATCCTTTCCTATCCATGTACATGTCCAAGTGCCTTTTAAATGTTATTACAGTCGGTGTACCAGTATGCAATATTACTCAGTACACCAGTCTGCCTCAGCAAGATAGGCTGCATAATCAAGGACCAGTCTCACCCTAGTCATTTCCTCTTCTCCCCTCTCCCATTAAGCATGAGGTACAGAAGTTTGAAAACATATACCTCCAGATTTTGCATGTTGTGATAGTAAGTTACTGCTTCCAATATGTTGCCCAACCCAGGTGGCATTTTGCATGCAAGCTGATCTGCAATTGCATATTATAATCGCTCCATACTCATAAATATCTATACATTGTAAATGACTCGATTGTAATCATGTATTGTCTTTCCATTGGCTGGATAGCACACAACAAAAGCTTTTCATAGTACCTCATGATAATAAACTAAAACTGTACTTGCCACAACTACCTCCACTGGCAGCACTTTGCATATACCCACCATCCACTGTATGAAAACATTGTTATGTATATCATTCTGTTTAATCTGAGCATCATGTGAATTAGGAATTGTATTGTACCCTTTTGTATATCTAAATAATCTGAATCTGAATGATATACCTCCATACCGATGAGTTAACAGCCCTGATTTTTATTTTATCCCCCTCATTACTAGGAGCTTTCAGCTGCTGAGGGTCAAATACAAATCCCCTTCCTCAATCTTCCCACTTCCCTTCTTTTCTCATCTTAACACAGCGGCCATGGTGGCGCAGCGGTAGAGTTGCTGCCTTACAGCAAATGTTGCGCCGGAGACCCGGGTTCGATCCCGACTACGGGTGCTGTCTGTACAGAGTTTGTACATTCTCCCCGTGACCTCCCCGTGAATGTTTGTACATTCTCCCCGTGACTTTGTGTCTCGTTTTTGCCGAGACACAAAGATGTACAGGTTTGTAGGTTAATTGGCTTGGTAAATGTAAAAATTGTCCCTAGTGGGTGTAGGATAGTGTTAATGTGCGGGGATCGCTGGTCGACGCAGACCCGGTGGATTCCGAAGGGCCGGTATCTCTCAACTAAAATGAACTAAACGCAAATGAGCTTTAAATCATCGGTTTCACTGTCTCCTGAAGAGCTAAGGTCAGATTTTTTTGGTAATCTTGCTACACAGCCCTTGGGAAGATCTAAAGTGTCTATATTAATGCGAGTTATATCCATGGCAAGGTTCATGAGATAGGGACCACTGAAAAGATTCATTCTCCTCTGCTTGATCTCTTCTAATGCTTTGAAACAGAAAAAATAGGGATTATCAATGTATTTGCATGCTCTCATTGGAGATTAGTCCATTCGATGTATGAAAGATTTATTTTATTTGTTTCTTCTTGTGTGGTTGACGCACATCCCTGGGACTTATCATGCTGTGATTAACTTAACTGGTGTGATCAGGCAAACAACATTTGGAAAAAGACCTACCTAAAAAAGTGAAAAGAAAATGAACATTTTGCTTGCAAACACTGACTGACACTAAAACCTATTGCAATTGAAATTCCATTCTATAATTGGAAATTAATGCTTAGCATTCAAAAGCATGCAAGTTGGATGAAGGATTTTTGCAAGACGTTTCTTTGCAAAACACTGTACTCCTCCTTCGTGCTGTAATAATTGAGTTTGTGCCAAAATGGGCAATTAGTGCTAATTGAATCTTGCTTATTGATCACATTTACATTTTCACTCTACTCAACTTTAAAGGTCAACCAAAACTCTCTTGACAGGTGAAGAGAAGCTAAACCCTTATTTTCTTTTATCTAAAAGTTGCATGTGGAAAGTGCATTAAATCTGAATTCCATTAAGAAGCGGCAAACCCTGTGTTGACTCGAAGCTTCCTCCAGCATTTAAACTCTCTCTGCCCACCTGCAGTCAAAGATTATATCCATACCATAGCCATGCCAAGTCTCAGCTATCCCCCTCTTTCCTTCTCACCTTCAGCCTCACCCAATGCTTGCATCAGTTCTTGCACCTGGTCCACTTGGCCATTCTTGCTTCCCTATATTGGTTTGTCATAAGTGATAGGAGCAGTATTAGGCCATTCAGCACGTCAAGTATACACTGCCATTCAATCATAGCTGATCTATTTCTCTCTCCTGCCTTCTCCCCTGACACCCATACTAACCTCCTGCTCATTCTCCTGCCTTCTGCCCATAACCCCTGACACCCATATTAATCAAGAAACTATTTATCTCTGCCATAAAAATATCCATTGACTTGGCCTTCTGTGGCAAAAATTCACCACCCTCTGACAAAAAAAAAAATTATCCTCATCTCCTTCCTAAAAGGACGTCCTTTAATTCTGCCATGAGTGGATACATCCACTCTATCCAAGCCTTTCACCATTCGATAAGTTTTAATGAGATCCCTCATCACCCTTCTAGACTCCAGCAAGTACAGGCCCAGTGCTGTCAAACGCTCATCATATGTTAATCCACTCATTCCTGGGATCATTCTTGTAAACCTCCTCTGGCCCCTCTCCAGAGCCAGTACATCCTTCCTCAGTTATGGTGCCCAAAATTGCTCACAATACTCCCAAATACAGCCTGACCAGCGCTTTATAGAGCCTTAGCATTACATTCCTGTTTTTGTATTCTAGCCCTCTTGAAATAAATCCTAGCATTGCGTTTGCCTTCCTTACCACCGATTTGACTTGCAGATTAGCTTTTTTGGAATCCTGCACCTCAAGTCCCTTTGCATCTCCGATTTCTGGATTCTCTTCCCATTTCGAAAATAATCTGCACCTTTATTCCTACTACCAAAATGCATGACCACACTTTGTTACACTATATTCCACCTTCCCACTCTCCCAACCTGTCCAAGTCCTGCAGAGACCCTGCTTTCGCTGCACTACCTGCCCCTCCACAAAGCCTTCAATCCCCTCATCAAAATCATGAATATGCAATGTGAAGGATAGTGGCCCCAGCTCCCCTGCTAGTCACAGGCAGTCAATCAAAATCAGCCCCCTTTATTGCCATGCTTTGCCATCCAGCCAACCTGTTATCCATCTGTCCTTTGATACCACGGGCTCTCATCTTCTATAGCAACCTCACGTGTGGCACCATTTCAAAGGCTTTCTGAAAATCGGGGTAAGCATCATCCACTGACTCTCCTTTGTCTGTCTTGCTATTTACTACTTCAAAGAATTCTAGCAGATTCATCAGGCAAGATCTCCCCTTCACAAAACCATGCTGACTTTGGCCTATTCTATCATGGACTACTAAATATTCCGTAACCTCATCCTTTTTAATGGACTCTCATCTCTGATCAGTTCAAAGTTATCATAGAGTTATAATGTCATACAGACTGGAAACATATGTTTTACGTCAGAGATACAGCTTGGACAAGGACCCTTCAGCCCACCGAGTCCGCAACGAGCAATGATCACCCATACGCTAGATGTATTGTTTTCACATCCTACACACTAGGGACAATTTACAGAAGCCAGTTAACCTGCAAACCTCTACATCTTTGGAATGTGGGAGGAAACCGGAGCACCCACAGAAAACCCATGCGGTCAAGGGGAGAATGTACAAACTACATATGGGCAGCAGCCGTAGTCAGGATCGAACCCTGATTTTCTGGTGCTGTGAGGCAGCAACTCTACTGCTGCGCCACAGTGCTGTCTTGTGTGCTTGAGGGTGCTGGAATATATAACTTCCATCCTCTTGATAGTCGACAGGCTAACAGAGATCTAGTGCATAGAAAGGCCCTTCAGCCCAACAAAAACTACTCGGATCCACATCTCTTGCTACCCACATCGAAAGCTGTATCCATACCAAAGGTAGGCATAAAATGCTGGAGTAAATCAGTGGGTCAAGCAGCATCTCTGAAAAAAATGGATAGGTGATGTCACCTATCCATTTCTCCAGATACACTGTCTGACCCACTGAGTTACTCCAGCATTTTGTGCCTATATTTGGTACAAGCAGCACTTGCAGTTAGCAGCACTTGTAGTTCCTTTTATTACTTATATCCATACCGTTGCCATTACAAGTCATGGCCTCCACAGATCTATTGGATAGAGAATTCCAAAGACACTGCAGGTCACACAGATGCCACCTCAATAGAAATGTTGGCTTCCAACCAAGATTTGTCCAAAAATGACTGTCAGACATTGTGCTAACGCAACACATTGAGAATATTTATATTATTTCATTTCATGTCTTTATACTAATTAAGTTCCCTTCTCCAATTCCAAATGCCATGAAGTAAAACTTATTAATATCGTTAAAATACAGAATTAGACGTGCTAATTTTGGATCGGGGACAGAGAATATTTATACACGGCTTGGAATAAAAGGTTGTGTTTTGCATATCTCAGTTCTAAGGAGATGTTTGTAGTCCTAGTTTTAGAGATACACCACGGAGGCAGGACCTTCGTTGCACTGACTGGCGATCCCCACACACTAACACTATACTGCACAAACTAAGGACAATTTATAACTTTACCAAGCCAATTAGCCTACGTCTTTGGTGTGTGGGAGGAAACCCGAGTACCTGGACAAAACCCACGTGGTCACAGGGAGAACGTGCAAACTCTGTACGAACAGCACCCGTGGTCAGGATCGATCGCGAGTCTATCACTATCGCTGCTCCACCATGCCACCTTGATTAAAATTATGTGAACAGTTTAAACTGAATTTGAAGATGTTTAAACATAATTTGGGTATTTTTCAATATTCTTTTGGGTGAGCGAACCTATCAAGAAAAGTAATGGCAGCATCTCCATCATAATTGTACTAGCTGCTTATTATGTTGTCATGAAGTGTAATGGAGATGTTTTACATGGGTGATAGTTTAGACTTTAGAGATACAGTGTGGAAGCAGGCCCCCATGGCCCACCGAGTCCGCGCCGACCAGCGATCACACCGCACACTAACACCATCCTACACACTAGGGACAATTTTACAAAGATAATTAATCTACAAAACTGCACATCTTTGCTGTGTGGGAGGAAACCGGAACACCCGGAGAAAACCCACAGGGCACAGGAAGAACGTACAAACTCCGTATAGACAGCATCTGTAGTCAGGATCAAGCCTGGGTCTCTGATACTATGAGGCAGCATCTATTCTGCTGCGCCACAGTGCCACGCTAAGTTGGTCTTTTTTTCTGATAATGAGACTGCCTGTCTTTTCCTATCTCTGTCATCTCCTCTAGTCCCACAATCATCTGTGCTGCTACAGTGCTGTCCTAGTAAGCATCCCAGATATTGATCACTTCTCCACTAGCTCAGCCACCTGAACCTTGAACTCCCTTCCTAAAGCTCCATACCTCTCCATCCTATTCTCTGCCAAAATAAAATTTCCTTGAAATCATCTTTGACTGAGCTTTTGGCTGTTTGTCCTTGAAAGCTTCTCGAGGGATCCAGCGTCTGATTTTGTTCGATAATCATTGCTGTGGTTATCAACTTCCTGGTGTATTTTAACATCTTCAAGGTGGTATGCACTTAGATGATGTTGTTGAATGGAAGTAAAATGGATGGATGACAGGCAAACTATATCTTGTGGACTTGCGGCTGAACTACAAAGAACAATCGATGAAATTCCACTTTGATGTAGATTTTTCACCCTCCATTTGATCCATTGCAAAAATACAGATAATGCTGGAAATACTTGGTGGGTGTGCCATCTATGGAGAGAGGAGTGGAGTTAATGTTTCAGGTCAATAACAGAGTATTTTCTGCTGGATCTGATCCTTTGTGACAAGTTTATACGCAAACTGCGAGCTCTGAGGATTGATGAAAATTGCTTCTCTGATCATATTGCTTGCCTCTGCTCACACTCATATGGACAGTTGAACCTCAATGAGGGACATTGAGATCCAGTCGCATGCCTCGGTTCATGAAAGAAACAAATTTAGTTTTGTTTTAGATTAGTTTAGAGATACAGCATGGAAACAGGCCCTTCGGCCCACCGGGTCCACGCCGGCCAGCGATCACCCATACACTAGTTCTATCCAGCTCACCAGGGACAATTTACAGAAGTAAATTAACCCACAAACCTGAATGTCTTTGGAATGCGGGAGGAAACCAGAGCACCCGGAAAAAACCTACGCTGTCACAGGGAGAACGTACAATCTCCGTACAGGCAGCAGCCACAGTCTGAAGAAGGGTCTCGAGCTAAAACATCACCCATTCCTTCTCTCCAGAGATGCTGCCTGCCCAGCTGAGTTACTCCAGCATTTTGTGTCAACCTGCAGTCAGGATCGATCCCAGGTCTCTGGTGCTGTAAGGCTGCAACTCTATCACTATTCCATACCTTCTGGCACTATGCTGCCTCTTAATTTTTATTTTTCATTCATGGCCTCCTGAAATACTGTTTGCTTATCTTCCTTCTGTCTTCCTCCATTTTCTAGCTTCCCTACCTTCCTTCCATAGGCATAAAAACATAGAACTATACAGCACAGGAACAGGTCCGTTGGCCCACAATATCTGTGTAGAACAGGTTATCAGGGTAAACCTATGTCATTGGCCGCTTGTGTTCCATACCCCTCCATATCCCGCACATCCGTGTGCTTATCTGAAAGTCTCTTGAATGCTACTACATGCCTCCACCACTATCCCTGGCAGTGCGTTCCAGGCGATACGGGTTTGGACTTGGTGGGCCGAAGGGCCTGTTTCCACACTATCTCTAAAGTGTCTAAATACTGCCATCTGATCAGACTTCAAGTGAGTCATTCCTATTGACATTCTTTGCCCTCCCACTCTCCTCTCCTGGGAGGTCATGTGGTATTGCGTTTGGTTTCAGCAGCGATTCATGCAGTGAATAAATTGTTGTACATTGGATTCCAGGCTAGACTTTAGGGCAGTGGCACAGCGGTAGAGTTGCTGCCTTACAGCGCTTGCAACGCCGGAGACCCGGGTTTGGTCCTGACTATGGGTGCTGTCTGTACGGAGTTTGTACGTTTTCCTCGTGACCACGTGGGTTTTCTCTGAGATCTTTGGTTTTCTCCCCACACCAAAGACATACAGGTATGTAGGTTAATTGGCTTGGTGTATGTGTAGATTGTCCCTAAGTGTGTGAGGGAAGTCTTAATATGTGGGGATCGCTGGTCGGCACGGGCTTGGTGGGCCGAAAGGGCTGTTTCCATGCTGTATCTCTAAAACTAAAAACTAAAACTTTAGTGTTGAGAGATACAGCGCGGAAGCAGGTCCTTTATCCCACTGAGTCCGGCTGACCAGGAGTAGGCGACATTTCGGGTCGTGACCCTTCTTCAGTCTGAAGAAGGGTCTCGACCAAAATGTCGCCTACTCCTTTTCTCCATAGATGCTGCCTCACCCGCTGAATTTCCCCAGCATTTTTTGTCTACTTTCGGTTTTTTCAGCATCTGCAGTTCCGTCTTAAACCTACAATCCTGAATGTCTTTGGAGTGTGGGAGGAAACTGGAGCATCCGGAGAAAGCCCACGTGGTCACACGGAGAATATGCAACATCTGTACAGACATCACCCTTAGTTTGCAATGTTACAAAATTTTGAGATTTAAAAAATCAAGTCTGCAATTTATCCCATCAGAAAGCATAAAAATAAGTTTAATTTGACCCCTAATTCACTTTCATATCTTCAGTATTAAAAAGTATTATGGCCATTTTCATACTCGGAAATTAGCATATTGTTCCCCATTGCCTTTCCATTGACTTAACACAAAAGCTGTGATCTAGGACAGTCACAAGCCCATAACTTTCTCAAAAATTAAGAGAACTCAATGAAATTTTCAGTTATTATATATTGAAGCATTCTGAAACAAATATGAAACAATATTACTTGGATGACCTGAAATTAAAGCATATAATTAGTTAGTTACCTAATTGTAGCTAATTACAAAATTCAATTACTAGATCTAAACATCTATCCATTTCTTAAGAAAAGATAAACTTTTTTAAATTGCCTAAGTGTCCAAATAACATTCACACAATAATCCACAATATAACATGATTTTTAAATCTCGTTTTCATGAATTTATAGGCCAAATGGAAGGCATTTAGTGTTAAATTCCTGTAAATTAATGGCCATTTAAATCAACTTGCGAGTGGGTTTCAGTGGAACGCGGTGGATTGGACCGTTGCGGTTTGCGGTGAAGTCGGCATGAAAAACACTGCCGGTTCATACATTTTTTTTGTCCCCATTTCGCAACATGAAAATATGATTAAAGGCTTCCTAAAAACCAAGTTTTAATGTAAAAATAAACTGTGTACTTTATTTTCTCCCCTATGTAAACTCCTTCCCATTAAAAACACCTTCATGAATGAAATGTCAGAGCGATTTTTCTCCAGCAACAAAATCCCCTGACATGGATCGATTTGCCCTGTCTGTGGAAAAACGGCACTTTAAACACGCCCCCCCTCTGAAAGGCGCCAAAGTCACGCACACGGGGAGCGGCAGACCTGCAGCGCTGCTCAAGGTAAGTTTTGTAACATACCTACTTAGTTAGGATCGAAACTGGGTCTCTGGCGCTATGACAGCAGCTCTACCGCTGCGCCACTGTGCCGCCCACAGATCATCAAATCATCACTAATAAAACTGCCACATAATGACTGAAGTCAAATCAGTTCATCCAGGCATCAGCATTACAATTGGATTAGATTTGCCACACGTAAAGCCAGCTCTCTCCCATTACAACAGCAAGCTTCCTCTCAACAGCAAAAGAATGATGTTTATATTTTCATTGTTTGGATCAGCCTTATTTATGACCCTCAATTCTTTTTACAAAACTAGTGGAATAATTCTATATTCTGTTCTTGTTATCTCTATCAGTTCCAGCTTTTCAAACCCCTCGATCGATCACTACCCTTTGAAAGGCTTACCTTAGAGATATACCATGGAAACAGGCTCTTTGGCCCATCGAATTCACACTGCCCAGCAATCACCTGTACACTAGTTCTATCGTTGACACTAGAGACAATTTACAGGAGCCAGTAAACCTACAAAGCTGTACGTTTTGGGAATGTGGGAGGAAACCAGAGCAACCATGAAAACCCACGTGGTCACAGGGAGGAAAGAAAGTCTGAAGATAGGTCTTGATCGAAAACATATCCAGGTTCCCGAGAGATGCTACATGACCTGCTGATTTACTTCAGCACTTTGTGTCCTTTTTTTTTTAATTTCCTGGAAGTTGAAAGGTTACAGAGAGGTTTGACTGAAGTTCATGGATATACAGGAGAATTGATGGAGAGAGAAACATGTTGTTCCTAGTAGTTATTTGGGGAATCTGGGACTTGTGGGCTAAGTCCAAAAATTAAAGCCAGTTCTTTCAAAAGCGAAGTGTGAAAACACTTCTGCATGCCAAGTGTTCTGGAAATTTGGAACAAATTTCATCAAACAGTAATTGATGTTGGGTTATATTGTGCAGCCTTAAATTTAAAGCTGAGATTAATGGCTCGTAGTTTTTAGTGTTAGCGATACAGTGTGGAAAGTGTCCCCTCGGCCCACCGAGTCCACACCGACCATCAATCATCCGTACACTAGTTCTCTGTTATCCCACTTTTGCATCCTACACACTGGGGAAAATTTACAGAAGCCAATTAAAGGTTTTAAGGGAAACAGTGTATTGTTTCACTTTTCAACAACCCACTCCTAAAATGGCACACTATTGTAAACTTGATAACGGTAGAAGATTGCCAGGAGAGAGAAAGTACTTCAATGATGTTCACATAGCCCCTTGAGGGCTGGGAAAATATGTAACATCTCCATCAGCTTCATAAGAGGCATTGTGCATTTTCCATTCAAAATGGAGAAGAATCATCCGGGAAGTTATTCAAACCTTCAGTGTCTTCAATAGGAGTCCAGCAAAAACACTTCCCAAAATACTCATCTTATGTCCTCACTGGATATTATCCCACCAATGGCAGTATCGTCAGATATTGTATCGCACTTCACAGCCACATAGGAAGGGAGGTAGGTCGTCCTTGATCCTGCGGGACTGCCTCAGTACAGGATACACAAGTTAGTTTGTCATAAGAGCAGAATTAGGCGATTAGGCCCATCGAGACCACTCCGCCATTCAATCAGGGCTGAACTATCATTCCCTCTCAACCCAATTCTTCTGCCTTCTCCACATAACCTTTGATACCCTTTACTAATCAAGAATTTCAACTTTAAATATACCCAATGACTTGTGATAACTATCTGTGGCAATGAATTCCACAGATTCACCACCCTCTGACTAAAGGAATTCCTACTTGCCTCTTTTCTAAAGGTATGTCCTTTTATTCTGATGCTGTGCCCTCTGGTCCTAGACACACCCACTGGTGGAAATATCCTCTCCACATCCACTCTGTCCAGGTCTTTCACTCTTTGGTATGATGTGACGAATGGGATATATTGCCTGACCCTCTTACCCCTACCTTCCTCTGTTGGCAGAAATACAGAGCTCCGTATGTTCTTGGCAGGCGAGCAGTTGTAGACTGTGCCAGCCTCATGGACACTGTCTTTTATCACACACTGATTGCTCAGAGAATTGGAAGCACACTGGGTTCGTCAGTAGGATGTTTCACTTGTTAATCACTGTAATGTTCTGCTCTCCAGAACATCTTCCAAAAGACAATCAGGAGTTTAATTTCACCCATTTGTTCAGGTTAATGCCTTGCTTTAAAATGGTGCACTTGGGGAATTTTACACAATCCCATTAACCAGTCGGCTACCTGAGAGATTAAAGTCTTTGGGTCACCAGCGCAGGATTTAAAAATACAAATTGAAATCTTGGCTTTAACCCACATTTCAATCTGGATTAAGCTGAGTTTAGTCTATAAATTAATTAGTAAGCAACGTAGCCCTGATAAAGATTGTGTAATTGTTGCTGCACATGCAATATCCTTTTCTCTGTTACTTCCACTTTCCCTCCCTCGTCCATTGTTAAACTCCCAGCTATTGTTTGTAGCATTCTGATAATACTAATGAGCAGTCTGCAAAATTAATAGCTGAATTTCACCATCCATGGACCATTTTTAACATCAACTATTTATCACTGCATAAACCCTTGACACTTTCGGAAAATAATCAAGATTTTTATTGAAATTATGTCAGACGATTTTTATGATATCTAATGATGCCCTTCATGTGGTATGTAGATGTGAACATATACATTAATTGCCACTTAATTAATGCCTATTCTACCATACTCAGGTGCAACACAATCATGGTGAAAGTGACCTTGGCTTTTAGGATGTTGTTGAATATAAAGAATAATTTTGAGCATTATCAGGAAGTTTCCCCAATATCTAGTTCTTACACAGTTTAATAATGAATGATGAATTTGACCCACAAGTTAAGGTTTGTTTTCTTCAGAGAATTGGCTTGCTTTCCAAAATAGTCCACGTGCAAGGTAACTTGAACCGGTTTATTTTATCTATCTTATCTTGTTTGCTCAGCAATCCCATGGTAATGAGCTTTACTAGTTGAGGGACTTTCGGTTTTCGAGTGGCGCAGCTGATAGACCTGTTGCCTCACAGTGCCAGAGATCCAGGTTCGATCCTGACCTCGGGTGCTGTCTGTGGGGTTGGCACCTTCTCCAGGTTCTCCAGCTTCCTCCCCATATGCCAACGACGGGCAGGCTTGTAGGTTAATTGGTTTCTGTAATTTCTGTCCCTTGCATGTAGGATAGGACTAGTGTACGGGTGATTGTTGGTCAGCATGAACCTGGTAAGCTGAAGGGCCTGTATCTCTAAACTAAACTAAGCTGTTGCCTCGCAAAGCCAGACACCCGGGTTCGATGCTGACCTTGGGTGCTGTCTGTGCAGAGTTTGCATGTTCTCCCTGATACCATGTGGGTGTCCTTCGGCTTCTCTACTTCCCTCCCACATCCCAACGAAAGGCGGGTTTGAATTTTGGATGGCAGTAAAATTGCCCCAAGTGTGTAGGAAGTGACAGAGCATTTAACGTAGTGTGACCAGTTGACCAATGTGCGGATTGGACTTGATAGGTCGAAGCCCTGTTTCCATGCTTTATCTTCCGGTCAGTCAAATAATTCCCATCTGCAGGAGAGGATTCCACAATGTTTTCATGGAAGTGGACTCCTCTGCTGATAACCCCCCCCCCCCCCCCCTCTACCAACCATCCCCGCCCTTCTCCTCTCCACCGACCACTCCCCCTTCTCCACCAACCACCCCCTCCTCTCCACTGACCCCCCCTCCTCTCCACTGACCCCCCTCCTCTCCACTGATCCCCCCCTCCTCTCCATCGACCACCCCCCTTCTCCAACGACCACCCCCACCCTCTTCACTGACCAACCCCCTTCTCCACCGACCACACCTCCCCCCTCTCTGCTGATCCCCTTCCACTCAATTATTGTGGAACAGCCAAGTGAATGTGTGAGACTGGAAGACACCTATGAAACTTCAGAAATTTTTTATTCTTTTCTGTGACTACTTGTTTCTCTGACCTGTTGAACCCCATCTAAGCACTTAATTCCCCAACCCTATGTGTACAACCAACTTTCTGCCCAACCGTTAATACTTTTTGCCTTTCTCGTGGTTAATCATCCACACATTCCCCCCCCCCCCCCCCCCCACAAGTTAGTAAAGAACCTGTGCAATTCTTCTTAAACACAATATAATTGTTTGTTGCTGTTGTGTGAAATCGGATGGGTTAGACCTAACAGTAAGGTGGCAAGTGGAGTGGGTTGGATCTGTGAAACCACTTTTGTGCGTTTATTATTTTATTGGTGTCAGGCTGTAGTTGGAAGTATTTAATGTCCATCCCCAATTGCCCTTGCCCTTGTAAAGATTTTATCGGGGAGTTTATGGGGAGATGGCAGGAGAATGGCAATAAGATGGAAAGATAGATCAGCTATGATTGAATGGCAGAGTAGACTCGATTAGCCAAATGGCCTAATTCTGCTCCAATATCCGAAGAAGGGTCTGGACCCGAAACGCCACCCATTCCTTCTCTCCAGAGATGCTGCCTGTCCCACTGAGTTGCTCCAGCTTTTTGTGCCTATCTTCAGTTTAAACCAGCATCTGCAGTTGCTTCCTACCCATGTCTTATGGTTCTTATGGTTTTATCCCTAATTGCCTTTGTAATGGTGATGACAAGTGGTGATATAACTTCTTGAAATATTGGAGATGTTTCTGATGAGCAGGTACTCCCGCAATGCAGTTGGCTCAGCATTTCCAGGATTAGATCCCCCGATGTCAAAGGATTAACAATCTATTTCCAAGTTTACACAGTACACAACTTGGAGGGAAACCTGCGCGGGATGGTGTTTCCATGCACCTACAGCCCCTGGCCTTCTTGGTGGAAGGCATTGAAGGTTTGTAGTGGATAACTAACTGCTGTGCATTTTCTGGAGGGGCAGCACAGTGGCGCAGCTGGTAGAGCTGCTGCCTTCACAGTGCCAGAGACCCGGGATTGATCATGACCTTGGGTACTGTTTGTGTGGAGTTTGCACGTTTCCCCCTGTGACCACGTAGGTTTCCTCCGGGTGCCCTGGTTTCTTCCCACATTCCAAAGGCATGCAGGTTTGTAGGTGAATTGGCTTCTTTAAATTGCCCCTAGTGTCTACAGAGTGGACGAGAAAGTGGGATAATGTAGAACTAGCATGAACGGGTGATCGATAGTCGGCATGGACGCCGTGGGCTGAAGGGCCTGTTTCCAAGCTACATCTTTCAATGATTCAATGGCAGTGCATCCAATGTGATTTGGTGGTAGAGGGAAAAATGCTTATAATCTGGCAAGCATCCTAACTGACCGCATTGAAGAGCTCATGAAATATTGAGATTGATACATCTCACGAACACCAAGACATATCATAAAATTGGAAAAATGGGAGGCCATTCCATCCTCTAATCTCTTTCATCGTTGGTTTAGTTTAGATTAAACTAAACATACAGTGTGGAAACAGGTCCTTTGGCTCACGAATCCCACACCGACCAGCGATCACCCCATACACTAGTTCTATGTTATGCCAGTTTTGAATCCTGCACACTAGGGACAACTTACGGAAGTCAATGTACCTACAAACCCACACATCATTGGGATGTGGGGGGGGGGGAAACTGGAGCACTTCGACAAAACCCACGTAGTCACAGGGAGAACATTGACAACACTCATGGTCAGGATCAGATGCTGTAAGGCAGCAACTCTACCGCTGCTCTACTGGACAAAGGTCAGAGATGAATAGACAAAAGGTGTGAGATCAGGATAACAGAGATGTGACTTGTGAAGCCAGTGGAAGTGGAGGGAGGAGGAGATAAATGAGTGCGGGTCCAGGTGGAGAACTGGGAATAGTGGGGGGAGAAGGTGGTTTGTTTGTATCTAATGCCCCTGTCCCACTTAGGAAACCTGAACGGAAACCACTGGAGACTTTGCGCCCCACCCAATGTTTCCATGTGGTTCCCGGAGATTTTTGTCAGTCTCCCTAATGGTCGAAAGTGGTTTCCGCTTCTTCTATGTTCCGGCGATTATTTTTAAAAAATCAAAACCGGCCGCGACTAAAAATAGGTTGCCGTTTTAAAAATCGGTAATTTTTTAGACAAAGCCGGTTGCGATGCTAGTTGAAGGTGGTTGCTGGCGGTTGTAGGTAGTGGAAGGTAACACCTTTTTTTCCACCAGGAAGGTCTTACCTTTCACTACCTGCAACCTCCGGCAACCTTGGGTGACATTAGTTTTGTAAAATTGGAGAATTCAATGTTCATACAGTTGGGGTGTAAGCTACCCAAGAGGAATATGAGGTGTTGTTCCTCCAGTTTGCACATTGTCTCACTCTGGAATTGGTGGAGCCGCACGTCAGAAAGGTCAGTATGGGAATGGGAAGAGGAGTTAAAATGGTTGGAAACCGGGAGATCCAGTAGACCTTGGCAGACCGAGTGCAAGCGTTTGACAAAATGGTTGTTGAGTCATTCTGATTTGGGAACATATGGAGAGTCCTTAAGTCACAGGGAATTGATCCTGGCACTCCTTACCTTTGAGGGAAGCATTTCAGTGGTTCAAGAAGGCACTTCACTATCATTTCCTCAAGGCCACTTAGTGATGGCCATTTAATGTTGACTTTGCCAGCATTGCCCAGATATTGAATATGAATCTAAATAAAATATACCTTAAACAAATTGGGTTGCTTTTGTTGCAAATGTCTTGATGCAAATATCCAACAAGACAGACTTTAGAGATAAGGCATGGAAGCAGGCCCTTCGGCCCACCGAGTCCGTGCCGACCTGCAATCACTCTGTACACCGGCACTATCCTACGCACTCGGGGACAATTTACAGTTTTACCGAAATAATTTACCTACAAACCTGCATGTCTTTGGAGTGTGGGAAGAAACCGGAGCACCCGGAGAAAACCCACGCAGTCACAGATAGAATGTACAAACTACGTACAGACAGGACCCGTTGTCAGGATCGGAGCCGGGTCTCTGGCGCTGATAGGCAGCAACTCTACCACTGCGCCAATGTGCCGCTCTAGGCAACAATCTTGAAATTTTAATTCAGAACATATACGCTCTTTGTGGTGGAGGCAACTTATCATCGTGGAAGGCTGACCAGTTAACATGAAGGAGGGATCAGGAATTAATGGGTCTTTTTCTAATTGACAAGATGTAATGCATTGCTTGCCAAAGGAGCAGTACAGAGGCTCCAACGTCTTGTAATTTTATCATAATGATTTGGATGAATGCGTCATTTAGTTTAGTTTATCAGGTAAAGTGAACATCTTTTGTCGTGTGCTAACAACTATATATGATTACAACTGAGCCACCCACAGTGTACAGATATATAATAAAGGGAATAATGTCTATTGTAAGGTAAAGCCCAGTAAAGTCCGTTTGAAGATAGTCCGTATGTCTCCAATGAGGTAGATGCTAGCTCAGGACTGCTTTCCAGTGTTGACCGGATTATTCAGTTGCCAGATAACAGCTCATCAGGCAACACAATCATCCTATCAACCACTGGAGAATCGTAAGTGCGTTTGCAAAATTCTCTTATGAAATAATTGTGGGGAGGAACTAACATTGTGAAGAGGTGAGGAGGAGGTTGCGACAGGATCTGGACAGGTAGAGCAAATGGGTTCTACCTGTCAAGATCAGTTGACGGAGCACAATGCATGAAATGGTCTATTTTGACAGAAGTTGAAAAGAAGCACGTTATATAATTGGTAAGAGATTACAGAACTCCGAGAACTCTGAGGAATTTATGAATTGCAACAGGCTAATATTTGAGTAGTGCAAGTAATTAGCAGAGTCAACAGAGTGTGCTGGGGGAATTGAATCCAATTGTAGGTAGCGAGGTTACGCTTCATCTGTAAAGGCCATTGGTGTGACAGTGCACAGCTTGGGTTTCTTTAATTAAGGAAGGATCTAAATGCATTGGAAGCTGTTCAGAGAATTTGTGCTTGGTTTTGCGGAAAGGTTGAAGTGGGCTTGGCAGGTTTAGAAGAACAAGAGGGACGAATGACACCAGATTGTGTGGGGAAACACAAGGAACTGCAGATGATCGAATCTGGTAGCAAAAAAACACAAAGTGCTGGAGCATCGCAGTGGGTCAAGCAACATCTCTGGAGGACATGGACATATGGCGTTTTGGGATGGGACCCTTATCAATATGGATTCTAGTGGAGGGGAGAAAAGTGGAAGAGAGATAGGAGTGGAACCAAGCCTGGCAAGTGAATCATTTAGTTTAGTTTATTATCACGTGCACAGTGAAAAGCTTTTGTTACGTGTCAACCAGTCAGCGAATAGACTGTCCATCCGTAGTGCACAGATACATAGAAACATAGAAAATAGGTGCAGGAGTAGACCATTCGGCCCTTCGAGCCTGCACCGCCATTCAATGTGATCATGGCTGATCATCCAACTCAGTATCCCGTACCTGCCTTCTCTCCATACCCCCTGATCCCTTTAGCCACAAGGGCCACATCTAACTCCCTCTTAAATATAGCAAATGAACTGGCCTCAACTACCTTCTGTGGCAGAGAATTCCACAGACTCACCACTCTCTGTGTGAAAAATGTTTTTCTCATCTCGGTCCTAAAAGATTTCCCCCTTATTTTTAAACTGCGACCCCTTGTTCTGGACTTCCCCAACATCGGGAACAATCTTCCTGCATCTAGCCTGTCCAACCCCTTAAGAATTTTGCAAGTTTCTATAAGACCCCCCCTCAATCTTCTAAATCACTACATGGTTTAGGGCCAAAGTATATCACTGACATGCTTCCTCTATATAAGTCTTCTAGACCGCTAAGATCTTCAGAGACCAATCTGTTAGTGATTCCCAGAGTAAATACAAAACATGGGAAAGCAGGATTTAGTTACTATGCATCAAATAGCTGGAATAAACTTCCTGAAGATTTAAGACTTGCCCCAACTTTGACCACTTTTAAAACAAGACTGAAAACTTTTATGTCAGGAAAGAAGACGACTATTCTCTAAAATCACTTCTGTCTTGCCTTGAGGACATTAAGTCCTGGATGGCCTTAAACTTTCTGGGACTTAATGAAGGGAAGACAGAGGTGAGACCCAATGGCTGCCGTGATCCTCCCTTTGTTGATTTGGGCCATTGGCATTGTCCGTAAGGCCAACCGTTTTGAACCTGGGTTAGGATGGACGGTGATTTTAAACCAAATAGGCGCGGTGGTTAAGTCCAGCTTCTTTCACCTAAGGAAGCTGGCAAAGGTGAAGCCCATTCTCGAGCGGCGGCATTTTGAAACAGTAATCCAATTACATCTAGGTTGGAATAAACGCACACTCTACTCTGGAGTCGCAAGAGCTTCATTGGCTCGTCTCCAGCTTGTCCAAAATTTGACCGGATGCACATTACGCCAATTTTGGCCTCCCTTCACAGTGCATTTTCGAGTTCACTTCAAAATTATTTTGTTTGTTTTTAAATCGCTGAATGGGCTCTTATCTCTCTGAGCTGCTCCACCTATATGCTCCTGCCTGGTGCCTCAGGTCAGCTGAGCTGCTCCTTGAGGTACCAAGGTTAAGCGGAGGCTCAGAGGGATAGAGCCTTTTCTGTTGCTGCTCCGGCACTCTGGAACACCTTGCCGCTGCACATCAGACAGGCCCCCTCACTGTCCATCTTCAAATTCCCTCAAGACTCATTTTTATTTCCTTGGCTTTCGACACTGGCTGAGGCTTTGCTCCTGAGTGCTTTTAATGTCTTTTATTTTTAGAGTGTGTTTTTTAATTCGTCTTACGGTTTTTAATGGTTTGTAATGCCTTGTCCATGAGTTCTCATGTACAGCCACTTTGTGGCAACTGTAGTTGTTTAAAGCGCTTTATAAATAAAGTTATTATTATTATTATTATTATTATTATTATTATGTTTACTTTAGCTTTCAGCTAAATCCTAACTACATTGCACTTTTAACTTTTGCACTTTTCTATAATGCATTTTTTACTTTGCTTTTATTTTCTTTTAATTCTTCTATTTTATTTCTTTTTTTAAATTATTTCATTTTATTGTATGACATGTTTTTATATAAAGCACTTTGAGTCTGCCTCGTGTATGAAATGTGCTATATTAATAAAGTTGCCTTGCCTTGCCTAAATTCTAGCGAGTACAGGGCTCACTTAACCTTTTTTTCCCTGTTGCCAGCCGGGCAACCTTGGCAGCTTTTTAGGTTGCCAAATGACAGTTTAGGTGGTCATTTAAGATGGCTTGCATGACGCGTGCTCGGTCGAAATGCGTAGTTACCAGTCGGAATTACGCTCAATGAAACATTCACATATTATTTCTGCTTCAAATAAAGTCACAAACTAACATATTCACCAATCAAGACATGATATATACCACAATGACATGCAGCAAAATTATAATACAGTATCTCAACTCTTTTTACGCATTGCAATTAATGCGATTTTTATTATTTCTTTCCACTTCCAAACAAAAATGTGGTTGGATTATTCAGCATATGATCAACCTGTGTCAATAAATCCTGGACCATGATAACATCTTTGCTTAACCATGCACACTACAGATTGATGCAAGCATGCTTTATGTGAAAGTCCGAAAATTATCATGACATGGTCATAGCATGGGTCGTTATTGCTATTGGTACAGAAACACTCTCGCTTCCCACATAATTTATCCACAACAAAATATACAGGTTGCAAGGAATTTTCTAAAGGCATTTTATGATAATAGCTGTTAAAACTGACTATACCCATCTGACGGGTTAAACATTACACTAACTAACAAGAGATGGCCAAAGGACATAAATGCAGCAAATGTTCTTTTGGTAATATATTTAAAGGTGTCAAGACGCCACATTACCGGACATTCAGATTAGCTGTATGTATTGTGAACAGCAATGAAGGTACCAGTTTGTAAGCAACAATTTTTTTAAAATTGTTGATAAACACTTTTTCCATCATTCCCACGTCAGAATTAACATTACAATTTCAACTGAAATATCTCCTGACCAAATTTGTGATGTATATGACTGACTGTAGAAGTAAAACCTGGATAAATCCAACGTATAGTTATGAATGTTGCTCATTAAATAACTACCGTACTGATACTCCATATTAAGAGCATTGATTTGCCATTAAAATGAATTCTGAAATAACGTGTCAACGGTGGCACTGACAATCGAACACTGCGGTTTTAATGTTTCATGTGTTCACAATTTAATTAATCCATCTTTATTGATTAAAACAAATAATAACATTGGGAATTAAAACATATTTGATTGCATTCTGTTATCAAACATAGTCAATGTCAGCTCAATAGGGTCGGGGGGGGGGGGGTGTGAGTGCAGGATGGATAGATGGTGGTGGGGGGGGGGCTTGAGAAGGCAATAGGATGCGGTTTGGATGGATTGAGGCAGGGGAATTAGTGCGTGTTGGTGGGAGTAGGTAAAATTGTGAGGGAAGAGCGCGGTGGATGACAGTGGGTTGAAGGGGGGGGGTCTGTGCAGGATGGATGGGAGAGCATGTAGGATGGATGGGAAGGGGGTCAGTACAGGATGAATTGGGGGATCAGTGTAGGATTGATGGGAAGTGGCAGGAGAATCAATGCGAGGTGGATAGGGCGATCAGTGCAGGATGAATAGATGGGGGGGGGGGGTAGATGAGGAGGGGAGCACACGGGATGTCAGTGAGGAGTGAATAGAGGCAGGAATGGGGATCAGTGCGGGATGGAGAGGAGAGGTCTCAGGATAAGGGGAGTGGAGGGGGGGAGAGAGGGAGAGGGGGAGGGGGAGGGAGGGAGGGATAGAGAGGGAAGACCAATGCTCCTCGGACAACACCACGGCATCATCCCCACCTTGGCCGTCCCTGTCAGGCACGGAAATCGCTATCAAAATATGGAGGGGACCGGGGACAGAATATCTTGGCTGCCGCACGCGTATGCGCACACTCACACACACGCGCGAGGCTACGGAGGCCCTGTGAACGGTAATTTCAGCTCAATCCAGCGCTAAGTGCAGCTCAACTCTGCCTCTCTTGCCTACAGCCCTGTCTCAATCCAGACAGGGCTGTAAATTAACCTGGCGGGACAGGCAAGTTGAGCTGGGTTTAGCGATTACAGCGCCGGAAACCGGGATCGATCCTGGCTACGGTGCAGGGCCGAGAATGTTTTGGCACGTCTCCCCCCTCCAATCACCGCGCTCTATCCTCAGCCCCCCCCCCCCCCCCCCACTTCCGCCTCTGACTGACACATCCCTCCTCCAAGGGTTTGTTTCAAAAGCGCTGTTGGCGGAGTGGCAGCAGCGGCCGCTAACAGCAAAGATCCTATAGCGTTATCAGGCCGTGTGGGAGGAGGGGGAGATGGAGCCGCTGCCGCTGTACGGGGCCTGTTATTCGCTCCGAACCTCCATCACGCCACACTTAGCATCTTTCCCACAACCGTCGCCGACACAAAACGTCATGTTCCTTTTCTCCAGAGATGCTGCCGGACCCATGGGAGTTACTCCAGTTTTTTGTGTCTATCTTCAGCATAAACCAAGTTGCCAAGCCGGGCAAAATTACTCGCCGTTTAGGTAACGCGGCGGCACTTTGGGTGGTCAGTGACACCCGGGCAACCGCAAATTTTGAGCCCTGGAGTACAAGCCGAGTCTATCCAGTCTTTCTTCATATGAAAGTCCTGACATCCCAGGAATCAGTCTGGTGAACCTTCTCTGTACTCCCTCTATGCCAAGAATGTCTTTCCTCAGATTAGGAGACCAAAACTGTACGCAATACTCCAGGTGTGGTCTCACCAAGACCCTGTACAACTGCAGTAGAACCTCCCTGCTCCTATGCTCAAATCCTTTTGCTATGAATGCTAACATACCATTCGCTTTCTTCACTGCCTGCTGCACCTGCATGCCTACTTTCAATGACTGGTGTACCATGACACCCAGGTCTCGTTGCATCTCTCCCTTTTTCTTAATCGGCCACCATTCAGACATGATAGAGGGAATAACTTTGTGGAAGATAAAGTCTAGTAAAGTCTGATTACAGATAGTCCAGTGGTCACCATTGAGATAGATAGTATCTCAGGACCACTCTCTAGTGGTTGGTTGGATGATTCAGTTGACTGATAATAGCTGGGAATAGGCGGATACAAGCGAGGAGACAGTGAGGTTTGATTGGCGAATGGGAGACGAAAAGTGATGAAAAGTGACAAAAGGCTCTGAGATAAGGAGAAAAGAGGTGTGAATCATGAGGCCAGAAGAGGATGGAGGCATGATGGTGGGAGAAAAGGGTGTCCAAGTGGAATATGAAGTTGTGAGGAATTTTGACATAGTGATTGGGGAAAAGGGTGTTTCAGCTAAATTGTGGGACAAACCAGAACTAGGGATCACTATTTAAAAGTAAGGTATTATTCATTTAGGACAGTTGAGGCAAAATGTTCTGTCTGTTGTCTTTAGAACAATCTTTCTTATGAAAGCAGAACTTTTGAATACATTTAAAATCAGATAGTCATACAGCATGGAAGGAGACCCATCGACCCAACGTATCCACACCAACCAACATGTCCCATATACACTAGTCCCACCTGCCTGTGTTTGGCCCATATTCCTCTAAACCTATCCGATCCATGTACCTGTCTAAATATTTCTTAAACATTGCGATATTAACTGCCTCAACTACCTCCTCCGACAGCACATTCCATACACCCACCATTCTTTGTGTTTAAAAAAAATTGCCATTCAGGTTCCCATTAAAATGGTAGAACAAGAGTGAAATTTTACAGTGGGCAGGCAGTGATATAATATTAAGTTGCAGTCACATGAGCCACATGTTACTAAATGGTGGAGCAGGCTTGATCTGCCAAGTGGTCTACTCTTGTTCCTAATCTGTATGCATGTTCATGAGATCATTTCAATTTAACTGTCAACGAGTCCATATTTCTACCTTCCTCTACAATCCTCTGCATTCACATCTCATTTGTCTGACTTTTTTTCTGGATTTTTGCACAAGAGAAAATAGCCTTTTGTTTAACTTATCGAGTGTTTTCATAATCTTAAAGAACCCAATTAATCAACCTTTATTCTTCTCCATTTCTCATTTGCTTCAGTACATATGATGACATTAGCGTTCCCGCTAAATTGCTTAACATAAAAATACAACAATTACACACTTAAACATTTGATCCATCATATTGATCTAGGCTCAAAATACTTTAGAGATAAGATGGAAGGTCAGGTTCCACCTGACAGCTAATTTATAATCTATGCCTTGGCTCAGTGGACAGTCCTTAACATTAAATCCAGATTAAGCTCCATCCAAGAACGCAAGAAATTGCAGAGAATCATGGACGCAGCCCGGACCATCACCCAAACTCCTCTTCCATTGACTCCATTTACACTTCACGCTGCCTTGGCAAGGCCACCAGTGTGATAAAGAATGAGTCTCACCCAAGCCATTTCCTCTTCTCACCTCAAGAAAACACACACCACCTGATTCAGGGACAGTTTCTACTCAGCTGTTATCATAAAACTGAACCATCCTATCAACAACTAGACAGTGGTCCTGAGCTACCATCTACCTTATTGGAGACCCTTGGACTATCATTCATCAGACTTTACTGAACTTTATCTCGCACTAAACATTATTCCCTTGTATCTGTAAACTGTGGATGGCTTGATTGTAATCATGTATCGTCTTTTCGTTGAAAGGTTGGCATACAACAAAATCTTTTCTATGTAGGAAAGAACTGCAGATGATGATGATTTAAATCAATGGTAGCCACAAAATGCTGGAGTAACTCAGTGGGACAGGCAGCATCTTTGGAGAGTAGGAACAGGTGACTTTTTGGGTCGAAACCCTTCTTCAGACTGATGTCAGGGGAGGGGGCAGGACAAAGATAGAATGTAGAGACAGACTTGTAGGAGAAGAGGGAGGGGATGGGGAGAGAGAGAAAACAAGGGCTATCTGAAGTTCATACCGCTAGGGTGTAAACTAACCAAATGAAATATGAGGTGCTGTTCCTCCAATTTGCACTGGACCTCACTCTGACAATGGAGGAGGCCCAGGACAGAAAGGTCAGATTGGGAATGGGAGGGGGAGTTCAAGTGCTGAGCCACCGAGAGATCAGGTAGGTTAAGACGGACTGAGTGGTGGTGTTCAGCAAAATGATTGCCAAGCCTGCTTGGTCTCGCCAATGTAGAGAAGTTGACACCTGGAACAGCGGATACAGTAGATTCGGTTTGACGAGGTGCAAGTGAAGATGAGGTAGTGGGGGCCTGGAAAACGGATGTCATGAGGAGACAAAGAGCATGTGATGTATTTTGTAGAAAACATTAGACTCTCATTGGACGCAAAAGATCCCGTGACACTATTTTGAAGTAGAGCAAGGAAGTTCTGATTGGCATTTTTGTTCTACAATCAACCTTCCTTGAATCTGATTATTAACAGATTGCTAACTGTGCCTAAATCACCTCTTGAGTTTCCCAAGGTAAGGAGATGGCCATGCAAGGTGCAAATTTATAGGGAATGTACAGGGCAAGTTTGTAACAGAGTGGTGGGTGCCAGGTGATGTAGGTAGATGCAATTGTGGCATCTATGAGGCTTTTGGATAAGCACATGGACATGCAGGGGTATGGGTCACTTGCAGGCAGAAGAGTTTCATTTCGCTTAGCATCAAGTTTGGCATAGACGTTGTCAGCCAATGGGCCAGTTCCTGTGTGTACTGTTTTATGTTCTATGTTTAAGGTGAGGGGGGAAATATTTAACAAGGACCGGAGGGGCAACATTTTTATGCAAAGGGTGGTGGATATACGGAATGAACTGACAGAGGAGGTAGTTGAGGTCGGTACTATCACGTTGTTTAAAATACATTTTGACAGGGACATCGATAGGACAGTTTTAGAGGGATATGGGTCAAACGCAGGCAGGTGGGATGAGTTTAATCGGGGCGTGTTGGTCAGCGTTGTCAAATGGGCCAAAGGACCTGTTTCTCTGTGACTGTGACTCTATGTACTTTCTGAGCTCTAAAAAGCTTTGCTTGTTCTGGACTCATAATGTCAGTTTTCAAGTTTTTACATTAAAACAAAATTCCATGATACCTTCTTGATTTGGAAAATGCAAGATATGTTTAAATAGAACTTTGCAAATGATTACATATGGATAGCAATAAGCTAGCTTATTACTGATGAACTGATCAGGGTTGGTTGTTGAAGTCTTTAAGATGGAAATCCTATTAAAGCCTCAGTAAACCTAAATGACCTATAAATTCTCTGCAACAAAGGCAATAAACTGAATATCATCAGCGATGATTGTGTTATCTCAACATTTTCATTAAGGCACTTTCATATGAAACCTTTCACTTGTTCCAAAGGTCCCCTTCCAACCTTTATATACATATATTGCGTGCTATATCAGGACTAGATGTTTAAAAATTCAAAGTGCCAAATATCAATTTACTCCCGATGGTGATGGAGCCTTCTGCACTCACCTGCTCCTCCAGAAAGGCTAGACAGACACGTCTATCAAATGGGCACCTATCATCAATGAACCCACGACGTCTCAGCATCAGCAGTGCATTCTGGCGTCCCCCACCCCCCTCTGTGTAGTCATTTATCCAAGAGCCACTGGCTATACCCGTGATGTTTCTTTGACCTGGCGTATCCGCCATCATGTTGCCACGCTCCACCCCGCTGTTCTGCCTCCGCTGCAAGCTCTGTATATGCAGTTTCTTTCTTTCGAAGGCTTCCTGCACAGCATCCTCCCAAGGGACTGTGAGCTCCACAAAGTACACCATGCACTGAGAGTTCGACCAGAGCACAAGATCAGCCTCAAGTTGGTGATGGCTAGCTCTGATGGAACTGTAAGCCACTGGTCCACATCCACAAGCATCTGCCAATCCCGGCTGCTAGCCTAGCCCTTGGTGGAATTTTCCATTGCCTTTGTTTCTCCCCCCCCCCCCCCCCCCCCCCCCGAACAAAGGCAATTGTCATAACTGGGTTGGTTGTTCTGGGTGGCAAGGCATTGTTGGCTGTTCTCCTGTGTTCCAGAGTCGCTGCCATGCATTTGAGCACTTGATTATGTTTCCAGGGAGAGCTTACATATCTCTCGTTTCCCTGATTGACCATGAAGAAGGGTCTCGACCCGAAACGTCGCCTATCTCCTTCGCTCCTTAGATGCTGCTGCACCCGCTGAGTTTCTCCAGTGTACCCTCACTTTACACCCAGTGGAGAATGTGCCTAAGTGTGGCTGGTGTTTAACACAGGGGGCATGATGGATCTTCGCCCAGCATTGGTTGAGATTTTTTGGGCTAGGAAGGACATCATAGGTTGCCCGAATGAGGAAACTTATCCTGCTCGCCTCCATCTCCCACATATCCTTCCAGCTGATCTTCCTCTTTTCCACACTCTCCCATCTCATCCACTGGCCCTGTTTAGCTTGCGACACAGCCTTGGCACACCTACTCAACTCCTCCTGTCGGCGGACTTCGGCCGCGACCAACTTCCGGCGCTCCAGTGATGATGCCTTGTTCCAGCAAGGTCGCTTTCCGCCAAACCCCAAGCCACTTCTTCCATGTTGGATTTGCCATACTATGTCACCTTGGTGGAGAGCAGATTTTGCCTGCTGTGTCGCATTCTTAGCCGTCTACTTCTTTCCTGTTGCCAGGGTTGGAGCAGCAGCTCAGATGACAGTGTTCCTTGATTCTGCCAGGGTCATCTCTAGTCTGACTTTAGTGCACTTGTACTCCTCTGTGAGACGAGAGAGAGGCAGCTGGAGTACCCCCTGACCGCACAGGCCTACGCTGCTCAGGCACCGAGGAACAACTAACCACTTTCTCACGAAAGAGCTGATTGTTCTTTCTATCTTCTCGACTCTTGTGAGGGTGATGTCATACATGGTTAGTGGCCACATAAGGCGGGGTAGTAACCCAAACTGCAGGCACCAGATTTTCAGCTTACCAGGCAGCATGGATCGGTCGATGTTCGCCAGACCTTTGATGACTTCTTGCCTAAACCCGTTAGCCTGATCAGTGTCTTTCAGTTTGGAGTTATACCATCTTCCCAGACTTTTGATTGGCTTCTCTGACACAGTTGGAATAGGTTCTTGATCAATGAAGAACCTTTGATCTGTCAGTTTGCCTTTGATTATAGAAATGTTTCTTGATTTGGTTGGCTTGAATTTCATTCTAACCCCAGTGATGTTCTCTTGAAGCTTCCCTAAAAGGCGCCTGGTGCAAGGTGCTGTTGTTGTTATGATTGTCATTGTCATCCATGTAGGCCCTGATGGGTGGTAGACAGACTCCAGACTTCAGCCGCTCGCCACCCACTACCCACTTGGAGGCCCTTATGATGACTTCCATGGCCATTGTAAAAATCAATGGGGAGATGGTACACCCCGCCATATGCCAATCTCCATGCAGTGCCATGTGGTTGTGAAGTCAGGTGTGGTGATACAGAGCTGCAGATCTTGAAAATAAGCCTTGACAAGGCTTGCGATAGTCTCTGGTATCCTGAAGCAGTCAAAGGATGCCCAGAGGAAACTGTGAGGGACAGTTCCGAACGCGTTGGCAAGGTCAAGAAAAATGACATGCAGATCTCTCTTTTCTTTTCTTGCAGTCTGGATATGGTGCCAAATCATGCTGGTATGTTCGAGACATCCAGAGAACCCTGGGATGCCTGCTTTTTGGACTGTTGTATCCACAAGGTTGTTTCTCTCTAAATAGCTGGCCATCCTCTGAGCTATGATGCTGAAGAAAATCTTACCCTCTACATTGAGACTGTTAGGGCGGAATTGGCTGATATCTGTGGATTCCTTCTCTTTCAGAATCGGGATTCCTCCTGCCCTGCGCCATGCTTTGGGTATGACTCTCTTTTCCCAAGCCACCTCATTAGCCTCCACAGGAAGTGAAGAACATCAGAAGCACCCTTGTAGAGTCAATACGGAACCCCATTTGGCCCTGAAGATGCTCTTGCCCGCTTTACTGTCTGTTCCACCTCCCTCCACTTTGGAGGACTAATGTCCATCTTGTGCTCTGGTTGTTCAATTGGTGGAATGTCCGATGGAATAGCTGTCTTCTGGTGTCTCTTGTCATCCGCATGCATTCGTTCCAGATGCTCGTCCAGCTCCTGCCTTGATGTTTTCAGGTTTCCTCCCTTTTCCTTGATGAAAAGTGATTTTACGAACTTATAGGGGTGATTTCAGCGGGTACTCTGCTTGTCTCTGGTTGCTAAACAGTTTTTGATGTTTCCCTGGAGAATGTTGATGCCCTCCTTCTCACTATCAGATGCCTTCCTCCATTGTGTGTATATATTATATATATATGTATGTGTGTGCGTGTACATATGTGTGTGTGTGTGTTGTGTGTGTGTGTGTGTGTATATGTGTATATCACACACACACACACACACACACACAATTCTTTGATATCTTTATCTCAGTCCACAACTTTGCATGCATCCATTTGGCAATTAATTTCCTCTCCTCCTTCTTGCCTTTGATTTACGACATGGTATGATACGATACGATAGAATCGTTATTTATCCCGGGAGGGAAATTGACATGCCAACAATCATAAACCACATGATACATGAAACATGAAATTAAAGTGACGTGTGGATAGGATTGGGGATGATCCTGTGGCGTTCTGTGCTGCATCTTGATGGAAACAGTCTATTGCTGAAGGTACTCCTCAAGTTGACCAGCATGTCATGGAGGGGGTGAGCTGTATTGTCCAGGATGCTCCGCAGTTTGAGGAGCATCCTCCCCTCCAAGACCATGAATCCAATTCTGCTCCCAGGAAGGAGCCAGCCTTCGTGATGAGTTTGTTGTCCACAGCACACGACAGCTATTGGTAGAACCTCTGCAGCATCTTACTGCAGACGTTGAAGGAGCGGAGGCTTCTCGAAAAGTACAGCCGGCCACGTCCCTTCTTGTACAAGGCCTTCAGCATTCCTGGACCAGTCCAGTTTACTCTCCAAAGTATTTGTACTCCTTAATTTCTTGCTCAAATTGTTCTTTTGCGTTATCTCTTTCCTCGTCTTAATCACCCTTCTTCAGTTTAGGAGCTTTAATTTAGTTCAGAGATATAGTGTGGAACCAGGCCCTTTGGCCCATCATGCCCGCACTGACCATGATCATCTACACACTAGGGACAATTTTACCGAATCCAATTAACCTACAAACTTGCATATCTTTGGAATGTGAGAGGTAACCAGAGAATCTGGAAAAAACCCATGCTGTCACAGGTGGTCAGGATCGCAACTGGGTCTCTGGCATTGTAAGGCAGCAAATCTACCACTGTATCGCCCATTACTATTGAATGCATCTCTGATTTACTTTGCATCAATCAAGAAATGTATTTAATTTGTTCTGCTATTTGGAGAGAAATATGCAAAAGGCCAGCTGTAGGGAGGATGTTATTGAGCTGGAAAGGATGCAACAAAAACGTTTCACAAAATCTTAGTGGGACTGAAGGACTTGAGTGGCAAGTAGAGACCTCCTGGGGCTATTTTCTCTGGAGTATAGGAGGCTGAGGGGTGATGTTAGAGGTGTACAAAATCATGAGGGATATAGATAAGGTATTTCCCAAGGTAGCAGAATCTAAATATAGATGGCATGGATTTAAAGTGAGAGAGGAAATACTTAATGGGACATGAGGACAACTTTTCCATACAGTGGTTGGTGGGTATGTAGAACAAGCTGTTAGAGGTGGGTATAATGCAACAATTAAAATACATTCAGATGGGTACATGGACAGAAAAGCTGAGAGCGAAATAGTCATAGAGTCATACAGTGTGGAAACAGGCCCTTCAATCCAATCTGCCCGCACTGACCAACATGTCTCATCTACACTAATCCCATCTGCCTGTGTTTGGACCATATCTATCTAAACCTATTCTATCCATGCACCTGTCTAAATGTTTCTTAAAAGTTGCCTATAGTACTTGCCTCAACTACCTCTGGCAGCTCATTACATACACCCACCACCCTTTTTTTAAAAAAAGAGTAACCCCTCGGGTTGCTATTAAATCTTTCCCCCTCACTTTAAACCTATGTCCTCTGGTTCTTAGTGGTTAAATTGTCCCTAGTGTGTGTAAGGTAGTGTTGGTGTGCGGGGATCGCTGGTCGGAGTGGACTCAGTGGGCCAAAGGGCCTGTTTCCACGCTTTATCTCTAAACTAAACTAAATGTGATGCCACCAACATCTTATAATATTATATAACTGCAACATTACCTCCAAACTACTGTACTCAACACTGACTGATGAAGGCCAATATGCCAAAAGCCATTTTGACCAAATGAGCCAAACACGGGAAAATTAAACTTCTTTGGGTAGACAACTTTGAGTTGGGCTGAAGGGCCTGTTTCTGTGCAGTATAACTCCACCACTCTATGTGCCCATGTGGTTAAATATGTCCACGTTTCAATAACTCAATAGTTTACATGTTTTTTTCATGGCAGCATGTGGGAGAGCAGCTGTTCTTTGCTCCCTCTTCATATCTTGCAAATGCCCATATGCATTAAAGATATACTCTGAGGGCATTGTTATTATTGTTCATGAATGCAAACATTGCATGAAGTTATTTTTCATTTATGCACACTCATCTATTACAATAGACAGAATCAATACCGTAGAGGAGAATTCAATTTTTTTTTAAAATCGTGTTTTTTTCTAAATGCATAACAAAATTTCTCAGTGAAAAGATTCAAGGTCCAGTGATCAAATGGCTGTCATTTTAACTTGGGTATAATTTGACTTTGGTACATTGTTTTTTGTTAATTGTTTTTCCAAGTGATGATAAAAAAAATCTCAATTTGCACTTTCACTCCTAGTTATAATTTTTTTCTCAATTTGTACTTTCAATCATAGGTATAATTGGGTGACTTTCGTCAAAACAACCTTGAGGAGTATAAGGGATGTAGGAGGAAATCTAAGAAATAAATTGGAATGGAAAATAAGGCCATGGGATATCCTCAGAACAGATAGCCAGGTGACACAGTGGCTTAAGAGAGTGGGACAGCTGGCAAAGAACATGGTTCGATCCTGACATTGGGTGATGTTTGTGTGGAGTTTGCATGTTTTCACACGGCAGGCTTGTCTGGAAAGTAAAAAATAATGGGATCTATCCAGTGAATTAGAAGCACAGATATAAAAATGGTTGTCCGCGGCGCAGGATATCAGTTTTCATTTTCAGAGGTACAGCATAGAAACGGGTTTTTCGGCCCACATTTTGCATCCATTCTCAACACACGGGGGGCAACTTAGAGAGGCAAATCAACCCACAAACTCAGCACGTTTTTTGGGATGTGGGAGGAAACCGGGGCACCCGGTGGAAACCAACACAGTTACAAGGAGAAGTCCAAAATCCGCACAGACAGCACCCGAGGTCAGGATGAAACGCGGGTCTCTGGCACTGTGAGGTAACAGCTCTGCAGGTGTGCAACCAGTAGCGTAGTAGGGTTGTCAAACATGAAGGCCTGTGACCTGTGGTGAGCTGCAGCGATCAGTGCCGAGTCCCCTGATTGTCATTTTATTTCGGAGTCACGTGAGTGACTTCGTGAAGACCCCGCCAGCATGCATGCGCGACATATCGTCGCACACATTTTCTATCGACTAGCTGGGGGGGGGAGTGCGCTCTCTCCACGGCTCCTTCAAAAAGGCAGTCAAGGTAAGTACACCAACCTTTAGTTGGTTGCAGGATGGAAGGCAAAGGCAAAGGGAAAGGGAAAGGAAAACTTCCCAAGAGCCGTGGGACGCCGACAGGCCAGCGGCCACTTTCCCTGGAGCTGCGAGAAACACCGACAGCATCCGGACGGCCGGGGAAAAGGTGCGGAAATTGGGCGCATCAGTGACACCAGCGCCCAACCTATCCCCAGAATGGACGTCCGCACTGGAGCAGGATGTCCCAGATCCTGACTTCATTCCCCCATCTCCCAGGACGAGGGGGAGCAAGGTACGTGGGAATGTGCCTCGCACACCAACGGCGGCATCACCCCGTGTGGTCCAGGATACACCTGATGGGGGTGTGGTCTGCTGGTGGAAGCCCCGGAGAAATTGCAGAGCCTGGGGAAGTCAGCTTGTCTGCCGCGAGTAGCGGGGACGGTCGCATCGCCCGGTTGGAGCTCTTGGTGGAGAGCTACCAACACTGGATAATGTGACCAGCGAGCAGCAGGATGCCCTGGCACTTCTCTGCAATGTGCAGTTCAAAATTAACTGCCTTCGTAAGAGCTCCATCCGGCCGACACTCAACCCAAAATTTGCAGGTTTGTGCCGTACCTCCACCACTCCGCCGTCTCATCAGCTGTTCGGGGTATATCTCGGGAAAAAAGTCAAAGACATGGACGAGGAGGCCAAGACCGTTGGCCTTATGAAACCACCACTGGCTCAAGTTTACCCAAACCAACGGCAACAGCCGTATCCTACCTAGAAACCACGCCAGCCGGATAGACCATCAAGGCCCTATCCACCCTCCACTTCCCCAACAACAGCGGCCTTTTTTAGGACAAGGCCTGCAGAGGCCAGCATGGAAGATGCGGCCACAGCCGCGACCAGCTACACCACGTCCCCCCACAGCGCCATACACCAAGAATCACCATTGACCATGGAGGGTAAGGGGGTTTGGTTCATCTCAGGCGTAGCAATTGTAACCTCACAAGTAGGAGGACGGCATCTCGTGGTGCTTGGGGTGCAATAACCACAGACACATTTATTCTACAAAGTGTTCACGGTTATGTCATTAAATTTATTGATGGTAAACTCCCCTCTACACAGCATGAACCTCAGCGCACATTTACGCTCTCTCAAAACGAGATGAAGGAGGGACATGCTGAAATCTTACGGCTAGCAGCCAAAGGGGTGATCGGTAGAACGACACACGAACCCCTTGAGTTTGCATCTAACATCTTTACAAAAACCAAAAAAGATGGGAGTGTCGGATTATTATAGACCTAACCCAGTTGAACACTTTTGTACAATATACCCATTTCAACATGGAAACCTTTGAAAAAGCTAAGCAGCTGCTTTACCCGGGGTACTTTATGGCTTGTATTGATTTAAAAGATGCGTACTATACTGTTCCCATCATAGCATCTCACAGGAAGTTCCTAAAATTTGTCTGGAAGGGACAATTATGGCAATACAAAGCCTTACCCACTGGGTTAACCACAGCCCCAGACTATTTACCAATACGGCCCTGACTACAGCCCAACGAGTCCAGGCATTGCAGAAGCTGCAGCTGGATAGCATGGTCTCCACCCCTGCTAAGGTGACTTTCTTTGTAGAGGACCTACTGAAGCAGCACAGACCTGGGGCTCATGGGCTGCAGTTGGAATTTCGGGCAAACCCCACTGATGCCACCCTCTGCATAGCCACCCATCTCCGCCACTACATCAGAACTACACGAACCATCCGGAAGACGGAGCAGGGGCTCCTCATCAGCCACAAACCACCACATCAGCGGGTGACTGTGCAGACTGTCGCAAGGTGGCTCAGGGCGGTGTTGAGTGCAGCAGGAGTAGATACTAACATTTTTAAATCTCACTCTACCAGGGCTGCATCCACATCAGCGGCGAGGGCCATGGAGGTGCCTATGGACCACATCCTCGCCACAGCGGGCTGGGCCAGTGAAGCAACCTTCCAACGGTTCTACAACAAACCGCTGGTCTTGGAAGCCGTGCTGGGAGCCGCTCTGTGAATGTTTGTCCTCGAGTTAGGGGTTTTTGCTTTATTATTATTTGTGTTGATAAATATGCATTATTTTTCAGCCTGTTCAGCCTGCAATGCATTAACTACTTTCCATCATCAGTATTGCAGCAGTGTGATAGCATGGACGTTGTCCAGGGCGTGAAATCACAGAGCTTTGAAATCTTCACGGTCACTCACGTGACTCCGAAATAAAATAGTAAGATTAAATGAGAACTTACCAAGTTCGAAGGTTGACCTTTATTTTATAAGGAGTTGCGGTGAGGGATTTTGCGCCCTCCGCTCCTAACCCTCTATCTTAAGGTCAACTGGTATGTTCCACTTCATTAATCTTACTATCTCCAGTCATGGAGCGTTCTGTGATTCCACACCGCTGCTTTGAAGAATGTCGCGTATGTGTGCTGGCGGGGTCTTCACGAAATCCCTCACCGCAACTCCTCATAAAATAAAGAACAACCATCGAACTTGGTAAGCTCTCATTTAATCTTACTATTATATTGCAATAATTTAGATGGGAATGCAGGTGGCTTGGTTAGTAAGTTTGGATAAAACATCAAAATTGGCAGGGTAGTGGAAGGTGAGGAAGGTTGGTTTATTGTTTCAAGCAGAGTTTAATTCCAAGAAATGAGAAGTTATGTGTTTTGGTAAGTTAAAATCTCGGGCAGGAGATAAACAGAGAATAACAGCACACGGGAGTACTGTTTAATGGAGATCTCGGGACACGTACAAAGCTGCGCAGCTCCCTGAAAGTGATGAAACAAGTAGACAAGATGATGATGAAGATTTACAACATGCATGCCTTCATCTAACGAGGCATTAAGTACAAGAATTATACATTAAGTGCTGGAGTAACTAACCGGACAGGCCGCATTTCTAGAGATCATGGATATGTGGCGTTAGGGGTCGGGGACCTTCTTCAGACCCTTCACCAGTCCATAGAAGGGTCTAGACCAGAAGCATCATCTATCCATGTTCTCAATGAGATGCTGCCTGACCAGCTTGAGTTACTCCAGCACACTGTGTCTTTTTTTGTAAACCAGCATCTGCTGCTCCTTGTTTCTGCAAGAATTGGCACATCATGCTGCTTATGTACAAAATGTTGGTAGACTGTACTTGGATCACCACACAAAAGGAAGGTTGTAATTACGATAGCGTGTGTGAAGTAAGGATTCATAAGAATATTTGGCTCGAGCAAGAGAAGTTGGCTAGACTGTATAATTTCACTGGAATGAAGGAGGCTGTGATGTGACATGAAAAATGTATATGAAATTATAAGAGATTGGATAGGGTTGATAGTCAGTTCTGTGTCTAAAAAGCAAGGGCAAAAGTTAAGTTGAGAGAGAGAGGAGGCTTAAAGGGGAACTGAACATTACATTTTTCACACCAAATTGCAGATATCTGGGCACCTTACAGCACCAGAGACTTGAGTTTGATCCTGACTATGGGTGCTGTCTGTATGGAGTGTGTATGTTCTCCCTGTGACCACGTGGGTTTCCTTTGGGTGCTCTGGTCTCCTGCCACATTCCACAAATGTACAGGTTTGTAGGCTAATTTGGCTTTGGTAAAAAAAATTGTTAATTGTCCAGAGTGGGTATAGGATAGTACTAGTGTGCGGGGATTGCTGATCGGAGCAGACTCAGTGGGCTGAAAGACTGTTTCCACACTATATCTCTAAACTAAACTAAACTAAAATCCCAAAGAGGTGCAGGTTTGTAGGTTAATTGGCTTCTGTAAATTGTCCCTAGTGTGTAGAATAGAACTAGTGTACAGGTGATCGCTGGTCGGTATGGACTCGGTGGGCCGAAGATCCAGCTTCCACGCTGTATCTCTAAACGAGACTAAAGTTAATGTGGCCGATATTTAACTGCTCCAATAGATGATCTGATAAGCCACTCATTTTTGGGCTCATTAGGATCGGAGATAATCCGCAGCCTGGAATGTGTTTCTCGAGGTCGTCAGATCAGTGTTCCATTGCTGAACCATCATCATGTTTAACTCTCTCTGCCTTCCCACAGCTCTGAAATGTTGGTGAATACATCCTCAAGTCTCTGGAGTGAGGCTTTGTTCAGGATGAATGCAGTCTTACTTTCTGCTCTCCTAATGCTATTTTATTGACTGCCTTCCTTTGCAGTGTAGGAGCTAACAACCCGAATCCAACAGGGATTGTAACTGTACTACTTAGCTAGATCCTTGCTTAATCAGAAGCTAGTTTGCTTCATAAGCTACCCTTTGGTCAGATTATACGCGTGGATACAACGTGCATTGCTTGCATTCAGGTTGAAGTAAGCTCATAAAGATGAATAGATCATTTGACAGGCTTGTAAGAATCAAACCATGGGTTCAGTTTAGAAACATAGAAAATATGTGCAGGAGTAGGCCATTCACTGTGATCATGGCTGATCATCCACAATCAGTGCCCCGTTCCTACTTCTCCCCATATCCCTTTATTCCGCTAGCACAAAGAGTTCTATCTAACTCTCTTTTGAATGCACCCAGCGAATTAGCCTCCACTTCTGAGGCAGAGAATTCCACAAATTCACAACTCTCTGGGTGAAAACGTTTTTCCACATCTCAGTTCTAAATGGCCTACTGCTTATTCTTGAACTGTGGCCCCTGGTTCTGGACTAGCCCAATATCAGCAACATGTTTCCTGCATCTAGCTTGTCCATTCCCTTCATAATTTTATATGTTTCTATGATCCCCTAAATTCCAGTGAATACAAGCCCAGTCGTTCCATTCATATGACAGTCCTGCCATCCCGGGAATTAACCTTGTAAACCTACGCTGCACTCCTTCAATAGCAAGAATGTCCTTCCTCAAATTTGGAGACCAAAATTGCACACAATACTCCAGGTGTGGTCTCACCAGGGCCCTGTACAACTGCAGAAGGACCTCTTTTCTCCTCTACTCAAATCCTCTCGTTATGAAGGCCAATATGCCATTAGCTCTATTCACTGCCTGCCGTACCTGCATGCTTACTTTCAGTGACTGATGTACAAGGACACCCACGTCTCGTTGCACTTTGCTTTATCCTAATCTGACACCATTCAGATAATAATCTGCCTTCTTGTTCTTGCCACCAAAGTGGATAAACTCAAATTTATCCACATTATACTGCAGTTTAATCTGCAGTTTAGTTTAATGATACAGTTCGAAAACAGGCCCTTCGGTCCACCAAGTTCTTGCCAACTAGCAATCCCTGCGCACTTGCACTATTATACACAGTGGAGCCAACCTTTACCAAAGCCAATTAACCTACCAACCTGATCGTCTTTGGAATATGGGAGGAAGCCGGAGCACACTGAGAAAACCCACGCAGACACAGGGAGCACGGGGAGTACAAACAGCACCTGTAGTCAGGATCAAACCCGGGTCTCTGGTGCTGGAGCTTGTACATTCTCCCTCTGACAAGCTGGGTTTTCTGCTGATGCTCTGGTTTCCTCCCATACTCCAAAGAAATACAGGTTTGTAGGTTAATTGGCTGTGATAAAATTGTAAATTGTCCCTACTGTGCGGAATAATGCCAGTGTACGTGGTGATTGCTGGTTGGCACGGATCCGGTGGGTCAAAGGGCCCGTTTCTGCCCTGGATCTCTGAAGTCTAAATGGCTAAAAGCACAACGTGGTGTAACTCAGCAGGTCAGGCTGCATTTCTGGAGAACATGGATAGGTTTCATTTCAGGTCGAGACTGTTTTGCAGACTGATCCACCTATCCATGTTCTCCACAGGTGCTGCCTGACCGGCTGAATTATTCCAGAACATTGTGTCCTTTTGTGTATTAATCAGCATCTGCAGTTCTTTATTTCTAGCTGGTGCCTGGAATGAGCTGCCAGAGAAGATGGTAGAGACAGGACCTGTAACAACATTTAAGGGGTATCTTAACTTCAATTTGCAGGATATAGAGAGATATGGACTTAATGAGGGTACACAAAAAGCTGGAGAAACTCAGCGGGTGCAGCAGCATCTAAGGAGCGAAGGAGATAGGCGACGTTTCGGGTCGAGACCCTTCTTCAGACTTAATGAGGGCTGGTGGGATTCATATAAATAGACAAGCTGGTCAGCATGGACACGATGGTCTGAAGGCCGTTCTACACTGTACAACCACATGACTCTACAATCTTATTGTGTACGCTGATGTGCCTTTCAAACAATTTTCTTTCCTTTTGCAATTTAAAATCCCCAGTGTTGCTTTTTCAGTTTGAGATAAGCAGAGTTAATATATTGTAACCATAACTGGCTTTTTGCAAAGTTGCATCCTATTAGTGCATTTTACATTCCAATTCCCCAGCCTCTGCAATTATAAAGGACCATCACTGGTGACTAAGAGGATTAAATGCTTCATTGTGTGTAGTGGTGGGTGACACGGGGATACAACATTACTCACTGATATTGTGGGTTGTTAATGAGAAGAATGCAAAGGTTTAAGCATTTTTTAATGCAAATTGTTGCTGATTTGTGTTCAAATGTTGGTAGCATGTGTTACTCAGCATAGAAAGTTCCCTCCAACGTGCAAAGTGGGGAGAGCTAATTATAGCCACGTCACTGAACTGTATGCAACAAAACTTCTCTGTACTTCATAAGATCATGTGATAGGTGCAGAATTTATCCATTCGGCCTATCAAGTCTACACCGCCATTCAATCATGGCTGATCTTGAGCAATATCTCCCTCCTAACACCATTCTCTTGACCTCCCCATAATGTCTGACACCCTGACTAATCAATAATCTATCTATCTCTGCCTTAAACATACCCACTGACTTTGCCTCCTCAGCATTCTGTGGCAATGAATTCCACAGATTCACCACAATCTGACTAAAGGAATTCCTCCTTGTCTTCCTAAAATAACGTCATTTAATTCTGAGGCTATGACCTCGAGTCCTAGACTCTCCCACTAGTTGAAACTACCTCTCCACATCAACTCTATCCAAGCATTTCACTATTGTAGAGAAGGTACACAGACACCTTAAGGTCTTCACTACTTTATTAATCATACATCATATAGCCCTAGCTATACATGGTCTGTCACAATCACTAGAGAGAGAGCTAGGGGCGTGTGGGTTACAATTAAACAAACAGTGAGTGACAGGGCGACCACGTCTAATGCGCTAGGGTAACTGCAAACAGGAAAGCACGGGAATACAGAATCACACGTAATCGCCGTAACGGACCGGCGGCCTGACCAGGCGACCAGACCGGGTCCGCACCTCACCATCACCTCCTTCCCCGACGGGAACAAGCGGGGACGACGCCGGGGCATGGTGGGGGCTAAGGACAGGAGAACCCCTGGGGGACGGCGAAGAGAAGGGCGAGAAACCCGGAGAAAGCGGGACCGCAGCCGGGAGGCGGACAGAAGGAGGACGGGAGGGGGGTGGCCCCAGAGGAACGGGCAAAGCACTGGGCTGCGACAGTGGCAGCGGGGGGGGCATACGGAGCCGCCGGGGGAGGGAGAGGCTCGTTCACGAGCCGGAGATGCTGGCGGGACTGGCGGTACACCCTTCCGTCGTGGTTGACAAGGTACGAATGAGGGGAGCCGGCAGAACCGACGACCACGGCCAGCTTGGAACGGCCAGAATTGGACCTCATACGGACGGCCTGGCCGGGGAGAAGAGGGCGGAGGACACGGCAGGACCTGTCGTGGGAACGCTTCTGTATACCGTGTTTTTGGGCAATGCGTTTCCGGACCAAGGCAGGTTTAAAGACGGAGTGGTACAACTATTCTGTACGTTTCAATGAGATCCCCTCTCATTCTTCTAAACGCCAGCAAGCATAGGCCCAGTGCCGTCAAATGCTCTTCAAATGTTAATCTACTCATTCCTGGGATCATTCTTGTAAACCTCCTCTGGACCCTCTCCAGAGTCAGCTCATCCTTTCTCAGATATGGTGCCCAGAATTGCTCACAATATTCAAAATGCGGCCTGACCAGCGCCTTATAGAGCATCAGCATTACATTGCTGTATTTGTATACAAGCCCTCTCAAACTAAATGCTAGCATTGTATTTGCTTTCTTTACTAGTGATTCAACTTACAGATTAACTTTTTGGGAATCCTGCACCAGCACATCTGTCCATTTGCACTTCCGATTTCTGGATTTTCTCCCCATTTAAAAAAAATAATCTATACCTTTATTCCTACTACCATCTTCGTATCATCTGCAAACTTGGCCACAAAGCCTTCAATCACCTCGTCCAAATCATTAATATACAACTTGAAGAACAGCGGCCCCAGCACCGGGCTCTGCTGAACTCTACTAGTCTCTGGCTGGCAACCAGAAAAAGCTACCTTTATTGCTACTCTGCCTTCTGCCATCCAGCCACCCTGCTATCCATGCTAATATCAGTCCTTTGATACCATGGGCTCCCATCTTTCTCAGCAACCTCCCGTGTGGCACCTTTTACACTTTAGACTTTTAGACTCTAGAGGTACTGTGTGGAAACAGGCTCTTTGATCCACTGAGGCCATACTGAACATCGATCACCCCATACACAAGCACTATCCTATACACTCAGGACAATTTACAATTTTTACCTAAGCAAATTAACTTATAAACCTGTACGTCTTCGGAATGTGGGAGGAAACTGGGGCACCCGGAGAAACTCCACGCAGTCACTGGGAGAACATACAAATTCTGTACAGACAGCACCTGTAGTCACGATCAAACCCGGGTCTCAGACGCTGCAAGATAGCAACTCTACCGCTGTGTTAAAGAAGGAACTGCAGATGCTGGAGAATCGAGGGTACACAAAAGGCTGGAGAAACTCAGCGGGTGCAGCAGCATCTAAGGAGCGAAGAAGATAGGCGACGTTTTGGGTCGAGACCCTTCTTCTAACTCTACCGCTGTGCCGCCCTAGTACACATGACAATAAAGCATTATTAAACCATTGAAATTAATTTTAGGCAAGTTTTGGTAAATTGTTCAATTGTTTTCTTGTCAGTCAAACTTGTGGCTATTGTTGATATTTGTCTTCATCCCAAATCCCGGTGCTCGTCTTATTCTTGAATTGATTCCAATGATGTGGATGTTGCAGACATCTATGGGAATCCTTGATCATCTAGTCTGCACTTGGTCTTGCCGATGTACAGGAGGATACATCAGGTTCACTGATTGCACCCGTTTAGTTTGGAGATACAGTGTGGAACTTGGCCCTTCAGCCCACCATGTCCATGCCAACCATCGATCACTTGTACACTAGTTCTATTCTACACACTAGGAACAATTTGCAGAAGCCAATGAACATATAAACCTATTAACCTATAAACCTGCTCATCTTTGCAATGTGGGAGGCTATTGGATATTTTTATAGTGGAGATTGGCACATTCTTGATGAGTGAGGGTGTCAAGGGATACGGGCTGAAGGCAGGAGAATGGGATTGAAAGAGAAAGATAGAACAGCTTTGAATGGCGGAGTTAACTCGACAGGCTGCATAACCTACTTCTGCTCCTTTGACTTACGAGCGTGTAATTCTCATGAGTGGAGGTGACATCTGTAGCAAGTTCTCCCAAAATCAAAAAAGGACACCATTGCTGGAGTAACTCAGCGGGTCAGGCGCATCTCTGGAGAACATGGATAGGTGAGAATTTTGATTGGGATCCTATTTCAGATCCACCTTTCTATGTCCTCCAGAGATGCTGTCTGACCCACCAGGTTACTCCAGCACTTTGTTCTTTTTTAAAAACAGCATCTACAATTCCTTGTGCCTCTATCCCCCAAATCAACCTTGCTGAGTTTTAGGTCCATATCCTATCCATGTACCTGTCCAAATATCCCTTAAATGTTATGACTTATACTTGCATCTGCGAGTAGAGAAGGCTGCAGCAAGTGTGCCATTGTTGGAGAGAACTTGATGTTTACTGTCCACCCACAATGTAGCCTAAGCATATAGAGCTTTAAGGGCCTGTCCCACTTGGCCATCATTTACATGACAGGCCGGTAGTGACTGACCCGCTACAGTCACGCGCGTCATCATGCGTCCGCACAGCCGTCTGGAGCGCGTGACGTCATTTGTAGATAGACACAAAATGCAGGAGTAACTCAGCGGGACCGGCAGCATCTCTGGAGAGAAAGAATGGATGATGTTTCGGGTCGAGACTCTTCTGTCTGAAGAAGGATCTGGACCCGAAACGTCACCCATTGCTTCTCTCCAGGGATGCTGCCGGTCCCGCTGAGTTACTCCTGCATTTTGTGTCTATCTCCAATCGTCTTGGCCCCGCTCTGGGAGTAGGAGAGGATCCGGATCCGCAACGGCCGTGAGCCCCAGGCCGAGCTCTGCGATTGCTTGCCTGCATCTGCTGCTGTTGGAGGTGAGATGTTGTGCCGAGCCAGGGTGTCCCACTTGGCCATCATTTACGCGACAGGCCGGTGGCGCGCGAAGATTTCGTGCAGAACGAAATCCTGGAGCGCTGCGCGATACTGCGTGCAACTCCACACTCCTCCACGCCACTCCATGCACCTGTCCCGCGCTACCCACACGCTACCAGGTCGCGTAAATGGCGCGCAAATGATGGCAGGATCTTTAGGGACAGGATCGTTACTGGGACAGGATCTTTACTGACCAACCAGAAAATCATATATAATCCATTCAAAAGCATTCAGCCAAATTGCTAAAAACGAATGGAAAAAATTAGACTAGATCATGGGATGCCTATGTTCGTGTTTATACTCCATTCATATCTTCTCACATATTTCCTCATCAAAATCTATCACCCTCCCCCCATCCCTATTTTCTTCTCCATTGTAGGTTTGTCCAAATGCCCCTCAATTGCGCTGTTGTTGTTCTTTTCACCCACTGGAGACACAACAGACTGCAGTCTGCCACTTGGACCGTTTTCTCTGGAACACTGGAGGTCAAGAGGAGACCTGATACAAGTATATAAAATTATGAGAGGCATAAATAGGGTAGGCAGTGAGAATCTTTTTACCCCAGGGTGGAAATGTCTAAGACTAGAGTAAATAGCTTTAAGGTGAGAGGGGCAAAGTTTAAAGGATATGTGCATGGCAAGTTTTTTAAATGAGGGTAGTGGGTGTTTGCAATGAGTACATATCAGCCTCCACTATCAAGGCATGATAGTGGAGGCTGATATGATTGAGGCGTTTAAGAGGCTTTAAGATAGGCACATGGGTATGGAGGAATGTGCATCATGTATATCAAGGCAGATGAGATTAGTTTATTTTGACATTCTGTTGGGTGTGGACATTGTTGGTCCAAGGGCCTATTCCTGTGCCGGACCGTTCTATGTTCTACGCTGGAAGCTTGAGTAAACGACAAAGTCCTAGAAGAACACCATGGGTCAGGCAGCATCCATGGAGAGAAATGGACAGATATCGGTTTGCGTCGGGACCAATCTTCAGTTTGAAGAAGACTCCCAACACAATACATTGTCTGTGCATTTCTCTCCACAGATGTTGCCTGAACCGTTGAGTTCTTCCAGCATTTTGTTTTTCTCTCTATTCAACCATTTCTTGGATTAAGAAATTATCTTGAAATTCTCCACTGAATTTCCTGTTGACTATCTATTATTGATGGCCTCTAGTCTGTTCTTCCCTGCAACTGGAATCATTCCCTCTGCATCCGCTTCATCAAGACCTTTCATCATCTAAACAGTCTTTATTAGGTTGCATTTGTATCTCAACAGATCAGTCTGTTCATCCTTTCTTCCCATGTAAATTCTTGTCTTTCTGGTATCATCTTTGTAAATCCTCTCTGTAATCTCTATAGTATTTTTATTTCCACTTAATCTTCATAACTAAAGGTGTCTGCGGGGTTCACTGCAGAGTTTAGAATGACGTCCCCATTTTAAATTGTTTCCCCCTGGGAATAAAACCGAGAGCTGAATGGTCTCTATTTTAAGGGGAGACCCAGCGGGGGGGCACCGCGAAAAATGGGGGGACTCGGCGAGGGGGCCGCCAAGAATGAAGGCCAACCTGATGGAGGGGCCGCTGAGAATGAAGGGGGGAGCCGGCAGGGGGCTGCCTCCTGCCACGTGCGGCAGCAGGCCTGGTTCGCCGCTGTGAGGAACTATAGACTGTTCGATCAGCTTTTTGTAACTTTGTTGGCGCCAGAAACATGGTGACACTTACGTACTGCGTAAGAAGGAACATGTATCTATGTATCGTTTTTTTTTTTTTGCTGACTAGATGGCAAAAAAGCCTTGCATTGTACCTTGGTACATGTGACAATTGGAAACAAAACTAAGCTAAGCTTGGTGTCATGTCCAGCATGGATGAGATGGGCTGAAGGGCATATTTTCGTGCTGTACAATTCGTTGACCAAAATGTCACCTGTCCATCCGCTCCACAGATGCCACTGACCCGTCGAGTTCTTCCAGCACTTTGTGCTGTGTACTCTTCAGTGGATTAAAGTTTGCAATGATCAATAGTTTTCAGTGATATCTCTTATTCTGGATATGCAATCAGTGAAACTGCATTACCACGCTGAAGAGAATCCAAAGAAAAGAGCCAGCATGACTTTATACCAGGACTTGTGGCTTTACATTGTGATAAGGGGATCAGAAAACTAAACCTAAATGTATTAATAAATCTCGAGAGACTTTAGATAAGGCTTCATTCTCCACACTAAACTGTGTGTATATGCCACAGACAGTAAACCAGTTGCCAGTGCTCCACCTTACCTGAGTTCATCTGTTGCTGGTCCTGATTTGTTCTGGTCTTTTTTGCCTCCAGTTTCTCCAACCACGTTCCCCTTGCCTGCACCTTTCACTCTGAAGAAGAGATCCGACCCGAAAATTACCTATTCTTTTTCTCCAACAATGCTGCCTGACCCGCTGAGTTAGTCCAGACTGAAGAAGGGTCCTGACCCAAAACGTCACCTATCATAGATGCTGCCCGACCCATTGAGTTCCTCAGCATATTGTGTCTACCTTCAGTATAAACCAAAAGTTCAGTATTAATCAAAAGTTGCAATATCTGGGTGTTGTCTAAGCTGCTCCATTTACTGATTGTTCTGTTTCAGAATCCTTGTGTAAAGCTGCACTGTTTTGGATGAATGTCACTGATTCGGGAGAATATGTAGCTGTGTTCCCAAATGGAAGGGAGGTGTGATTAATGGGCAAATGATGATTCTTGTAGGTCTTGCTGGAGTTCTTTGCTTCATTTGGCAATGGCCATTGCAACTGAAGAGAAGCTTCCAAAGTCTACCAGTGCTAGAATTTGAGAAGCAAGGAGGATGATAATGGGAACCATTGGGGAAGGTGAAGCGGAGGTGGAGCCTGAATTATATAGTGGGGAGGTAGGTGGAAGCTTGTGAGTGAATGTGTGAACCATGGAAGATCTGTACTGGTGCTCCACCTCTTATTCCCCTTCTGTAGATTACAGCTCCACAGAATGAATGTTGAATTCTCCAATTTTAGGGTTACTCTGACCAACCGCCCTCCTCTTTCTCCCCAACACCTCTCTTTTCTTTGCCCCACCCTCCCCCCCCCATGTCTCACCCGGACTCAAACCTATTTCTTTCTCCCCCCCCCCCCCCCCCATCCCCCACCACCCACATTCCTTCCTCTGGCTTCACAACTCTTTAATCCTTCTGTCTTGCACCTTTCTGTTTTAATCTCTGGTGTTTGTCCAACCATCTACCGATCATTACCCCCCACCCCCCTCATCTGTGTTCACCTATTACCTGCCACGCTTGGTCTTGTCCCCCTCACTCTCATCTTTTTACCAATCTAAAGAAGGGGTCCATACCGAAACATCACCTATCCATATTTTCCAGAGAAGCTGCCTGATCTGTTGAGTTCTTGTTTCTTGGTTACTTGGTCCTCCAAAATATTCCAACTGGAATTTAAACTGGAGGTGGTGAGTTACTCAACAGAAGACAAATGTAGGTTACAATCAGAGACAGGTGAATTTATAATGAGATACAAGGAAATTGCAGAACAGTTAAATGAGTACTTTGGTCATGTCTTCACTAAGGATGACACAAACAATCTCCCAGATATACTAAGGGACTGAGGATCTAGTGGGAGGGAGGAACTGAAGGGAATCCACATTAGTCAAGAAATGGTATTAGGTAAACTGTTGGGACTGAAGGCTGATAAATCCCCAGGGCCTGTTGGTCTGCATCCCAGAGTACTCAAGGAGGTGGCCCTAGAAATCGTGGATGCATTGGTGATCATTTTCCAATGTTCTCTTGATTCTAGATCAATTCCTGTGGTCTGGTGGGTAGCCAATGTAACACCACTTTTTAAGAAAGGAGGGAGAGAGAAAACAGAGAATTATAGACCATTTCGGTGGTGGGGAAGATGCTTGAGTCGATTATTAAAGATGTTATTGCTGCGCATTTGGAAAGCAGTGACAGGATCATCATAGTCAGCATAGATTTATGAAGAGGAAATCATGCCTGACTAATCTTCTGGAATTTTTTGAGGATGTAACAAGTAGAATGGATAAGGGAGAGCCAGTGGATGTGGTGTATCTGGACTTTCAAAAAGCCTTTGACAAGGTCCCACACAAGAGATTAGTGTGCAAAATTAGAGCACATAGTATCGGAGGTAGCGTATTAACATGGATAGAGAACTGGTTGGCAGACAGGAAGCAAAGAGTAGGAATTTACGATGGCATAGTGGGGTGCTGCAAGGCTCGGTGCTGGGACCCCAGTTATTTACAACGTATATTAACGATTTAGACGAGGGAATTAAATGTGACATCTCCAATTAAATTAAATTAAATGTGACATCTCCAAGTTTGCGGATGATACAAAGCTGGGTGACGGTGTGATCTACGATGAGGATGCTATGAGGCTGCAGGGTAGCTTGGATAGGTTGGGTGAGTATACTTCCTGATGGCAGTGGTGAGATAAGTGTGTGGCCAGGATGGTGTGGGTCCTTGAAGATATTTGCTGCCTTTTTGAGGCAGCGACTATGGTAGATCCCTTCGATGGTGGGGAGGTCAAAGCCGGTGATGGACTGGGCAGCGGTCACAACTTTTTGTCGTCCTTTTCACTCCTGGACATTCAAGTTGCCGAACCAGGCCACGATACAACCAGTCAGAATGCTCTCAACCGTGCACCTGTAGACGTTTAGGAGAATCCTCTTCGACATGCCTTCTTTATAATTGCATCGGTGTGCTGGGTCCAGGAAAGATCTTCTGATATATATGCCATCTCATCTTTCTAAATTCCAGTGAATACAAGCCCTGTTGACCCATTCTTTCATCCCGGGAATTAATCTGGTGAACCTATGCTGCACACCCTCAATAGCAATAATGTCCTTCCTCAAATTAGGAGACCAAAATTGCACACAATACTCCAGGTGCGGTCTCACCAGGGCCCTGTACAACTGCAGTAGGACCTCCTTGCTCCTAAACTTAAATCCTCTCACAATGAAGGCGCTGACTCGCAGGGCTGTATCCCCAAAGTCTTAAGTAAAATCCATTGAAAGCAAGATTTAAAGCTGATGTGCAGATGTAAAGGCCAATCACTCACAACCATAATGGTGTTTAGTTCTTAGGCATCTGCACTCGAAGATACACTGTTGAAGCCTGATTATATATTGGACTTATTAAGGCAACTTTATTCAATAGATTGAATGGTGACCAAACCAATTCACTAAGCTGATGTATCCTCGGGCAATAATAAGGAGCTTTGTCATGGGAAAATGGTTGAGTTTATTGTCAGGTGTACTGAGGTACAGTGCAAAGTGTTTTTGTTGCCTGCTATCCCATCAGAAGAAAATCTATACATGATTAGAATCAAGCCATCCACAGTGTACAGACACAGGAAAAGGGAATAACGTTGAGTTCAAGATAAAGTCCGGTAAAACCCAATTAAAGATAGTTCACAGGTCTCCAATGTGGTAGATGGGAAGTTGGGACGGCTCTCTAGTTGGTGACAGGATGGTTCAGTTGCCTGATTACAGCTGGGAAGAAACTGCCCCAGAATCTGGAGGTGTGCGTTTTCACACTTATGTGCCTCTTGGCCGATGGGAGAGGGGAGAAGAGGGAGTGGGTGGTCCTTTGATTATGCTGGCGGCCTTGTTGAGGCAGCATGAAGTATAGATGGAGTAAATGGAAGGAAAGGAAGGTTTGCGTGATAGTTTGGGCTGTGTCCGCAATTCTCTGCAATTTCTTATAGTTGGATAAGTTCCCAAACTCCCAAACATTAATAATGTATCTAATGAACGACTAACCTTCTGAATGCTGGTCCTATCTCTTCAATCCCACTGACCATTCCACAACAGAGAAGATTATTCCCGGAATCTCTCTCTGCCTCGAAGACTTTCCCCATGAGTGGATTGAACGTTTCTGCGGTCTAAATGGCTAGGCAGCCCAAAGCCATTAAAGCCACTGCCATACATCTTGGTGATTGATAACTTGGCCATCCATTAGCTTGCACAATATACAGCCTTATTATTTCCTCGAGCTCGCAAATAAATTGTCACTGTCACTAGAGGATAGGGTAGCTACATAGGTGGAAGCAGACAGTTGGTAATGAAGAACAATGGATGGGGAAGACTGAGAAACCACAGCACAATGGTTGGGAGGTGTGAGGGGAAGAAACTGTGCTGGGTTCAGTTATGATCCACTTTACTTTAGCGATATAGCGCGGAAACAGGCCCTTTGGTTCACCGAGTCCGCGACGACCAGGATCCCCGTGCACGAGCGTGGTCCTGCACACAGTAGGGGCAATTTTACCAAGTCAATTAATCTATAAGCCTGTATGTCTTTGAAATGTGGGAGGAAACTAGAGCTCCCAGAGAAAACCCACGCAGGACACAGGGTCTGAAGAAGGGTTTTGGTCCGAAACGTTGCATATCTCATTCGCTCCATAGATGCTGCTGCACCCGCTGAGTTTCTCCAGCATTGTGTGTACCCCAGGTCACAGAGAGAATGTACAAACTCCGTACAGTCAAACACCCCTAGTCAGGATCAAACCCGGATCTCTGGCAATGTCAGACAGCAACACTACTGCTGCCCTACCGTGCCACCTTCAGCATCATTGTTACAGCGACAGGATATGGTAACCACTGGTATCTCTTTAAAAGATACCAGTGTAATCACTACTGTAAATGTGATCATATGTGTAGGATGTAACAGCAAATGCTGGTTTATACTGAAGATAGACACAAAATGTTGGAGTAACCCAGAAGGTCAGGCAGCATCTCTGGAGAATAGGAATAAGTGACACTTCGGGTCGGAACCCTTCATCAGATGGGTGATCATATGTGATCATATTATGGGCCTTTTTCCACTTCTAACAAGTGGTAATGTCATGAAAACAGAAATCCTTCTGGGCAAAAGATTGTGCTGGAAGAAGACAGCGAGTCAGGCCGCGTAATATCTTAATCCTTGTGACAATAATAAATGGAACTGGACTAATCTAAATGGACAGATGATGTTTCAGGTTGGGACCCTTCTTCAGAATGATCAGAAATATTGCTGGGTCTTGGCAGGGCGGATGCAGGAGGAATATGGGGTTTGAAGAACTAAAGGCCACAGATTCAAAGATGTTGGAGATTCAGGACATAGATGAGAAATTTGTTCAAACAGAAGATAATGACCCAAGGTGTAACCAAATCTGTAGCAAATCTGCATTTAACGCTGGTTAAATTGATATTGAGGGGATGTTGATGAAAGATTCTATTCCAATAATCTGACCAGTCGAATTTCACTGTATCTTAGTTTGTACACGTGACAATAAAATACCTTTGAACCTTTTTGAAAGTGGTGCTTACATCAATAACCGAGCAGGCAAAGGGCAGTATGTCCTCTCTCACTTCTATTCAGTGTGGATCCTAACGGTGTGATATTGTGACCCAAGAGTGCTAGACATCTGCAAAATAACAACTACTGGAGGACCTCAGTGGGTCAGGCAGCATCTGTGGGCCAGCACAGTAGCGCAGCGATAGAGTTGCTGCATTACAGCACCAGAGACCCGGGTTCGATACTGACCATGGTGCTGTCTGTACGGAGTTTGTACGTTCTCCCGTGACCATGCTGTTTTTTTCCGGTTTCCTCCCACATTCCAAAGATACTGTACATTAGGCACAAAAATCTGGAGTGACTCTCAGCGGGTCAGGCAGCATCTGTAGAGAACGGCCTGTGTGTTCTGTTGTGCTGCGGCTAGTAAGAATTTCATTATCCTATCTGGGACATATGACAATAAAACACTCTTGATTCTGACTCTCCTCAACAGAGGCTCACCTTTGTTTCCCTCTGACCCCTGCTCAACGATATCCAGAGATGCTGCCTGAACCACTGAGTTACTCCAGCATCTTGTGTCTACCTTCAGTTTAAACCAAAATCTGCAGCCCCTTCCAACAGGTTTGTAGGTTAATTGGCTTCTGTAAATTGTTCTTAATGTGTAGGATAGAACTCGTGTATGGGTGATCTCTGGTCAGCGTGGACTCAGTACGCTGAAGAGTCTGTTTCCACGTTGTATCACTAAACTAAAGTAAACTAAACTAAACTCTGCAGTTAATGGAGAGATGGCTTTTCAGGTCGGGACACTTTTTCACCAGTCTGAATAAGGGACCTGATCCAAAATGACATCTGTCCATTCTCTCTGCAGATCCCATGTGACTGTGATATTGTGTATCCAGAATGAGAGAGAGTGAGCTCCCAACTCACATCATGTATCTCCTGATATATATATATATATATATGTATATTTCTCATTTCCTTTAACTTCAAGAGGCTGCTGATTTCTTGTCATCTCGCTCGCTCTGAAACAGGAACCTTCCCTGCTGAATGATCAAGAGAATCTATGAAGCCAATGGAACTCAGTGCACATCCACAGATAATTGGTACTTATTTGATATGTAGTGTGTATGATCCCCTGAAGGATTAGTTACAGCGACTGAGAAACGTTGAACAGTGGAGAGTCTGTCGTGGAGAAAATGCCACAAAAATCTCATTGTGGGGAAGACACGGTCGCACAGCAGTAGAGTTGCTGCCTTCAGCACCAGAGACCCGGTTTCAATCCTGACTATGGGTGCTGTATGTATGAAGTTTGTACCTTTTCCCTGTAACCATGTGGGTTTTCTTTGGATGCTCCGGTTTCCTTCACATCTCAAAGACATGCAAGTTGTAGGTTAATTAGCTTCTGTAATTTGTCCCTGGTGTGTAGAATAGAACGAGTGTATGGGAACTGCTGATCAGCATGGTCTCGCTGCGCAGAAGGGCCTGATTCCACACTGTATCTCTAAAGCTTACAACCTAAAATCTAAATCCTCCGATTGCAAGAAGTTAGTCTACATTAAAGTCCTTTGCTTTGTTGCCGCACGGATATTGTTGCCGCACGGATATGTGCCACCGAAATTATTGGCTGTACAGAGAACATACCTTGAGGACTGAATTAGAAATATCGTGTGCAGTTCTGGTCACCCCATGATAGGAAAGATGTGAAAATTTTGGAGAGGGTACAGTGGAGATTCACCAGAATGCTGCCTGGTTTGGAGCACATCAGCTACATGGAGAGGTTGGATAGACTTGGATTGTTTTCTCTGGAACATCAGAAGTTGAAGGGAGACTTGATAGAAGTTTATAAATTTATGAGAGCCATGGATCAATCGCCCAGGATCAATTATGTGAAAGAAAGGTCCAACAGTTCAGATGTATCTAAGACCGAATTCTCGGCAAATGTAATGAAATTCTATTGCTACTACAAATTTGTTTCCATTCCAAGACATTTTCTTGATGCTCCTACCATTCCATTTGACCAACAGATTTCCAATTTTAGTTTTTATTTCTAAACTAGCGAGTAGGTCAGTTTAGTTTAGAATTTTCTCCACCTCTCATCTGTATCCACCTATCATGTTACAGTTGTACAAGACATTGGTGAGGTCACATTTAGAGTATTGTGTTGAAATGTTGTCACCCTGTCATGTTAAGGCTGGAAAGGGTGCAGAGAAGATTTACAAGGATGTTGCCAGGTCTCGAGGGTCTGAGTTAAAGGGAGAGATTGAGCAGGCAAGACCTTTATTCCTTGGAGCGCAAGATGAGATGACGGATGATCTTGGAGAGGTGCACAAGATCATGAGAGGAATAGGGTAAATGCACAGTCATTTACCCAGAGAGGAAAATTAAATACCGAGGACACAATTTTAAAGGTGACGAGGGAAAGATTTAATAGGAAACTGAAGGACAACTTTTTTCTCAAAGGGTGGTAGGTGTATGGAATGAGCTGCCAGAGGAGATAGTTGAGCCAGGTACTATCACATTGTTTAAATAAACATTTGGACAGGTACTTGGATAGGGTAGGTTTAGAGGAACAAGGGCCAAACACAGGCAGGTGGGACTAGTGTAGATGCGGCATGTTTTTAGGTTTGGGCAAGTTGGCGTGAAGGGATTGTTTCCACGCTCTATGATTATCACTTGCCAGGCCTTGCACACCTCTCTTTTTAAGGTTTCGCTTCGCTATTTTATCAGCCTGAAGTACAGTCGCACAGTTGATAGAGCTACTGCCTCACAGTCAGAGATCCAGATCCAATGCTGACCTCGGGTACTGTCCGTGTGAATTATGCAAGTTCCCACTGTGACCGTGTGGGTTTCTTCCAAGTGTTTCGGATTCCTCCCAAATCCCAAACACATCTGTGTTTGTAGGTTAATCGTCCATCTGTAAATTGCCCTTGGAAAGAAGGGAGTGGATGTGAAAGTGTGATAATGTGGAATTAGTTTAATCGGGTGACCGATGGTTGGCGTGGACATAGTAGGGTGAAAGGCTTCTTTCCATGCTGTAGTTTGAAACTAAACTAAGCGTTTAGACTTGGATTGTCGTCTATCCATTCCCTCTACAGATTCTGCCTGACCAACTGACTTCTTCCAGCATTTTGTGTTTTGCTGAAGATTCCAGCATCTGTGATCTACTCTAGTGTTTGACGTCCAGTTGTGGAGGCGCTGAGGAATTTTATTATCTTTGTCCCTCTTACCCCCATTTCTCACCCCAGACAGATCTATGGCCTGTTGTCTAATAATGCTGCCAAGTCAAAAACGTTCTTGGCTTTTTGCGATTGCTATAAATATTTCAAGCAAGATAATGCAAAGCACTTCACAGAAAGTAATAAAAGTTTAATCAGCTAATAAATTCCTAATGGAGATGCAGGAAACTGCAGCTGATGGGATCTTGAGCAAAATACCATGTGCTGGACTAATGCAGTTGGTCAGCAGAATATTGGGAGGGACTGGACAGATGACGCTTTGGATCGAGGCACTTCAGGGTTCCAATCCAAGATTTAGTTTAATTTAGTTTAGAGGTAGAGCTTGGATATAGATCCTTTGGCCCACCGAGTCCGTGCCAACCAGCAATCCCCCCCACACTATCCCACACACACTAGGAACAAGCTCCAATTTTACCAAGCCAATTAGCCTACAAACCTGTATGTCTTTGGAATGTGGAAAGAAACCAGAGCACCCGGACAAAATCCACAGAGGTTTGTGTACAGGAACACACACAGGAGAATGTACAAACTCTGTACAGACAGCAGCCGTAGTCGGGATCGAACCCGGTCCTCTGGCTTTAAGGCAGCAATTCTACCTGGCTCAAAGGCAGCAATTCTACCGCTGTGCCACCGTGCCACCCTAAGATGTCTGAAAAATTCCTAATGTTAGGTAAGACATCAGGTTGTTCATTATGAGTCCACAGCAGAATGATAATTTACGTAACATTTTCAAAAAAATTTGTAAGGAAATAAATATTATAATCCGAATTTTGAAACATTGATCTGGTAAAATAAAACATAACTTTAATGTTATATTAAGATAATGTTTTCCTTTACTCAACCTTTAGAAAGAAAGATGCTCCTACCATTCAATTTGACCAAGGGATTTCTAGTTAATTTCCTAGCGAGAGCATTCTTTGATGCTAACTTTTAATCTAAAATTCCACATGCTTATGTATCTCTGTCGGGATGTCTCTCGCATATCAGTGGCAGTGCATTGGTGCAACTGGTAGAACTGCTGCCTCACAGTGCAAGAGACCCGGGTTCGATCCTGACCTCGGGTGCTGTCTGTGTGGAGTTTGCGAATTCTCCCCTGTGGCCTCATGGGTTTCTCCCGGGTGCTCCGGTTTCCTCCCACATCCCAAAGATGTGCAGACTTGTAGGTTAATTGGCCTCTGTAAAATTGCCCCTAATGTGTCGGGAGGTGGACACGAAAGTACGATAACTTAGAACTAGTATGAATAAGTGATCGATGGTCAGCGGGGACTCAGTGGGCCAAAGGGCCTGTTTCCATGCTGTTTCTTTAAACTAAATTGTTCTCTCTCCCTGTCTCACTCCTCTCATTGACATTGAGTATGAATGTCCTGGCCATTTTCCAATTTGCAAGTTGTTAACTTCCTAAGCAAAGTGATTTTAGATCTTATTGGAACATTTTTCAGTGGTCAGTTACATGCTGAATTGAAAATTTAACTTTTAAATTTATGAAAATACACAAGTAAATTAGCAGTTCTGCACACAAAAGAAAGCTGACAAGGCTATTCTGGATAACTTTAACTCTGAATTATTAGCAGTCACACACTCTGAGTGATATAATGCTGCTCTGATTTCTTTCAGTGCAATTTCTATTCCACAAGCAAATGTATTTCGGTTTTGGGTTCTGGCTGGTGTTTATATTTTGCTGCCCAAACTCATTTGCTCTGCGGCCTTTGATTACCGTAAAATAATTGATCTTTTCTATATAGCTTCCCTTTTCCCAATGTCAGCTGTCGTTAGATGTCATTTCATGGGTCACAGGGCAGAATTAAGCCATTTAGCCCATTGAGTCCACTCTGCCATTCAATCATGGCTGATCTATCTTTCCCTCTCAACCACATTCTCTTGCCTTCTCCCCATAAGCCTTGAGACCCTTACTAATCAAGAATCTGTCAATCTCTGCCTTCAATGGCGGATGTGCAGGAGTGGAGCGCCATTGTTTACGGCTGCTCTGCCTGCAGTTTGTCTTTTCACACTTTTTAGTGTTGGGGGGTGGGGGGGGGGGAGGGTGAAACTGTATTTTCTCAGTCCTTCCTGGTCGGAGATGTGGCTTTCCTCCAAGCCGCAATTTCACCCTCTCCGTGCGGCCTGTCAGCGGGACTGGAGCAGCATTTCCTGCCAGGACCGGACGGGACTGCAGCTTCGGCAGCGGCACAGCGCTGAGGCACCGTTGTGGAGCGGGCGATGCCTTGCCCGGGTCGCCATGTGGGGCTCCGGAGGGCTGAAGACCGCCGACGGGAACATCGCGGAGCTGTGGCTGCGGGCGTCCAGCCACGGGTGGCGCTGTGGGGGGACGTTCGTGTTAAATTCTATAGTGTATTGTGTCTTTCTTCTTTTATTCTTTTATATGGATGTATGGTAATCTGATTTCTTCTCTGTGAAGCACTTTGGCTTCAATGTGATTTGATTTAATAGTGCTACATAAACAAAAATTACTTACTTAAAAATATCCATTGGCCTGACCTCCGCTGCTGTATGTGGCAACGAATTCCACAGATTCACCACCCCCTGTCCAAAGAAATTCCTCCTCGACTCCTTTCTAAAGGTATATCCTTTTATTCTGAGGCAATGGCTAATCATTCCTGCATGGTCCCTGATGATCCTGAAATGGTCCCGCTCGATAAGCAGGGAGGACAACCAAGCAGCTTTTATCTTATATTTTTAGCAGTTCATGGAGCATGAAGGATAGAAAAAATACATGTTTTGTGAAGAGAGGAGCGGAAATATCATGAACATTTTGAGAACAAAATAATCTTTGTTTAAAAGCATTTTTTTATTTATTCTATTTATCGGAGGGTATAAAAATATTCTTAAAATCACAGCATCATAATGGAAAGAACATAATATGCTACTTAAAGCGTCACTTACAACAGTGTGCCACAGTAGCAGAGCGGTAGAGTTACGTCCTCCCTGTGACCACGTGGGTTTTCGTTTTCCTCCCCCATTCCAAAGGCAGAGCAGGTTAATTGGCTTCTGTAAATTGTCCTGAATGTGTAGGATAGGTCTAGTGTACGGGGTGATCGCTGGTCAGTGCGGACTAGGTGAACGGATGGGTCTATTTCCATGCTGTATCTCTAAGCTAAACTACAACTCTTGCAGACAAGTCTAATGTCATATTCTCATAAACTGTGGGTGTATTCCAGATCTCCCAATCTACCATGAAGAAGCCCTTGCACTTTTTAAAATCTGCACTTTCTCTGTGGAACTATATCCCACACCGTGTTTCCTTTCTCTTACTGCACTTCCTATTGCACTTTTGTACTCGTGTATGGTTTGATTGTACTCGTGTGTGGAATGATTTCCGTAGATGGCATGCAAAACAAAGTTCTTTGCTATATCTCGGTATTCACGACAAGAGTAGACCAATACTAATATTTCCAGGGTAATTTATCGCAAATGACTTCAATTCTTATCAAATCAATAATGTATCTTAATTATAATAGAAAAGGCTTCAAGACAATGTTGCAATACCCAATCTTTAGACGCCCTCATGGCCTAACGATGACAAGTATTGACAATTTTGCTACTATTGCAATGCAGAATCCAAACTATTATATAACCGGAATCACAAAGATGCATCTCAACTCAAAATATCACATACTCTTGTCCTCCAGAGATGCTGCCTGTGCCTCTGAGTTACTTTGTGATTTTTTTGTTGCAAACCCGCATCAGCAGTTCCTTGTGGCTCCAACTCCTAACTGGTTAATTTTGTTTAATGGTTTACTCTGGAGATACAGGGCAGAAACAGCCCCTTCGGCCCACGGCATCTGCACCGACCAGTGATAACCCCCCCCCCTTACACTAACACCATCCTACACAATAGGGACAATTTTCCTGCTGTTAACCAACGCCGCAAGCTAACTTTGCAGTAATTGATTAACCAATTTTAGGGAAGTGAGTCTCCATGTGGTCATGGGAAGAACATTAAACTATGCACAGACAGAAACTGAGATCAAGAGTGAAGACACAAGATAGCGCAGATGCTGCTGGAATCTAGAAAGTGTTCCAGCATTTTGTATCACTTTTTGTAAGCCAGCATCTTAAGTTCCTTGTGTCCAAAGGTTTGTGTATAGCTGAAAGAATATTAGACCTTAATTATTCCTGTGGAAATAATGTGAAAACTGAAAATATTATGATTATAGATGGTGACCTTGATTCTATGTTTAGTTTCACTGCAGTTATTTTGTCTTTATCTTCAATTAAGCCTGTGATAGGAAAAAGGTCTACTGATATTAATTAGCATTGACCAAACTGCTTCCTCTTAAAACCTTCATTAATTCATATTAAACTCTTTAAAATGTATATTATTAATTTAAACCCTGAGTAAATTTAATTATATAATTGCCTGCCGACAGTTTACTTAATTTACAGGGGAAAAAAAATGAAAGCAGTATCCCAGCTGACAGAACTCATCCGAGAGCTCTGTGGGTTTTACCAAAGGGTTTGGCTGCTATAATGAGAAATATTTAACCTATGGTAACACAGATGGAAGCAGCAGAAATAATGTCATTAATTAAATTATTATCACACTCTTGATTTTTGATCTACTTCTTTTCCTGACTTGGCATTCACAACTGATTGCTGGAAGGACGTAAAGTGTGACAATGTTCTATTGATTAGCTTCAACATTGTAACAAAGGGGTACATGTTTTAAATCTACCAGACCTTTCAACAGTGTGCAGGCGGTTCTGCAATAAGGCAATAGTTGCATTCCTAAGAAACTTTGTGCCGAAGCCACAGGGTCATACAGCACAGAAACAGGCCCTTTGATCCAACTTGTTCATGATGACCAATATGCCCCAAGCTAAGGGCAGCACCGTACCACAGTGGTAGAGTTGCTGATTTACGGCATCAGAGATCCAGATTTGATCCTGACTCAAGGTGTTGTGTGCACGCACATTGTACGTTCTCCCTGCAACCACATGGGTTTTCTCTGGGTACTCCAGTTTCCTCCCACACACTAAAGAGATACAGGTTTGTAGGTTAATTGACTTCTGGAAATTGTAAATTGTCCCTTGAATTTAGGATAGTGCTAGTGTACGAGATGATCACTAGTCAGCATGTACTCAGTGGGCCAAAGGGCCTGTTTCCCTGCTGTATTTCTAAAGTCTAAAGATAGTCCCACTTGCCCGTGTTTAGCCCATATCCTTCTAAACCATTCCTATCCATATACCAGTCCAAGTGTATTTTTAATGTTATTACAGTACCTGGCTCAATACCTCCTCTGGCAACTCATTCCATATACACACCACCCTGTGGATGAAAACTATTTCCCCTCTGGTTCCTATTAATTTCTTCCCCTCTCACCTAAAACCCATGTCCTCTGGTTCTTGATTTCCCTCCTCTGGGTAAAAGACTGTGCATTGGTGACTTCTTATATTTAAACAATGATCCTTCGTTCTAGATTCTTCACCCTGTTTTGATACCTCAGGATCTTCTATTATTCAACCCATCTCTCAATCTCTTAAACTGCAATGGATAGGAGGCTAGTTTATCCAAACGCATCATAAGGCAACCTACCCATTCCAGGCACAGTCTAGTTTATTTTCCCTAAACCACTATCAATGCATTGCCATGCTCTTTTAAATAAAGGGGGCAAATATTGTAAACAGAATTCAGATGTGGTCTCACTAATACTTAGTTTTAGAGATACAACATGGAATCCGGCCCTTTGACCCACCTAGTTCATGCTGACCATCAATCACCCGTTCACACTAGTTCTTTGTTCTACTTTCGCATCGACTCCCACACACTAGTGGGCAATTTACCGAGGCCAATTAACCGACGGACCCGCATGTCTTTGGGGTGTGGAAGGAAACTGGTGATCCCAGAAGAAACTGGTGCACCCAGACCCATGTGGTCATTGGGATGAGTAGTGCAAACTTCACACAGGCAGTCACCGTGATCAGGATCAAACCTGGATCTCTGAGATTGTAAGACGCCACTTCTACCAGCTTCACCGCTGTGTCTGTCTATAGCTAAAATGTGACCTCCCTACTTTTGTATTAAATGCCCTCTAGCCACAAACTTCTGTTAGCTTACGTAATTAAGCACTGATTCTGCATACTAGTGTTTTGCGAATCATATTTTAGGAGGCTCAGATCCCTCTGTAATCTTTCACTATTTGCAGAACATCCCTCTTTGTGACATATGCAAATATTTTCACATCGCTTCAAATTTGGAATTTGTCCAAATTTACTTGCCAAGTGAGCAAGAAATGGCATAGATATTAGCCTTTCTATGCAGCAATAATGTGTGGTCTATCAGAGCAGTAGAGTCATACAGTGTGGAAACAGGCCCTTCGGCCCAACAGTGGAAGTCTGATTGAATTGGGTATTTTGTTTGAATGTTGGCCACATACAAGATAAATAATGTAATCATGGGGCAAGAGAGGCATGTGTGATTTGGTTGGATGAATCATATTCTTATATTTGTGTTTAAGAAGGAACTGTAGATGCTGGAAAATCGAAGGTAGACAAAAGTGCTGGAGAAACTCAGCGGGTGCAGCAGCATCTATGGAGCGAAGGAAATAGGCAACGTTTCAGACCAAAACCTTTCTTCAGACTGATGTAGGGTGGGGGTGGGGGAGAAGAAAGGAGAAAGGAAGAGGAGGAGCCAGAGGGCTGAGGGAGAGCTGCGAAGGGGAGGAGACAGCAAGGGCTACCGGAAATTGGAGAAGTCAATGTTTATGCCGCTAGGGTGCAAACTGCCCAAGCGGAATATGAGATGCTGCTCCTCCAATTTCTGGTGGTGCTCACTCTGGCCATGGAGAAGGCCCAGGACAGAAAGGTCGGATTCAGAATGGGAGGAGGAGTTGAAGTGCTGAGCCACAGGGAGATCAGGTTGGTTAATGCGGACCGCGTGGAGGTGTTTGGCAAAACGATCGCCAAGCCTACGCTTGGTGTCACCATGTTCTCATATTTCCCTACAAAGGCAGCTCACTTTGACGCCAGTTCATTGACTATATTTAAGAGGGAGTTAGATGTGGCCCTTGTGGCTAAAGGGATCAGGGGGTATGGAGAGAAGGCAGGTACAGGATACTGAGTTGGATGATCAGCCATGATCATATTGAATGGCCTACTCCTGCACCTATTTTCTATGTTTCTATGTTTCTATGAGAGCCCATTCAGGCACTTGAACCAGTCCTGTTATTCAATTTAATTGTGGCCTTTCTCCATATATTAACCTATGCCATGTTTTCCCCAACACATAGTGACTGGTGGGGTACCGCAAGGCTCAGTGCTGGGACTGCAGCTATTTACAATATACATGAATTATCTAGATTATTAAAAGTAACATTAGCAAATTTGCAGATGACACAAAGCAGGATGGCAATGTGAACTGTGAAGAGGTTGCTATGAGGATGCAGGGTGACTTGGACAGGTTGTGTAAGTAGGCAGATGCATGGCAGATGTGGATAAATGTGAGGTTATCCACTTTGGTGGCAAAAACAGGAAGGCAGATCATTATTATCTAAATGGTGTCAAGTTGGGTAAAGGGGAAGTACAACCGCATCTGGGGGTCCTTGTTCATCAGTCACTGAAGGTAAGCATGCAGGTACAGCGGGCAGTGAAGGAAGCAAATGGCATGTTGGTCTTCATAACAAGAGGAGTTGAGTATAGGAACAAAGAGGCCCTTCTGCAGTTGCACAGGGCCCTAGTGAGACCACACTTGAAGTATTGTGTGCAGTTTTGGGCCCAAATTTGAGGAAGGAGATTCTTGCTATTGAGGGAGTACAGCGTAGGTTCACCAGGTTAATTCCTGTGATGGCGGGACTGTCATATGTTGATAGAATGAAGCGGCTGGGCTTGTATACTCTGAAATTTAGAAGGATGAAAGGTGATCTTATTGAAACATATAAGATTATTAAGGGTTTGGACACGCTGGAGGCAGGAAACATGTTCCCAATGTTGTGGGAGTCCAGAACCAGGGACCGCAGTTTAAGAATATGGGGTAAGCCATTTAGAATGGATAAGGAAACACTTTTCACACACAGAGAGATGTGAGTCTGTGGAATTCCCTGACTCAGAAGGCAGTGGAGGTCGGTTCTCTGGATGCTTTCAAGAGAGAGTTAGATAGAGCTCTTAAAGATAGTGGAGTCAGGTGCGGGGTACTGATTGTGGATGATCAGCCATGATCAGATTGAATGGCGGTGCTGGCTCGAAGGGCTGAATGGTCTATTCTGCACCTATTGTCTATTAACAAAAGAAATGTGGATCTCAGTTACAAAATTAGCATCATATCTCTATATTATGTCAATTTCGATGATTGGCTACATCTCTTGCTTACAAATTTGATTGAGTTTTTTGAAGAAGTGACCAGATAGATTGATGAGGGCAAGGCCGTGGTGGCGTTGTCTGTATGGACTCCAGTAAGGCCTTTGATAAGGTTCTGCTTCGTCGGCTCCTCTGGAAGGTCGGATTGCATGGGATCCAGGGAGTGAACAGTGGCTCAGCTTGCAACGCCAGAGACCTGGGTTCGATTCTGACTATGGGTGCTGTTTGTGTGGAGTTTGTATGTTCTCCCCATGACCTGAGTGGATTTTCTCTGGGATCTCCAATTTCCTTCCACACTCCAAAGACGTACAGGTTTGTGGGCTAATTAGCTTGTTTAAATTGTAAATTGTCCCCGGTGTGTGTAGAATACTGTTACTGTACCGGGATTGCTGGTCGATGAGCCGAAGGGACTGTAAACTAAACCAAACTAGATTAAATTGAACAATAATATTAAACGCCAATTTTGAAAAGGAAGATACTCTGAGAGTGGTGCTTATGCTTGGTATTTGGGACGAGTAAATCAGCAAGAATTCCATTTGGTCCATTTGGAGTTAATTAACTCCCTGCCTGTCACATTTCTATGGCTTAAATTCTATGATCAATGGTCTGGTACACTTGTATAATGCCCCTGAGCTTTTTCTTGACAAATGTATTTTCAAGTTTCTTTGACAGTCGCATCTAACACTCCATTCCACTTTGTGTGGCCCCTAACTTAGTCTGTGATGATCATTATGGCAGTCAGGAGAATGGTATTTGTTTACTTTTTTTTTCGCCGAAGGGACAACTTATTAAATGTTACCTGAGAAAACAGCAAAACTGCACATTACTAAAACCTTCTGCTTTGATCCATGACCAACCTATTCCGTCCCTGAGTGCTCTGCCTTGCAAGGGTCAGAAGGTTCATAATAATGGTGAATGAACATTCCTACTCTTCAATGTGTGTGTGGCAAACATCTGAAAACAAGGAGAAACAATAGACAATAGGTGAAGGAGTAGGCCATTCGGCCCTTCGAGCCGGCACTGCCATTCTCTGTGATCATGGCTGATCATCCACAATCAGCACCCCGTTCCTGCCTTTACTCATCGAATCACGAATGTTTGGAATTCTCCGGAGACTGTGGAATCGCAGGTGTAGTGTATAATCAAAATGTAGAACCGAGGAACTGCAGATACTAGTTAACACACAAAAGGACAGAGTGCTTGAGTAACTCTGCAGCATCACTGGAGAACATGGCTAGGTGACGTTTTGGGTCGAGACCTTTCTTCAGACTGATTGTACGGCCATTTTCCAGCTTTATTTTCTTCCCCCCCCACCTTATAATCTGCCTGAAGAAGGGTCTCAACCCAAAACAACACCTATCCATGTTCTCCAGAGATGCTGCCTGACCAGCTGAGTTACTCCAGCACTTTGTATCCAAGGCTTGGATTACAAGATGTTTTGGAATTGTTTATGGGATTGGAACACAAATGTAGACATGATTATGAATCTATTTGCTTTGATTCAGTGAATGAATGGAGGCACACGGATCTGCAGATGTTGGTCCCCAAAATAAGATACAAAATGCTGCGGTAACTCAGTGGGTCAGGCAGACTGAAGAAGTTGTCCTGACCTGAAATGTTACCTATCCATTATCTCCAGAGACACTGTATGACATGCTGAGTTACTCCAACACTTGGTCTTTTTTTGATTCAGTGAATGACGGGTGGCTCAAGAGACTTTGTGGCTCCTGCTTCACATGTTCATTACTTCACGATGGATGATATTAGATTAGATGATCAAAATATGCCCAATGTGCTGGATAATGAGTGTTATAAAACCAAGAACTAAGTGAAAGAAAAGATCAGAGACCGTCATTTTGCAATGTGCCGATGCCATTGTTGCTTTGAATCTTGGAAAGATTCCAGAGAGATGAGATAAAAGTATAGCAATGAATGTCCTCAACCATCTTAGAACTTCGTTCAAGCCCACAGGAGAAGGGAGGGGAAAGAAAAGGCTAATATTTAGTTTGTGAAAAAAACATAATGTGTAATAAGAACAGGTTTTGAGTTGAGCGTGTTATTGTAAGTGATTTTTACGGATGATGAAGAGGAAATATCTCGAGAGACCAAATGCAGGTAATACCAAAATGAAAAGAGTGGTAAATGATGAATTGCTGATTCTTTTGAATGTTACAGGTTATTATTCACTGTAGGTGATACCATTAATGCATGAATCAACAGGAATGCCTCATCTAACTGGAAATGGGTATTGAGGTGATGATTTAGAGATAGTAGTGGAACATATGAAGAAATCATTCAGGAAGCTTGGTACTGGAAATATACTGATTTAAAAAGACACAACGTGCTGAAGAGTGTGTGTGTGTGTCTATGTAAATATATGTGTGTGTGGGTGTGTGTATATATATATATATATATATATATATATGTGTGTGTATATATATGTGTATATAAATATATGTGAGTGTGTGTAAATATATGTGTGTGTGTATATATATACATACACACACATACATATATATATAATTTATAATATATCATGTATGTGTATATATATGTGTGTGTGTGTCTGTGTATATATATATGTGTGTGTGTATACAGTACATGTGTGTGTGTGTGTGTGTATGTGTGTGTGAGTGTGTGTGTGTATAGGTGTATATGCTCAGACTTACACCGGTTGAAACAAGCATCTTTATTGTTCAGGTCATTAACTTCTAAGCAGGTCATTACACGTTCACACTGCTACTGCTACTGGCAGGCAGTGGGTAGGTTCTTACAATATGAATGTTATAATTAGGCGGGTTATAATTACTAAGCATTCTAATTGGCCAGCATGCAATAGACACCATGGATGTGTGCTAGTTTGCTATTTTTAATCTACTTGTTGTAGGAAGACGAAGATTTGGGCATGGGCTGATGTGGTAAGTAAAATGCATGCCACTGAGGTGTTAGACAATAACCATCTCCAACAGAAGAGAGGCCAGTCACCTTTCCTTGACATTCAATTACATCACCAAGTCTCCCACCATCCACATCCTGGGTGTTACCATTGACTAGAAATTGTAATGTAGACTAACTGTAAATACGGTGTCTAGTCTACATGAGTTTCTAGTCAATAGTAAGAAGTCCAAGTTAAGAAAGCTCATCAGCGCCTCTACTTCCTGAGAAGATTACGGAGAGTCGGTCTGTCAAGGAGGACTCTCTCTAACTTCTACAGGTGCACAGTAGAGAGCTTGCTGACCGGTTGCATCGTGGCTTGGTTCGGCAACTTGAGTGCCCTGGAGAGGAAAAGATTACAAAAAGTAGTAAACACTGCCCAGTCCATCACCGGCTCTGACCTTCCTTCCATCGAGGGGATCTGCCACAGTTGCTGCCTCAAAAAGTATTTAAGTATATAATTGTAGTCAATGCCTACTATGTTCTGTTGTGCTATGCAAAGAAAGAATTTCATTGTCCTGTCAGGGACACATGACAGTAAACTCTTTTGACTTTGACTTTGACTTAGTACTAGGTATCCTGTGGTCATTGATTCACCTTCTGATATTCCAAAGCCTCTCCACCATCTCATGCCAGGAATGCGATGGAATAGTCTTCATCTGCCTAGAGTAGTGAAGCTTTAAAAACATTCAACAAACTCAACACAGGGGTGGCACAGTGGCACAGCAGTAGAGTTGCTGCCTTGCAGTGTCAGTGAACCAGGTCCAATCCTGACTATGGGTGCTGTCTGTGTGGAATTTGTAAGTTCTCCCTGTGACCATGTAGGATTTCTCCAGGTGCTCAGGCTTCCTCCCACATTCTAAAGCCACGTGGGGTTGTAGGTAAATTGGCCTCTGTAATCTGTTCCCAGTGTGTTGGGCAGAACCAGTGTACAGGTGATCGCTGGTCAGCGAGTATTCGCTGGGACAAAGGGCCAGTTTCCACGCTGCATCTCTAAAACCAAAACAAAAATCATATCAATGGTAGATGAAATGAGAGGACATAGATTTAGGCTAAGGTGCAAGAGATTTAGAGAGGATCTGAGGAGGACCATTTTTATCCAGAGAGCAGTGAGTGCCTGGAATACTCTGCCTGAGAGAGTGGTGCGAGCAGGGTCATTGACTGGATTAAAGAAATGTCTGGATGGGCATCTACTGCACGAGGCATGGAACATTTTTGACCAAGTGTTGGAATTTGGAATTAATACAGTTAGGTGCCCAGTGGTCAGCACGGATGTGGTGGGCCAAATGGCCTGCTTTAACGCTGCACATCGCACAATATCGCCCCAAAGATGGTGCATAGAAGTTCATAGCTGCTGACATTAGTGTTATGTAGTGTTCAAGAGCCTGATTGTTGTGAGGAAGAAGTTATTATTGAACCTGATTTTCACAGTATTCAGACTCCTGTACCTTCTTTCCAATGGTGATAGCAAAATTTGCATGGCCAGGGTAATGTGGGTCTTTGATAATATTGGCTGCCATTTTGAGGCAGCCCTGTAGATCCCTTCAATGGGAGAGAGGTCAGTACCTGGAATGGATTGTGCAGTGTCTACCACTCAATTATACTATGACTCAACAATCATCAAGGACAATGCAACCCAGTTGACAATAGACAATAGTTACAGGAGTAGGCCATTCGGCCCTTCGAGTCAGCACTGCCATTCACTGTGATCATGGCTGATCATCCACATATCCCTTGACTCGGCTATATTTAAGAGCTCTATCTAACTCTCTCTTGAAAGCATCCAGAGAATCAGCCACCGCTACCTTCTGAGGCAGAGAATTCCACAGATTCACAACTCCTTGGGTGAAAAAGTTTTACCTCATCTCCATTCTAAATGGTCTACCATTCATTCTTAACATGTGCCCCCTGGTTCTAGACTCCCTCAACATCGAGAACATCTTTCCAGCCTCTAGCATGGTCCAATCCCTTAATAATTTTAAACATTTCAATAAGATCGCTGCTCATTCTGCTAAATTCCTGAGTATACAAACCCAGTTGCTCTATTTTTTTCAACATAAGACAGTCCAGCCATCCCGGGAATTAACCCCGTGAGCCTATGCTGCACTCCCTCAATAGCAAGAATGTCCTTCCTCAAATTTGGAGACCAAAACTGCACACAATACTCTAGGTGTGGTCTCACTGGGGCCCTGTACAATTGCAGAAGGACCTCTATGCTCTTATACTCAACTTCTCTTGTTATGAAGGTCAACATGCCATTAGCTTTCATCACTGCCTGCTGTACCTGCATGCTTAATTTCAATGATTGATGTATAAGGACACCCAGATCTTGTTGTACTTCCCCTTTTCCTAACTTGACACCATTCAGATAATAATCTGCCTTCCTGTTCTTGCCACCGAAATGGATCTCATATATATCCACATTAAACTGCATCTGCCATGCATTTCCCACTCACCCAACCCATCCTAGTCACCCTGCATCCTCATAGCATCCTCCTCACAGTTCACACTGCCACCCAGCTTTGTATCATCTGCAAATTTGCTAATGTTACTATTAATGCCTTCATCTAAATCATTAATGTATATTGTAAATAGCTGCGTTCCCAGCACCGAGCCTCACGGTACCCCACTAGTCACTGCCTGCCATTCTGAAAGGGACCCGTACATTCTTTCTCTTTGTTTCCTGTCTGCCAACTAATTTTCTATCCATGTCAGTACCCTACCCCCAATACCATGTGCTCTAATTTTGTCCACTAATCTCCTATGTCAAAGGCTTTCTGAAAGTCCAGGTACACTACACCACTGGCTCTCCCTTGCCTATTTTCCTAGTTATATCCTAAAAAATTCCAGATTAGTCAAGCATGATTTCCCCTTTGTAAATCCATGCTGACACGGACCGATCCTGTCACTGCTATCCAAATGCGCTGCCATTTCATCTTTTATAAATGACCTCACCACCGATTTCCTCACCACCGATATCAGGCTAACTGGTCTATAATTCCGTTTTCTCTCCCTCCTTTCTTAAAAAGTGGGATAACATTAGCTACCCTCCAATCCACAGGAACTGATCCTGAATCTATAGAATATTGGAAAATGATCGCCATTGTATCCAGAATTTCTAGAGCCCTGGGATGCAGACCATCAGGCCCGGGAATTTATCAGCCTTTTGTCCCATCAGTCCACCCAACATCATTTCCTGACTAATGTGAATTTTGTTCAGTTCCTCCATCATTGTTTGTGTCTTCCTTAGAGAAGACAGATCCAAAGTACCTGTTCAACTCGTCTACAATTTCCTTGTTCACCATAATAAATGCACCTGTTTCTGTCTTCAAGGGACCCACATTTGTCTACTTTTTTCCTCTTCACATACCTAAAGAAACTTTTACGATCCTCCTTTATATTCTTGGCTAGCTTACCTTCGTACATCATCTTTTCTCCCCGTATTGCCTTTTTAGTTATCTTCTGTTGCTCTTTAAAAGTTTCACAATCCTCTGACTTCCCTCTCATCTTTGCTATATTATACTTCTTGTTTATTTTTATACTGTCCTTGACTTCCCTTGTCAGTCACGGTCGCCTCTTACTCCCCTTAGAATCTTTCCTCCTCTTTGGAATGAAATGATCCTTCACCTTCTGTATTATTCCCAGAAATACCTGCCATTATTGTGCCACTGTCATCCCTGCTAGGGTCTCTGTCCAGTCAACTTTGGCCAGCCCCTCCCTCATGCCTCCATAGTCCCCTTTGCTCAACTGTAATACTGACTTCCGATTTTTCCTTCTCCCTCTAAAAATTGTCTCCTTTATAATCCATATAATGACTTTACCTTGAGTTCCCTTATCAAATCCGATTCAGTACAATACTAAATCCAGAATTGCCTTCTCCCTGGTAGGCTCCAGTAGAGGCTGCTCTATGAATCATCTCGGAGGCACTCCACAAACTCCCTTTCTTGAGGTCCAGTACCAACCCGGTTTTCCCAGTCGACCTGCATGTTGAAATCTCCCATAACCACCGTAGCTACATGCCAATTTTAACTCTTGATTCAACTTGCACCCTATATCCAGGCTACTGCATGGGGGTCTGTAGATAACTCCCATTAGGGTATTTTTACCCTTACAACTCTTCAGTTCTATCCATACTGACTCCACATCTCCTGTTTCAATGTAACCTCTCACAAGGGACTGAGTCTGTAGGATAGTGCTAGTGTATGGGATCGCTGGTTGGCGAGGACACCGTGGACTGATGGGCCCGTGTCCATGCTCTTTCTGTAAACTAAACAAGTAGGTGCATGGGGGCATCACCCTTGCAGGTTCTCCTCCAAGCAGCACACCAACCTAACTTGGAGATCTGTCATTCTTTCATCATTGCTGGTTCAAGGTCTTAAAATACTCTCTCTAAGGGCAATGTGAGAGAACTTTCAAGAAGTTTTGGGTTGCACAGTGGTGTAGCGATAGATTTGCTACCTTAAAGCGTCAGAGACTAGGGTTCGATCCTGACAATGGGTGCTGTCTGTACGTAGTTTGCTCATTCTCCCTGTGACCACGTGTTTTCTCCGGGCACTCCGGTCTCCTCCCACATTCCAAAGACATGCAGGTTTGTAGGTTAATTAGCTTCTGTAATTTGCCCCTAGTGTGTTGAATGTGAAAATGGGACAACATTTAAACTACAGTACGGGTGATCGTTGGTCGGCATGGACTTGGTGGGCCAAAGGGTCTGTTTCCACGCTGTATCTTGAAACTAAACTAAGTTCCTCATCCTCATACCATCCTCTCCAGGGCAGTAAGAGATGGGTAATAAATGTTGGCCTTGCTAGTGTTGCCCATATCATGCAACAATAATTTGAAAATGTTGTTAGGAGCATGTTTCTGACTGCTGCCATAAAACCAAAGCATTATCTGATTCCCAGTGCTCTCTTTGTGCCTAAGAGCTTTATTTTATTTCTGCTAAACATGAAAACTTTATCAAAGGTTCTGAGCTGCATCTGGATTAAGTATAGCTGCCTCTATATCCTCTGAGACCAGTATAATATTTAGATGCAGGCATGTCCCACATATATTTGACTGCATTTAGATCCATTGGATGTACTCCTTCAAGGTGCCCTTGAATTGGTTTCCTATTAATATTGTTATCAAGCTTAACAGGTCTATAACTCCCATGGTTTTGTCACTGGCCGGTTGTGGAATACTGAACTATATCCAACTGAACACCATAGATCATAATGAAGATCAAAGACTTGGTTGTTATTCAATAGACATAATAATGGTGTTATGCACTTGGAAGAACAGACCGCTAGATCAAAGCTTCTATGCAGCCTTAATCAGTAATTGCTTTTTTCTGTTTGTAGAAAGCACTACATTTGCAAAATGCTTTACTTTCATAGCATAATGCAAATGCAGATCAATATAGCAATGTAATCATTCGCACTAACTATATAATTATTGTTTGGGGGCATTACTGGACGGAAATGGGCAGGATAATGGCGTAGGAGAAAGCTGCTGCCTCCCAGCCCCAGAGACTCGGGTTTGATCCTGACTGTAGGTGCTGTCGGTGCAGAATTTGTATTTTCTCCCTGTGACCACATGGGTTTCCTCCGAGTGCTGCGCTTTCCTCCCACACCCCAAAGATATGCAGATTTGTAGGTTAATTGGCTTCTGGTAAATTGTAAATCCCATTAGTGCTGAATTCCATTAATCCCATACATTAGCGTATGGGATTAATGATTCAGCATGGACTCGGTAGGCTGAACGGCCTGTTTTCACACTCAATCTCTCAACCAAAACAGCCGAGAACAAAGAGAGGTGCAAGATATGTTTCATTATTGCAACAAATTAGGAACAATGGTTTTAATGGTCGTGGAACATAGTTCATGTGTTCTTGAGTGAAGATGGATATTTCCAGTATCCAAACTTGAAAAGATGATGGTGTATTTTAAGAGTCAAGAATGTTTAATTGACATACATACCAATAATAGATTCTTATTATTCCTTTCCCTTCTCAACTTAAACTCATGTCTCTGGTTCTCCTACTCTGGGTAAAAGACCGTGCATTTACTGGATCTAACCCCTTCATGATTTTATACATCTTTTTTAAGATCACCTCTCTTCCTCCCACTCTCCAAGGAATAAAGCCCTAGCTAACCCAACCTCTCCCTACAGCTCAGACCCGTGAGTCCTGGCAACTTCAACATAAATTTTCTCTGCACCCTTTCTAGATTAGACATCTTCATTCAGCAGGGTGACCAAACTGAAGCTAATACTCCAAAAACAGCCTCACCAACATGTTGGACAATTCCTTTTAGAAAGTCTTGATTGATTTTGTTGCCAGACAGTATGTTCCTACTCATGAGTGCTCTTGGAGAAAAATAGATTTTTCTCACTGCCCCCTTGAATCTTGAGCACAACATGTTAAATCTGTGCCCCCAGCTCCTTGAACCATCTGTTAATGGAAACAATCTCTCTCTACTTAAACCTGCCACATTCTTGTACACCCTTGTGAAATCTCTTCTCATCCTCCTTTGCTTCTTCAATTGCAACCCCAGTTTTCTCAGTCTAACCTTGTAGTTGAAATCCCTTTTCCCTAGGTTTGTTGTATTTGTAACAAAGTTGATGAATTTACCCGCTTGGCATCACAGGTAGATAAGGTGGTCAAAAAGGCCTTCAGCAAATTGACCTTCATCAGTCAAAGTAATGAATATAGAAGTTGGGAGGTCATGATGCAGTTATATAAGACGTTGGTGAGGCCATATTTAGAATATTGTGTTGAGTTTTGGTCACCAATGTTATAGCAAAGATGTTGTCAAGCTGGAACTCTAGAACCTGAGGACATGGGTTTAAGGTGACAGGGGAAAAAATTAATAGGATCCAGAGGGTAACTTTTTTACACAGAGGGGGTGGGTGTGTGGAACAAGCTTCCAGAAGAGATAGTTGAGGCAGGTAATATTGAAACATTTAAGAAACATTTTGACAGGTACTGTACATGGACGGGATAGGTTTAGAGGGATATGCCAAATGCAGGCAGGTTGGATGTGTAGATGGGGCATGTTGGTCGACTTGGACAAGTTGGGCCGGACGCTGTAAGACTGACTAGTTTTACAGTGAGGTTTCATCAGTCCCTGAACTGGCTTTTGACTATCTACACTTCACTGTGAATAATTTACATAATCTCTTCTGCTCTTGAGAACATTCATTCATCTATTTATTTGCCATTTTGTGGTTTTCTGTATTTTGTACAAGGGATTTGCTCAAATGAATTAATGCCTCTCTTAAAACTACGTGATGGAAGTCATTGAGATGAATATGTTAGAATGGCTATGGTGCTTCTGAGGATGTGATTTTTTTTTTCTTCATCTGGGGATAACTAAGCAATAAAGAAATTATTGCAGCCCCTAAGAAAATGATTACATTATTCTCCACAGCCATTGGGCCTTGATTTTAACAGATGTATCATTATGACATCATTATTATCAAACTTGAGAGTCTCAGTCTGTGAAGAATGAGATTTGTGATATAAAACCAACAAGCACAATACGAGACAGGCCATTATTTCTAAAAATATTAATTTTGATAGAAATCGAACGAGAATTATATTGTCGAGTGATCAAATAAAGCGTCGAGAAGGAATTTGAGTCATCTGCCTGCTACAGCGGCTAACCAAAGTCATGATAATGAGCACTGCTGCAAGGATAAGCTACCGTCAGTAGGAGTATGAAGAAACTAAATCAGTCAGTGCAGCCGCCTTGACCTCTGAAAGTCCTAAATCCCTTTACAGCCGATTGAAATAGCTTTGAAGTGCAGTCACAAATGTAATTTAGGGAACCCTATGGCCAATTTTGCACACAGTAAAAGTCGACAAACAGTAAGGTGATAATGATCAGATTATCCACATTCAGTGAGGTGGAATGAGGAAAAGAATATTGGACGGGGCACTTTGAATATCTTCCTCTGCTCTTCTCTGAAGTAGTGCCATTGATTAGTAAAGGTGTCAAAGGTTACAGGGAGAATGGTGTTGAGGTGAAAATATTTCAGCCACAATCGAATGGTGGAGCAACTCGAAGGGCCAAATGGATTAATACTGCTCCTATTTCTTATGTTCTTTGGGGTGCAAATCCATAGCTTCCTGAAAATGGCAACACAAGTACATTGAGTGGTAAAGAGGGCGTATGGTATGCTTGCCTTCATTGGTCGGCACATTGAGTATAAGACTCGGGAAGTCATGTTACAGGTTGTTAGGGCTTTGGTTAGGCGTCATTTGGAGTATTGTGTGGCGTTCTGGTTGCTGCATCACAGGAAGAACGTGAAGGGTTTGGAGAAGGTGCCGGAGAGGATTGAACAGAATGCTGCCAGATGTGGAGGATATGACAAACTTGGATTGGTTTCTCTGGACTGTCTGAGGCTGAGTGGAGGCCTGAAATAAATATATACATTTGTGAGATGCATAGAGAGGGTAGACAATCAAAGCCTTTTTTCCCCACGGTGGAAATGTCAAAGATTAGAGAGCATAGATATAAGGTGAGGTGGGCAAAACTTGAAGGAGATATACGGGGCAAGTTTTTACATAAAGGCTTGTGAGGGCTTGGAACATAGTTCCAGGGGTGTTGTGGAGGTAGATGCCATATTGGCTTTTAACAGACTTTTAGATGGGCACATGGAATGGAGGGATATGGATCATGTGCAGGCAGAGGAGATTGTTTTAACCTGTCATTATGTTCGGCACTGCCATTCATAAATTCATGCCATAGGAGCAGAATTAGGCCATTCAGCCCATCAAGTCTACTCTGCCATTCAATCATAGGTGATTGATCTTTACTTCTTAACCCCATTCTCCTGCCTTCTCCCCATAACCCCTGACACCCTTACTAATCAAGAATCTGTCAAGCTCCGCCTTAAAAATATCGATTGACTTAGCCTCCACAGCCGTCTGTGGCAATGAATTTCACAGATTCCTTACTCTCTGATTAAATAAATTCCTTCTCATCTCCTTTCTGAAGGTACAACCTTTTATGCTGTGGCCTCTGGTCCTAGACTCTCCCACGGGGGAAAACATTCCAGTGTGCTGAAGAGCCAGTTCCTGTGTTGTACTGTTCTATGTTCTACATCCTCTCCACCCCCTCCCCAATCCCCGAGAGAGTAGTTTGGGGCCCCAATTTAACTCTCCATCCACAAAGCAGTGGTCCCTGAAATTCCGTGCAAAAGAAAGCACAGACCAACTCTATAGATGGTAAAATTGTTTTTAAATCTCACTTCATAAATCGATACACATGCTTTTATCAGTAGCAAACCACAGCAGGAAAACAAAGCAAACTCCCACTAGAATTATTAGATTACAACGATCAAGCAAAATTTCTACCAATAAAACTATTTGCTGAAATCACTCGCTCACTGGTGCAGCGGCAGCCTCGCCAGCAGCCTGTCCGTCTTTTCACCCTTTTTGTTATTTTTAGTCTGTTTAAAAGTATGTTTTTGGAGGTTTCTTAGCCTTTTTGTGTGTGGGGAGGTGGGGAGGGGAAGGGGGAAACTGTTTCCAGTCACTTCCTGTTCGAGGATGCGTATTTTCTCCGAGTCGCATCTTCACCCCCCCCCCCCCCCCCCCCCCCCCCCCCCGCGGCCTACCACTGAATTACCATCGCAGAGTGGGCGATGCCTTACCGGGGATCGCCATGTTGAGGCTCCTGAGTGTTTGGCCAGCTGCTTTAACATTGTGGAGCTGTGGTTTGCGGAGTTTCGAGCCGCGTGCGGCGCTGACTGTAACATCGCGGAGTCCTGAGAAACCTTGCCGGGGGTCACCAGTGTTGGAGCTCTGTCCAGCTCGGCCTGTGGACTTTGGGAGCCGCGGTCTCCGGTAGGAAGCGGCCTATTCGGAAACACCAAGCCGCTGAGCTTGTTCTTCCGTTCCTTCAGAGTTTCTTCCGGGCTCAAAGGACCCGACAGCGCGTGATCAATGAGGAAGGTGACTGAACTTTATTGCCTTCTCTCACGGTGGGAATGTTAATTCTGCTGTGTGGGGATGTTTATGTTAAATTATATCGTGTATTGTGTTCTTTTTATTCGTATGGCTGTATGGTAACTCAAATTTAACTGTACCAATTGGTGCATGTGACAATAAATGTAACTTATACTTGAACGTAAAGTTTGTACGTTCTCCCTGTGACTGCATGGCTTTTCCCCAGGTGCTCCAGTTTCCTCCTACACTCTAAAGACAGACAGGTTTGTAGGTTAATTACCTTTTTGTAAAATAGTGAATTGTCCCTAGGGTATATGATAGTGCTAGTGTGTAGGTATCGCTGGTCTGTGTGGACTCAGTGCGCTAAAGCACCTGTTTCTCTACACTAAATTAAACTAAATGTTGCCAAAGTACCTGATGATCATTGAAGGGTTACATTGAGCTGAAAATGAGCTATTTATCTTACGCTGGCTTCTCAACTGACAATTTCCCTTGAAATGGGATTGCGGTTAGAGTCATTCCGTATAAAAAGTAAAATTGTAAAAATAGTTTTAAAAATGTGAGAGATTGTCAGAGGCGGAAAGAGCCATTAATTCAAGTGAAAATGGTTTGGGTACTTATATAATCAAAGCAGAACTGCGGATATATTGACACACAATTCAATAAGGATGTTTCACTGAGGACCAGAATCCACGAGAAGTAAATGAAGAGCAAAGAGTATTGTAGGCGGAAGATTTTACTTGGAAGTTGTTATCTAATCATTGTACTGAAAGTTTGCTTTGCTTACCAGCTGTGGTTAGCTATTGATTAAGGTATGTGCATGGATTCATAATGTGGGATTTAAAGAGAATTTTGCCATGCAATTTGTTTTGGCTGTGCTTTCTTCCGTATGAGATTTCAAGTTCATGATGTTTGGAAGAAAAAAAAGACATGAGACTTTCAAAAGCTAGAGTACTGTCCAAATCACCTCTAACCCATTGGACTTTGTCTCTGGATCTGATGCGCTTCAATGCTGAGAACTCTGCAAGAATTCAGCACTCCCCATCTTCAACATCTTCCCCTTTGCTCTATCTATTGTACTTGAGTTTGAAATGATTGTAATTATATATGGTACACCTGAGCTCTTAGGATAGCATGCAAAACAATGTTTTTCACAGTACCTCAGTAACAATAAACCTAATCCTTTTGCTTCTTGTTCAAGATATTCCAAAGCAGCCGCATAAGTCAAATTGTTCCAAAACATTGCTTGTATTGCATGGTGGAAAATACAGAGTCCCTTTGTGTACACCAAGCTGTCAAAAATATCAGTGATAATGACCAGATAGCCAGACAACACCTCTATAAGATCACCCCTCCTGTGCTCAAATGAATAGAGTTTTTGCCTGCCCAACCTCTTCCTACAGCTAATCTCAAACCCTGACTTGACAGTGTTCTAGGATGCATTGTCAGAATAATGTGGCATGGTGTCACAGCGGTAGAGTTGCTGCCTTACAGTGCCAGAGACACAGTTTCGATCCTAACTACAGGTGTTATCTTAACAGAGATTATATGTTCTCCCCATGACCGTGTGGATTCTTCTTGGGTGCTCCGATTTCCTCCCACACCCCAAATACGTATAGGTTTGTAGGTTAATCGGCTTCGGTAAATTGTAAATTGTCCCAAGTGTGTAGGGTAGGGCTAGTGTATGGGTCAGTGCAGACTCGGTTGGCCAAAGAGCCTGTTTCTGCACTTTATCTCTAAACCAAACTAAACTAAAGCAGGCAAACCCCTTATTACTTTTGCAAACTTGATTTTTCATAACCTTTATGCTGTGGACTGAGGAATTGGGAAATGAGGTTGGTGTGTATAGCTCTTCACGTACACAGACATTGGATAAATAACTCCTTGGCCTTAACGTTCCACAGAGTTATCGAGGTATACAGCATGGAAACAGGCCCTTCAGGATAACTCTTCCATGCTGACCAACATGCCCCATCAAAGCTTGTCCCATTTGCCCACATTCGGTCCATATCCCTCCATGATATTTTAATGATCCAAAACCCCATGGCTATGGATTGCACTGACTGTATTCTCCTTGAAAATAAACATTCAAGGTCCTTAAGAAGAAGTGCAGCCTACTCAATTGAACCTGCTCGAAATCCAGATGGATCACTGTTCGTCTACCTGCCGTGGCTCCATAAACCTTAATGTTTTTTTCTTGACAAAAGCTATCAATTCCAAATTGCACGCAGGTTTGATAGAGATTTGAAGGAAGTGATTTACTTCCATCTGCTTCCTGACATCATCTGTATTCTTCAGTATTATGGTACTAAATGTAAGCCGTGCTATCTTTCATGCAGTTGTTGAAGATTTTCTGAATAACAGGGAAGCCATTCGGCCCATTGTGTCTCTGTTGGTTGAAAAAGAAACTGCTCGTCCAGTAGGTTTAGCATTCAGCTCACAATGATGTATCCCTCTTGGGATCACACCATCCCAAGCCAACAATTGGCTTTTCAGGGAGCCACCCTGCCTGAGGTCATCTGTTCGCCATCATTTGTCCTTGTCTTTTCTTGACACACAGACACCCCCCCCCCCCCCACACACACACACCCCCCACACCTCCCAACACACGCGCGCACACACACACACACACACACACACACACACACACACACACACACACACACACACACACACACACACACACACACGCACATACACACACACACCCAACCTGAAATGTGACCTATTCCAGATATGCTGCCTTGGTTGCACATTGCCACCTTGGGGGGAAAACTGTTTCTGACCATCTTCCCTCTAACCCTCTCCCATCAGGCAAGAGGTACAGAAGTGTGAAAATGCACACCTCCAGATTCAGGGACAGTTTCTTTCCAGCTGTTATCAGGCAACTGAACCATCCAATCACCAATTACAGAGTAGTCCTGAACTGCAAACTACCTCATTGGAGACACTCAGGCTATCTTTGATCGGACTTTACTGGACTTTATCTTGCACTAAATGTTTTTCCCTTTATCCTGTATCTGTGCACTATGATTGTAATCATGTATAGTCTTTCCGCTGACTGGTTAGCACGCAACAAATGCTTGTCACTCTACCTCTGTACACCTGAAAATAAACAAAAATAAACTAAAGCAATCACATTTGCTCAACATGACCTCTTCTGCACATAGCCATGCTGAGTATCCCTAATAAGTCGACTTTTCTCCAACTGTAAATAAATTCTGACCCCAAGAGCTTTGCCCAAAAATTTCTCTACAACTGATGTAAGGTTCACAAGTTTTAAATTGTTGTAGTTTGTCCCTTTTGGCCCTCTTAAGCAAAGGAACAAGACTGGCTGTTCTCCAGTCTTCCAGGACCTTGCCTGTGGCAAAAAAGAATACAAAGATCTCTGTCAAGGCCACAGCAATCTCCTTTCTTTCTTCCCACATTTATTTGTACTGTTCAGTAGTAAATGGGAGCACAGCCAGAGAGTAAACCTTGAAACTGAATTTCATTCACTTACTGTACCTCTGAAAGGAGGAAGCATTTGCGGCTTTAGAGAGCTTTTAAAAACCTAGTGGTTCCAAAGAACCACTGTCATATGTTGATAGAATGGAGCGGCTGGGCTTGTATACGTTGGAATTTAGAAGGATGAGAGGGGATTTTATTGAAACATATAAGATTATGAAAGGTTTGGACACGTTCGAAGCAGGAAACATGTTCCTGATGTTGGGGGAGTCGAGAACCGGGGACCGCAGTTTAAGAATAAGGGGTAAGCCATTTAGAATGGAGACGAGGAAACACTTTTTCACACAGAGTTGTGAGTTTGTGGAATTCTCTTCCTCAGAAGGCGATGGAGGCCGATTCTCTGGATGCTTTCAAGAGAGAGTTAGATAGAGCTCTTAAAGATAGCAGAGTCAGGGGATATGGGGAGAAGGCAGGATCCGGGTACTGATTGAGGGTGATCAACCATGATCACATTGAATGGCAGTGCTAGCTCGAAGGGCTGAATGGCCTACTCTGCACCTATTGTCTAATGTTCTGGCCCCTTTGATGTCTGAGCAGTCCAATGTAGGAAATATGGAAGCACATTGGTATAAAACCTTCTTGCACAAACAGCAACACAATCATAACCAGAATGGGTTTTTTTTTTAGTGGAGGAAGGAACTGTAGATGTGTAGGAAAGAACTGCAGATGCTGGTTTAAATCAAAGTTAGACACAAAAAGCTGGATTAACTCAACTGGTCAGGCAGCATCACTGGAGAAAAGGAATCGGTGACGTTTTGGGTCGAGACCCTACTTTAGACTGAGAGTCGGGAGAGGGAAACCAGAGATATGAAGAAGCAGACAACAAATCACAGCCGGCACCAATGGCCATTATTGGCAATGGAGGAGATGATAACATGGGATGCAAACAGTAAAACTAGCAGGGCGACAAGGGTGAGGGAGGGACAGAGAGAGAGTGAAAGCAAGAGTTACTTGAAATTAGAGAAATCAATATTTATATCATTGGGTTGTAAGCTGCCCAAGTGAAATATGAGGTGCTGCTTCTCCAATTTGCATGTGGCCTCACTCTGGCATTGAACATAGAACAGTACAGCACAGAAACAGGAGCTTCTGTCCATTGAAGAATGGTCTGAAGAAGGGTCCTGGCCCAAACTGTCACCTTTCCATGTTCTCAAAGATGCTGCTTGACCTTCGGTTCACAATGTCCATTCCGAATTTGATGCCAAATTAAACTCATCTGTTCCTGCCCGTTAAAATATCCCTCCTAGCCACGTGCCTGCCCTAAGCTATTGGATATATCTTAAGATATTAAGGACATATCTTAAACCATTATATCTGCCTCTACCACTGCCCCTGGAGGCATGTTTCAGGCACCCGCGACCCTCTGTGTTTAAAAAAAGTCTTGGCCCGCACAGCTCCTTTAAACTTTGCCCCTCTCACAAAGCTATGTCCTCTAGTCTTAGATATTTCCACCTCGGGAGGTGGGGGGAGGGGGGGGGGGGGGGGGACCAGGACACCTTGGATGACTGTCATATCTTCCTCGGTGTTTGGTGATCTTTTATTCCCTCCTGAGGCAGTAGATGTGAATTCAGTTTAATGTCGCAATCAAAAGCTGGTAAGCCACCTACATTTAAGACGGTTTGTCTCCACTGTGGCACTTGAACCCATAACCTTCAGAGATAGGTTTTTTCAGCCGAATCTCACAACCCTAATCTTAACCCAAAGCCACCAGTTATCAATGTAGACAGTACCTCTGCCAAACAACTTCATTTTATATCCTGATGCATTGAATTCCCCTCATTACCCTTCCAGTGGTGTTTAGTTCCAAGTGCTTGTTTTTGTGAAGCTTTTTCTGCCTCTTAGCATTTTATATCTATCTGCATGTTTTCTTAGACAATGTCTGTTTATGATTGCTGGTAAATTATTTGAAATTAATCCAATGCTTTCAACATAATCCTTCACTTTGAAGAGTGGAAACTGCAAATTTGGCATTGCTTGTAAGTCTTAAATGTGCAATATAATTGTAACTAGTTTAGTTTAGAGATACAGTGTGGACACAGGCTCACCAAGTCCACACCGATCAGTGATCCCCTCACACTGATGCTGTCCTACACACAACAGGAACACTTTGCAATTATACCAAGCCAATTAACCTTCAAACCTGTGTGTCTTTGGAATGTGGGAGGAAACTAGAGATCACGGAAAAAAAACACGCAGGTCACAGGGAGAACGTACAAACTCCGTACAGACAGCACCCGCAGTCAAGATCAAACCCGGGAACCTGGTGCTGTAAGGCAGCAACTCTACCGCTGCACCAACAAGCCGCCCCATGGAGTTACTCAAGCGCTTTGCGTTTTGTGCAGGATTCCAGCATCCGCAGTTACTTGTGTCTCCAATATCACAGGTTGGTATTGTTGATCCAAATGGGCACAAACACTTAAATACATGCACAAAATAACACTTTCATTGTGTGATTCACACATGAAAAAAATGTTTTTCTCTCTAAACCATTTTCTAAGCTGCTGCCTTGTGAAAGTTGACTTATTCATCCAAAAATGCGTCACTGTGCCACCCAACAACTTTAGTTCCTTGCGTCTGTATATCCATCATCTTACACAGGTGAAAATATGCCAATGTTGTTGGTTTAGAAATGTTCCTCATTACAACAGCGACCATTGTTTCAGGGTATGTGATTGAGTGTAAGACAATTTTGGATGTCCTGCAAGGGTGTGATAAAAATCCAGTAGAAACAAGGAACTGCAGATGCTGGTTTACACAGAAGGACACAAAATGCTGGAGTAACTCAGCGGATCAGGCAGCATCTCTGAAGAACATGGATAGATGACGTTTTGTGTCGGGACCCTTCTTCAGACTGATTGTAGGAGTGTGGGATGGAAGGAAGCGGAGAGAGAGAGAGAGAGGGAGGAGGTAGGCCAAAGCCTGGCAGTTAAGAGGTGGACCAAATCCAGTGCCTTTGAAGTGAATTATTGTTGACTTTGGCAGAGAAATTGAGTGAAAAAAATCACATAGCTTTATGGTGAAGTGTGATTTGTCTTCGAGGTGATCTGCTGCATTAGTAAGTTCCCAACAGGCTATTACTGTCAACGAGATCTTGATAACTGCCATTATTGTCATGCCACAGGATTATAACATGATGATGTTGAATGAAATATCTCTCATCACATCTACTTCAACACAAAGTTAATCAGTTGCTAGATTGTTACATTTTTCCTGCGGGATGTACAGAATAGACGCCTAGAATCTTTACTAACCATAGTTTATATAATCAGTCATACAAGACAAAAACAGACCCTTTGGCCCAACTCGTCCTTGCCAACAAAAATAACTATCCCGTTTGCCTGCATTTGATCCATCCATCTAAGCCTTAGTAAAAACAAAGAACTGCAGATGCCTCCTTATACCAAAGATAGACATGAAGTGCTGGAGTAACTCAGCAGGTCAGGCAGCATCTCTGGAGTAAAAGGATGGGTGATATTTTGGGTCAGGAGCCTTCTTCAGATTGGTCTGAAGTCTAACAGTCTGGAGAAGGGTCCTGACCCGAAACGTCATCCATCCTTTTTCTCCATAGATGCTGCCCAATCTACTGAGTTACTCCAGCACTTCATGTCTACCCTTCAAAACCGATCCTGCCTATGTACCAAATGTCTGTTAAATGTTGAAATAAGCAACTGCAGATGCAGGTTACAATGGAAATATACAAAATGCTGGAGTCACTCAGCAGGTCAGGTGGCATCCCTGGAGAACATGGATAGGTAACGTCACCTATCCATCTTCCCCAGTGATGCTGCCTGACCCGTTGAGCTTTCCAGCACCTTGTGCATTTCCTTGTGTTAGATGTTGCTTCTGTACCTGCCTCAATCACTTCCTCTGGCAGCTCGTTCTATGTACATGCCACCATCTGTGTGAAAATATTAATCTATGAAAACGTAATTATCGATGCTTGTAACATTACATTTTTATAAATCTAGTCTTAGAGCCTTACAGCACGGAAACAGGCCCTTCCGCCCAACTTGCCCATGCGGACTAAGATGCCCCTTATACGCTATTCCCACCTGCCCATGTTTGTCCCATATCCCTTTAAACCTTTCCAATTCATGTATCTGTCCAAAGGTCTTTTAAATGTCTCATTTCAGAAACCTCTCAATCACTGTGTGAAAAAGCTGCCCCTAAGGTTCCAATTAAATCTTTCCCCTTTTTACAATTATACCAAAGGCAATTGGCCTTCAAACCTGTATGTCATTGGAGTGTGGGAGGAAACCGTAGCTCCCGGTGAAAACACACGCAGGTGGAAAACGTACCAACTCCGTGCAGACAGCACCCGTGGTCAGAATCGAACCCGGGTCTCTGGCGCTGTAAGGCAGCAACTCTACTGCTTTGCCACCGTGCCTCCCTGTCAATGTTTGTGAGATCTAATTTCTAGACCCATCATTTTAAACATGATGCAACTGAACCACAAGACACTTCCTCTTTATATTGGCTTTCTCCTCTCCACACTCAGTCCTGATGCACGGTTTTAGATCAAGGTCGACTTTCTATCCGTAGTTCGATAGATCTGCTGAGCTCCTCCAGTGGCAGCAGTGTAGCTCAGCGGTAGAGTTGTTGCCTCACAGTGCCAGAGACCCAGGTTTGATCCTGACTGTGGGTGCTGTCCACACGCAGTCTGTACGTTCTCCCCGTGACTGCTTCGATTTTCCTCCCACACTCCACAGATGTGCAGGTTTGCAGGTTAATTGGCCTCTGTCAATTGTCCCTGATATGTAGGATAGGAATAGTGTCTGGATGATCGTTGGTCGGCATGGACTCGGTGGGCCAAAGAGCCTGTTTCCACGCTGTATCATCAGGGCTGCCAACTCTCACACATTAAGCGTGAGAATCATGCATTTGGGCAAATTCTCACGCTCTCACGCTGATCACAAATTTCTCACGCTCTGTCGTGAGAAATTCTGTGATCAACGAACATTTAAAAACGCATATCAACTGCATGGGCCGCCCGCGGGTGTTGGAGAGCCTGGGCTGAGGGAGGGATGGAAGCAGAAGCAGCGGCGGGGACAGATAGATAGGGTGCTAACTTTGGTGCCACTTTTCAGAAACATCTCTCAAAAACTACACATTGACCTTGAGCTGAATGCACAGTGATAGAGCAATGATACCTCATTGACAAGCCACTTCTAATTAAAGGGCCTGTCCCACTTACGTGTCCTTGGCACGCAAATTATACGATATCGTTGTCTCGTTGAGTCGCATGGGCATCGTGTGGCCGCGCGGGGCTGGTCCAACTGAGAAGTGCGGAGGGGTATGTAGTTGTGCGCGATATCGTGCGGCGCTCCGAAATCGCGCCGCACGACATCGTGCGGCGCTCCGAAATTTTGTAGCGAACTAAATCTTCGCACGCCAACGGCCTGTCACGTAACTGACGGTCAAAGTGGGACAGGCCCAAGACCCTGGCGCATTGCAATGTCTCACCTCCAACAGCAGCAGAAGCAGGCAAAGGATCGCTGAATTCGGCCTGGGGCTCATGGCCGTTGCAAATCCGGATCCGCCCCCACTTCTACTCCCAGAGCAGGGCCAAGAAAGTTGAAGATGGACACAAAATGCTGGAGTAACTCAGCGGGACCGGCAGCAACTATGGAGAGAAGACCCTTCTTTCAGACTGAAGAAGTCTCGACACGAAACGTCACCCATTGCTTCTCTCCAGAGATGCTGCTGGTCCCGCTGAGTTACTCCTGCATTTTGTGTCCATCTTCAAATGACGTCACGCACTCCAGACGGCTGTGCGGGCGCATGAAATCGCGCGCGACCTTTGCGGGACCGTCGCGCCACAACGCGACCACGAGATCTTGTAATTAGCGTGCCAAGGATACATAAGTGTGACAAGCACGCAATGGTTTGTGAGAAGCATTGTTGGAATTTCAGTGAAAAGGCTTTTTAATGCTAACGCTATCCTCCGCCAGTCTTCTGATCTTCTCCCAACACCCTCGACTCCTGAAAGCAGTGGAACCTAAAGGTAGCTTTGTTATAGATGAAGGCATCAGTGGGAAGCAAAAATATTTTCAAAGCCAAATGGTTCACAAAGAGAAAAGAAATCGACATAAGACAGTTTAATTGGAAGAAAAATCTGTTCCTTCTGTAGCATTGTAAGAAATAATAATTATATCCAATAAATCATTCATTGCTGTCAATGTTCTTGGCTACTTTGCACTTGGATTATTGCCTGAATTCAAGGTGGTTGTTAGCATTTTAATATTCTGCTACAATCGCAAGAGATCAATTTTGGATTAGCTAGAGGAGCAAACTGTTCAGATTTTTATTCCACAGTTGCAAATGAAATGGAATTTATTTAGTCACCATTTCAAAAGCATTGAACTAAAAGAGAACGCTCTTTCTCTCGGTCTTGTCCTGTGTTACTGAGATGCCATAGGAACACATTACCAGGGGTGGTGGTGGAAGCAGACAAGATAGTGGTTTTTAATGTGCTTTTAGATAGTCAAGAGTGTTTTATTATCATGTGTCCCAGATAGGACAACAAAATTCTTACTTGCTGCAGCACAACAGAATATGTAAACATAGTACGTACGTAATGGGAGAAAAAAAGTTCAGTATGTATATATACACATGCACACATAATAAATAAACAAATATAGTGCAATAATAATAATAGTCTGTTGTAGTTCAGAGCTTATTTGTTGTCGTGTTTGATAGCCTGATGGGTGAAGGGAAGAAGCTGTTCCTGAACCTGGACGTTACAGTTTTCAGGCTCCTGTACCTTCTTCCCGATGGCAATGGTGAAATGAGTGTGTGGCCAGGATGGTGTGGATCTTTGATGATGCTGGCTGCCTTTTTGAGGCAGCTACTCGATAGATCCCTTCGATGGTGGGGAGATCAGAGCCGGTGATGGACTCGGAAGAGGTTACAACTTTTTGCAATCTTTTCTGCTCCTGGACGTTCAAGTTGCTGAACCAGGCCATGATGCAACCAGTCAATATGCCCACTACTGTGCAGCTATAGAAGTTCAAGAGAATCCTCTTTGACATACCGAATCTCCATAATCTTCTCAGGAAGGAGAGATGCTGATGCATCAGTGTGCTGGGTCCAGGAAAGATCTTCAGAAATATGCATGCCCAGGAATTTGAAGTTTTTGACTCTCTCCACCAACGTCCCATTGATATAAACAGGATTGTGTGTCCTCATGTTACCCCTTCCAAAGTCCACAGTTCAGTTCCTTGATTCTACTGATGTTGAGAGCCAGGTTGTTATGCTGGTACCATTTGGTCAATCGGTCCATCTCACTTCTGTACTCTGACTCACCATCTAGCTGTAATTCGTCCAACAACAGTGGTGTTGTCGGCGAACTTGATGATGCAGTTCGCACCATGTCCAGCTACACAGTCATGGGTATAGAGTGAGTAAAGCAGGGGGCTAAGCACGCATCCTTGAGGTTCTCCCGTACAGAATGTTACTGAGGATGAAGTATTTCTGCCAATTCAAACAGACTGTGGTCTTTGGATGAGGAAGTCGAATATCCAATTGCAGAGGGATGCGCAGAGACCCAGTTCCGTGAGCTTGGTAACCAACTTTTTTTCTTTCTTTTTAATCAAAAAATGTATTCAATTATTAAAAAATAATATTTACACTACAATAAAACAAGCCAGAACCCACCACCATAATACAATACAAACATATATCCATAATAAACTACTATACAGCTATGATACAATCCTTATTGAGGATACATTCAACACCCTGAGGAGGCCAGCGGTTGCGGAACTCCCTCAGGGTGCCCATGGACAGGGCGTATTCCCTTTCTAACCGCACCCAGGCACGGACGTATCCCTTTGGTAACCAACTTGGAAGGGATGATGGTATTGAACGCCGAGCTGTAGTCTATAAACAACGGCCTGACGTAAGTGTTGTTATTGTCCATGTGGTCCAATGCGGAGTGGAGAGCTAGTGAGATCTCATCCTCCGAACTGTTATGGGTCGAGGTTCTTGTTGAGGTAATGAGTTGATATGCACCATAACCAACCTCTCAAAACACTTAATCACCACAGATGTTAGTGCCACTGAGGCACCTCACCTCACACTTCTTGGGCACCAGTATTATTGATGCCCTCTTAACAAGGTGGGAACCTCAAACCTCAGAAGTGAGCGATTGGCCTTTTTGATGGCCTTGTCAAGGTTGTACCTGGACTTCTTATATACCTCAGCGCCACAAGACCTGAATGCCCAGGATCTAGTCTTAAGAAGAATGCGGATCTCATTGTTCACATGGAAGTGTAAGGAATAGCGGGATATGGATCATGTCCAGTCAGAGATCAGTTTAATTTGTCATCATGTTTGGCACAAACATTGTAAGCCGAAGGGACCGTTGCTGTGCTACATTGTTTTGTTCTGTGTTGATCGATATGGATCCTTCTCAAGAGCATAAAATAATTTAATTTAGTTTATTATTGTCATGCGTACCGTGATATAGTGAAAAGCATTAGTTTGCCTGCTACTCAGTCAAAGAAAGACATCCAGCGCATAACGAAAGATATATGGGATGTATACAACATATACATCATTGTTCGTTAAATGCCAGGCACTCTTTAATACAATTTAAAGTACTACACAGATTACACTACTCTAAAACAAAATTAAACAGAGTTTTTCCAAATATCTCTCCTATCTGTGATAAATGTCAATGCCTTGAAGCAAACTTAACTCATACCTATGTAAACTGCATTAAAAAAAAAAAAAAAATTTGGATGGATATTTAAAAAATTATCTCTGGAGTTGTTAACATTCAATTGGATCCTGATCCAAAACTAATAATATTAGGAATATCAGAACAAAGTATAAAACTCACAATAAATCAAATAAATTTTCTTGATTGTAGTATAATAATTGGGAAAAAATGAATACTAACATTTTGGAACAACCCAACAACCCCCACAATTAAAATATGGATTACGGAAATGTCTGAGACCTTACATCTGGAAAAAAATAGACTTGTCTTAATTTACAAATCAGAACTATTTGCTAGAATATAGTCTCCATTTATTGATTTTCTAAAAAGGTAAATTGGTTCAACACAGAAGCTGGATTGAAACTTGAGTTCTGGATGAATAAATACACCTTACATCTACGGACCTATCTCCAAAGCCGTGTTATTGGTAATTCCCTTTGTTTTTACCCTTCCCTCTCTATTAGTTTATAATAATTATTTTTTCTCTTATTTCTTTCTTTCTCTACAACTCTATCTTTCAAAATTTTTTATTAAAAAATAGCTTTATATGTATGTAATTGGTAAACAGATTGTGTTTTGCTATTTTATATATATATATATATATATATATATATATATATATACTTATACTAAAAAAATATTTTAAAAAAAGAAAGACTACATGAATACAAGCACAGTGCAAAGATAAAAGATGAAGAGTACAAGATTTAGTGCATTGAAAGGGACCTTGGGAAAATATACCTATAGGTATAAAGTCAGATTATTGAGTATAGACGTTGGGAGGTCATATTGCAGTTATATAAGACACTGGTGAGGTGGCATTTGAAGTATTGTGTTCATTTCTGCACACCATGTTATAAGGATGTTGTCAAGATGGAAAGGGTGCAGAGAAGATTTACGAGGATGTTGCCAGGATTCTGAGCTACAGGGAGAGGTTGAGCAGGCTCGGCCTCTATTCCTTGGAGGACATGAGGATGAGGGGTGATCTGATAGAGGTGTATAAAGTCATGAGAGGAATTGATTGGTTAAATGCACTTTTGTCTCTTGCCCAGAGTGGGGGAATTGAGAACCAGAGGACATAGGTTTAAGGTGAATGGGTAAAGATTTAATCGTAATCTGAGGGGGTAACACAAAGGGTGGCGGGTGTAGGGAATGAGCTGCCTGCAGAGGTAGTTGAGGCAGAGACTGTTTAAGAAACAATTAGACAGGTACATGGATAGGATAAGTTTAGAGGGGTATGGACCAAACACAGGCAGATTGGACTAGTGTAAATGGGAGAATGGGTCAGTCGGTCTGAGCAAGTTGGGTTGAAGGCCTTGTTTCCTTGCTGTATGACTCTAAGTCTGAACACACTTATGAGCCAGTCAACTTAAAGTTTAGACCAAAGCACTTTTCCCAGAAAGGCATAGTTTGTGCAAGAACCCATTCTCCATTAAACATGACAAACACACAGAGAGATGTGATGAACTGCAGATGTTGTTTTTTTTCAAAAATTGACAAAGTGTTGGAGTAACTCAGCCGGTCAGGCAGTATCTCCAAAGAACATGATGGGTGATGTTTCAGGTCGGGACAATTCTTCAGACTCTGAAAAGGAGAACCTCTTCAAAGTATGCATACCTTGAGGAGATTTTACAGTGGAGCACAAGGAACTGCAGATGTTGGTTTCAAAATAACAAAACGGAAAATGCTACAGTAACACATATCAGGCAGCAGCTCGCGAACATCGAACGTGCTGCCAGAGGAGGCTGTTGAGGCTCTGGCTATCGCAACATTTAAGAAACATTTAGATAGGTGCATAGATCGGCCAGGTTTCGAGGGATATGGGCCAAATGCAGGCAGGTGGGACTAGTTTAAATTGGATATGTTGACCGGTGTGGGCAAGTTGAGCCGAATGGCTTGTTTCCACACTGTGTGACTTTATGACTCTACGGATAGATTACGTTTTGGTTCGGAATCCTTCTTCATATTGTGTCACCCCTCTGGGGGAAAATGGATTTGTACCTTGTAAAGGTATTAGCCACATAAATAGATGAAACATTTCTGTATTTTAATTATCATTTCCATTGAGGTGGTGTATGGAAGAAATGTTCTGTCAAAAATGCAGTTTAATTTCACTCTGAATAATCAAACCCTTCTTCAAGTTTAATTAGTTTTGGGTTCACTAAATTCATTAATTTCAGAAATTCTTCTCCATTTGGCCTTTGTGGATTTTTGCTATTACGTGAATCGAGCACTGTGATAATACTTCTACTCGATGGATGGCAGTGGTTTGAGTGGATTACAATGATAGTGCCAGGACTCAAACGTCTGAACTCTAATCTGTTGACCGGTGTGGGCAAGACCACTTTCCGGAGCTCCCGGAACACAACTTCTCCTGCCCGTGTCATGGGGTTGGATCATCGCCCGGAGCAGCTTTAATGGTCGCGGGACATTCCAGCGCCCGCCGGGGGCTCCAATTTTGTGACTTTTGGGCCTGGAGCGGGGCTGTACATCGCCAGGCGCAGCCTCAATGGCCGTGGGACGTAACATTGCCTGCCTGGGGCATCAACATTGGGAGAGAAATGGTGCGGGGGAGAGAGAAGACTTTGCCTTCCATCACAGTGAGGAGGAGATTCACTGTGATGGATGTTTGTGTAAATTGAATTGTTTGTATGTTTTGTAGGAATTGTTTTGTTTGTATGGCTGTAGAAACAGAGTTTTGTTTGAGCCTCTCTGAGGTTCGAATGACAAGTAATAAAATCTATCTATCTATCTATCTAGGGAGAGGTTGAGCAAGCTGGGACTCTATTCCTTGGAGTTCAGAAGGATGAGGGTCATCTTATAGAGGTGTACAAAACCATGAGAGGAATAGATCGGCTATATGCACAGAGTCTCTTGTCCAGAGTAGGGGAATCGAGAACCAGAGGTCACAGATTTAAGGTGAAGGGGAAAGATTTAAAACAAACTTGAGGGGTAACATTTTCACACAAAGGGTGGTGGGTAGAATGTGCTGACAGAATAGGTATTGAGGCAGGACTATTGCAATGTTTAAGAAACAATTAGACATGTACATGGATAGGCCTGGTTTAGAGGGATATGGGCCAAACACAGGCAGGTGGCACTAGTGTAGATGGGATACGTTGGTTGGTGTGGGCAAGTTGGGCCTAAAGGCCTATTTCCATGCTATATTACCCATGGGGGACAATTTACAATTGTTACTGAAGCCAATTAACCAACAAACCCGCAGATCTTTGGAGTGTTGGAGGAAACTGGAGCCCTTGGGGAAAACCCATGCGGTCACAGGGAGAATGTGAAGACTCCATCGAGACAGCACTTGTAGTCAGGATCGATCCCGGGTGTGTGGCGCTGAAAGGCAGCAACTCTACCATTACGCCACTGTGCCACCCGATAACAGACCTTTTACAACACAAGCGTTTGCATTTTTCCCACTTGGGTAGGTTATATAAATAGTGAGAACAAAGATAAACTAATTGTGCTGATGAATAAATTCAGTTTTAAAAAAAAGCTGATTTCCTCACCAATTAAACATTTTTAGTTGGGTTCATGAGGTTAGTGTACAGTGGCTTGCAAAAGTATTCATACCCCTTGAACTTTTCCACATTTTGTCATGTTACAACCACAAACGTAACTATTTTATTGGGATTTTATTGCATAGACCAACACAAAGTGGTGCAAAATTGTGAAGTGGAAGGAAAATGATACATGGTTTTCAAATCTTTTTACAAATAAAAAACTGAAAAGTGTGGTGTGCAAAAGTATTCAGCCCCCTTTACTCTGATACCCCTAAATAAAATCCAGTGCAACCAATTGCCTTCAGAAGTCATCTAATTAGTAAATAGAGTCCACTTGTGTGTAATCTAATCTCAGTATCAATACAGCTGTTATGTGAAGGCCTCATAGGTTTGTTAGAGAACATTAGTGAACAAACAGCATCATGAAGCCCAAGGAACACACCTGACAGGTCAGGGATAAAGTTGTGGAGAAGTTTAAAGCAGGGTTAGGTTATAAAAAAATGTCCCAAGCTTTGAACATCTCACGGAGCACTGTTCAATCCATCATCCGAAAATGGAAAGAGTATGGCACAACTGCAAACCTACCAAGACATGGCCGTCCACCTAAACTGACAGGCCGGGCAAGGAGAGCATTGATCAGAGAAGCAGCCAAGAGGCCCATGGTAACTCTGGAGGAGCTGCAGAGATCCACAGCTCAGGTGGGAGATTCTGTCCACAGGACAACTATTAGTTGTGCACTCCACAAATCGGGCCTTTATGGAAGAGTGGCAAGAAGAAAGCCATTGTTGAAACAAAGCCATAAGAAGTCCCGTTTGCAGTTTGCCACAAGCCATGTGGGGGACACAGCAAACATGTGGAGGAAGGTGCTCTGGTCTGATGAAACCAAAATTGAAGTTTTTGGCATGAATGCAAAACGCTATGTGTGGTGGAAAGATAACACTGCACATCACCCTGAATACACCATCCCCACTGTGAAATATGGTGGTGGCAGCATGGTGGTGGGGATGCTTTTCTTCAGCAGGGACAGGGAAGCTGGTCAGAGTTGATGGGAAGATGGAAGGAGCCAAATACAGGGCAATCTTGGAAGAAAACCTGTTAGAGTCTGCAACAGACTTGAGACTGGGGCGGAGGTTCACCTTCCAGCAGGTCAACAACCCTAAACATACAGCCAGAGCTACAATGGAATGGTTTAGATCAAAGCATATTCATGTGTTAGAATGGCCCAGTCAATGTCCAGACCTAAATCCAATTGAGAATCTCTGGCAAAACTTGAAAATTGCTGTTCACAGATGCTCTCCATCAAATCCGACTGAGCTTGAGCTATTTTGCAAAGAATAATGGGCAAAAATTTCAGTCTCTAGATGTGCAAAGCTGGTAGAGACATACCCAAAAGACTTGCAGCTGTAATTGCAGCGAAAGATGGTTCTACAAAGTATTGACTCAGGGGGGCTGAATACTTTTGCACGCCACACTTTTCAGTTTTTTTTTAAAATAAAATTTGGAAACCATGTATCATTTTCCTTCCACTTCACAATTATGCACCACTTTGTGTTGGTCTATCACATAAAATCCCAATAGGCACCTGCTTGAGCCACCTCGAAATGGTTTGGCTCGTCATCTGACCATGAGGCTTCTTGTGGCTTATCCATAAGGCTTTTTCTCTCCCTCTTAAGTTGTATGTTGTGTCTATGTAATTGGCGAGATGGGTCTTGACACACAGCCGTGGGTCAGATGAATATGCCCGGAACTCCATGACTGGAGGCGTGATACCTGGTCTAGTTTGTTTGACCAGTACCTGAATATGAAATGCGAAACAGTCCAATAACTCTGTCATGCTGTCCAGCCTCAGAAGGTGGAGGGACTGTACCCTTTGAGCTGACACTAGTGCCATGAGCATGACTGATTTCACAGTAAGTTGTTCCTGCGTGAGTACCCTGGGTGGTGGCCATCCCCTAAGGTACGTCAGCACAATGCTGACATCCCAGATCTGTGTGTACCTAGGTCTGGGGGAATTAGTGTTAAAAATGCCCCTCATGATTTTGACCACTAGTGGATAGGACCACAAAGCCTGTTGTCCTGCTGCTGGAACCAAATAAGCTGACAACGCACTCCTGGCTGCATTGATGGCGCTGTAGCTGAGTCCTTCCCGATGTAATCCAACCAGGAACTCCACAACACTGGTGGCTGTAGCTGTTGAGTAGGTAGTTCCCGTTTTGGAGCAATACCGTTCCCATTTCCTTATGTTGGTCAGGTATTGTCTCCTGGTGGACTCCCGGTGGGATGCGGTCATCATGTTGAGAATCTGCAAGCCAGGAGATTGACTCTGTCATGGCACGGGTGATTAGTGCCTGATACTGGGTGGATTAATAATTCTGGACTGCTGGGAAATTCCAACGGTGTTTCGACAGCCATGTCGAGGGTCACTGGGAACCAATGCTGTGTAGGCCAGTCAGGTATTATCAAGATTCCTGTAGCGGAATCCAATTGAATCTTGCGTAACATCCGACTGATGAGGCAGAAGGGAGGAAAAGCATAAAAGACCATTTCCCCCCAATGCAGTGTGAATGCATCAACTGCTGCTGCCTCAGGGTCTGGTTCCCAAGCGACATACGTTGGTACCTGGTGATTCAGCCTGGATGCAAATAGATCGATATCTGGTGTGCCATATTGCTTTGTAATTTCAGCAAACACTTTGGGATTTAACATCCATTCGATGTTATCGTAAAATTTGCGTGACCTGGTGTCTGCCACTGTATTTTGCTTACCTGGTAGGTAAGTTGCTGATAACCAAATATGTCTTTCGACACACCATTGCCAGATTAGGTTGACCAAATTGTCACACGATATCGACTTTACACCACCCATGTGGTTGATATAAACCACCACCGTGGTATTATCTAATTGCAACCGGACATGTGCATGATGCGTATTAGATGAATATGCTTTTAACCATAAAATGCACCCAACATTTCTAAGTAGTTGATACCCCGTGTCTGTAGGCAAGATGATTCAGAGTTAGTCCATCTGCCCCCTGTGCTGGATTGCATGTTAGTTGTTCCCCAGCCCAAAGCACTGGTATCCTTCGGCAGAGTTACAATCATGTGAACAGTGTCAATCGTAAATCCAAGATAGTCCATGGTAGTGGACAGTGTTAAATTGGGTTTATCTGGATGTATGACAAACCCCAAAGTTTCAAACAAACGTTTGGTGGCTGCTACTGCCAAAATAGCTGTCTCCAAGGTTTTCCCTATTATTAAAATGTCATCTAAGTACGCCATGACTATATGTTTTTGTTTCCTCAATAATGCCAAAGCATGTTTTAAGGTTTTAATGAATAACCTTGGAGCTGAGGTTAGTCCATTTGGTAAGGCTTTAAATTGCCACTGTTTCATCCAGATAAACTTTAAGTATTTACGATGCTCCTTATGTATGGGTACTGAGTAGTAGGCATCTTTTAAATCAATGCTTGCTAGAAAGTACCCTCTAGAAACCAATAGTCTGGCTGTTTCAAAAGTTTCCATCTTGAAATGTATATACTTAACAGACTTGTTTAAAGTAGTTATGTCAATGATGATGCGACATCCACCATCTTTTTTAGTTTTAGTGAAAATATTAGACACAAATTCCAAAGGTTCATGTTTAGTTCTTTCAATGACACCTTTTGCTAGTAGCCTCATCAGTTCAGCTTGATCCTCTTGTTTCTCTTTGACTGAGAGGGTGAATACCCTTTGGTGTATGCTGAACTGGCGGCATGTTTTCATGAACAAAGTCAATTTTATAGCCATGAATGCTGCTGAGTATATACTTGTCATTAGTGATGGATTCTCATGTATCCAAAAAAACAAGTGCATTCTCCCCCGTTAGCATAGAGCCCCTACTGCTCATATGTTGAGAGGAACCATACCCACCTACTTCCATGGTTACTGGTGCTTCTTCTGCCTCTTCGCTGGACGATGAGGTGTCTGCTGGGCTGTAGAGGGCTGCTGTTGATGTTGATGTTGATGGGGGTGGCGCATTTTCCATGGGGTCCGCTCTGGGCCCTGGCCTAAAAATGGCTTACGGGGAATGGTTGCGGACCCCTAGCTTTCACCAGTCCCATATGGTGGTCGACGACTGGTGGATGCCATGGGGTACTGCCACCTGGATTTGTTTGGTCTGCTCAGTCCCAAACCTGCCCTCACGAGACCAAAGGTCTTGGATTCTTCCTCTAGGTCTTTCACCTTTTTCGGAAGGTCCTTTCCAAAGAGCAGAATTTGCAAAACACTGAACCCGGTGTTTTGCAAAGTCCCGCAAACTTTGGGTTGAGGGCAGGCTTGATGATTTCCTTCTGTAAATTGTTTATCTCATATTGAGTGGTGCACAGCAAAGCTAATGTATCTTGCTGATTTGTGGATATGTCCACACCATCAATGGACCGAGCATATGATGTGATTCCTGTAGTCAGGAGTTTAAGGATTTTCTGGAGCTTCAACATCCAGGTTCCTGATGTTCTGCCCCAAATGTCCCCAAATTTGGCTGTTTACAGCTGGTACATTCAATGATGTACAATTATCTGTGGCTGTATATAGTTCAAGAGCCTCATTGACCACCCGTTCTTGTAGGGGTTTTGAGGACAGGTGGTCAATGCTGGCTGCAGGTTTCGGCTCTAAAGGCTGACCCGCTCGTGGAATGGCCACGTAGCGGTTGACCACACCCAGCAGCTCTTCCTGATCCTGTACACCCTGCGTACTCTGGACATCTTCAGCCACCAACCCCTCTCCTTGACCACCCTAGACCTGGTCGCCAATGCTGCCTTCGAAAGAAGGTGAAGCAATAGTCAGTGCCATAATGGGCACAGCGGGACTGCCTGAGCTCCCTAGGCGAGTCTGCTGCTGCTCTCTCAGCAGATCTCGCTGGAGCAATTGCTTCTTAAGCCGTTCCATTCGGCTTAGGCGGCTGCCTGTGCCGCTCTCGAGCGGTGTGGCATCTTCATCCGAATCGGCAGATACAACCGCCCGGTTCTGGCTGCAGGTACCTCCAGCCCGCTGCTCAGGCTGCACTAGTGCTGCTGGGCTCAGCTCGGTAGTTATTCCCGCCACCTCTTGCCCCCCCTCCAAAGAACATTCCTCAATGGAAGACGAACGGGGGAGAGCTGTAGATTTCTTCCCTCTGGTCTTGCTCATTCTTCCTGGAACACAAGCAGACCACAGAGAAAAATACACACGGCCACGGTAAAACTCACCTGTCGGCCCGACTTTTCAATTTGTAGCGGGAGCACTGCATGAACGCTAATGTCGCGCATGCGTGCTGGACGGGGTCTTCACGTAGTCACTCACATGACTCCGAAATAAAATTGTTATTTCAACAAATGAATCTTTGAATTATAAGCCCATCTCTCTGTTCTACTTAGTGCCATCCGATTCTTCTATTTTGCCGTGATTGTAATTGAAGGAGATTATTCCTTCCACAGAAACTGTTTTCTGGTTACTTTGATAATTATGCTGCTGCTATCCACTTTAACATCAACAATTGAGAAGTCACACCTCGGTTTCTAACAAAGGCCAAAGGCTAATAATATTGTAACAAAAACAAGCTTTTAAAATGGGAGTTCCTATCATTTATTTCCCATCTGTAAATTCCTCCGCAAAAGGTGGGTTGGTGGTACAACTGGTAGAGTTGCTGCCTCGCAACGCCAAAGACCCAGGTTCGATCCTGACTACGGGTGCTGTCGGTGCAGACTTTGCACCTTCTCCCTGTGACTGCGTGGGTTTTCTCCGGGTGCTCCGGTTTCCTCCTACATTCCAAAGACGTTCGTTTGTAGGTTATTTGGCCTTTGTAAACTAGTGTGAACGGGTGATTGACGGTCGGCGAAGACTCATCAGTTCACATCATAGGAACTGAATGAGGCCATTTGTCCCATCGAGTCTACTCCGCCATTCAATCATGCCTGATCTATCTTTTCCTCTCAACCAGTGGGCCAAAGGGCCTATTTCCGGACTCCATCTCCAAAACTAAATATAAATTATTTGACTTGGGTACGGTTTGTCACCTGAAATTTGCAAATTGAAGGGATGGTATGTTATAAACACTGAAATGTCAATGTGACAATGATGTCCATATAAGATCTATCACTGTTGGAAATGAGAAGGAGCAGAGAGCAATAATTTAAGGGAGGCATGATTTAAAGCACAGTTCAGTATTAAGCAGATCACTGGAAGTGCCTATTACTTGGTTAAAGCCTCAGCTGGTTGCCAGGAAGATTGACAGTGGAGTGGAGTTTTTTACAATGATGAACGGCATGGCTTTGATTTTATTTTATAGTAACAAGCTGTTGAACGATACATGTTCCTTCAGGACTTGCTGGCAGTCAAAAAATTGAAAAGCCAAACAAAATAATGCCAATTAACAATTAATGCTGAAGAGGCAGCACAGAGGCGCAGCGGTAGAGGGGCTGCCTTACGGTCCTGACCACGGCTGCTGTCTGCTGTTTGTAAGTTCTCCCTGTGACTGCGTGGGCATTCCCCGGGTGCTCTGGTTTCTTCCCACATCCCAAAGACGTATAGGTTTGTAAGTAAATTGCCCTCTGTAAATTGTTCCTAGAGTGTAGGATTGAACTAGTGTACAGGTGATCACTTGTCAGCGCAAAGGGCCAAAGGCAGTGCCTCTTGTACCAAACTAAACTAAATTAAAATACTCCAACAGCCCCATTTTTATTTTTCAGTTAACATCCAGTGTCGGTTGAGATCCTTCTTCTGAACTATTGAGTGCAATGGAAGTAGTACTGATTGTAGTTGGGGATGGGGGGAGAAAGCTGGAAGAGAGAGGGGGAGTGGGCAGGACAAAACCTGGAGAGTGATAGGAGGATACAGGTGAGGAAGGTTTGATTGTCAGATGGGTGGAAAAAGCCCAGCGTGGAAAAAATAAATAGGTAGTGAGTTAAAGAGATACGTAAGGATAGAACAGGTGTAAAATGTGAAGTCAGTGGAAAGGATATAGATTGGAAGGGGATGGGGGTTTGGGATGAGTAGCTGTTGAAATTATTATTTATTTGTTGTATAACATGCAGTTCCGATAACCTCATTACAGGAAGCATGTGGAGACCATGGAAAGGGTGCAGAGGTTTACCAGAATGACCCATTGGTTAGGGGGTAGAAGATACAGGGAGAGGTTGGACAGATTACGGTTGTTTTCTCTGGAACTCTGGAGGTGAAAGCGAGAGGTTGAAGGATGTGAAATTATGAGATGATTGGACAGTCAGAACCTCTTTTCCAAGATAAAAATATCAAATATTGAAGAGCATCGCTTTAAGGTGAGAGGGACAAAGTTTAAAGAAATAAGTTTAAATTTTACTCATTAGAGAACCATTTCTTTGAGCAAGCCATTAATTTTCTTGGCCATTTAATTATCTCTATTTACTGTCCCTAATGACAGAATGAGACTTGACTTCAAGATGGCCTAAAACTAATGTCGAATGAATTAATGAAACTAAAACTAATGAAGTGTCGAAACTAATTTGCACTTTTAGTTTAATTTAGTTTATTGTCATGTGTACCGAGGTACAATGAAACGTGAGGAGAAAAGTTCTGGTCGTCTTCCCAGTCTATGCTTCTCATAATTTTATATACCTCCATCACAAGGGTTCCCAACCTGAGGTAAATTTCGCCTACCCAGGGGGTAAATTTGTTGATTCTGGATTTGTACATATGTATTCTCATTGACTGACTGTGTTTGGTGCTGGTATACTAGTATCTGTTCATCTTTAGTTGTTCATAAATAAGTGAAATAATATTGTTATGTGCTATAAAAGTTGCCAGGTGTAAATGGGACGAAAAAGGTTGGGAACCCCTTCTCTATCAGGTTGGCATGGTGGCACAGCAGTAGAGTTGCTGCCCTACAGCGCCAGAGACCCGGGTTCGATCCGGACTAAGGGTGCTATCTGTATGGAGTTAGTTCATTCAATTCGTTCCTGCATGGGTTCCTGCATTGGGGATCTCCGGTTTCCTCCCACACTCTAAAGACGTACAGGTTTGTAGGCTCATCGGCTTGGTATAATTGTAAATTGTCGCTAGTGTGTGTAGGATAGTGTTTGCGTGTGGAGATGGCTGATTGGCACGGACTCGGTGGGTCGAAGAGCCTGTTTCCACGCGGTATCTCAAAACTAAACTAAAGGTCTCCCTTTAACCTCCATACATGATCTCACGCTGGATGAGCCATATTATATTCTCCTCCTGTTCTTTATTAATGTGTTGATGTGGGAGAGTGCTTTCCAGTCTTTGTGAGTAAAAATGTTTTATGAATTCACCCTTAAACAGCTTAGCCCAATTTTATGAGTTATGGAATTTAGCCAGCGGCACTAAGACTTCTATGGATGATCTTCCAGATGCCTGTTGTTGTATTGCAATCTGTTTTCTCTAAGGTCATTCGGGTAATTTGGAGCTTGGCAATTTTGCACAGCGATCTATTAGTTCTGCAGTCGTGGCTAAGTCCAGTCCAGCATGTTACCAGTCAGAATCTCCTTTGCATTATTTGAAAGAATCATAGTCAGCACGAAAATGAGCCTTTTGGATCCACTTGCCCAAGTCAACCAAATCCCCCAATTTATGCTCGTCTCACCTGCCCGTCTTTGGCCCATAACCCTCCAACCACATAAGTCAACCTCCCTTCCATTGACTCCATCTACATTTCACACTGCCTCAGCAAGGCCACCAGCATTATCGATATTTCACTGCAAATGCAATTGGCGCCACCTAGTAAACCTAGTTTAGTTTTGAGATACAGCATGGAAACAGGCGCTTTGCCCCACCAAGTCTGTGCTGACTAACAACCACCCATATATTTGTTCTATCCTGCACACTACGGAGCAATTTACAGAAACCAGTTAACCTACAAACCTGCATGTCTTTGGAGTGTGGGAGGAAACCGGAGCACTCGGAGGAATCTCATGCAGTCACAGGGAAAATGTACAAACTCCGTACAGACAGCATCTGTAGTCACGATTAATCCCGGGTCGCTGGCTTGGTAAGGCAGCAACTCTGCCAATGCTGCACCTGTTTTTGCCAATTTGCTCTAGGAGTTAACAAAAGTGGAAACTGCATTGAATGTCATCTCAGGGCAGATGGCGGTAAGTTGTCCATCAGAGGCCAGTGATATGAACAGGACATGTTGGCTCGCCACCTCCCATTCCAGTCAAGGGTTATGCTTGGCAAGTAATCAGCAGCAATGGATAGTAAAGGTTTAGAGAGATATGGACCAAATCCAGGCACGTAGGACTAGCTTAGATGGGGCATCTTGAGTGGCACGGACGAGTTGGGCCAAAGGGATTGTTTCCGTGCTGGATGGATGACTCTATAACTCTGAGGTCATCCTTACTGAGGATCTTCATTGAAGACTGTAGACCAAACAGGGACACAAAGAACTTCAGTTGCTGGAATCTTGAACAAAATGCTGGAGGAACTCAGCGGGTCAGGCAACATCTTAGAGAATGGATAGGTGATGTTTAGGATCAGAAAAGTCCCAAACCGAAACGTCATCTGTCCATTCCCTCCACAGATGCTGCCCGGCCCGGTGAGTTATGCCAGCAGTGTGTGTTTTAAAGTGAACTAAATGGTATTGTTGGTTATAAATCATCAAAATCCTCCCACAGGGTACATAAACTAGGGTTACACAAAAAGCTGGAGAAACACAGCAGGTGCAGCAGCATCTAAGGAGCGAAGGAGATAGGCGACGTTTCGGGTCGAGGCCCTTCTTCAGACTGGTCAGGGATCAGGGAAACGAGAGATATAAACTGTACATAAACTATATCGTTGTACCCTATCCACGGCATTAATGTACACTTTGGAATAATGTGAGTGAACAATGGTGATCATAGGTTGTGATCTTTAAATCAATGTTTATTGGAAAGTCAGAAACATGTACAGTACGCACTGATTTCATTGGGCACATGACATACATGTGGAATTGACAAGAGTGTAGGTGTAAATCGGGACAGGAAATTAATTTATTGTCACGTGTACTGAGGTACAGTGAAAAACTTTTTGAGATACAGCATGGAAACAGGCCCTTTGTCCCACCAAGTCTGTGCTGACTAACAACCACCCATATATTTGTTCTATCCTGCACACTACGGGGCAATTTACAGAAGCCAGTTAACCTACAAACCTGCATGTGTTTGGAGTGTGGGAGGAAACCGGAGCACCCGGAGGAATCTCAGTCAGTGATAAAACTATGCATGATTACAATCGAGCCGTCCACACTATACAGCTTCCGGATAAAGGGAATAATGTTCAGTCCAATCCAAGAAAAAGTCCAGTAAATTCTGATAAAAGATAGTACAAAGGTCTCCAATGAGGCAGATAGAAGTTCAAGACAGGCACAGAGAGAATTTGTGGTTCAATCCTGACCTCGGCTGCTGTTTGTGCAAATTCTACCTACGATCCTGCGGGTTTCCTGTAGGTGCTGCAGATTTCTTCCTCATCTTAAAGACCCACAGGTTTGTAGTTTAATTAGAGCACTCTGTAAAATTGCCTGTAGTGTGTAGGAAGTGGGTGCAAAAGTGGGAACTATGATGAATGGGTGATCGATGGTCGCTGATAACTCAGTGGGCCGAATGGCCTGTTTCCATTCCGTATCTCTAAAGTTTAATGTTTGTTGATTCGGAGTTCCTCCCAGGTCAGGACTAAACTGCTGTGGTAGAGTCAAAAGTCAAAAGAGTTTATTGTCATGTGTCCCTGACAGGACAATGAAATTCTTTCTTTGCATAGCACAACAGAACATAATAGGCATTGACTACAATTATATACTTAAATACACACATTACTTAATAAATAAAGTGCAAATAACAGATGGACGGGTATTAATGTTCAGAGTTTTGTCCGAGCCAGGTTTAATAGCCTGATGGCTGTGGGGAAGTAGCTATTCCTGAACCGGGTCATTGCAGTTCTCAGGCTCCTGTACCTTCTACCCGAAGGTAGCAGGGAGATGCGTGTGTGGCCAGGGTGGTGTGGGTCCTTGATGATGCTGCCAGCCTTTTTGAGGCAGCAACTGTGGTAGATCCCCTCAATGGAGGGAAGGTCAGAGCCGATGATGGACTGGGCAGTGTTTACTACTTTTTGTAGTCTTTTCCTCTCCAGGGCACTCAAGTTGCCGAACCAAGCCACGATGCAAACGGTCAGCAAGCTCTCTACTGTGCACCTGTAGAAGTTAGAGAGAGTCCTCCTTGACAGACCGACTCTCCATAATCTCCTCAGGAAGTAGAGGCACTGATGAGCTTTCTTAATAATTACATGTGTTCTCGGACCAGGAAAGACCAGGAGTGATAATGTCATATGGCATGGAAACAGGCCCTTTGGCCCAACTTGCCCATGCTGACCAAAATGCCTCATCTGCACTAGCTCATATCCCTCCAAAGCTTTCCTATCCACGTACCAACTGTCAGTAAGTTTATTAACTTTTCAATCCTTCAGTAGTTATGACGTACATTTTTAAAATCTTTTTACACTGGCATGCTTAAGAACAGATTTATTTTTAAAGATTAGCCTCAGTAACGTTTAATGTTCAAGTTATCTCAGAAACCTAAATGCCACCACATCACGTAATAGGATTTAGCATTTCTGTTTTGGAATTTAATTCTTCTTTAAAGTCTGAACTTTTTGAGTTTTGTGTCCACATCTTATCTCTTCCTGCTGGTGACAAGAGAGAGATGATGACGTAACTTAAAAGATATGGAAGATAGAGAGATATGAAGTTTTTTATTTATTTTTTTATTTTTTTTAATAGATAGAAAAAAATAAAGAGAAAGAAAAAAAACACTTAGAAACATAAAATAAACTATCCATAATACAACTTAGGAGATAGGTCCGTAGGTAAGAAAACAAAACTATTCGTCTAGTCCTGGGTTCAAGCTTCCGTCAAGTCTCAGCGCTGGCCCATTCTACCCCTTCAAATAATCTATGAACGGCGACCATATTCTAATAAATAATTCAGGTTTGTCAATTAAGAGAAATCTAATTTTTTCCAGATTTAAGGTCTCCGACATCTCCATAATCCACATTTTAATTGTAGGGGATGCAGGTTTTTTCCAAAATTTTAAGTATTAGTTTTTTCCCAGTTATTATACTATAATCCAGGAAATTTTAGGTATTGTTTTAGGTATTGTTCAGATATGCCCAATATTATTAATTTAGGATCGGGATCCAGTTGAATATTAACCACTACAGAAATAATTTAAAAAATATCCACACAAAATGTTTTAATTTTTATGCAATTTACAAAGGTATGGGTTAAATTAGCCTCAGAGTATTGACATTTATCGCAGATAGGAGAGATATTAGGAAAAATTCTGTTTAATTTTCTTTTAGAATAATGCAATCTGTGTAATATTTTAAATTGTATTAAAGAATGTCTGGCGTTTAACGAACATTGATGTATATGTTGTAGACTTTCATCCCAAATAACTTTTGTTATGGGTTGAACTAATTCATTTTCCCATGCTTGTCTATGTGATTCCGCCGACGGATTCTCGCTATCTAACAGAATATTAAAAATATATGATATTAATTTGACTGTGTTGGGATGTTTATTCAAACATTCACTAGAATCTCTGGCTCTATAATTCTGTATTCTTGTGTATGTGATTTAACATAATCTTTCAAACGTAAATATCTAAAAAAATTATTTGAATGTAATCCATAATTCTGTTGTACCTCCTGAAACGAGAGGAACATACCTTTTCTATAAAGATGTCCCGTCTTTTTAATTCCATAGTTTTTCCATTGTGTAAAGCCTTTATCCAATACCGAAGGCTTAAATGAAGGGTTATTTGCAATAGGGAGCGAAAGTGATAAATTATCCAATTTTAATGTTTTTTTATTTGTTTCCAAATTCGAATACCGCTACGTATTATTGGATTTTCACTATAGATCTTTTTAGTCAATTTTGTAGGGGATAGGAAAGTCGGACCAATTTCAAATGGCAGACATTCCTCCTTTTCCATCTTTAACCAGTCTGGTTGTTGATCCATATCTTCCAACCAGAAATTTAAGTTTTTGACATTGACTGCCCAGAAATAAAATAAGAAATTTGGTAAGACTAATCCTCCATTCGTCTTAGATTTACATAGGTGTTTTTTACTTATTCTGTGATTCTTATAATTCCAAATAAAACTTGTTACAATAGAGTCAATTTTTTTAAAGAAATTTTTAGGGAGGTATATTGGAATTGATTAGAAGAGGTATAGAAGTTGAGGAAGGAAAATCATTTTAATTGCATTAATTTTACCGAGCATTGAAATAGGAAACGTTTTCCAGTATTGAATATTCTTATGCAATTTATTAAGTAAAGGCACGAAATTTGATTTAAATAAAGAAGTATATTTCTTGGTCACATAGATTCCTAAGTATTTAAATTTTTCATTCACTATTTTAAAAGGTGATTTTTGCAATATATATATACATTAGGTTCCATTATTGGCATAATCTCACTCTTCTTCCAGTTGATTCTATATCCCGAGAATAAACCAAATTGAGTTATAAGATTTAACAGGTTAGGGATACTAATTTCTGGATTTGTAATATATAGTAATACATCATCTGCATATAGAGAAATTTTATTAACTGTATTTTTAGTATTATACCCATATATTTCTGGATGAGCTTGAATTCTTTCTGCTAGTGGTTCTATAACAAGGGCGAATAGTAACGGTGATAACGGGCATCCTTGTCTACAACCTTTAGATAAATCAATTCTTTTTGATAACATTTGATTTGTCATTATTCTGGCTGTTGGATTGGTATATAAAAGCTTAACCCATGTACAAAACCTCTCACCTAATTAAAAATTTTCCATCACCGAAAATAAATAGGGCCATTCAATTTGATCGAATGCTTTCTCAGCGTCTAGCAAGATGACTGCTAAGTCTTCATTAGCTATTCGATTTGAGTATATAATGTTGAATAATCGTCTCAGATTATAATATGAATAACGTTTTGGAATAAAGCCAGTTTGATCGGGGTGTATTAATTTATAAATCACTAAGCTTAATCTGTGTGCTAAAATTTTGGTTAAAATTTTCTGATCGATGTTTAATAGAGCAATTGCTCTATATGAACCTGGATCTTCAAGGTCCTTATCCGTTTTTGGAATAAGTATTATAGTTGATTCATTTAAAGTTTCTGGGAGTTTCTGTTGCATGAATGATTGAGTATATAATGTCTGTAGGTGTGGCGAATTCAAGTTATGAATTTTTTTATAAAATTCACTATTTAAACCATCTGGTCCAGTGGCCTTTCCAGTTTTTAAAGAATTAATAGATTCCTCAATGTCTTTTACTGATATTTTGGCCCCTAATAATTCCCTCTCTTTCAAATCTAAACCAGTAAGGTTACAATTCTGTAAGAATAATTCAATTCCTACAGAACCCCCTGCCGTTTTGGTTGCATAAAGTGTTTGATAGTATTGAGAGAAGCTATCATTGATATCCTTGGGTAGTGTTAATATTTTTCCCGTATCTGATTTAATTTTATATATTGTTTTTTCCCCTTCCTGTTTCCGGAGTTGGCGTGCCAGTAATTTTTGTGGTTTATCCCCAAATTCAAAGTGTAATTGATTAGTCTTTTGATAAAATGTTATGAATTGGTCTGAGTATATTTGGTTTAACTTATATTTGAGTACAGCAATTTTATTATGTATTATTATAGAAGGCGCGATTGCATTTTCCATATCTAATTGCCTTATTTCTATTTCCAATACCAGTTGTTTGGCGCGGTTCTCTTTATTACGAAAGGCTTGTGCGGAGATTAACACTCCTCGCATAAATGCTTTAAATGTTTCCCAAAGAAGGGAGGCAGAAATTTCAGGGCAGTCATCAAAAAACATATTTATCTGTTTGATAAGATATTCATAGCATGCTTTATTATTTAAAATTTGAGGATTAAGTCTCTTGATTGTGTCTGCTTGTCAGTCATACCACTTAGTTTGATCATGAATGTTAAAGGAGCATGATCCGAAATTATAATATTATGATATTTCGAATTATAAGTAAATGGGATGAGTTTAGAATCTACTAAAAAGTAGTCTATCCTTGAATAAGTTTTATGTACTGAAGAGTAAAATGAGTATTCCCTTCCCGATGGATTTTCAATTCTCCAAACATCCTTGATATTGGTGGTATTAATATATGAGTTTAATATTTCACTTGATTTGGATTTTGCTTTTCTTTGTCTTGTTGATCTATCGAGATAGGAATCTAATGTACAATTTAAATCTCCACCAATTATCAAATTGTGTGAACTCCAGAATAGTATTAAGTATATTCTTAAAAAACATTAGATTATCAAAATTTGGTCCATAAACATAGAGAAAAATCACTTTTTTTAATATCATTCACCCACTAGTATAATATATCTACCATTGATGTCCGCTATAGTTGATATGTGTTTAAAAGATATACCTTTGTGAATTGAAATTGCGACACCTCTGGCCTTATGGGAAAATGAAGAGTGATATGTTTCAGCGATCCATTTTGCTTTCAATCTATGTTGTGCATCTTTTTAAGGTGAGTCTCTTGAAGAAACGTTATATCTGCTTTGAGTGATTTTAAGTGTGCTAATACCTTACCTCCCTTGATTGGCTCATTAACTCCCTTGACATTGCAACTACAAAATGTAATTCCTTGACCCCCGTTTTTTCTATTTACGTTTTGCATCTTGCTTTTAGGGTGGTCTATAAAAGAGCAGATAGGTCAGCACCGTAGACCCGACCTTCCACCCGAACACTGGACGGACGAGTTGTAAATCTAATTCATATAAATCCTCCTCACGGACACATCTCCACAAATAATATTTGTAAATAAATTCAAGATTAGTATAATAATTAGGTAAAAAATACAAAAAGTAAAAAAATAGAAAATTAATAAAATGTGAAAAGAAAGAAGAAACTACATCTAAATTTAATGTAATTAATGCTAGCCACACTAACGTGGCTGTCCATCTAAAGACTTCCATAGATTAAAAAAATATATATTCCTAGCTCCATGCTTACAAGAAAAATTTGAATATGAGTAATTTACGGGATTATATTAAAACTATTTTGGACCAGAGTATTGGTAATCATATAGTGAGAGACTATTACTCTCTTAGTTAGTTATTAATCAAGTGTTAGTCTAATGTAGATAAAGGGTGAACATCACAAATTCCAAATAATAAGATATCTAAATTATAACTTTTTATTTGTTGTTTTTTTATATTTAACATATCATGTTTTTAATTAATTGTTCCAATAATAATAACAAGTGTTTTTGATGATTAGTAATTGTTAGTAAAAATTAGTACTAAATATTTAAAAAATAATATGTCCCTAACAGGAGGGACAGCCCGATTGTCGTTTTCAGCTTTCAATAGTCCTTGAATATAACGAATTAAAGTTTCATTTGTTCTCAGCAAGATGACGGTATCATATGTAAATTATTCAATCCTCTCTAGAACCCACAATCTTCTGGGCATAAGCCAGTGCTTTCTTGTGATCAGTGAAAAAATGTTCCTTCTGCAGATAAGTTACTCGCAGTCTTGCGGGGTACAGCAATCCATATTTCAAGTTGTCTATCTTCTTTAGAATCCCTCTTGTCTCGTTGAATAACGCTCTCCTTCTGACCACCTCTGCAGGGTAATCTCGAAATATGCTTATTTTGTCTCCATCAAACATAAGATTTCTTGTGCCAGCAATTTTTTTCATGATATCCTCCAACACGTGATCATATTGGACCTTCACTATCAGCTGCCTGGGGGGGGGGGGGGGGGGCGTTCGGGTCCGAGCGACGTCCAAGAACTCTGTGTGCCCGCCCTAATAAGGGCTTTTGGTCTAAATTCAAGACTTTTTAATAAGTCTGCAGCAAAGTCACGGAGATCTTTATTTCATTCTTTACCCTCTTGAACGCCCACGATTCTCAAATTCTGTCTTCTCTGACGGCCCTCCAAGTCAATGCATTTTGCAGTTACTTTAAGCAGTAAATCTGATAAACACTTGTTCTCGGCAAGGAGTATCTCTGTTGTTACTTCCAGGTGAGTTATGGCATCAGCCTGTTTTTCCATTTGTTGCTGCATTGTAGTGAAGGTCGCTTCCAGATTATCATTAGTGTTGGTTTCATTCGACTTAATATGAATTATTAACTTCATATCTCTAATATTAAATTAGAGATATGAAGTTTTCATATATGTTTCTTCAAGAATAGCAGGACAAGTTAAATTACAGTTACATTCCTTAACTTTAAAGATGCGTCAAGTACAAAGGCAACAAAAGCAAATTTTGTAAGAGTTTTGTCAACAATATCTTGATGGATTTTGAAAGGCAAATGGATGGAAATGTTCCCAAAAGGTGGGTGGTTTGATGAGCAGGGGGGCACAGATGTAAAATGTGGGCAGTATGGTGGTGCAGAGGTACCACCTTACAACAGCAGAGACCTGTTTTCACTCCAGACTGCAGGTGACGTCGGTACGGAGTTTGTACGTTCTCTCCGTGAACTTGTAGTTTTTCTCCAGGCTTCCTCCCACACCTCAAAGACTATTAACCTAGTTTTGTAGGTTAATTGCCTTGATAAAATTGTAAATGGTCCCTAGTGTGTGTAGGACAGTGTTTAGTGTACGGGGATAGTTGGTCAGTTCGGACTCGGTGAGATGAAGGGCCTGTTTCCGTGCTATATCTCTAAACTAAACAAAAAAAGATGCCTTGCAGGAGGATGAGGGGTGATCTCTGGAGGTGAATAAACCCATGAGGAGAATCAATAGGCTGAATCCACAGTCTTTTTTTCCGGGGTAGGGAAATGAAGAACCAGAGGACATAGGTTTAAGTTGAGCAGAGGAAGATTTAATAGGAACCAGAGGGACAACTGTTTCACTCAGAGGGTGGTGGGTTGATGAAATGAGCTGCCAGAGGAAGTAGTTGAGGCAGGTACTAAATACAGTATTTATTTGGACAGGTACATGGATAGGAAAGGTTTAGAAGAATATGCGGGCAGGTGAGACTGGGGCATCTTCATCAGCATGGGCAAGTTGGGCTGAAGGGCTTGTTTCTTTGTTTAGTTTAATTTATTGTCACGTGTACCGAGGTACAATAAAACGTTTTTTGAGGCATGGTATGCAGTTAGCAGAAAGAGTACAATTAAGCAATCCACAGTGTACAGATACAGGTAAATGGGAATAATGTTTTGTGCAAGGTAAAGTTCGATTAAAGATATTCCGACGGCTTCCGATGAAGTACCTGGTAGGTCAGAACCACTCTCTAATTGGTGATAAGATGGTCCAGTTGCCTGATAACAGCTGGGAAGAAACTATCCCCGAATTCTATGATTTTAGTATATAAGGAGGAAGTAAGGAACAGAATGCTTCTTTTCACCTTCTCAGATGCAGAATGCAGCATGCAGCATACGTGAAGGTGAAAAGGAGTCACTGAGGGCTTGCAAGAGGATACTGGACAAGTATTCAGTATTGTCCTATGTTCTGAGATACATAAAAATAAAAATATTGTTTGGGAAGGGTCCCAACCTGAAACGTCGCCTGCCCTATCTAAAAAGCCAACTTTTGCCCCTAGTTTCTAAATATTAGTTTGTCTCTGGCGAAAGTGTCTGGGGATAGGTCTGATGGGATTGCTTTGAAGAACGTCCAGCGGACCACATGGGCAGAAGAATTCCCGATGAACCGCTCCTGTACCCCGGCAGGCAGCAGGGTGACTCGCCCGCCAGGGAACTGGGGAACCCGCCTGGAGTGGGAGACTTGTCCAAGGTTCGACCCGTTCAAGCCAGTGGACCGAGAACCGGAGAGGAGCGTGGAGTGAGTCGGTAATGGCAGCAGTCTTGCCTTCCGTGCCCTTGAGGTCACTGCGGGAGCCCCCCCTCTGGCACAAAGGTCTGGGCCGGGCGAAGAGAGGGACGACGGTTCGCTGGGATCCGAACAGAGGCGACGATTGCAATGAGCTTTTATGGCCAGCTGTAGCCGTGACTTTGGAAATGGCTCCCAAATCTGGCGACTTGCATGTGGACTCAGTGGGGTGTTTCTATGCATCATGTACTGAACCGGGAATTCTACTTATATATGGCAATAATCTTACTGATCTGTATACAAAAAAATAATTTAATTGTACCTTGGCAATAAAGGAACTGTCGAACCATTGAACAAATAAACGCGGCACAATGGCGCAGCGGTAGAGTTGCTGTTTTACAGCGCCAGAGAACTGTGTTGTGTCTGTACTCAGTTTATACGTTCTCCCTGTGACCACTTTGATTTCCTCCGGGAGTTCCGGTTTTCCTTCCACATCCCAAAGACGTGCAGGACTGTAGGTTAATTCGCTTTGGAGATTTTTCATTTGTCCCAAGTGTGTAGGATAGTGCTAATGTACAGGGTAATTGATGGTCAGCATTGAATTGGTGGGCCAAAGAGCCTGTTTCCACCCTCTAAAGTCTTAAAGGAGCTTACATAAACCTGATGGGCTGAATGTCCTCTCTTTGTTTGACTCTACCCCTTTATATACTGATTGGCGCAGAGCCACTGCCTTTAGCATGATGCAGTTCAGAAAGAACTCTTCTAGTTATGTGGTTATGGCAAGATAACTGTATTCTACTTAGGATAGGAAGGTCTATTTAAAGGAAGGTCTATTTAAAGGTGACTTAGTTTGGACTTGAAAAATAAATATTTGAGCATTCACTACAGGGACTCAATGTAAAGAAATAATAAATGTAAATTATATCTCTTGGTTGACAGAATAATGTTTGATGCACCAAAAAGAGATATAAATGCCCTTAATCGTCACGTTCCAAACATTTTCAGTTATCAGTTTTGTTTTGTTTATTGTCGGGTACAATGAAAAGGTTTTATTGTTGTGTGCTATCCAGTCAGCAGAAAGAATTTACATGATTCCAATCAAGCCATCCACTGCACAGAAACAAGATAAATGGAAGAACATTCAGTGCAAGCAAAGTCCAGTATAGTCTGACTAAATATAGTTTGAGGGTCTCCAATGAGATAGATTGTAGGATAGGGTCACTTTCTAGGTGGAAACTTCAGTTACCTGCTAGCAGCTGGGGAAAAACTGTCCCTGAATCTGGAGGTGTGGGTTTTCACAATTAGCTGACTGTGTTCAATACATTGACAATTCAGTCTTCAACATCAAAATTAGTTTGGTTTAGTTTAGCTTATTGTTGCCACCTGTGCTGAGGTACAGTGAAAAGCTTTTGCTTGTGTACTAACCAGTCAGAGAAAAGAATATACATGAATAATGCACAGGTAAAGGATAACCAGTAGAACATTAGTGCAAGATATAATATTGAAGTCCAATAATGTCTGATTGAAGCCCTCAAAGGTCTCCAGTGAGGTAGATGGGAGGTCAGGAACACTCTCTGGCTGATGAGAGGACCGTTCAATTGCCTGATCGCCACTGGGAAGAAAATGTTCCTGAATCTGGAGGTACATATTTTCAAAATTCTGTACCTCTTGCCTGATGGGGGAGGGGAGAAGAGGGAATGACCAGGGCGAGATTGGTCCTTGATTATGCTTGTGGCCTTACCAAGGCACCGTGACGTGTAGATGGATTCAATGGAAGGCAGGCTGATTTGTGTGATGGTCTCAGAAGCGTCCACAATTCTCTACAACTTCTTGCAGTCTTGGATGGAGTTGTCCCCAAACTAGGCTGTGATGCATCCCAATAAGATGCTTTCTATTGCACAACTGTAGAGGTTGGTGAGAGTTACTGGGGACATGCCAAACTTCCTAAGCCTTCTAAGGAAGTAGAGGCGTTGGTGTGTTTTCTTGCCCATAGCTTCGATGTGACTAATCCAGGACAAAATGCTGGTGATCTTCATTCCTTGGAACTTGAAGTTTTTGACCATCATTGTAGACTTGGGTGTGTGTACAGCTTCACTTCCTGAACTCAATCACAATCTCCATTGCCTTGCTAAAATTGATCGCGAGATTGTTGTCTTGCCACCAAGTAACAAATGTTCTCAATCTCCCTCCTGTACTCTGTCTCGTCACTATTTGTTATCCAACTTTAAATGTATTGAGACGTGGATTCCAAGGAAATAATTTGCAATGGAAATGGGACTGGCACTTAGAAAATCACTTAAAATGAATGAGAGGATATCAGAAGCTGCTGAAGGAATCTCAAGGATAAACTGAGTTATCCACCTCAAATCTTATCAACCGACTTGACAATAAGAAGGCACTTAATGAAAAATGGGAATTTTTCCATCTGCTGGAGGACTTGGTTCAAGGGATAATTCATACATATTTCAATGTGCTTGCTGTTGAAGAATAGCCACTGTAGAAATGTTATCTGTTTCATTTCAACTGGTCTGAATAGAATTGCTGATCAAGTGATTCCTATAATGGATGATGAGCCATGGTGACTTATAGGAGCACGGTGGATAATTTGCATGAATAGTCAAGTCTAGGTCCAGCTCGATTGTAATCATGTATTGTCTTTCTAAGAACTGGACAGCACGCAACAAAAGCTTTTCACTGAACCTCGGTACACGTGACAATAAACTAAATTGTAACTGTCCAGTGTATTGTCGTATAGTGACGTACAGTGAGGTGGCACAGAGATGCTGCCTTGCAGCGCCAGAGACCCGGGTTCAATCCTGACTAGGGGTAATGTGTACATTCTCCCAGTGACCGCATGAGTTTTCCCCAGTTGCTCCCACACTCCAAAGACTTACAGGTTTGTAGGTGAGTGGCTTCGGCAAAAATTGTAAATTGTTCCCATGTGTAGGATACACATCGCTGGTTCATGCAGAACCCGATGGGCCGAAGGGCCTGTTTCTGTGAAAGAGAAGACATTACGCAAAACACAATGAAAAAAAAAACCCAACTCTATGATAGTAGAAACAAGGCACTGCAGATGCTGGTTTACACAAAAGGACACAAAGCACTGGAGTAACTCAGCAGGTCAGGCAGAATTTCTGGAGAACGTAATTAAGTTTCTTTTTGGGTGCATGGTCCATAGTGTTCTGTTGCTGAGATAGGGTTGTGCAGGTTGTTTCAAAAAGCTGATAGTAGCCGTTCCTGAACCTGGTTGATGTGGGACATCAAACCTCCTGTTGGTGATAGCAGTGAGAAGAGGGCATTGCCTGGATGGTGGGAGTTCTTGATGTAACCTTCCTGAGGACAGGTTTCATGAAACTGCTTTTAATGGTGGGGAGGGCTGTGCTTGTGATGGACAGGTCTGAGTCTCAGCAGCCTCTTGTATTCCCATGCATTGGAATTGCTGTACCTGGCCATAATGCAACCAATCAGGATATTTTCTACATTGCATCTGTAGATGTTTATTGGAGTATTTGGTGACATAGAGGTATACAGTGTGGAAACGTGCCCTTCAGCTCAACTTGTCCATGCCGATCAAGAGAGACCATCTATGCTAGACCCACCTGCCTGTGTTTGGGCCACATACATCTAATCTCGTCAAACCTCTAAGTAGAAGGGCTGGCTGACAACTTTGCCAGAGACCCGGGTTCAATCCTGACTAAGGGGTGACCAGAACAGGTGGTGCAGCGGTCTTGCTGCTGCCTAACAGCGCAAGAGACCCGGTTTGATCCTGATTACAGATGCTGCCTGTACAGAGTTTGCACATTCTCCCCGTAACGGTATGGGTTTCCTCCCACACTCTAAAGACGTATGGGTTTGTGGGTTAATTGGCTTCAGTAAAATTGTAAATTGGTCCTAGCGTGCAGTACTGTCACGGACCCGATGGGCCAAAGGGCCTGTTTCCGCACTATATATCCATAAAAAAGGATCAGCAATGATCATATTGAATGAGAGAGCAGGTTTGAGAGGCCTACTTGTTCTTATTATCTTGCATTCTTTACCTCAAGGGAAATTCCACAAATAAACATCAGTGAGTTTTGCATTTTTGTGAACATCAGGATAAATAATGTTCAGAATTGCAGAACACTGTTGTCTTGTCAATGAGTGTCAGAGTGTTTCATTAATCTACTCTTGTGGTTTGGTGCAGATAACATCCCGTAAATAATCTCTGGATGAACACCAAATTAGTTTGTTTTTCATTCAGGAGCTGTAACTAAGAGAGAGGATTTGTCTACAAGTCTTTCCTTGATCTTCTTCAAATAACTTCATCTGTTCTTCGTGTCTGTTGTAAATCAGAAAAGGTTTGCCCGACAAATTATCATTGAGCTAAATTAGCTTTTCCTTGCAGATCAAATAATGGGAGGTCCATTTTAATTTTGAACAACGGATAAAATTGCATGTAACAAATAATTAGCTACTCTGCGTCCCAGTCAAATTTTTTTTAAATGCATAGATTCATTGAACGTGCAATAGTATAGCACAGGAATGAGCCCTTCAGCCCACAATATTTGTGCTGAGTTAAACTGATTCTATCTGCCTATACATGATCCATATCCCTCTAGTCCTTGCACTTCCATGTGCCTATTTAAAAGCCCCTTAAACACCACTCATATCGTATCTGCCTCCAGCACCACCCCTAACAATGTGTTCCAGGCTCCCACCACTCTCTGTAAAACAAAACATGCCTCACTCATCTCCATTAAACTTTTTCCCTCTCACCTTTTAGCTATGCCCTCCAGTGTTGCTCATTTCCACCCTGAGAAGAATCTGACTCCCTACCCTATCTATGCCACTCATAAATGTTAGATACTTCTGTCAAGTTTCCCTTCAATATCTGAAAAACAATGATAAAAGTCATCAATAGTTTCAGTCAAAATTCAAATTAAATCCAAATACTACTTTTTAAAAATGAAATTGGGCTAAAAGTTTCCTTTTTTGACCAATGTTAAAGATGTTTATAAATTATAGGTGGCAACAGGTATTATAGTACAGAGCCTCTGTAAAGTATTGCTTGGAACACCACATTCCTATCTTTTATTTAATCTCCTATCCTTGTTCTTCATGGTGCTCTTTATTAAGACCATAAGACCATCAGACATAGAATTATGCCACTCAACTCATCGAATCTGCTCTGCCATTCGATCATTGCTGATCTATTTTTACCTCTCAACCCCGTTCTCCTGCCTCTTCCCGTAACCTTTGATGCCCACACTAATCAAGAACCTATCAAACACTGCATTAAACATAACCAAAGACTTGGCCTCCATAGCTGTCTGCGGTGTTGAATTCCACAGATTTACTACCCTGTGGCTAAATAAATTCCTCCTCATCTCTTTTTCAAAGTTATGTCATTGTATTCTGGTCCTCGATCCTCACACTAGTGGCAACATCCTCTCCACATCTACTCTATCTAGGCCTTTTATTATTCAGTACGTTACAATGAGATCCCCTCCCCTCATCCTTCTAAACCAGCAAGCAGAGGCCTAGAACCTTCAAACACTTATCATGAGTCAACCCAATTCTTCAAGGATCATTATCTTTTCTATAACATCACTCAATTCACTTTTCCATAACACATGGAAACCTTTGTGGGTGGTGCAGTGGGGCAGCACAGTGACGCAACAGTTGTTGCTGCCTTGACACGTAACCTATCTGTACTCTCCTGGGAGGACAAATGCACCAATATCAGTGTTTTGGAGGAAACATAGAAAATAGGTGCAGGAGTAGGCCATTCGGCTCTTTGACCCTGCACCGCCATTCAATGTGATCATGGCTGATCATCCAACTCAGTATCCCGTACCTGCCTTCTCTCCATACCCCCTGATCCCTTTAGCTACAAGGGCCACATCTAACTCCCTCTTAAATATAGCCAATGAACTGGCTTCAACTACCTTCTGTGGCAGAGAATTCCAGAGATTCACCACTCTCTGTGTGAAAAATGTTTTTCTCATCTCGGTCCTAAAAGATTTCAGCAAGACCCTGTACAACTGCAGTAGAACATCCCTGCATCTATACTGCAGTAGAACCTCCCTGCTCCTACAGCCAACATGACCAGCATCACCACCACATTCCACATCACATCGAGCAACTGGGAGCACATTGCACTGGACAGACACTCCTGGAGGAAATCCGCGCAGGAAGGAGCTGCACGTCATGAAATGGAACTACGCCATGTTGCCGAGACAAAGCTTCAGCACCGTAAAGAGAGAGAGAGAGAGAGAGAGAGAGAAGGGGGCTCGATGACTATCACCCACTGTCAGTCTCCACTGCCCACGTTGCACCAAGGTGTGTGGATCATGGATTGGCCACTAGACATCTGCAGACCCACGTGTAGACAACCCAATGGAGAGGAGAGGACAGTCATACTCGTTTCCAGTGACCGCCGATGATGATGATGATGTTCTCCAGAGATGCTGCCTGACCCACTGAGTTTCTCCAGCATTTTGTGTCTACCTTCGATTTTACCAGCATCTGCAGTTCTTTCTTAAACGCCTTATCAGGAATGCCTGGATCCTTAAAATTAAAACAATATTGATCGTCCTGAGAGTGTCTGAACTATATGTGCTGCTAACATGTTGGCGAGATATACTGTAGGATATGATTTCTCTCTGTAAACTGAATACAGAACTTGCCTTCAATTTGCCCAAATGTAATATTATTATTTCTGCTACAAATGATCTCCAGTACCTGCTGGGAGCTGAGGTGGAGTGGGAATCGTGTGTCGTCATTTTACTCAGACACAGTATAAACACAAAGGTCACAGACCCACCACAATTCAATGACTAGGTCTTCCACACGGAGGGAGCTTTGCAAACTAAACAACAATCGTTTCATTATTCTGCATGTCTGAGTGAGTTGAACAAATTCACACAGAAAACATAACATGAAAGCAGATGCTGGCTGCCTTCTAGTTGTGCGACATCCCCCATTATACTTTTAGACTTGAGAGATGCAACGTGGAAACAGGCCCTTCACTGAGTCCATGCCGACCAGCGATCCTTGCACACTGGCACTATCCTACCCACCACAGACAATTTACAATTTTATTGAAGCCAATGAACCAACAAACCTGTATGCCTTTTGAATATGGGAGGAAAATGGATATGGGAGCACCAGGGGAAAACCTACAGTTACAGAGAGAATGTACAAACTCTGAACAGACAGCAGCCATATCATAGAGTGGTACAGTGTGGTAACAGGCCCCTCAGCCCAACTTGTCCACACCGGCCAACAATGTCCCAGCTACACTAGTCCCACTTGCCTGTGCTTGATCCATATCCCTCGAAACCTGTCCTATCCATGGACCTGTCTAACTGTTTCTTAAACGATGGGATAGTTCCAGCCTCAACTACCTCCTCTGGCACCTTATTCCATATACCCACCACCCTTTGTGTGAAAACGTTACCCCTCGGTAATCAAACCTGGGTCTCTGGTGCTGTAAGGCAGCAGCTCTACCGTTGTACCACCTAAAATACAACCAGAATGATGATGAAATGCAGCAAAAAGTTACTGTAATTAATTTTTTTGCATAAGAGAGAGATATACTCTGTGTTGAGCAAAGAGAGAGTCAAATTCTGCTTTAAGCCATGGACCCATACAGAACCGAAACAAAGCTCTTTGGCCCAACTGGTCCATGCTGACCGAGATGCCCCCTTTGCCTGCATTTGGCCCATATTCCTCTAAACCATCAGGCCATCATCTCCCAGCAACATCCTCATGAAGTGTGAAAAGATAATATTAATTTTATATATTTTTTTAAAATATTGTATTCCTACCAAATAAATATATTTAATTTATTTTAGAATGGGCCTGGAAATGTGGATGTATGCCACAGGCAGTTAGGGTCTCAGCAGACGGAATCAGAGCTAACATTTCTTTCTCATGAACTTCCATTCATTCCGAAAGCCTATCAATAAAGTCGCTAACTCTGTTTATCTCTCCATAGATGCTGTCTGACATGTTGAGAATTCCCTGCCTTTATTTCAGATTTCCAGTGTCCATAAGACCATAAGACATTCGAGCAGAATCACCCATAGGAGCACCTATTGGCTAGAAGGCTATTCGGCCCATCAACTCTGATTTATCTTTCCCTCTCAGCCCAATTTTCCAGCCTTCTCCCGAAGACCTTTGATGCTCTTACTAATCAAGATTTTTTATCAATCTCCACTTTCAAAAATACCAATGACATGGTCTCCACAACTGTCTGTGGCAATTAATTCCACGGATTCAGCACACTTTGGCCAAATTTTGTTGATCACACTAAAACATAGAACAATTTATCTTCTTCATACGCACATCCATCACATTCAAACAGGGTGATTTCATCTCTGCAAAAGTACTTGTGCTGTTGCTTTGCACGAACGCTGGATGAAGGTCAGCGCACGTTAAATTAGTTTTTCTTTGGCAGAGAAATTTCAGGCATGGCCTTAAAACTTCTGAAAGGCTCAGTCGGCCTCTGCATATCCATGAGGCTGTTGCCATTCATTAATTGGAGCAGTCAGTCCTTACTTTGTGTTGGATTGGTGTATTGACAAGAGTGTGTAATGTTTACTTCCTAGAACTGATGTTGAAGCTCTCGAGATTTGTTTTCTTCTGAAAGAGTAAATGTCAAATACAATGAGCTGTACCCATGTAATAGGACGTATAAGGCACTTACTGCATGGGTACAGCTTGTAGTTGACATATAGACGTATAAGGCACTTGAGTTTCTCAATAACATGGGTGTGATACTTTAAACTCTTTTGAGTTCAAAGTATATTATTCTTTTTCCTGGAAATCTGGAAATTGGCGGCCTCCCAGGGTCACTAATGGCTTGCTTTAGCTCCATTATGGGTTGAACATGGTTGAAGAGCTGAAGAAGACACTGCTCAGACTGCATTTGGAGAACTGTGAGCAGTTTTGGGACCCATATCAGAGGAGGATGTGCTGGCGTTGGAGAGGGTTCAGAGGAGTTTTCCCAGGAATAATTGGGTTAACATACCATGAGCGTTTGAAGGCACTGGGCCTGTTCCCACTGGGGTTTAGGACGAGGGGGAATCTCATTGAAACTTACCAAATAGTGAAAGAGCTGGATAGAGTAGATGTGAAGAGGGTGTTTCCACTAGTGGGAGCATTTTTGACCAGAGGCCATAGAGTCAGAATAAAAGGACGTCAGTGGATATTATTAAGGTGGCGATTGACAAATTCTTGATTAGTAAGGCTATCGGGGGTTATGGGGAGAAGGCGGGAGAATGGGGTTGAGCGGGAAAAATAGATCAACCATGATTGAATGGTGGAGCAGACTTGATGGGCCAGGTGGCCTAATTCTGCTCCTAGAGCTCATAAACGTATGAAGAAGGGTTCCGATCCAAAACGTCATTTGCCCATTTCCCTCCACAGGTGCTGCCTGTTTTAGATTTAGATTTAGATTCCTTTATTGTCATTCAGACCTTTTGGTCTGAACGAAATTTTGTTACCTTGCAGTCATAACATATAATAAATTAAAACAAAACCCACAATAAACACATATTTAACATCCACCACAGTGAGTTCACCAGGCACCTCCTCACTGTGGTGGAAGGCAAAAATCTTAAAGTCTTTGTCTTCTTCCCTACTTCTTCTCCCTCTGCGCTGAGGCGATCCAGGCCTCCGATGTTATCGCCCACTAGGCTATGGAACATGGAGCTAGAGTATGGAACATAGAAGAGCCTAACCAAAGATGTACAAAGCAGTACAAGCAATCAATGTGTGATTTTCCGCATTAATCTATTTAATCTGGAAATATTTGATTCTGTAAGATATTCATTAATGCTAACACATCAATTCTACAACCTACAATTTGAGCATGAGGCATCGCTGCTGATTAGTCAACATTGCGTACCCATCTGCTCAGACAACTTCAGGAAAATGGAAGGCACAACATTCCTCTCACTTTCTTTAATTGACACTTGTAGAACTGACCTTGACTTGAAACTTACTTTAAAACTTTGTTAAAAAGGTCTAACTGGTGTAGCCATAGCACGTGGACATTTTAGAATTACTACATAAATCAGCGCGGTAGAGTTGGTGACCAGCACCAGTGACCCGGGTTCAATCCTGACTACGGGTGCTGTCTGTACCGGGTTTGTACGTTCTCCCTGTGATCGCATGGATTTTCTCCGGGTGCTCCAGTCTCCTCCCACATTCCAAACGCATACACGTTTATAGGTAAATTGGCTTCGGTAAAATTGTCCCTAGTGTATAGAATAGTGAATAGTGAGTACAGGGATCGCTGGTTGGCACAGACACGGTGGGCCGAGAGCGCTTGTTTCCACACTGTTTCTCTAAAATAAATTAAACTAAAGGGCAGCACCATGGTGCAGCTGATAGAGCTGATGCCAGAGACCTGGGTTCAATCCAGACCTCAGGTGCTGTCAAATTTCAATAGCTCTATATGGCCCATTGTAGTTTTAACTTGAAATAAACACTATGTGCTTTCTGGCTTGATCTCAAGATGATTTTGACATGGTTTTGATCTGTTTTGAGCAGTTATTGTATGGATCAGTAGGTCTGTGTAATTATGGATAATTCTAGACAACCATTTAACAAAAGAAGAAATGTGTTTGTGCATGAGTGAAATCAGGATAGTACTCTGGTTGAGAGAGCCCATTAATCCTGCAGATTAGCTCCACTCGAGTCCAACATGTGGCTATGTGGGCTTCATCTGTGTGCTCCGGTTTCTCTCCACATTCCAAAGACGTACTGGTTTGTAGGCTAACTGTACATTGCCCCTAATGTGTAGGGAGTGTGCGGAACAAGTGTCTGAAAGGGTGATGGATGGTGGGAGTGGACCCGGTGGGCCGAAGAGCCTGTTTCCATGCCATATGTAAATTTTGCTAAATTAAACTGAAATTCAGGGACCTGGACAGACCATCCATTCATCAATATTTATTCAGCAGTATTTTATTTGTTTATTACTGCGGGTAAAAACAAGTTACTTGGTACCTGCCAAATGTCAGCTGCAGAATAATCTAGCATACCAGTGAACTCCATTTCTCCCTCAGCACTGCCCACAAGTTAGTCTATCACTTCCCTGTAAACTGCTAGTTACTGGAGTATGCAGGTTAATGAGTTGCCACTAATGGTGCTTTAAAACTAACAATTTATAGATAGCTTATATATCTGTAGCAAGGAAGGCAAATGCAAAGTTAGCATTCATTTCGAGAGGACTAGAATAAAAAAAACTGGGATGTGTTTCCAAGGCTTTATAAGGCACTGGTAGACAATAGACAATAAACAATAGATGCAGGAGTAGGCCATTCGGCCCTTCGAGCCAGCACCGCCATTCAATGTGATCAGGGTTGATCATCCCCAATCTGTACCTGCCTTTTCCCCATATCCCCTGACACCGCTATCTTTAAGAGCCCTATCCAGCTCTCTCTTGAAAGCATCCAGAGTACCTGCCTCCACCACCCGCTGAGGCAGAGAATTCCATAGACTCACCACTTTCTGTGAGAAAAAGTGTTTCCTCGTCTTCGTTCTAAATGGCTTACCCCTTATTCTAAACTGTGGTCCCTGGTTCTGGACTCCCACAACATTGGGAACATGTTTCCTGCCTCCAGCGTGTCCAAGCCCTTAACAATCTTATATGTTTCAATAAGATCCCCTCTCAAAAACTGAAAGGCCAGGATAAAGTAGATTCCAAAGGATTTCCACTAGTGAGAGAGTGCAGGATCAGAGACCATAGCCTCATAATAAAACCATATACCTTTAGAAAGTAGATGAGGAGCAATTTCTTTAGTCTGAGGATGGTGAACCTGTGGAATTCATTGCCATCGACGGTTGTGGAGGCCAAGTCAATGGGTGTTTTTAAAGCGGAGTAGCCTTGACGGGTCAAATGGCTTAATTCTCCTCCTAAAATTATGAACTGCAGATGCTGGTTTACCAAAATGACACCTAGTGCTGGAGTATCTCAGTGGGTCAGGCGGCATCTCTGGAGAACATAGATAGGTGACGTTTTGGGTTGGGACCTCTCTTCAAACCTTCAGTAATAGTTTGATAGAAGATGGTCTGGTGTTTGGCTATGGGGTCATGGTCAAGGTGTTTGTATGAGGGGAAGTCCGAGAGCAGGCAAATGGCCTCACCATGCAGAGGTCACCCCGCCAGACTATAACTACACCTCCTATCGCTGGGTTTAATAACAATGTTGTGATTGTTGCTAAGTGAGCGGAGGGCTGTGCATTCAAAGGGGGTGACATTGGAGTGGGCAAGTGGAGTGGAGGATGGTTGATATTTCACTAGCAGTTCATGTTATAAGAGAAGAATTGGGTCATTTGGCTCATCAAGTCATCCTTTATTCAATCATAGCTGATCTATCCTTCCCTCTCAACCCCATTCCCCTGCCTTCTCCCCATAACCCCTGACATCCATACTCATCAACAATCTGTCAATCTCTGCTTAAAAATACCTACCGACTTGGTAGGTATACCTATCGCCACCCTCTAACTAAAGAAACTAACTAAAAATACCTATCGCCACCCTCTAACTAAAGAAACTAACTAAAAATACCTATCGCCACCCTCTAACTAAAGAAACTCCTCCTCATTTCCTTTCTAAAGTTACATCCTTTTATCCTGAGCTTATCGCCTCTGGTGCTGGACTATCCTGCTAGTGGACACATCCTTTCCACATCCACTCTATCCAGGCCTTTCACTATTCGGTAAGTTTCAATGCGTTCTCCCCTAATGGTTGAAAATAAAAAGATTGTGTGACGGCTTTGCAGAGCAACCTAGGCTTGGTCAGCAGGAGTGATCCCAAGCTTCTGTTTGTCTGCCACTCCAATTACCCATCACACTCCCACACTGACCTGTGGCCTCCTGCACCGTTATACCAAGAAGAGCCAACGCAAAATTGACGGACAACACCTCAGTTACCATCCAAGCACATTTCAGCCTTCCAGGGTCAGTAATGAATTCTCAAACACTTGGAAAACTTTTTATTTCTGTCTGTATCAGAGCTTGTTATCACTTTGGCTCAGTTTCACGTGCTCTGGTCTGTCAGGCATACAACCCAAAGCCTTGCTATTAACAACACATAATGTGTTTGGAACAGCTCCAGTCACCCAGTTGGACTCAGCCTGTCAGAGATACTTTCTTTATTCTATCCATCCCAGACTATGGGTGCTGACTGTATGGAGTTTGTACGTTCTCCCCGTGACTGCGTGAATTTTCTATGGGTGCTCTGGTTTCCATAAAGTCGTACAGATTTATAAATTAATTGGCTTTGGTAAAATTGTCAATTGTCCTTAGTGTGGGCAGGATAGTATGTGTAAGAATGGACATGATCAACATGGACTCATTTGGCCAAAGGGCCTTTTTCCATGCTGTATCTCTAAAGCCTAAATTCCAAAGGATACAATTTTACAAGTTGAGGAAGCCAAACTAGCTGTAACGTGCATGAATGTTTGGTTAGAATCGAGAGATAAGCTGACCGCCAAAGGGCTGGATTTTGGATTGAAGTTCAGCTCATCTGTAGCACTTGTTTTTAATACTGTCACTAAGTGAGCAGTACACAAGGAAAATTGAATTAGTCCTTGACATATTTCCAACTGGAACCCAATACAATGGCATCAATGATAGAGTCTGAAGAAGGGTCCTGACCCACAACATCATACATCCTTTTTCTCCTGAGATGCTGCCTGACCAGCTGAATCACTTCAGCATTTTGTGTCTATCTATTATAGCATTAACATTGGCCAAGGTAGGCCCAAATCATTCTAGCTGCTTATGTTGCAGGCATTCACTGTCCACGTCCGAGTCCACGCCGACTGCCGATCACCCTACACACTAGTTCTATCCTGCACATTAGGGACAATTTACAGAGGCCAATTAATCTAAATTCCAACACCTCTTTCGAATGTGGGAGGAAATGAGTAAAGGCATGAGTAGAGGGGCCTCCAGAACTGCTGCAATACTATAAATGCAACCTAACTAAAGTCCTTCAAAGCCTCTTCATGACACCTTGCCTCGTACTCAATTACTGGACCAGTCAAGACAAACATATAATATGATTTTTTTTGTGATTGATAAAATTGACCAAGTTATGATGAAGGGTTGCCAATCTATGATTTACTGTTTCCAATAATTTACTGTTTCTCTTTTCACACGTGTTGGTGATCACCCTATACACTAGTTCTATCGTACACAATAGGGGCAATTTACAGACGCCAATTAACTTGCAAACCTGCACCTCTTTGGAGTGTGGGAGGAAACCAGAGCACCTGGAGTTAACCCACGTTGTCACAGTAAGAATATAAAAAGTCTATACCGAGAGCGCCCATGGTCACGATCAAACCTGGGTCTCTGGCGCTGTAAGGCCGCAACTCTACCGCTGCGCCACTGTGCAAACCTGTAAGTATTTCCAGCTTGATCAGTTTTTATAATGTTGACCGCTGGCAGCTTTAAAGCGATACAATACCATCAAACAGGATGACAAGCAGACAGCATAAATAAGAGGCAAGGACAAATTATGGATCTTTGGGACAGATTTAGGGACGTTCTGCAATTCTGGAAGCAGTTGTGACATCAAAAATGTCAAAGAACATTAAAAAAAAATGTAATCATATGAATGCCCCTGTCTGTGAAAGTGGATCTTAACTTTTTGCAGCAATATTGGGGATACATTATAATCATGTATTATAAACCTGAATTGTAAACCTCTTTGCAATTTAATTATCCAAGGAAATCTCAAACTATTACAAATTAGCACACCGAGTCGACCCCACTCATCGATCAACCGTTCACACTGTTATCCTACTTTTGCATCTTCCCCCTACGCCAGTGGTTCTTAACCTTTTTGGCACCAGTACGTGCATACACGACCAAAATACTGTATGTGGTATGTACTTATTGTTTGGTCATTGGCTCAACAAATTGATATGTTATTTGTGTCCCATTCATGACCCCCGGCAAAGCCACAAATGACCCCCAGGTTAAGAACCACTGCCCTACGCACTAGGGGCAATATACAGAGGCCAATTAACCTACAAACCCACATGTCTTTGGGATGTGGAGGAAACCCATGCATTCACAGGGAGAACGTGCAAACTCCACACAGTCAGCACCCTAGGACAGGATCGAACCCAGGTCTTGGGTGTTGTGAGGCAGCAGCTCTTCCATGTGCCTCACGTTTGTGCTGCCCTTTTGTTTTAAGTCTTGTAATGTTTCAAAATAAATTGCTGGAATCTAGTCAAAGTGCCAACAGAGAGATGATGGAAAATGAAAATAATTTGTTGTAAGGTTTATTATCTCTTTAACGCCATTATCCTGCAGTAAGGCTGTTATATAAGGAGATTTCTTACCATGTAAGAGTTGCGTGACTCAGTTGCAGTTTTCTTTTGATTTCATTCATGAGATGTGGGCGTCACTGCAAGACAAGTGTTTATTGCCCACCACTAAACTCTCCTGTGAAGGTGTTGCAGGCCGCCTACTTGAACTGCTGGAATCTACGCGATTAAAGAACGCCCACGTGCTGTTTGGGAGCTCCTGCCTTTGGTCATTGCAAGAAGAGATGATTAATGACTTTGATACATTGATTTGGACAGGTGGTTTAGTTTAGTTTAGAGCTAGAGTGGAAACAGGCCTTTCGGCCCTGCCAACCAATGACATACCCCCCAGCCTTGCTATCAACAACACATTATATGGACAAAAGAATAATGTGTTTGGAACAGCTCCATTCACCCAGTTAGTCTCAGCCTGTCAGAGATACTTTCTTTATTCTATCCAACCCAGAGTACGGGTGCTGCCTGTACGGAGTTTGTACGTTCTCTCCATGACTGCGTGGGTTTTCTATGGGTGCTCCGGTTTTCTCCAATGCGTACAGGTTTGTAGATTAAATTTCTTGAGTAAAATTGTCAATTGTTCCTCGTGAATGTAGGATAGTATTAGTGTAGGAGTGATTGCTGCTCCGCTTGGACTCATTTGGCCGAAGGGCCTTTTTCCATGCTGTATCTCTAAAGTCTAACAGAGCTACACCTTGGAAACAGGCCCACTGAGTCCATGCCAAGCAGCGATCACCCATACACTAGATCTATCCTGCACACTAGGGACAATTTACAGAAGCCGATTAACCTACAAACCTGAGGTAGATACAAAGTGCTGGAGTAACTCAATGGGTCAGGCAGCATTAAGGATGCCCGATACGCCACCCTTCCTTAATGGAGATTGAGGATGTGTGGTGTATCGGGTCGGGACCATTCTTCTGACTGGACCCTTCTCCTCCCCTCTTTTCTGTACAGTCACAAATGTAGTTACAAATGTTAAAGCTATTTGTTTTTACATTATTCCCACCCTTCCTTGTAACTTCTGGGCAATCTATGAAACTGCTGCACAACAATGCTGAGGACTACTGTATATTCTAACTCTCTATCATCCCCTTTGCTCTGCCTATTGTATTCGAGTTTGACTTGATTGTATTTATGTTTAGTATTAGACTCATAGAATCATACAGCATGGGAACAGGCCCATCGGCCCAATTTGCCCATGGCAACCAAGCTGCCCCATCTACACTAGCCCCACCTGCCCATGTTGGCACATATCCCTCTAAACCTTTCTGTCCACGTATCTGTCCAAATGTCTATTAAATCTTTCCCCTCGTACCTTAAATCTACTGTATGTCCTCTGGTTTTTGATTCCTCGATTCAGGGTAAAAGACTCTGTGCATCCACTCTCTATTCCTCTCATGATTTTATATGCCATTATAAGATCACCCCTCATCCTTTAGGGAACAAAGTCCTAGCCTACCCAACCTTTCCCTGTTGTTCAGGACCTCGGGTCCTGGCAACATCCTTCTAAATCTTCTCTGTACTCTTTCCAGCTTAACACATCCTTCCTATAGCAGGGTGACCAAAACACAATACTCCAAATGTGGCCTTACCAACATCTAGTGCAAAGTCAAAAATAATGTCTGCAACTCTATATACTGTAGTTCAGAGCCTATTTGTACTTTTTAATAGCCTGATTGTTGTAGGGAAGAGGTTGCTGCTGAACCTGGACGTTGCCGTTTTCAAGCTCCTATTACCAATGTCTTGTACAATTGTAATGGCCCTGTCTCACGGCGGGAGTTGACCCACGAGGTACCCCGAGTGAAAGACTCGTGGCTGTGTACGAGACTTCACGTTTATGGTCAAGTGTGTAACCGAGTTCCCACGGGTATGTCATTGCTGCGATGCTCCAACTTCCTCTCCCGAGTTACCAAGTTCTCTCCCGTTACTCTTGAGCCAACCGTGAATGAAGGTATGTTTTAATAAAGCAACAATGTTAAAATACATCTCCTTCCTGTGGCTTTGAGTTATTTCAGCGAGGCCGCATCTATTGATATGACCCACAAAGGGAAAATGCGCACCCTCCAGTAACCAATAACGTGGTAAGTGCATTTCTTGGTGCTTTATGTTTTTAAATACTGTATTTCCCGGGGTGGGGGGAGAGCTCAGTTCATAATAATTGGGGAGTCTGGCGCTGTGAAGGAGGGGATTGGGGTCAGTAACCCACTTGCCACGCTCCAGTCTGAGTGCAGGTAGATGGGACTAGGTGAGTAGTGTTCAGCACGGAGTAAAAGGGCAGAGATGGCCTGTTTCCGTGCTGTCATTGCTATATGGTTTTATTGTGGCCGGGGAGTGAATTAGCTTGGGTGGCTGCCGCAGCGCTTCGGGCACGGACAGCAGAACTGGCCGCCACTTCCGAGGAAGGAAGCAGCTCGGGTGACTGACTTTGAGCGGCCGCCGGGACCCGACAGCAGAGACACACACACACACACACACACACACACACACACACACACACACACACACAGATACACACAGACAGAGAGACACACACACACACACACACACACACACAGATACACACAGACAGAGAGAGACACACACACACACATACACACACACAAATACACACACACACACACACACACACAGATGCACACAGACAGCAGGACTGGCCGCCACTTCCGAGGAAGGAAGCAGCTCGGGTGACTGACTTTGTGCGGCCGCCGGGACCCGACAGCAGAGACACACACACACACACACACACACACACACACAGATGCACACAGACAGCAGGACTGGCCGCCACTTCAGAGGAAGGAAGCAGCTCGGGTGACTGACATTGAGCGGCCGCCGGGACCCGACAGCAGACACACACACACACACACACACACACACACACACACACACACACACACACACACACACACACACACACACGTGGCGTTTCTGCTCGGGACCCTTCTTCAGACAATCCAATGTCCCATAATATATTCTTTAAATATTAAGGTTTCTGTTGAAAGTGTGGTGCCATGGTTACGGGTGGGCGGAAGGAAGATGATGAGGTCTGGTACAGGTTAGTTTTGTTTTCAGTAATCAGGCCTCCGTGTTGGCCGATGTCTGGTTGATCGAGCGCTCATACAGTTGCGAGCGAGCGAGGTCCATATATTGGAGCAAGGAACGCGAAGCCTCTGAGGGTTCATTGTTCCCATGGTTTGGATTGCTCCCAGGAGAGCGGGCACAAAGACAAATTTAGGCATTTTTCTGTGGAAGGGGGAGGGCAGAATAGAATCGAAAGCATTGTAACAGCAGCACTCTCCCCAACACGAAACGCAGCGCAGCGTAAACAATTAAACAGCTTCACTTTTAAAAGCAAAGACACACGTTAAATTACATGGCCCCAAGAAATCGCCTCTCAATTGCTTCGGGGTTGGAATTGAAATATATATATTATATATATAATATGTATATACATATTGTACTACAAATACATATATATATTATATATACTGCAATTGTGAGAGTGGTGAATCTGTGGAATTATCTGCCACAGAAGGTAGTTGAAGCCAGTTCATTGGCTATGTTTAAGAGGGAGTTAGATGTGACCGTTGTGGCTAAAGGGATCAGGGGGTATGGAGAGAAGGCAGGTACAGGATACTGAGTTGGATGATCAGCGATGATCATATTGAATGGCGGTGCAGGCTCGAAGGGCTGAATGGCCTACCCCTGCACCTATTGTCTATGCTTCTAAGTTTCTATATATATATACTCTCTCTCTCTCTCTCTCATTTTATATATAGGCAATATAGTAGGCAATATAGTTATATATAGTAGGCAACCCAGGAATCACGCAAATGTATATATACAGCACATGGACGTGTGTATGTGTATATATATATATATATATATATATATATATATATATATATATAACTTAAGTAACTTAACTGCGGGACATATGTGTGTGTGGTGTGCGCGCCACTGAATACTTTCTATCCAGTGTCTCCACTGCAAATTGCAATGCATACGCGTTTGATATTTAGACAACTTAATTTTATTTCCAGTTTTGCATTTTTAGTTTGTTCCACACATTTAATTAGTTTTAATCCCTCCAGAAAAAACCTGGAAGTGGAGATGGTTCTCATACATAAAGCCCAAGAGATGGCTTCTTGATTCTAACGAGTGTTTGGGAAAAATAGACACAAAAAGCTGGAGTAACTCACGGGACAGGCAGCATCTCTGGAGAGAAGGTGACGTTTCGGGTTGAGACCCTTCTTCGGACTGGTGTTTGGGAAACGTGGATTAGGTTTGTTTTCGGGGGGCGAGGGGGGAATACATTCGCCTTTTTCTCTGAATTCAGGAATGAATGCATGTTGACACACATAACACAGAGAAGGGGGGATCGCTGCGTTTAGGTCTGAGGAGAAGGGAGCCAAGAAGTTCTCGATTTTCCCTGGGGATAGTTTCACTTTTTTTGCATTTTTCCTTCTCTCCTGCCGCCTGTCCCGCTGAGTTACTCCAGCTTTTTGTGTCAAAGTCGTCTTGTTCAATCTCATTTCATTGCAACTTTCAGCTCTGGATACCCCGCATTGATCCGCGCATATTTCAGCATTTGTATTTCTCAAGCCTCTTTACCTCCCGGAGCCACATGTAACTTAACCACATGTAATTCCTCCAGCATTTTGTGACTATCTTTGGTTCAGTCCCTTTAAGATTATAAAAAAGTTCCCACGATAGACTCACGAGACACTAAGGTAAACGCACGGGCCACTACGTTATTGCAACGAGTTTAAATGTTTCCATTTTTAACTTGAACAGTTAATTTAACTCGTGGAAAAAATCAAACATGTTTGATTTTTTTCACGAGTTAACAAGTTTCCCAAGTACCTGCCGTTAGTGCCACGAGTGGACAAGTTGAACGCGCGAGTTCCGACGTTGCCGCTACGTTCATCGTACGTGATCACCACGAGTGAAAACTCGGGGTCACTCCTGGGCCAACTCGCACTGTGAGACAGGGGTTTAACACAATATTCCAACTTCTATACTCCTGTGTGATCTGTTTGGATAGCATGCAAAACAAAAACGTTTTATTGTACCTCGGCTGGTGAACAACTGCCAGAGGATGTAGTTGAGAGAGGTACTATAACACAATTTAAAATACATTTGGACAGGTACATCGTTAGGAAAGGTTTGATGGAATATGAGCCACACACAGGCAAATGGGACAAGTTTTGATGAGGTATCTTGGTCGGCATGGGCAAGTAGGCCGAAATGTTTTTTTTTTCTGTACTGTAGAGAGAGTACAGAGGAGATTTACTAGAATGTTGCCTGGGTTCCAGCAACTATGTTACAGAGAAAGGTTGAACAAGTTAGGTCTTTATTCTTTGGAGCGCAGAAGGTTAAGGGGGACTTGATTGAAGTCTTTAAAATGATGAAAGGGATAGACAGAGTTGACGTGGATAAGCTTTTCCCATTGAGGGTAGGGAAGATTCAAACAAGAGGGCATGACATGAGAATTAAGGGACAGAAGTTTAGGGGTAACGTGAGGGGAAACTTCTTTACTCAGAGGGTGGTGGCTGTGTGGAATGAGCTTCCAGCAGAAGTGGTGGAGGCCGGATCGATTTTAACATTTAAAAGTAAAGATAGGTATATGGACAGAAGGGAATGGAGGGGTATGGTCTGAGTGCAGGTAGATGGGACTAGGGGGAAACAAATGGTCGGCACGGACTGGAAGGGCCGAGAGGGCCTGTTTCCGTGCTGTAATTGTTATATGGTTATGGCTCTCTGACTGTTTTTGCAACAGTGTTTAAAATGAGTTTGTAAGGGGGTGACACAGCTGATAGAGCTGCTGCCTTGTAGCGCTAGAGACCTGGGTTTGAATTAGAACAGGTGGAGTTTGCTCATTCTCCCTGTGACCACGTGGATTTCCTCTAGGTGCTCGTTTTTTTTCCACATCACAATGTAATTAACCCAGTTTGAAGGTTTATTGTCCTCTACAAATTGTCCTTAGCGTGTTGGAAGTGTATGCAACAGTGAGATAACATGAAACTGGTGTGAATGGATGATTGGTGGTTGACATGGATTTAGTAGGCTAAAGGGACTGTTTCAAACGACAGAAAAACCTTCAAACAGAATTGAATGACAGAGAAGTTATTTATAATTTGCTCACTGGGCCCAACCTTGATTGAGTATACATGGAGCGGATGTTTCCACTGGTTGGAGAGCCTCAGAATTAAAGGACATTCCTTTAGGAAGATGAGGAGGAATTTCTTTAGTCAGAGGGTGGTGTTTCCTTTCTGCATCTTTTAGTCAAAAACAAGGTGCAGAAGTGAAATATTCAGCCCTGGAGTTGGTTTCACTGCTCATTCACATTGTGGATCTTATTCCATTTCCACAATGATTCCTTTATTTCCATGATGTTCAAAAATGTAGTGTTACCTCATATGTGAATGAATGACTGGACATACCCATTGTCTAGAGTAGATTATTCCAGTACAGGGAAGGATCTAACCTTCAATCCTATGGGATCGAGCTCTTAGTCCAATAGTTTGCTCAGGAGTTCTAGAAATGGCAATCTGAAAAAGTGGCCTTTAGTCTATAGTTTAGTTTGGAGATACATCATGGAAACAGGCCCCAATGGCGGTCACGAGGAGCAAGGCCCGGTAGTAAAGTGAAATGGGGTCTTGCCTTCCGCGCCCTCAAGGTTGGCTGCGGGAGATGTCCCCAGAGCATATAGGTGGGCCGGGCGAGGAGCGGGGTCGACAGTTTATTGCACGATCCAGACGAAGGTGACAACTGGAAGCCCTACAGCAGCCTGGGCCTAACTGGGTTGGGCGGCGCCACTCCAGGAGACCGAGAGGACCGACCAGGCTTTTGAATATTTGACCACACTGGACCTGTACTCGCTGGAGTTTAGAAGAATGAGGGGGTACCTCATTGAAACGTACCGAATATTGAAAGGCTTTGATTGTGTGGAGATGGAGAAGATGTTTCCACTGGTGGGAGAGTCTAGGACTAGAGGTCACAGCCTCAGAATTAAAGAGCATTCCTTTACGAAGGAGATGAGGTGGAATTTCTTTAGTCAAAGGGTGGTGAATCTGTGATTTTTTTTTTTGCCACACAAGGCAGTGGAGGCCAAGTCAATCGATACTTTTAAGCTGGAGATAGATGGATTCTTGATTATTGCGAGTGTCAGGGGTTGTGGGGAGAAGGCAGGAGAATGGGTTTAGGAGGGAGAGATAGATCGGCCATGATTGTGATAATTGCTCGTTTCTAAGCTTCCCCCAGTCTAGTTTCAGTAGAAATACTGAATCAAGCACTTGAAACAACTAAATTTTATCTTACCAAAAGCGCGTCGCAGATCACACACTGTACCTATCCCATCACGGGTTTTGATTCTCGCGTCTGGATGTTCAAGCCTAGGCCTCGCTCAGACAGAGGCACTCCAGAAGCTCACTCCAGAAGGCACTCTTCCAGGTGATCAATGCTGAGCCTCGTGATCGCGGACTTTTATATGTCCCGGGACCTCGAGGGGCCGAACCACATGGGGGTGGGCTCTCAATAACCCAATTACAGATATTGATTAACCCCATACATAACAGGCATTCCCCTAACCCAATGATACAACAGTTCAATACATTGTATTCACAACGGACTGAGAGATGAAGTTAACTTGGAAACAATTACCCTGATTTACAGAAAGCCCAGACAAGGCTCAATACCTCATCCAATCAACACTTGGCAAAGTCAAACTCTGCAACATTATTTACAACTATTTACAAGGTGTATGTCTGGTTTGCAGCCATCCGATCCATTCTATGCATTTAGTACCAGATTGACAGAGTTTGCAGATTTTACCAGTCTTTGCTTGCAAATTGTATCTAAGCTCCAGACTCTCTGGCACCTCTTCACAGCTTGTCCCAGCTCTGCAGAGTGTAATTCCAATTTGACCAAATCTCCCAGCAACCCTGAAACTTAACCCCATTTTGAAGTCCTAGCTTCTCCAATTTAGCCAAGATTAACAATTGAATGGCTTGGTAGTCTTGATGGGCTGAATGGTCTAATTGTGTTTGTATCACAAATGGTGCCACATCTGGTGATCCAATAAATAATTTTACTGTATTTTCTACATTGTGACAATGAAGCACAATTAAACCATTAAACCATTGATCCTTTGGCCTACAGAGTCCACATCAATCATTGATCACCCGTTCACGCTAGTTTTCTGTCATCCCACTTTCGCATCCACTCCCTATGCACTAGGGGCTATTTACAGAGGTCAATTAATTTACAAACTTGCATATCTTTGGGATGTGGGAGGAAACTCGTTCAGTCACAGGCAGAACATTCAAACTCCATACAGATAGACCCATAGTCAGGATTGAACCTGGGTGTATGGAGTCGTAAGGAGGCAACTCTACCGCTGTGCCGCCCAACCATGTTGTCTTACATCACTGGCTTTTCTTATGATGCAGTATTAATCTGAATTCTATATCAAAAGGGCCATATTGAGCCAGCGTGAAAAACTGCCATTATTTAAGAAAATGGAAATGCGGCACTGAGGTACATGTGTCAGATGGCTGAGTGAATTATTAGTCAATAACTCCGTGGAGTCATAAACCATGACTGTAATCACTGAATGGTTTATGAACATCAGCAGAGTTTAAAGCTGAATTACAGCTTTGAGCACCAATTATTTGCTGCACTTCATAACACTGATTTAATATATTCTCCCATTTTTAAATGTCTGTATTATTATCTGTCAGCATCTGCTTGGAAATGCCGAGAGGAATTGGTAGATAGATGCTGAGTGTTTGGGGCGGCACAGGAGTGCAGCTGGTCGAGGCTGCTGCCTAACAGCGCCAACATTTTAGTTTTTAGAGAGACAGCATGGAAACAGGCCCTTCAAACCGCCAAGTCCACACTGACCATTGATCACCCGTTCACACTGGTTCTGTTATCCCACTTTCACATCCTGCACACCAGGGACAATTTACAGACGATTAACAGTTAACCTACAAACCGCACGTCCTTGCAATGTGGGAGGAAACCCACGTGGTCACAGGGGGAATGCGCAAACTCCACACAGACAGCACTCAAGGTCAGGATCTCCAATGCAGTGAGGCAGTGGCTCTTCGTCTGCATCATTGTGCCGCCCAATTTGTCCAACCATCTGCCGATTAACAATTCCCCACACTTGTATCTAGCTATCATCTGCCAGGGTTTGTCCTGCCCTTCCCCTCTCCCCCCCCCCCCCCCCCCCCCCCCCCCCGCCACCCCCCTCTTCACCACAATGTCTGAAGAAATCTCTCCCATCCATGTTCTCCAGAGATGCTACCTAACCCTCTGAGTTACTCCAACACTCTTTTTGTCACCTATCCATTTTCTCCAGAGATGCTGCCTGAGATAATGTTAAAATTAGTGGTAAATATTTAGGAGTGAGGTAAGGAAGCAGGTTTCAGGCACTGGCAAATCTGAACCAAAACAAGTGAGATAGACACAAAGTGCTATCTCAGTAACTCAGCGGGTCAGGCAGCATCTCTAGAGAACATGATGTTTCAAGTCGGATCCCTTCCTCAAAACATTGGGGCTGCTGGATCATTGTGTCATTGCTAGAGATAGGTTTGATATGTTAGTTACGGATGTCAAGCGAAATAGAACAAAGATGGAAAAGCAGAACTGTAATCAAGATCAGACAAGCTCTAATTGAATGAGGGAGAACAGCTGAATTCCTGACTGTCTGTCTCCTGTTTCTAATATCATAATATCACAAGTGAAGACTGCGTCTCATGCCTGCTGCATCATAGGTGGCACAGTAGCGCTGCAGTCGAGTTGCTGCCTTGCAGCACCAGAGACCCTGGTACAATCCTGACGACAGGTGCTGTCTGTACAGAGCTTGTACATTCGCCTTGTGGCAGCGTGGTTTTTTCCGGGTCCTCTGGTTTCCTCACACATTCCGAAGATGCACAGGTTTGTAGGTTATTTGGCTTCTGTAAATAGTAAATTGTCCCTAATGTGAATGAATGAATAAGTTTATTGGCCAAGTATGTACACATACAAGGAATTTGCCTTGGTGCTCCGCTCGCAAGTAACAACACGACATACAGTAAATCTTTAAAAATAAAACATTAAGAATAAAATGTTCTAGTTTCCTTGGGGGATTTTCACAGACGACAAACAAACAAACACATACAAAACAGCAAGGAGCAGTTCACACTGTGGCAGCCATCGTCAACGCCAGCCACCTACACCATCTCTACTAGTTGCCAAACTAGTAGGATAGAACTAGTAGACGGGGATCATTGGTCAGTGCAGACACGTGGGCCGAAGGACCTATTTCTGCACTATATTTCTAAACTCTAAAGTTAGTATTTATAGAAGATTAGGTAATGGGAGCAGGAGTCCATGAATTAGCATTCCTCAACTTGCAATAACAATCATGGCTGATCTTCTAAATGACTGCTTGTGCTGTTTCTTTCTGACTGTGGCGTTTATGCATGTAATATTTTTTCTACATTGGACTTTTTCAAAAATGATATATAAACACTTCAATCTATTTACCAAAAGCAGCAATTAAAATGCTTTGCAGATGTTTGTTCTGTTTGTGAACACGTTGCTTCACTGCTTTTCAATTATCTCAGTAGAATGAGACTGAAATCTGTCTTGGTACATTACATTACATGCAATGATGATAAACAGCGAAGTAATTGGGTTCATGGTGTTCTTTCCTGCATGTTTGTCCCAAACATCATTGAATGTTCTTCTCATTATACAGCTCTTGACAATTTCCTTGAATGTGGCATTGCAGGTGGATATGGTGGTCAACAAGGCTCTTGGCACATTGGCCTGGCCCATTGAGATACTTCAACAGTTTGAGTCCACCTCTTATCCGCCTGCATTTAATCCATATCTCTCCTTTCCCTGCATATACATGTGCCTATCCAAAAGCCTCTTAAATCCCATTATCGTTTCTGTCTCACCACCACCTCCCCAGTAATGCGTTCTCGGCACCCACCATCATGTGTGTAAAAAAACCTACCCTGCACATCTCCTTTTCCACTGTGAGGCTGATCTTAGGTTATTTTGGTGACCCTTTTCTACTGCAAACTCACTGATGACTGCTATCCAGTCATAGACATAATAGTCATACAACGTGAAAACAGGCCCTCCAGCTCAACTTGCCCACATCGACCAATATGCCCCATCTACACATCCCGCCTTCCTGCACTTGGCACATATCCCTCTAAACCTATCATATCCATGTACCTTTCTAAATGTTTCTTAAACTCTGGCCATTAAGCTCTGTGCATTTACCCAACCTATTCCTCTCATGATTTTGTACATCTTCCTGCGCTCCAAGGAATAGAGTCCTAGCCTGCTCAGTCTTCCTATAACTCAGGATCTCGAGTCCTGGCAACATCTTCCTAAATCCTCTCTGCACCCTTTCCAGCTTGACAACATCTTTCCTGTTACATGGTGCTAAAAATTGATCGCAATATTCTAAAAACTCACCCACCAACATTTTATGTAACTGTAAAATACCCTCACAACTTCTACACCCGAGTGTATTGACTTTTTACACTGACCCATTTAGAGTACTGTTTGCAGTTCTGGTCTGCCAGCTATAGGATGAATGTCATTAAGTTGGAAAGGGCGTAGAAGAAATTCACCAGGATGGTATGGAGAGAGTCAGAACTGGACCTAGGGTGGAGATTTTTGATTGGAGAAAGGCTAACTTTGAGGGAATGCGTAAGGATTTTAAAGGAGTGAATTGGGACACTTTGTTTCATGGGAAGGATGTAGAAGAGAAATGGAGGACATTTAAAGGGGAAAGTATAAGAGTATAGAATCTTTATGTCCCTGTTAGGTTGAAAAGAAATAGTAAAAATTGGAAAGAGCCATGGTTTTCAAGGGAAATTGGACACTTGTTTCGAAAAAAGAGAGATATCTACAATAATTATAGGAGGCATGGAGTAAATGAGGTGCTAGAGGAGTATAAAGAATGTAAAATAATCTTAAGAAAGAAATTAGGAAGGCTAAAAGAAGATATGAGGTTGCTTTGGCAAGAAAGGTGAAAGTAAACCCAAAGGGTTTCTACAGCTGTATTAATAGCAAAAGGATAACGAGGGATAAAATCACACCATTAGAGAACCAGAATGGAACAGCTAATCTGGCAGAGCCAAAAGAGATGGGGGAGATATTGAACAATTTCTTTTCTTTGGTATTCACCAAGGAGAAGATATTGAACTCTGTGAGTTAAGGGGAAAAAGTAGAGTAGCTATGGAAACTATGAGATTCAAAGAGGAGGAAGTACTGACACTTTTGAAAAATAAAAAGTGGATAAGTCTCCAGGTCCTGGCAGGATATTCCCTAGGACATTGAGGGAAGTTAGTGTAGAAATAAGCAGGAGCTATGACAGAAATATTTCAAATGTCATTAGAAACGGGAATAGTGCCCGGAGGATTGGCGTACTGCGCATGTTGTTCCATTGTTTAAAAGGGTTCAAGGAATAAACCTAGCAATTATAGACCTATTAGTTTGACGTCGTGGTGGGCAAATTAATGGAAAGGATACTTAGAGATAATATATATAAGCATCTGGATAAAACAGGGTCTGATCAGGAACAGTCAACATGGATTTGTGGCCTGGAAGGTCATGTTTGACAAACCTTCTTGAATTTTTTGAAGCGGTAACTAGGGAAATTGATGAGGGTAAAGCAGTGGATGTTGTCTATATGGGTTTTCAGTAAGGCCTTTGACAAGGTTCCCCATGGAAGGTTGGTTAAGAAGGTTCAATCTTTGGGTGTTAATGGTGGAGTAGCAAGATGGATTCAACAGTGGCTGAATGGGAGATGTCAGAGAGTAATGGTGGATGGCTGTTTGTCAGGTTGGAAGCCGGTGACCAGTGGGGTGCCTTAGGGATCTGTGTTGGGTCCACTGTTGTTTGTCATGTACATCAATGATCTGGATGATGGGGTGGAAAATTGGATAAGTAAGTATGCAGATATACTAAGATAGGTGGTGTTGTGGATAATGAAGTAGATTTTCAAAGTTCTACAGAGAGATTTGGGCCATTTTGAAAAGTGGGCTGAAAGATGGCAGATGGAGTTTAATGCTGTTAAGTGTGATCAGTGCTACATCTTGGCAGACAAATCAAAATAGGACGTACATGGGTAAATGGTAGGGAATTGAGGAATGCTGTGGAACAGAGGATCTAGGAATAAAACTGTGCATAGTTTCCTGAAGGTGGAATCGCATGTAGATAGGGTGGTAAAGAAAGCCTTTGTTGTGCTGGCCTTTATAAATCAGAGCATAGAATATAGGAGTAGGGAAGTAATGTTAAAATTGTACAAGCATTGGTGAGACCAATTCTGGAGTATGGTGTACAATTTTGGTCACCTAGTTATAGGAAGGATGTCAACAAAATAGAGAGAGTACAGAGGAGATTTACTAGAATGTTGCCAGGGTTCCAGCAACTATGTTACAGAGAAAGGTTGAACAAGTTAGGTCTTTATTCTTTGGAGCGCAGAAGGTTAAGGGGGGACTTGATTGAGGTCTTTAAAATGATGGAAAGGGAATAGACAGGAGTTAACGTGGATACGCTTTTCCCATTGAGGGTAGGGAAGATTCAAACAAGAGGGCATGACATGAGATTTAAGGGACAGAAGTTTCGGGGTAACGTGAGGGGGAACTTCTTTACTCAGAGGGTGGTGGCTGTGTGGAATGAGCTTCCAGCAGAAGTGGTGGAGGCAGGATCGATTTTAACATTTAGGAGTAAAGTGGATAGGTATATGGACGAGAAGGGAATGGAGGGGTATGGTCTGAGTGCAGGTAGATGGGACTAGGGGAAAACAAATGGTCGGCACGGACTGGAAGGGCCGAGAGGGCCTGTTTCCGTGCTGTAGTTGTTATATGGTTATATGGTTATATATTATGTGTAGGAAGGAACTGCAGATGCTGGTTTAAACTTAAGATAGACACAAAATGTTGGAGTAACTCAGAGGTTAATCGTAAATTGGCGGAACAGCATGTCATATTTCACTTGGGCAGCTTACAAGCCAGTGGTATGAATACTGATTTCTCTAACCTGAAGTAACCCCTGCACTCTCTCTTTCTCCATCCCTCCCTCACCCAAGTCACAACAGGTTTCTGTTCTCATCTAGCAAACAGCTAACAATGGCCTGTTTCCTTTATCATTGTTACTTTTTTCATACCTTTCATTCATTTGTTCCATATCTGGAGCGTGGCGGCGCCTAGCGGCAGCGGCGTGACTGCAGCCCATCCGTCTTTTTTTAGTTTTTGTTTTGTTAAATGTATGTTTTGATTCTAGTTTTTATTATTTTTTAGCTGTGTATATGTGGGGCGTGTGGGGGGGGGGGGGCGGGGGCAGGGGGAAACCGTTTAATCTCTTCCCTGTACGGGGGACCCCACTTTTCTCCTGTCGGGTCTCCGATGTCATTGGGCCTAACATCGTGGATCCGGAGGCGGCCTCCAACCGGAACCAACCCGAGGGCTCCAGTCGCGGAGCCTGCGGACTCGCCATCGCGGAGCTGGACGACTTCCGAGCGGGAAGAGCTGTGGTGGCGCGCGGCTGCGACCCGACCTCGGAGCTTCGGAGGCTCCAGCCGCAGGCCCAGTGGACAGGAACATCGGGAACTCGCAGGTCCCTGGTGGGAGACCGCTTTTCGGAGCTCCTGCAACGGCAACTTCTCCCGCCGGAATCACGGGGTTAAATGACTCGGAACGGACCCTACATTGCCCCGCGCGGCTTAAACGGCCGCAGGACTTACCATCGCCCATCAGGGGGCTTTGACATCGTGAGCCTCAGTCGCCTCGACGCTGCAGTTGGACTGCTGGACCGCGGGAGAAGAACAAAGGGAAGAGATAAGACTTTTGCCTTCCATCACAGTGAGGAGGTGTTGGAGATTCACTGTGATGGGTGTTTGTGTAAATTGTGTTAAGTCTGGGTCTTGGGTTTTTTTTTGTAATGTTAACTGTCGGAATGCAATTTAGTTCAAACCAAGCTGTTTGAATGACAATAAAAGGCATTCCATTCCATATCTCCAAATTATGTCTATATCTCTCATTTCCCTTTCCCCTGACTAGTCTGAAGAAGCAACTCGACCCACAAAGTCACCCATTCCTACTCTCCAGAGATGCTGCCTGTCCCGCTGAGTTACCCCACCATTTTGTGTCTATCTTCACCAGGATGGTACCTGGGCTTGCGGATGAGTTATAAAGAGAGGTTGGATAGGCTGAGCCTTTCTTCTTTGGAGAGCACAAGACCTCAACCCTAATTATCTGTTTTGCTCCACATTCTTTGATATTTTGGCTGACAGATATCTAAATCTAGAAGACTTGATTCCCTGGAAACTGACACAGGTAGTGAGCTGTTTTTGGCGTACAAAAGGAAATGATTTTCACATATGACTGGTGTAAAAATATTAGACTTTAGACGAAGAGACTTTATACTTTAGAGATACAGAGTGGAAACGGGTCCTTCGGTCTACTGAGTGCAGGCTGACCAGTGATCACCCTGTACACTAGTTCTATCCTACACACTAGGGCCAATTTACAATTTAAGCCAATTAACCTACAAGCCTGTACACCTTTGAAATGTGGGAGGAAACCAAAAAAAACCCACATGGTCACGGGGAGAATGTACAAACTCTGTAAAGATAGCACCAGTAGTCAGGATTGAACCTGTGTCTTTTGAACTGTAAGGCAGTAACTCCTTCTGCGCCACCATGCTGCACTGTCTGAAGTTAAAGCCTGCAAATCCAATCCTAAACTCAAAAGCTCCCCCCATCGCTCTCAGATTAAAGTGCATGACATCTCCCTGCATTAATGGAAAGAAGAGAATGTTTAATCCCTTTCCTGGCCCAATTTATCCTCAGCCAACATCATCTGAGGGCACAGTATGCATGCTTTCATAGGTCGCGGCATTGTGTTTAAGGGTCAATAAGTCATGACACAGCTTTATAGGACTTTGGTTGGGCCGCATTTGGAATATTGTGTGCTGTTCTTTAGTTTAGTTTAGAAATACAGTGCAGAAACAGGCCCTTCGGCCCACTGAGTCTGTGCCGACCAGCGATCCCCTTCTCTCCAAAAACTATCCAACACTCGCACCCTAGATAACACGAGGATAAACCAATTAACTATTTTTATGAAGATTCCCCTCAAATTCACAGCGAGAAAACTACAAACCTAAAACGTCTTTGGAGTGTGGGGGGAATCCAGAGCACCACCAGAAAAACCATACGGGTGTTTTAAATATTGAATGTGCAAATCTGTACAGGCAGCATACTGATCAAGGCCCGTCTCTTGCGCATGTAAGGCAGCAGCCCCACCGCGCACCACCGTGCCACCCCTGTTCTGGTCATCCCTTTACGGGTATATATAAGGATGTGAAGGCTTCCGGTGTGTAGGGGGGGGCAGAGGAGGTTTACCAAGAATGATGTCTGGGGATTATGGGGTTGGAGCCAGGACATTGACTGTTTTCTCTGGAACAATGGAGGAGGTGAGGGGAGATATAATAGAAATAAAATTACAGAGGGAATCGCTGGACAGTCAGAACCTTTTTCCAAGGTGGTGTGGAAAAATCAAATACAAGGGGGCCTTATCTTTTTAAGGTGATGTGGTGCAATGTTTTAAGGGAGATGTGGAGGGCAATTTTTTTTTACCAGGATGGTGAGTGCCTGTAATGCACCACTGCCAAGAGTGGTGGTTGAGGCAGAATATATGCTAGTGGCATTTAAAAGACTTTTGGATAGGCACATGGATTTGCAGGGAAAGGATGTGGATGATGTGCATACAGATAAGAGTTGGTCTTGGCATCATGCTCAGCACAGGCATTTTGGGCCGAAGGACCTGTTCTTGTGCTATGCTGTTCTATGATCTACACTGTAGGAAGCATGATGATTGAATTGAAGGCAGATTATGAGATCTCCCACAACTCGCACAAAACTTTCCGTACTTTCTCAGCAATCTTTATTATTCTACTGACATTAAGAACTGGACTACACCTGTGGACTTACAATTTATTTTGACTCATATGAGACCCTAATATTTCTGAAGATAAACTGTGGGAAATGTATTTTTGTCACTCCAGCCTTTGATCACTTTACTATTACATAAAAAAATTAAAAATTAAAATAAATATATCAGCTCTTGGAAATTAAACTCGTGAAATGCCCCCAACTTAAATTATCATAGGAATCAAAAGTTGCCTGCCTGTGAATAATTTTCACTGTCATTAGCAGTGATGAGATTACAAGCGATCTTTAAATTGCCAAACATTCCTATGTGTTCCACTGAAATATTCTTTGAGACCAAAAGCATTGCAAACATCAATCGGTCCCTTGGGTGTTTTTTTAATTAATTCATGGGACGTGGGAGTCACTGACAAGCCCAAACATTATTGATCATCTTTGGCTATCATAGAGAAATATTATAGAGATATACAGCACAAAAATTGTTCGTTCCATACACTGCATCTGTGCCAAGTTAAGACTCCAATATTTTTAACTAGGGCGACACACATGGGCCGCGGCAGAATTACTGCCTTACAGCACCAGAGACCCTGGTTCGATCCAGACTACGGATGCTGTTTGTACGGAGTTTGCACGTTCTCTTCGTGACCTTGTAGTTTTTCTCCAGGCCCTCCGGCTTCCTCCAACACCCCAAAGACGTGCAGGTTTGTAGGTTAATTGCCTTAGTAAAATTGTAAATGATCCCTAGTGTGTGTAGGACAGTGTTTAGTACACAGGGATCTCTGGTCAGTGTGAACTCGGTGAGCTGAAGGGCATGTTTTCGTGCTGTATCTCTATACTAAACTAACCTAAAAAAAAGATGCCTTGCTGGAGGATGAGGGGTGATCTCTAGAGGTGAATAAACCCATGAGGTGAATCGATAGGCTGAATGCACAGAGTATTTTTTTTCCAGGGTAGAGAAATGAAGAAACTGAAGACATAGGTTTAAGTTGAGCCGAGAAAGATTTAATAGGAACCAGAGGGGCAACTGTTTCAGAGGGTGGTGGATAGATGGAATGAGCTGCCAGAGGAAGTAATTGAGGCAGATACTATATACAGCCTTTATTTGGGCAGGTACATGGATAGGAAAGGTTTAGAAGAATATGGGCCAAATGCAGGCAGGTGAGACTGGTAGATGGGGCATCTTCATCAGCATGGGCAAGTTGGGCTGAAGGGCTTGTTTGTTAGTTTAGCTTATTGTCACGTGTACTGAGGAACAATAAAACACTTTTTTTGTGGCATGCTATGTAGTTAACGGAAAGAACACACATGCTAGTGTGTGGGTGATCACTGGTCGGTGCAGACCTGGTGGGCTGAAGGGCTTGTTGCCTCATTGCTTTGTGTCTAAACTCTGAACTTGAAGGAAACACGGCAACTCTTGTATCCAAACTCAGTGTAATCTATGAGCGTACAGTCTTGTACTTAAGTATGGTTGTGCCTGTGCAATGTGGCATTGGGGATGATGCCGGGTTTGGCAGTGACCACACAACACTTCTAATAGAGTCATACAGTGTGTAAACCACCCCTTCAGCGCAACTTGTCCACAACGACCAACATGTCCCATCTTCACTAGTCCCACTTGCCTGCATTTGACCCATATCCCTCTAAATCTGTTCTAACCATGTACCTGTCTAACTGCTTATTAAACATTGCGTTAGTCCCTGCCTGGGCTACCTCCTCTAGCAGTGTGTGAAAATGTTACCTGTGTGAATAAGTTACCTTTCAGATTCCTATTAAATCTTTCCTCCTTCATCTTAAAACCTATGTCCTCTGGTTCTCGATTCCCCTACTCTGGACAAGAGACTCTATGTATCCACCTGATCTATTCCTCTCAGTAGGGTGAGCTCACAGGATATTTTGTATTTACAGTGGTAAGAAAGTCCAGGACCTCTTGGGGGAGGTGTCCCTTTGTTGTCAGGGCGCATGTGCAGTGGGACTGGCGAACTTGGGCTTGTCCCGGAAGCTCAGTACTGGTCTTTGAGGGAGGAGTCAAAGAATGATACAGTGTGGAGATGGGCCCTTTGGCCCATCTTGCCCACACTGGCCAACATGTCCCAACTACACTAGTCCCAGCTGGCGCTTGGTCCTTATCCCTCCAAACCTGTCCTATCCATGTACCGTCTAACTGTTTCTTAAACGTTTGGATAATCCCAGCCTCAACTACCTCATCTGGCAACTTTTTGTGTGAGAAAGTTACCCCTCAGATTTCGATTAAATCTTTTCCCCTTCACCTTGAACCTATGCCCTCTGGTCCTCAATTCCACTTCTCTGGGCAAAAGACTCTGTGCATCCACCCAATCTATTCCTCTCATGATTTTGTACACCTCTTTAAGATCTCCCCTCATCCTCCTGCGTTCCAAGGAATAGAGACCCAGCACACTCAACCTCTCCTAATAGCTCACACCCTCTAGTCCTGGCAACATCCTTGTAAATCTTCACTGCACCATTTCAAGCTTGACAATATCTTTCCTATAACATGGTGCCCAGAACTGTGGCAAACTCGGGCTTCACCCTGCAGTTCATGCCTTGAGAGAAGGTGTTGGAGATATCTCAGACTAGGGCCAATTTAAAATCTTTACAAAAACCAGTTAATCTACAAATCTGCATCTCTCAGGAGCGTGGGAGGAAACCCATGGAGGAAACCCATGTGGTCACAGGGAGAATGTGCAAACTCCGTACAGACGGCACCTGTAGTCAGGATCGCTCCTGGGTCTCTGGCGCTGTGAGTCAGCAGCTCTACCGCTGTGTCAACACGCCGACCACTTGTCTCAGATCCTTTGGTGTAAAACCTGAGATCGTGTGGCTCAAAACAAAATACATTCATGTGAGAACAGAATCATATGATATGACAGAAAGCACTGCTTCATTAACTTTTTATCACTTTATAAAATTAAGGCAGCAATTTTGTTAATATGATTTACTAACCCCTGAAATTGTAAATTACATCACACTTGCTGAACTGTGCAATTATTTCAAACTGTGGTAGGTCCCGTCCTCTCAAACCCAAATCCCACAAATAGGCTCAGGGACTCTCATTGGTGGCTGTGATGACTCTTCAGTGCAGTCTGAAGAAGGGTCTCGACCCGAAATGTCGCCTATCTCCTTCACTCATTAGATGCTGCTGCACCCGCTGAGTTTCTCCAGCTTTTTGTGTAACTCTTCAGTGCATGCCTTTTTGGGTCTGATCTCCAATACACTGCTCAGTTCCTAGTTTCTCGGAGTAAATATCAGCAGCAACTTGTCCTGGATCAGCCATATCGATGCAATGGCCAGGAAAGCTCACTAATGCCTCTACTTCTTTTGAAGGTTTAGGAAGTTCGGCATGCCCCCAACAATTCTCACCAACTTCTACAGATGTGTCGTGGAAAGCATTTTATCAGGATGCAACAGCTCCATCCAAGACTACAAGAAATTGCAGAGAGTTGTAAGACACAGCCCAGACCATCACACCTTTGTGACAAAGATACATCACATGAGTTTGCATGTTCTCCCTGTGACCGTGAGGGTTTTCTACAGGTGCTCGAGTTTCCTCCCACACTCCAAAGACGTCCAGGTTTGCAGATTAGTTGGCTTTGGAAAAAATGCAATGATCTGTGGTAGAGAGTCCGGGTCAGAATATGATGGAGTACAGGTATTATCGCAACTTTTAAGAAACATTCAGGCAGTTACATGGATAGGACATGTTTAGAGGGATTTGGACCAAATGTGGGCAGGTGGTACTTGTGTAGATGGGACGTGACGAATGAGGAGAACCTTATTCCTCATTCATTTTTAGAAGAATGAGGGGGATCTCATTGAAACTTACCGAATAGTGAAAGGACTGGTTTGAAAGAATAGACAATAGACAATAGGTGCAGGAGTAGGCCATTTGGGCCTTTGAGCCAGCACCGCCATTCAATGTGATCATGGCTGATCATCCCCAATCTGTACCCGGTTCCTGCCTTCTCCCCATATCCCCTGACTCTGCTATTTTTAAGAGCCCTATCTAGCTCTCTCTTGAAAGCATCCAGAGAACCTGCCTCCACCGCCCTCTGAGGCAGATAATTCCACAGACTCACCACTCTCTGTGAGAAAAAGTGTTTCCTCGTCTCCGTTCTAAATGGCTTACTCCTTGTTCTTAAACTGCGGCCCCTGGTTCTGGACTCCCCCAACATCGGGAACATGTTTACTGCCTCTAACAATCTTGTATGTTTCAATGAAATCCCCTCCCATCCTTCTAAACTCCAGAGTATATAAGCTCAGCTGCTCCATTCTCTCAGCATATGACAGTACCGACATCCCGGGAATTAACCTTGTAAACCTACACTGCACTCCCTCAATAGCAAGAATGTCCTTCCTCAAATTAGGGGACCAAAATTGCACACAATAATACAGGTGTGGATGTGGAGAAGATGTTTCCACTAGTGGGATGTTCTTTTAGGAATCTTTGAATTCATTGCCACAGAGGCCTGTGGAGGCCGTCGATGGATATTTGCAAGGCAAAGATAGATAGATTCTGGATTAGTACAGGTATCAGAGGTTATGGGGAGAAGGGAGAGATAGATCAGCCATAATTGAATGGTGGAGTAGACGGTGGGCCTAATGGCCTAATTCTACTCCTATCACTTATGAATTTATGAAAACAGTCAATCAGTCAACAGTCAATAAAACATTTATTTAATCTTCAGTCAGCTAGCAGCCTCTGTGTAGGTCACTATCATATCTGCCCCAATGACCAACATTTCAGGCATTCACCACCCTATGTGCAAAAAGCTTGTCATGCACATCTCTGCAATTATAAATCTCTGATCTTGGATGTATGTGTCTCTGTGTGTGTGTGTATAATCACATCTGCTCGAAAAAATGACGCTCTAATGGTAACATTTTTACATATTCCTGTAAAGGTTTATCCCATGGATTCAGAAATCGACACGCCTGAACATTTTGAGCTTTATTTCTTGTGTTATTTATAGAAATGTTCACAAGTCTTGGAAAATAAATGTAACGGGGAAGTCACATGGCTCTGCTCCGCGCTGTATTACACGCGTTACCTCACCCTCCGACCCCCTCCCCCCTCCCAACCCACTGGTTTTTCATTGTGTTCCACGCACTGCGAGTGACATCACCCCTGACCCCTCTCCTTCCCCCCCCCCCCCCCACCCCCACTCCGTTTTTATTCAAAAGTCGAGCAAGTTGATCCCCGGCTCATCTTTCCAGAAAATTCAAACGGTCATTTCAGAGGCCTGCTGCGCACTGTTTTCCACTTGGCCGATCGGCCGCCCCGCCCCTCACGCAGCCAAGCCGCCCTCCCCCCCTGGGCTCTGGATTGAAGCCGCTGAACATGCAGTCCTTTGGTTGACAGCTGCCTGCTGCCCGCTGTATGCTCCCCGCTCCTCACTCCCTTCCTCCACTCCTCGCTCCCTTCCTTTCTCCCCCCTCCTCCTCTTCCATCCCTCCCTTCATCTCCACCCTCCTCCTCCCCCCCTCCTCCTCCCCCTCCTCCTCCCCCCTCCTCCTTCCCCCTCTCCTTCGCCTCTCCCTCCACCATCTCTCTCCACTCCACTTCTCCCCCTCCTCTCTCCCCCTCTCTCCCCCTCCTCCTCTCCCCTCTCTCCCCCTCTCCCCCCTCCCCCCCCCTTTACCCCCATCCTCCCCCTTCTTTCCTTTCACCCCACCCCTTTCCCACCTCAACCCCCCTCTTACCCCCCCTCTCTCTCTGCCGCTCTCTCTCTCTGCCCCTCATTCTCTCTCTCTGTCTCTGCCCCTCCTCTCTGTCTCTGCCCTCTCCCTCCCTCTCCCCTCCCTCTCCCCCCTCTCCCTCCCTCTCCCTCTCCCTCTCCCCTCTCTCCTCTCTCCCTCTCCCTCTCCCCTCCCTCCCCTCTCCCTCTCCCTCTCCCTCTCCCTCCCCCCTCCCCTCCCCCTCCCCCTCCCTCTCTCCCCTCCCCCTCTCCCTCTCCCTCTCTCTCCCTCTCCCTCCCTCTCTCCCCCTCTCCCCCTCTCCCCCTCTCCCCCTCTCCCCCCTCCCCCTCTCCCCCTCTCCCCCCTCTCCCCCCTCCCCCCCTCCCCCTCCCCCCCTCCCCCCCTCCCCCCCCTCCCCCCCTCCCCCTCCATCTCTAGACGCGCCTGTGAGTTGGGGACTATGCATGTGGGGATGGGGTAAAAGGAGCGAATGAATAATATTAATATAATATTATTCGCTTTCTTCACCACCTGCTGCACCTGCATGCCTACTTTCAATGACTCATGGTACACCAGTCATTGAAAGTAGGCATGCAGGTGCAGCAGGCAGTGAAGAAAGCGAATGGTATGTTGGCATTCATAGCAAAAGGATTTGAGTATAGGAGCAGGGAGGCTCTACTATAGTTGTACAGGGTCTTGGTGAGACCACACCTGGAGTATTGCGTACAGTTTTGGTCTCCAAATCTGAGGAAAGACATTCTTGCCATAGAGGGAGTGCAAAGAAGGTTCACCAGACTGATTCCTGGGATGTCAGGACTTTCATATGAAGAAAGACAGGATCGACTTGGCTTGTACTCGCTAGAATTAAAAAAATTGAGGGAGGATCTTATAGAAACGTACAAAATTCTTAAGGGGTTGGACAGGCTAGATGCAGGAAGATTGTTTTCGATGTTGGGGAAGTCCAGGACAAGGGGTCACAGTTTAAGTATAAGGGGGAAATCTTTTAGGACCGAGATGAGAAAAACATTTTTCATGCAGAGAGTGGTGAATCTCTGGAATTCTCTGCCACAGAAGGTAGTTAAGGCCAGTTCATAGGCTATATTTAAGAGGGAGTTAGATGTGGTCCTTGTGGCTAAAGGGATCAGGGGGTATGGAGAGAAGGCAGGTACGGGATACTGAGTTGGATGATCAGCCATGATCATATTGAATGGCGGTGCAGGCTCGAAGGGCCGAATGGCCTACTCCTGCACTTATTTTCTTTGTCTATGTTTCTATAATATCAAGCTGGGTAGTTTGTGTGTGTGTGTGTGGGGAGTGGTTAGTCGGTGTGTGACGCCTCAGGCCGCCCCACCCCTCCCCCACGCAACTGTGCGTTGAGGGGATGGGACCCAATGGGTCCCACTTGGTCTAGTCTCATTTAAACTTTGCCCCTCTCAACTTAAACCAATGCTCTCTAGTATTTGATATTCCCTGGTGGAAAATGTTCCAACTGCCTATGCTTCTCATAATTCCATATACTTCTATCCCATCTTCCCTCAATCTCTGATGTTCCTTTAAATTAACCTTCGGTAAAAAGAGACAACGGATTTTTCAATTAATATAAAATTGCTTTCTCAAGCTAGTTATAATAATAGCATGAGATGTGCTTTACAGTCTGAATAAAGGTCACGACCTAAACCCCAATTATCCATGTTGTCCAGAGATGCTGCCTGACCCTCTGAGTTCCACCAGCATTTTGTATCTTTATTTCTTGTTTTGCATTAAGAACATTTTTGAGACTTCAAATTGAGGATGTCTTGTTGGACTGAATTCCTTTACCACAGGGACTTTTCTAGATTCTTAAATCTTTAAAGTTTGGTTTAGTTTACACATACAGTGAGGACAGGCACTTTTGCCCACCAAATCCGTGCCGATCACCAATCACCCCATGCGCTAGCACTATCTTACAAACTGGGGACAAGTTGATATTTTTAGCAAAGCTCTGTTTCCACACTGTCCTCTAAACTAAACATAGGGAGAACGTACAAACTCTGCACAGGCAGCACTCATAGTTAGGATCGAATCCGGGTCTCTTGCGCTACAAGGCATTGCTGTGCCAATGTGCCACGATAGTTGCTGAAAGGAATAGGTGGAAAAAAGTATATTTTGTTAACAGCAAACGTGGAGGTGTCCAGAGGTCCTGCGTGTATTCTATCATTTTGTAAGAATCACAGGAAGAAGTGTCAGCACCTAATCTTACCTGAAAATTGGGACTAATATGCTTTCTCCTGTTCTACGCACTAGATCAATGTGATTCGGCATTAGGGTTAGGGTTAGGGTTAGGGTTAGGGTTAGGGCAGTTTCAACGTCAAAAAGAATCAAGTTTAATGTAGCTCAGTTTAGATATACAGCACAGAAACAGGCCCCTCAGCCCAAAGAGTCCGCATCGGTCAGTGATCACCCCGTACACCAACACTATCCTACACACTTTTGGGACAATTTACAATTTTACCGAAGCCTACCTTGTTCACCTTGGAATGTGGGAGGATGCCAGAGATAACCCACCCAGGTCACGGGGAGAATGTACAAGCCCTGAGCAGACAGCACCTGTGGTCAGGATTACACTCGGTCTCTGGTGCTGCAAGGCAGCAACTCTACCACTGTGCCACCATTTCGTAATATGTCTGGAAATATAGCTGTACTGCTTGCACACTGGGCTTTATTTTAACGTTCCTCTGACCACTCCCCTACTTCCAGCGGCTCTGGAGAATATTTAAGGTGATGCAGGAGTGCTCTACAGCCTCTGATGGAGTTAAGTGCATGGTAAAAGACTGACCGTCTAATTTGCCTCCTTAACATGCCCTTCACTGGGAAAGTTACTACTGAGAGAGAAAAATCACCCTCCTCAGTTTTAGTCACTGGAGTGTTTCCCTTCAGAAGAATGTTATCAGAAAAATAGACCTCGGGTCATAGTCTTTAGAGTTTAGAGTTACAACGTGGTAACAGACCCTTCAGCCCACCGTCCAAGCCGACCTGTGATCACCCTGTACATTAACACTATCCTACACACTAGGGACAATTTACAATTTTACTGAATTTAATTAACCTGCAAACCTATACGTCTTGGGAATGTGGGAGGAAACCAGTGCACCTTGAGAAAACCCACACGGTCACAGCGAGAACCTACAAACTCCTTACAGACAGCACCCGTTGGCAGGATCGTGCTCGGGTCTCTGGCGCTATATGACAGCAACTCTACTGCTGGCCAATTGTACCGCCCCTTAGAATCATTGAGTTTAATAGCATGGAAATAGACCCTTCAGCCCAACTCATCCACTGTTGCTTATCTTACATCGGGCATTTGTTTTAACCATCGGTTTATCAAAAAAAGATCCTCCCCTAAGTCGACTTATTACCTTGCCACACTTAGTCCTGTCTTACCCTTTTCCAGCTTTCTTCTTTCTTATCATCAGTCTGAAGAAGGGTCTCAACCCAAAATGTCACCAATCCATGTTTTCCAGAGATGCTGCCTGACCTGCTGAGTTATTGAAGCACTTTGTGTCATTTTATGATGACAGAGTTGCCTCGCTGAGCTAGTCCCATTTGCCTGCATTTGGCCCATAACCTTTTTAACATATTTTATCCATTTACCTCTTAATGCTCTTTAATGTAATTATTCCTGCCTCAACTATTCTGGCAGCTCATTCCACATATCCATCGCTCTCTGTGTGAAAAAACTTGCCTCTCAAATCCCATTTAAACGATTCCCTTCTCACTTTAAATCCATGTCCCCGAGTTTTCAACTTCCCTTTACTGAGAAAAAGGACTGCGACCATTCGTATTATCTATGCCCCTCATGATTTTGTTTATCTCTATAATGTCATTTCTCAGTCTCCTAAGTTCCAGGAAAAATAATCTTGCACAATTCAGTCTTATTGATATGTTTTTTTTCCCCATTCCATTGGCATGTGTTAATAATTTCAGTGTTATGGAGTTGGACCCTCAAGAATCCTTAAAATTAAATAAAGGAAAAGCAATGCCCTACAGGTTTAATTTAAATTCTCCGAGACAGTCTTAGAGATTTAGATACCCTACCATCAGTTCAGTTCAGTTTTAATTTATTGTCACGTGTACCTAGGTACAGTGAAAAGCTTTTGTTTTTGTTGTGTGCTAACCAGTCAGCGGAAGGACAACACATGTTTACAATCGACCCATTCACAGTGTACAGATACTTGATTAGGGAATAACGTTTAGTGCAAGGTAAAGCCAGTAAAGGTCTGATCAAAGATAGTCCGAGGGTCCCCGATGAGGTAGATAAGGACTGCTCTCTAGTTGCGGCAAGGTGGTTCAGTTGCCTGTTAACAGCTGGGAAGTTATTATCCCTGAGTCTGGAGGTGTGCATTTGCACACTTCTATACATTTTGCTCGATGGGAGAGGGGAGAAGAGGGAATGACCAAGGTGCGATTCATCCTTGATTATGCTGGTGGCCTTGCCGAGTCATCGTGAAGTATAAATGGAGTCAATGGAAGAGAAGTTGGTTTGTGTGATGGTTTCGGCTGCATCCACAATTCGCTGCAATTACTTGAAGAGATAACACCACAGAAGTTCTCAACTCCCTGCATCTCCTGACATATATTAGGAGAATTACAGAAGAAACCCAGAGGAGGATGCATGAAGTAAATGAACATATTTTCACTGTTCTTCTGTTAACGAACAGGCATGAACTTGATTAAAAGAAAAGTATTTTAAAAGGACACAAATGATTTATTCACTGATTCCATTAACAGTTTAGAAAGTACTTTTGATTGGAGGTAGTCAACTGGAACCTGTAGGAATTTCTGTTCCAACTGGTGAAATCTTAGCGAGTCTGGTCCAGTAGAAACCTGTTTAATTCTATATTTGGAATTGTTTGGACGTGTGTTGTGAGATTAATTGGCTCAATCTAGCAATGACAATGAACAAGTGCAAAATTTCAAGGTGCTTTATGGTAATGTAATCAGGTTAAAAATTGACACAGAGCCAAAAGAAGAGATGGAGGATGTGAGAAGTGGCTAGGTCAGGTAGGTGAATTGTCAAGAGAGTAATAACTAGGTAATGCACAGGATTAGACTTTAGACTTTACAGATACAGTACAGAAACAAGGCCTTCGGCCCACCGAGTCTGTGCTAACCAGCGATCACCCCGTACACCAGCACAATCCTACATATTAGGGCAAATTTACAATTTTACCAAAGCCAATTAACCTACAAACCCACACAGTCCCAGGGAGAACATGCAAACCCCATACAGACAGCACCTGCGGTCAGAATCGGACCCGGGTCACCGGCACTGTAAAGCCCCTGTCCCACTTAGGAAACCTGAACGGAAACCTCTGGAGACGTTGTGCCCCACCTAAGGTTTCCGTGAGGTTCCCGGAGGTTCCTGGAGGTTTTTGTCAGTCTACCTAATGGTTGAAACTGACAAAAAACCCCGGGAACCTCCGGGAACTGCACGGACACCTTGGGTGGGGCACAAAGTCTCCAGAGGCTTCCGTTCAGGTTTCCTAAGTAGGACAGGGGCATTAGGCTGCCCGTGTCCCACTACCGTTGCACCACTGTGCTTCCTCTAATGATGCTGCCCGACCTCTGAGTTACCCCAGCAATTTGCATCATTTTTTGGTTAATGTCTAATGTGGTTGGGATGCCAACATAGAAACAATAGGGCAGGAATGGTGGGTGAGATCAGTGAAGATCATCATAATACAAGTGAGAGGTATTTGGATATGTGTTTTCGGTTCAGGTTTATTATTGTTACGTGTACCAAAGTACAGTGAAAAGCATTGCTTTGCATGCAATAAAATAAAAGTGGATACTACTATACACAACTGGAATTGGTGATGTTTCGGGTTGTGACCCTTCTTCAGACTGAGAGTGAACTTGTGTGAAAAAGTTACCCCTCAGGTTCCTATTAAACCTATCCTCCCTCACCTTAAACCTATGTCCTCTGGTTCTTGATTCCCCTGCTCTGGGCAAGGGCCTCTTTGCGTTTACCCAATCTATTCATCTCATGATTTTATATACCTCTATAAGATCACCCCTCATCCTTCTGCGCTCCAAGGAATAGAGACCTAGCCTGCTCAACCTCTCCCCCTAGCTTGGGCTCTCAAGTCCTGGCAACATCCTTGGAAAAATAAAAGAGAAATAAAAACAGTGGTAATTATTGTAGCTGATGTAAAATATGCTTGTGTGTCCACATCTATTCCATTCCGTCTCGACCCGAAACATCGCCTATTTCCTTCGCTCCATAGATCCTGCCTCACCCGCTGAGTTTCTCCAGCATTTTTGTCCACCTTTGATTTTCCAGCATCTGCAGTTCCTTCCTAAACAGAAATAAAACTAATAATCATTTTCAAAAGCTTAATGTCTTTTTCAATTAGTACTTGAGATATCTTGTACAACAGTCTCAATAATGTTCATCACAAAAAATGATAACTGGAGCCCAGTTATAAATCCCTTCGCTCCAAGCTGGTTAAAGTGAGAGATGCAGGGAGAGATTAATTGTAGTCAATTTTTGTATCCAGACTTAGACTGAACCAATTGTTTTTTTCAATATCTTTGTAAGTAAGTTTATTGGCCAAGTATTCACATACAAGGAATCGGTGCTCTGCCTACAAGTTAATATATTCACCGCTCTCAACCACAAGGGACCGATCTGATGGATTTGACCTGGTTTGTCATGTCACCTGCTTCATTTAGCAGGGCATGTGTGGGCAAGTGGAACTTGGAACAACTCCAAGCAATGTGTTTTTTTTGCAAGGTAACAGAGAGGGAGATAAGCTTTCTATCTTTATCTATGGGGCCGGGTCTGCCTTTTACGCTTCCTCTACTTCTCCCCTCAACTACCAGGCATACTTGTCATCAAACTATTTTAAACATGGCCCTGCACACTCTATTAGAACATTGCAGTGTCATGCAGCATGGAAACAGACCCTTCGGCCCAATGCCTGGGTGATGGTCACTAAGCACCTGAAACATCGGAGTTTGAGGGGAGACCTGATAGAAGTGTATAAAATGATGAGAGGCAGAGATTGCATCGACAGTCAGAATCTTGTTCCCAGGATGGAAATATCCAACTCTCGGGGATATAGCTATAAGGTGAGAGGGGGAAAATGCAATGGGGATGTGCGGGGCAGATTTTTTACCCAGAGAGTAATGGGGGCCTGGAGCACACTGCCAGAGATACAACAGTGGTGTTTAAGCTTTCAGATCGGCACATGGAAGTGCAGAGAATAGAGTGATATGGATCATGTACAGGCAGATGAGATCAGTTTCACTTGGCATCATGTGCAGGAAGGAACTGCAGTTGCTGGTTTACACTGAAGGTGGACACAAAATGCTGGAGTAACTCAGTGGGACAGGCAGCATCTCTGGAGAAAAGGAATAGGTGACATTTTGGGTCTGAACCCTTATTCAAACTCAACAGGTGACGTTTTGGGATGAGACCCTTCTTCAGACTCAACCTTCTTCAGAGTCTGAAGAAGGGTCTTGACCCGATAAGTTACCTATTCCTTTTCTCCAGAGATGCTGTCTAACTCACTGAATTACTCCGGCACTTTGTGTCCAACTTTGTATCATGTGCTTTGTGGCACAAACATTGTGGGCCGACGGATCCCTTCCTGTGCTGCACCGTTCTATGTTCAATGTACCAGTCCATAGTTATCTCAATTTCTAATAACTTCCATGTCATGTCAGTTTAAGTGTTCATTCATATACTCATTAAATGTTATCAGAATTCCGGATTCCACCATCCCCAGTAGCAGTGTGTTCCAGATATGAGTCGGAGAATCATACAGTCTGGAAATAGGCCCTTCGGCCCAACCCATCCAAATCAACCAAGATACTCCATTAAAGTTAGACCCATTTGTCCCCATTTGGTTCATATCCCTCTAAGCGTTTCATCCTCTGAGTGCAAAATCTCTTCCTTGAATTCCCTTTAAATCTCCTACTCTTTTCTTAATCCTATATTCTCTGGTTATAGATACCTCAGCTGAGGAGAAATAAGTCCTCATTAGGTCCTCTTGTTTGCTCCTCCAAATTTTATATTCCTCAATCAAGTATTCCCCTCACTAGCCTTCTCCCTCCAAAGAATGCAAACTAATTTTAAACTGTGACTTTTCATTACTGAAACACTTCATTGCAGGCAGGACCCTGGTGAGTTTCCTCTGCACCCTCTCCGATGCAGTCACATCTTTCCCACAGAGTAATGACAAGAAATGTGCGCACTACTCCACCTGTGACCTAATATGTTATACAGAAACAGGAACTGAAGATGTTGATTGACAAAAAAAGACACAAAATACTGGAATAAATCGGTGGGTCATGCCACATCTCTGAACAAAATGGATTGATGTTAGGAAGGAACTGCAGATGCTGGTTTAAACCGAAGATAGACACAAAAAGCTGGAGTAATTTGGCGGACAGGCAGCATCGCTGGAAAGAAGGAATGGGCGATGTTTCGGGTCGAGACCCTTCTTCAGATTTATTATGGGGGGTGAGAAGGAAACTGGAAGAGAGGGGAGACAAAGTAAGGCAGGGAATAGATGAACAGTCTGAAGTAGGGTGGGGAGGGGGGGGGGGGGGGGGAGAGAAGGGGGAGGAAGGTAGTGGGGGGGTGAGGGGGAGGGGAGTTGGGGGGGCGGGGGGGGGGGGGGTGAAGAAGGGTTTCAGCCCAAAATGTTGCCTATTTCCTTCGCTCCACAGATGCTGCCTCATCTGCTGAATTTCTCCAGCATTTTTGTCTACCTAAGAATTTTGTCTTGTTCTGCTCCAAATGGTCACTTAACAAATAATTAAGAGGATTTTCTCCCAGATGGCAGCCTCTTGGAATCTCCTGTTTTAGCTTTGGAGATACAGCGTGGAAATAGGCCCTTCGGCCCACTGAGTCTATGCCGACCACAATCACCCATACAACTGGTTCTATCCTACACATTACGGGCAGATGGAGAAACTTATAGTCAGCTTGTCCATCTGAAGTGAAGTCCCCTGTAGTGCATGTGTACCTTTCTCCATCAGAAGCCGTCTGCCGACCTCGGGCTTTTATTAATTTCACTTTCCTGATGTAAAGGAAATATAATCTTGTAGCTTGGTAGATGGCCCACTTATTTTGCTGATGGGAATTGTTTGCTTAAACTATTTGCACTCCAAGTCATCCCTTGCTGTGTAAATTTTCTGTGAAGTTCAATGTTTAGGCTTTTCAAATCAATTAAAGTTTACACGTGGGTTTTCTGTGCAGGGTAAAGCCGGAGGGAGCACAGGCCATGGTTAATCGACTATCATATCTTACAGCTACAGTTCATATTTATTAAAGGATAAATGCATCCTAACTTTTAATGCATCCTAATTTGTAATCGTGTATCTGTACACTGTAAATGGCTTGGTTGTAATCATATATTGTCTTTCCGCTGACTGGATAGCACGCAACAAAGGCTTTTCACTGCACACGTGACAATAAACTAAACTAAACTAAACTAATCAAAAACAGGACTTTAACATGCTTAATAACAGCAAAATAACTTAATTTGACAAGCCTTCATTTGTATCGCTGAATTTCTCCCATTGAGACCATTTGAAACTTTTAATAAACTAAATCTGGGCCAATCTAAGACATTTTTTAAGAATGAGACTACACATATACAGACGTGAATGCAGCCTTTGAGATATGCCCAGCTCCCAAACGGAATTACTGTAAATAGGCACTTGAGAGAAAATCACTTCAAGTTTTCAACATCAGTACATGTACCAATTAAGGTACAGTGAAATTCGAATTACCATACAGCCATAATAAACAAAAAGCAACAAGACACACAAGTACATAAAATCTAACATAAACATCCACCACAGTGGATTCCCCATGTTCCTCGCTGTGATGGAAGGCAGTAAAGTTAAATCTACTTCCTCTTTTATTCTCCCGCGGTCGGGGCAGTTGAACCATCCGCAGTTGGGGCGATCGAAGCTCCCTCGTCGGGGTGGTCGAAGCTCCTGCGGCTTGGAGTTCTCAAAAGACGGTCTCCAATCAGAGACCGCAAGCTCTGCGATGTTAAAGTCCGCAGGCACCCACGGTTGGAGCCCCAAAGTCGACCCCCGACAGGGTCGCGAGCTTCGCGATGGTAAGTCTGTAGGCATCCGCTGTTGAGCTTCTCGAAGTCAGTCTCCAGCAAAGGCCGTCAATTCCACGATGTTAGGCCGCAGTGCGGACGGAGATATAATACGGAAAAAATCGCATCTCTCTCAAGGTAAGAGATTAGAAAAGGTTTCCCCCAACTCCCCCCAAACCCCCACCCCTTGCAGGACTATCTATGGGAAAGACCATTGGATATCCTTGATTTGAGCTATAATCTTGACAAGCCCTATATCCCAAAATTGGAACAGTAGATTTTGCAAAGCTGCTCAGAATGCAGACTATTATTAAAATATTCTTAAACAGCTTCATCCAAGATTGCAAGAAATTGCAGAGAATTGTGGACACAGCCTAGACCATCACACAAACCAACCTCGCTTCCATGGATTCCATTTGCTCATGATGCCTCAGCAAGGCTACCAGCATAATCAAGGATAAGTTTCACCCCGGTCTCTGCTTCTTCTCTCCTCTACCATCGGGCAAGAGGTATGTAGAAAAGTGTGAAAATGCACACTCCAGATTCAGAAACAGTTTCTTCCCAGCTGTTATCAGGCAACTGAACCATTCTATGAACAAAGCAGTCCTGAGCTGCTATCAACCTCATTGGAGACGCTTGTACTATCTTTAATCAGACTTTACTGGACTTTATCTTGCACTAAACATTATTCCCTTCATCATGTATCAGTACACTATGGATGGCTTGATTGTAATCATGTATTGTCTTTCCACTGACTGATTAGCATACAACAAAAGGTTTTTGCGGTACCTTGATAGATAAACTAAACTAAACTAAACTAAAAATGCAGACTGTTGATAGTTGTACAGGAATGAGAATATGCAAGGCACGATTAATAAGTTTACAAATTACACTAAAATAGGTGGTCTTGTAGACAGTGAAGATAGTTATGAAGAATTACAGTAACATCTCAATCAGCTGAGTAGGTAGGTGAGCTGAGGAATGGCTAATGGAAAGTGTGAGGGGTTACATTTTGGGAAGTCAAACCAGGACAGGACTTTCACAATGAATGATAGGACCCTGGGTGAATGTTAGGGAGCAGATAGTTCTCGGAGTACAATTACATAGTTCACTGAAAGTGGCATCACGAGTAGATGGGATGATGAAGAAGAGTTTTGGCGTGCTGATCTATATCAATTAGGAAATTGTGTATAGCATATGGAGTATAGTATCTTGTAATCAGCACCCTCTGTGCCACTGTATCCTCGATTTTCTGACCCACAAACCGCAGTCGGTGAGGATAGGTGACAACACCTCCACCATAAAAACTCTCGACAATGGTGTCCCGCATGGATGCGATCTCAGTCCACTACTATACTCCCCATACACTCATGACTGTACGGCTAAATTCACGTCTAATTCCATCCACAGGTTTGCAGATGACACCACTGTGGTGAGCCGGATGACAAACAATAATGAGACAGGGTACAGGAAAGAGGTAGATAACTCAGTAACATGATGTCAGGACAACAACCTCTCCCTCAATGTCAGCAAGAGGAAGGAGGTACCTCTCTACATCAGGAAACGTGGTGGAGTACATGCCCCAATCAGCATCAAAGAGGAAATGGTTGAGAGCTTCAGGTTCCTTGGCATTAATATTACAAATGATTGAATGCACGCACCACCAGACTCAGGAACAGCTTCTTCCCCTCTGTTATCAGGCTTCTCAACGGTCCTTCCATAAGCTAGGGCACTGTCCGATTCGCCTCTACCCTATTGTGGACATTGGACATACTGATATTGGAATGGTGCTATAAAGCTGGAGAGGGTGCAGAGAAGATTTACAAGGATGTGGCCAAGACTAGATGTCCTAAGCTACAGGGGAAAATGGGGTCTTTATTCCTTAAGTGCAAGAGGTTGAGGCGTGATCTTATAGCGGTGCATAAAATCATAAGGGGAATAGATAGGGGTGAATGCACATAGTCATTTACCAGTGCAGGTGAATCAAGAACTAGAGGGTACAGAATAAAGGTGAGGGGGGAAAGATTTAATAGGAATCTGAGGGGCAGGTTTCACATACCTGTCCATGTGCATTTGCAGCACGTGCATGCATGCATGTGTACATGATATGTGTAAATGCGTGTATTTGTGCTTATTTTTAATATATACTATATATAAGCAGAAGCGCACACACGCAATCATTGCACTAGATAACATTAGTATATCCTTTACTCGCGTGGTAGAATCTTTCTCCTGCTCGGATGCGGCATCAGCTTCTGGATACCCTTTGTGTAATTGCGCCCTTGCTAATTAGGAGAGAATTTGAAAGGTCATGCTTATCGTAGACTCGGAACAGAAGAGCTGTCAAGATTCAGTTCGTCTGATCCACTGTTTTGGCATCTCATTGCTTCAAACTGAGTCAAAATAAACTCAAATGAGTATTTATTCCAGCAAAGGCCTTTGAAGGAGGGACACAGTGGGAAGGAGCTTCATTTGAAGTGGTAATCTTGACTGAACTGTTCATGTGCCTCCCTTCTCCACACTGATAATGACCAAAGCTGTCAAGCTGCAAGGAATCAAGGCCCAGTAGGTACTGAGCAATGTTGCGTGGTTTGTGCTACAATAGAGATGGAAGTGTAACTGAGGATATGGACTCTGTGATCATTTCAGGCCTGCAGAGGAAGCTTGGGCAGATCACAAAGTGCTGACGTAACTCAGTGGGTCAGGCAGAATCTCTGGAAGACATGGTAAGGTGACATTTCAGATCAGGACCCGTCTTCAGTCTGCTTGGAGTGTTGGTGAGAAAGCTGGAAAAGAGGGGGGGGGGGGGGGGGGGGGGGGGGGGGGGTGAGAGACAAAGACTTGGAAATGATGCCCGTCTTTGTCTCATCCCTTCAGTACGTGGTGTTTGGACAGGGTGCACAGAGATTTGACAGAATGTTGCCCAGATTAAAACATATTAGGTGTCAGTAGACGTTGGACAAACTTGGATTGTTTTCTCTGGAGTGTCAGAGGTTGAAGGAAGAACTAAGAAGTATATACAATTATGAGAGAGCATAGATAAGGTAGACAGTCTGAACCTTTTCCCCAGGGTGGAAATATCAAACACCTCTTCTTCTTTCGTGTGGCGTGCACAGCCTAAAGTTGTAGGACAACTTGTTCTATTTGATCTTCCGTTTGTGCACGTCGAGTTGATTGCATTAGTCGAAGCAGGGTGGACCACGTGAAGGTTGCAATCTTCCACCCTGTCAAACACTTGAGAGCATCGCTTTAAGGTTAGAGGTGATAAGTTTGAAGGAGGTGTGGGGAATTTTGTTTCTACACAGCGAGGTGGGTGCCTAGAATCCGCTGCCAATATTGATGGTGTGGGCAGATATGATAGTGGCATTTAAAGGGCTTTTAGATAGTCATACTGATATACAGGTAATGGAGGGTCAAGAAGGGGATTAGTTTAACTTTAGACTTCTGAGATCCAGCACAGAAAGACCCTTTGGCCCACCAACAGCACCATCCTACACACTGGGGACAATTTACTATTTTACATAAGCCAATTAATCTACAAACCTGTAGGTCTTTCTAGTGTGGGAGGAAACTGGAGCACCCAGAGAAAACCCACGTGGTCACAGGGAGAATGTAAAAATTCCATATAGACCGCACCCATGGTCCGGATCAGACTTGTGTCTCTGGCTCTGTGAGGCAGCAATTCTACCGCTGCGCCACCATGCCACCCTAACTTGGGGCGGTGGAGATATTGTGAGCTATTTCTGTGCTGTACCCTGTTCTATGTTCTCTGAACCACAAACCAAAGCATGAAGGGCCGATGACCAAATTTGTTCAAGGAGATAATATCTTAAAGGGGAAAAGTGAGACAAAAAGGGAGAAAGTTTCGCAGAGAGAATTCCTGAACTAAGCTCTCACATTTCTTTGCGCTGTCAGTGGATTGTGTTTGAATCCTATTCTAAAGAATTTTAATCCAGGCTGCATCCCCTTGCTGATCTCAGTGGAGCACTGCACTGTCAGGAGCAAGACCTTGCAGATGTGATGTTAAACTGTGGACCCGCTGGTTACTTTGGTAAGAGCTGCCACAGACATGACTGGCTGACTGATCTCTCTGGGTGCGTTGGGAATCCATCATTCTGTATTTTTAGACAAAAGACCCAATGACGCCATGCCAGCGGAATCAAGGCTAAGTGAAAGACATGATGAATATAATGCAACAACCTTTTACACAGAGCTGTGGATCAAGTGGAAGTGCACTGTGTATGGAATAAAAGGCTAGTTGCCAACACATTGTAAGGTTGTAATCTAAGGAAGTGGCTTTTGACAATACAATAAACTTGGGCTTCAAATTAAATTGTAGTGGTAACTGGTTGTTTGACATTTTCTGCAGCGTATAAACCCTGATGTAAGTTGAACTAATGTAAAGGTCATTCCTCTGAGGGATACAGAATCACCACAATTTATTCATAAATCCTTACTCACTCAAGCAATAACAGTAGATTCCTCCACCTGTTAGTCATATTTCAGTTTTTTTTATTACTTCTTCAAGTTATCATCTGCATTTATTATCTAAGTAGTATACAAATAAAATATCAAAGCTGTAAAAATGAGTCATATAATACTGCACTGGCTTCCTAGATAGAAATTCTCTCTCACAGTGTTGTAGTGTATTGCTCTATTCTTTTGAGCGCAGGAGGATGAGGGGTGATCTTATAGAGGTGTACAAAATCATGAGTGGAATAGATCGGATAGACGTACAGATTATTTTTCCCAGAGTAGGGGAATGAAGAACCAGAGGATATAGGTTTAAGGTGAGGGGGGGAATGTTTAATAGGAGCCTGAAGGGTAACTTTTTCACACTAAGGGTGATGGGCGTTTGGAATGAGCTGCCGGAATCAGGTAGTTAAGGCAGGTACTATTGCAACATTTAAGAAACATTTAGACAGGTACTGGACAAAGGAAAAAGGACATTTATTGTCACCTACACCAATTGGTGCAGTGAAATTTGAGTTACCATGCAGCACACAAATAAGATAAACACCACACTTTAGAATTTAAAACATAAAAAACATCCTCCCACAGCGGAATCAGCGTTTCCCACTGTGAGGGAAGGCAACAAAGTTCAGTCTCTTCCTCTGTTCACCCGTGGTCGGGGCCTATTGAGGCCTCCGCAGTTGCCGCTATGGCGGTCTGAATCGGCCACTTCCTAATGGAGACTGCGGCTCCCGAAGTCCACAGGCTGAGCTGGGCGGAGATTCAACACTGGCGACCTCGGCGAGAGATCCCAGGCTCCGCGATGTGAAAGTCAGCTCTGCCAGCGGCTGGAAGCTCCCGTGGCGCGTGGCTGGAAGCTCCACAGACCACAACTCCACGGTGTTGAGGGCGGCAGTCCCAGCACTCTAGATCTCCAACACGGCGATTCCCGGCAAGGCATCGCTCACTCTGCGATGGAATCCCGTGCTGTGCCGCTGCTGAAGCCGAAGCCCTGGCCGGTCTCCGGCAGGAAAGGTGGGCCAATCCAGATGGTAGGCCGCGAGGATAGACGCATCCTTGACCAGGAAGTGACTGAGAAACGGTTTCCCCCTCCCCCCCCCACGTGAAAAAGACTAAAGACCTCCAAAAACGAACTTTAAACAGACTAAAAATAACAAAAAGGATGAGAGGACAGACAGCTGCAGGCGAGGCAGCCACACTCGATGGCGCCAGCACTCTAATACTGTACATGGATAGTTGGATTTAGAGTGATATTTGGGCCAAACCTAGACAGGTGCACTAGTGTAGATGGGACATGTTCGCCAGTGTGGGCAAGTTGAGCTGAAGTGGCTATTACACATTGTATGACTCCATGACTCCCTGTACATTGTAAATGTTATTCAAATGAACTCTTTTGTTCGTACAGAATACATTCACAATTCTATTGTGGACCCATTGGCTTTGGATATGTGCATCAATTGATTCACAACCCAATTTTTAATGTCCTACAAAAAAATATTTCTACACATTCAAGTACTTGTGTGGTATTGAAGACAGACACTGAAGAACACTTGAACTATAGAGAATTAAAACTTGATGGATTAAAACAGGGCAGAGAGTTGTGGATGTAGAGCAGCCATCACACAGATCAGACACCACACGATGGGTGAAGCAGTAAAATAAATCACCCATGATTGAATGGCGGAGTAGACTCGACGGGCCAAATGGCCTAATTCTTCTCCTATGATTTATGAACATTATATTGGGCGGCAGGGTGGTGCAGCGATAGAGATGCTGCCTGACAGGACCAGAGACCCGAGTTCCATCCTCACTATGGGTGCTGTCTGTATGAAGTTTGTACATTCTTCCCGTGACCGCATGGGTTTTCTCCGAGTGCTCCGGTTTCCTCCCACACTCCAAAGACGTACAGGTCTGTAGGTTAATTTGCATTCTATAAATGGTAAATTGTCCCTGGTGTGTAGGATGGTGCTAGTTGACGCACACACGGTGGGCCGAAGGGCCTGTCTCTGCACTGGATCTCTAAACTAAACTAAACCATTGGCTCCTAGCTGCTTCAGGAAAGCAGCTAATATAATTTCTACCCCATTCATTCCTTCTTCTCTCTACTTATGTTGGGCAGAAGATACAGAAGTCTGAAAGCGCATACCACCAGACACAAGAACAGCTTGAGTTGTTATCATACTGAACATATGGAATGATACAGTTCCAATTCTCCAACCTACCTCATCGCAGACATTGTATCTATGTTCGACTTGAATGGAATCATGTACTGTACTATCTGACTTGATGGACAGCAAGCTTTTCACTGTACCTCGATACACGTGACAATAAACTAAACTAACTTAAACTAAACAGCACACAGCAAAAAGCTTTTCACTGTAGCTCAATATACGTGACAATAATAAACCTAAACCTAAATCTGACACCAGAAAATTAGCTGTTCTTAAATCTGGTGGTGCACTTGCACTCTTTCAAGCATTTTATTCTCTGCGTGATGGGAGAGAGGTGAAGAGAGAATGTGGGGTGTGAGTGGTTCTTGTTTATGTTGGCTGCTTTCTTGAGGCAACATGAAGTGATTCATGGTACTTTATTCTCATACTCTCACTTTGTTTTGCATACAACCTGGTAAAATCACACGGCAAGCCTCACCTAGGCAGTGCACAAGAGCCACCAATTTTTTGGCGCTGACAGAGTTGGAAAAGCTCACTGAACAGTCCTATCTTCTGCCTGTCGCAAGCAAGTGGCAGCAGTCCCCACCCCCCACCCCCGCTGGGTCCCCCTTCATTTTTATGTAGCGTAGATGGAGTTGATGGTGGGTGAAGCTGTTTTTTTGTGACGGACTGGGCTGCATTCACAACTCTCTGCGATGCCTTACAGTCTAGGACAGTGCAGTTGCCAAACCAAACTGTGAGCAACCAGATCGGATGTTTCCTATGGGGTATCTATAGAAATTGGTAAGAGTCATTGGGGATATGCCAAATTTTCATGGCTTTCTGAGGAGGAAAGGCGTTGGTGTGATTTCTTGGCTGTAGCATCGGTGTGATTGGAACAGGACAAATTGTTGATCATTTTTACACCCATCTCACCTCAGCACCATTGATAGACTGGAGTGCGTACTCCACCTCGCTTCCTGAAGTCTATGACTAGCTCCTTCACAATGCTGACATTGATGGAAAGGATGTTGGCTTGACACCATGCCATGAAGCTCTCTATCTCCTTCCTGCTCTCTGACTCATTTTTGTTTGTGTTACAGCCTACGACCGCGGTGTCATCAACAAACTTGTTAATGGAGTTAAAGCTGAATTTGGCTGCACTCTAATGTGGGGGACTAAGAGCCCATCCTTGTGGGGCACCAGTGTGGAGAATTATCATTGAGTTATCGTAGAGGATATCATCGTTGTGGTCCATCCTTGGCCAGATCATTTTTTGATGACTCCCTGTTCTCCTTCATTCAGGCACCCTTGGGATTTTTTCATTCATTTGAGAAACTGGTCACTTTATAATTGCATCTGAACGACAATGTTTCCAACATTTGATCGGCGTTCTTTTGGAATATTAACCAAGACTTTTAATGTTCGAGTCACTCATTTCCCTCCTGCAGTCGGGAAGAAGGTAACCTTGACCCTACAAACCCTGAACTCTAGGTTCAAGAGCAGCTTCTTCCCAACAACCATCAGGCTCTTGAACACTGCACAACACTACTAAACTATGAACTACGAACTGTTTTGGTTGCATTAATGGCTTCAGCCTTTTGGCAATATAATTGGGGTTTTTATATTTAGTCATGGAGTCATACAGCGTAGAAACAGACCCTTCCGCACAACCTTCCGATACCAACCAATATGCCTCATCCACACTAGTCCCACCTGCCCGCATTGGCCAATTTTCCTCTACACCTTTCCCGTGCATGTACTTGCCCAAATGACTATTAAATGTTGTTATAGTACCTTCCTCAACTACTTCCTCTGGCAGCTCATTCAATATACAACCACCACCCTCTGAGTGAAAAATACCCCTCAGTTTCCTATTAAATCAATACCCTCTTGCCTTAAACCAATGTCCTCTGGTTCTTGATTCCCCTACTCTGTACATCAAACTAATCTATTCCCCTCATGATCTCTTACACCTCTATAAGATTACCCCTCATCCTCCTGCGCTCCAAGGAATAAAGTCCGAGCCTCTCACTGCAACTCACGCCCTCAATTCCTGGCAACATCCTCATAAATCTTCTCTGCACTCTATCCAGCTTTATTTATTGTTTTTTCGTTATATTTATGATGTTTTTCTATGAGTACTCTTTACAGGCCTACTGTGCTGCTGCAAGTAAGAATGTCATGGGTTTCCGTTTTTGGTAATTATGAGAATAAAAACACTCTTGATTCTTGGATAAGCATTGAACCCAAAACCTTCTGACATGGATGCAAGTGTGCTCCCCTCTCAGCCACAATTGATACATTCTGTTTTTAATTGTCCATCTAAATGCGTAAAGCTACACTTTATTTTAAACGGAAAGATGATAAATATCCTGACCTTTAGTTTAGATAGGAGAGAAAATAATTTTGTATTGTTGAGTGACTCAATTGACCTTCCTGCCACTTTTATCATAGTGGTGACCACTATGATCTTTGTCATAGTGGTGACGCGTCCATCCCAGTCTGTGGGCATTAACGTGTTTGATGAGGCCATTGTGGGACTCAAAGGTTCTTCCACCGGTGGGGTGGGAGTGACTCCATTTTAGCTTTAGAGATCCAGTTGTGAAGCAGGCCCTTCAGCACACAGAGTCCATGCCAACCAGCAATCACCCCATACACAAACTCTATACCACACACTAGGCGCATTTTACAATTTTTCTGAAGCCAATTAACTTACAAACCTGTAAGTTAACCTGTACATCCTTTGAGTGTGGGAGGAAACCGGAGCACCTGGGGAAAACCCATGCGGTCACAGGGAGAACGTACACACTCTGTACAGACTGCACCCATAGTTAGGATCAAATCTGGGTCTCTGGCGCTGTAAGGCAACGGTTCTGCCGCTGAGCCACAGTGCCGCCCCAATGTTATAGAAACGATGTCGACAGTTTACAATTTACTGAAGCCAATTAACCCTACAGTGTTTGATGAGATGTGAGGGAAGGTGGTTTAGGAGATGGTGCACTTTTTCTGCCATTCATGACGGGCTTTGTGTGTTCTGGAGAATCTAGCTCAAGGTTCTCTTAGTACATCTTGCAATGTAATGTTCCGATCAATTAGTCTTCCTCGAAGAGTTAGCACCATCACTCTGCGTTACATTTCCTTATATCCTTAATATCCTTAAGCTCACCTTGGTCATTGAATTCTCTTTCTCCAATCTTAAGTAACATCCCTTCCATTCCCTCCCCCCCCCCCCCCCCCCGCCCCCCCCCCCCCCCCCCCCCCCCCCCCCCCCCCTATTTAGAAGATCAAGAATTCCCACAAGAGAATGGGAATGTTCCTTGTCTTCCAAAAAGGCAAGGAACATGACAACAAACTTAGGAATGGTTTATGTGGAACATTGGAGGCTGAGGGGAAATCCGATAGACGTATCTATTATAATGAGAAGCATAGATAGAGTAGACAGCCGGAACCTTTTTCCCAGGGTGGAAATGTCAAAGACAAGAGAGCGTATCTTTAAGGTGAGAGGAGCCAAGCTGAAAGGAGATGCATGGGGCAAGTTTTTTACACAGAGAGTGATGGGTGCCGTGCAGATGCTGCCAGGCTAGTGGTGGAGGCAGATACGAGATTGGTATTTAAGTGGCTTTTAGATAGACACATGGATAAGTGGGGAATGGAGGGATATGGATCAGAGGCAGGCAGAGGAGATTAGTTTAGCTTGGCATTATGTTTGGGGCGGATATCCATCCACAAACTAAACATAAACGTATTTATCACCTTACAAAGCTGTACCTTCAAACAAAAGCATTTTTTGATTTTTCATAATGAATCTTTCTATTCCATTACCCATCTGCTCCACTGAAGACTTTTGAACTGTGAACATTACCGGACTTTATCTTGCACTTAATCCTGTGTCTGTACACAATAGACAGCTTAATTGAAAGCATGCATATTCTTTCCGCTGACTGGATAGCACACAACAAAAAGCTTCTCACTGTACCTCAGTACATGTGACAATAAATTAAACTAAAAGATTAACTAAACTAAAAGCAATAAGGAATAAAAACAATGGATAGTAAAGGAGTGAGCACTGATAGGAATGATAAATGGCTTCAATGTGCAATTGCTCGTTTACATTCTGATGCTTTCTGGCAATGCTTTGCTACCGTGGAAACCTCTTTCTAAAAATTGATTAACAGCTTGGTTAGACTTGCTTTGTTTAGTGTGGTCTCCCGAGTGATGGACCATGTGATGTTCCCATCAATTAATCTGCCTGAAAGAGTTAGCAGCATCACACCACATTACAGTTCTTCCCGAACACCTTTCAGATCTTCTTGTATTCTAGTCTCCAATTTTATATAACCTCCCCCTTCCCTCACTGTGCTCCCTGACTGGTGTGCACCCATTTCTCCAAATATCAGGTTCCTCTTTTTCCTAGCTCCTGTTCCCTTCACCAATGTCCTTTCCTCGGGCTCAGCATTTCACCTCTCCTCGCTCCTTTCCTGATATGCTTTTACACGTTCAGAAGTTCATTGGGAACAGAATTAGGTCATTCGGCCCATTAAGACTACTCTACCATTCGATCACGGCTGATCTATCTTTCCCTCTCAACCCCATTCTCCTGCCTTCTCCCCTTCGTTGATACCCTTACTATTCAAGCATTTATCAATCTCTGCTTTAAAAATACCCATCCACAGCGAAGTGTTGCAATGAATTCCACTGATTCACCATCCTCTGGTTAAAGAAATTCCTCCTCATGTCCTTTCTAAAGGTACGACCTTTTATTCTGAGGCTGTGCCCTCTGGTCCTAGACTCTCCCACTAGTGGACACATCCACTCCACGTCCACTCTATCCAGGCCTTTCTCTATTCGGTACGCATAGCATTTCCTTTACTCGTGCATCAGTGTTTACAATTTCCTGCAATCTCCCCTTCTTGCTCACCAGCACTACTGAGCAGTGATTAAACATAATAAATAATTTCACTTTAATGAGGTGTGAACTTCAACAGTCTATGCCTGAGGTAACCAGCATTCTCTCACTGAAAGTGATGAGAAAAGGGGCAAGGTAGTGGCAATCTTCATTAGCACCTCTAACACCCAGCCTGATTTGTTCTGGCCTTTTATCACCACCTGTTTCTCCCCACCCTCCTCCACCATCTTTCAGTCCCGAAACGTCACCTATTCCTCCAGAGATGCAGCCTGACCCGTTGAGTTACTCCAGCATTTTGTGTCAATCGTGGTTCTAGCAATTTGCCAGAGTTTAGAGATATAGCATAGAAGGAAGCTCTTCAGCCCACCAAGTTCACACCAACCATTGATCCCTCCCCCCCCCCATTCACATTAATTCAATGTTATCCCACTTTCTCACCCGCTCTCAAAATACTAGACACAATTTTACATAGGGCCAATTAGCCTACTTTGGAATGGGGGAGGAAACGGGTGCACCTGAAGGAAGCCCACACAGTCACAAGGTGCAAACTCCACTCAGCCAGTACCCAAGGTCAAGATCGAATGTGGGCCTCTGACACTGTGAGGCAGCGGGCCTTCCAGCTGTGCCACTGTGACACTAAAGAATGGGCCTGCTCGGGAGGCTCCCCCTTCCAGACCACGATCCGCTGGGTCATACGAGCAGGGGCTGGCTTGGCAGCTCACCCCTGCAGACTGCAGTCCACCGGATCGTGGTTGCCGATGGTGAATCATATCAATGAGTTGTTGCAACCCTTCTTGTGAATGAACTCCCACTGTGTTGTGCAGAAGGGAGTTAAAAGATTTCGACTTCCCAGCAATGTGGGATCAGCAATATATTTCCAAATTAGAATTGTATGTGAAACAGGCTGTAACTTCCTCATGAACCTGCTGTCTTTTCCCGTATCTGCAGAGAGGCCAAGAGTTTATGAGTTGTTGTCAGGTTAGTTAGTGTGAAATCAATAATGCTGGAAGCACATCTGAAGAAGGGTCCTTACCCGAAACATCACCCATCCTTTTTCTCCAAAGATGCTGTTTGTGTCTATGTGTCTATCTTTGTGTCTATCTTTGGTATAAACCAGCATCTGCAGTTCTTCGTTTCTACATGCTGAAAGCAGTATTAGTCAGGCAGCAGGGTTACACAAAAAGCTGGAGAAACTCAGCGGGTGCAGCAGCATCTAAGGGGCGAAGGAGATAGGCGATGTTTCGGGTCGAGACCCTTCTTCAGGACCCTTAGTCAGGCAGCATCTGCGGAGGGAGAAAAATAATAAACATCCTCCCTCCAGCGTTGCATTTCACTGCTCCTCTCATCCCCTTTCAGACTCTATTTTGTCTCCTTTACAGCTCTAACCTTTCAATGAGGGAGAACCTCATTGAAACTTACAGAAGACTGAAAGGTCTAGATAGAGTGGATGTGGAGAGGATGTTTCCACTGGTAGGAGTGTCTAGGACCAAAGGCAATAGCCTCAGAATAAAAGGACGTACCTTTAGAAAGGAGATGAGGAGGAATTTCTTTAATCAGAGGATGGTAAATCTGTAGAATTAATTGATATAGAAGGCTGTGGAGACCATCAATGGATATTTTTATTTTTACCATGGATATTTTGATATTGACGATTCTTAATTTGTAACGGTTGAAGGCAGGAGAATTAGGTTGATAAGGAAAGACAGATCAGCCATGATTGGATGGGGGCGTAGACCGGGAGGACCGAATGACCTAATTCTGCTCCTCGAACTTATGAACCTTTCACATGCTCATCATCTCGCTGCAGATTGTGTTTGGAGATCAGGCCTTGGAATAAGATTGACAAACAATTTGTGTGACAGCCATTTAGCTTAACTCTGTATGTTATAACTATAACCAGTTACCTTTAAGTTTTATCTGCCTGTAATTATGTGGGTTGGATTTATACATAGTCTGAGGCGTGTTTGAGGCTGGGATTCTGGTGCAGACTCCCTAGTATATTTAGTTTAGTTTGAAAAAGCATGGTCACAGCTTTCGACCATGCACGAGTATGACCATGAGTAAAATCAAAATGTACTTAAACAAGAAGTTTGGTATGAATATCTTACTGTTTTTTCTACTACAATAAAGAAACTATTAATAGTAAGATTAAATGAGAACTTACCAGTTTGAAGTTTGATCTTTATTTTAAGAGGAGTTACGATGAGGGATTACGATCAGCCCCGCATGCGCGTCAACTTTCAAAGCAGCAGTGTGGAGTCATAGACAGACAAACATTGACCTGAGAATAGTAAGATCGAAGAAACTAGAACTACCAGCTGGTTTTATGAGGAGGGGTTGGGAGCGGAGGGCATGTAATCCCTCATCGTAACTCCTCATAAAATAAAGATCAAACTTCAAACTGGTAAGTGCTCGTTTAAATCTTACTATTTTATGTGAGTATGAAAATCTATGTGAAGATTTTAAAGCTCTGTGACTCCATGCCGTGGAACAAATCCATGCGTCACACACTGTATAGTTGACCAAGAAGAGTGGACAAACTGTTCAGTCATGACATAATGAAAAAATTGACAATTTAATGTGTAATTAAACAATAACAATAACAACAACAGTTCCCTCTGTACCCGAGAGGCTATTAACGCAAACTTAAAACTGAGGTAGCAAACACGTTCGTTCCGGCTAAAGGTTTGTTATAAAAACGTCTGAAACGTGCGTGCTGCGGACCATTCTGCAGCCGATAAAATCTGCTCTAGCGGGACGTCCATGACCCTCGCTGCTGATGTAGCTGCAGCCCTGGTGGAATGAGATTTAAACATTTTAGTATCAATCCCAGCCTCTGTTGGAACTTGTTTTAGCCACCTGGAAATGGTCTCAGTTGAGACCTGTTTATGTGGTTTCTTGTGGCTAATGAGTAATGCTAACTCAGACCCCGGAAGCCCCTTGGTGAGGCTAATGTATTGCCGGAGGTGAGCAACTACACACAATTTGGGATCCAAAGGATATGCCATGAACTGTAATTTCAATCCCGAGGTACCTGGTCTACTCTGTTTTATAGGGTCGTACACAAAAAAGGCGAAACTACTGGCAGAGGTGAGCATCCTGTCCAATCGTAGCTTTTGCAAGGACTGGACTCTTTGAGCTGAAACTAACGCCATCAGCATTGCCACCTTGTGCGTGAGTCGTAGTAGAGACAGGGAAGTTGGCGGAGACCATGACCGGAGTAAAGTTAAAACCACCCCTATATACCAAATGTCAGAATATATGGGCCTAGGAAGGTTCGAATTGAAACTCCCCTCATGAATCTTGACACTAAAGGGTGCCACCCCACTGATTGGTGTTCTGAAATTGGCAGCAGGTAAGACGACAGCGCACGTCTGGCACTATTGAGAGCACTGTAGCTTAATTTGTCATCGAAGTGCAATTTCGAGAGGAACTCCAGAACATTTGTAATCTGCACTGCTTCATAAGAAATGTCGGCCTGTGCACAGAACACTTCCCATTTCCTAATGTATGAGGCATATTGTTTTTGAGTACTGCTTCTCTAAGCCGCAGTTAGCACATCCACCGTGCGATCAGCTAGTTCCCAGTCAAAGGAAAGGTCTTCTTAAAACCTGCAAATCAATAAATTGAGCCGATCATGCAGAAGGATGTACTTCACCAGAAACCGGGTTTGTTAACAAAGACCTGCCTTTAGGAACCTTCCACACAGGTTCTACAACCATGCTCAGAACCAGAGGATACTATGTCTGTGTTGGCCAGTCAGGGACTACCAGAGTCCTGCTGATTTTTTTGCAGACAGCAACTGACAAGGCAAAATGGGGTAAATGCATAGAAAAACATTGCACCCTAATGTAGCGAGAACGCGTCTATCGCTACTGCCCCTGGGTATGGTTCCCATGCAACATACTTTGGTAATTGATGATTTAATCTTGAAACGAACAAATCCATATCCGGTGTTCTATACCTGGAAATAATATCCTTAAACACTCTATGATTCAACACCCATTCTGTGTTGCCATTGAATTTACGTGACCTGGTGTCCGCCACCGTGTTGAATCTACCTGGGAGGTAGATAGCTGAAACCCAAATATGTCGAATGATACACCAGTTCCAAATGAGGCATGCCAATTTATCACAGGATACAGGCTTGATACCACCCATGTGATTTATGTATGCCACTGCTGTGGTGTTATTTATCTGTAATTGAACATGCACGTGGTGCATGTGTGAACAGTAAGCTTTCAGACCATAAAGGGCTGCGAGCAATTCCAAATAGTTAACACCATGCAACTGCAGAAAAGATATCTCATTCATCTTCCATCTGCCACCGCAGCTAGAAACGGTGTCAGTGGCGCCCCACCCCAGAGATCTGGCATCAGTCTGTAAAACAACAGTAGGGCTTTCAATTGAAATATTGCCAGAACAATGGACAATATTGGCTTTCCACCACTGTAGTTCATCAATGGCTTCGGCCGGTAATTGCATCGTTCTGTCAAAGTGGCCGAAATTACGTTTGAGTGCCTGCACCTTTGCTCTTTGTAATTGCTGATAGTGCAAAGGCCCATATTTGGCTGCTGGAAATGCAGCCACCAATTTTCCAATCAAGCTTGCTACTTGTCAAATTGAAGGCAGCTGCTGTGTAATTAAGATGATTGCAGGCTTCTATTAACTTCAATCTCTTGCCATCTGCCAAAGTGAATAACAGTTGATTGCAGTTAATAGTAAATCCCAAATAATCCATAACCCTGGATGGAGTCAACTTGGATTTTATTGGGTGAATTAGGAACCCCAACTGCTCAAACACAAGGGTACACAAAATGCTGGAGAAACTCAGTGGGTGCAGCAGCATCTATGGAGCGATGGAGATAGGCAACGTTTCGGCCCAAAACGTTGCCTATCTCCCTCACTCCATAGATGCTGCTGCACCCGTTGAGTTTCTCCAGCATTTTGTGTACCCTCGATTTTCCAACATCTGCAGTTCCTTCTTTAACACAACTGCTCAAACTTAAGTTTGGTGGCTGACACCGCCGAAATAGCCAATTCATAGTTTTCCCTATAATGAGGATATCGTCCAAATAAGCGATTACTATGTGTTTCTGCTCTCTTAATAGAGCAAGAACTGGTTTCAATATTTTTGTGAATAACATGGGAGCTGAGGTTAACCCATTCAGCAACGCTTTAAGCTGCCATAGCTGCCCCATCCATTTAAATTTCAAGTATTTTCTGTGATCTTTGTGAACAGGTACAGAATAATAAGCATCTTTAAGATCAATGCATGCCATGTAACATCCCCTGGAAATTAACTGTTTTGCAGTCACAAAACTTTCCATTTTGAAATGTTTGTACTGCACAAAGGTGTTAATTTGGGTTAAGTTCAAAATGATGCGGAGCCCCCATCCTTCTTTTCCCTGGTGAAAATATTGGATACAAATTCATGAGGTTCATGACTGTTTTTTCAATCACTCACTTAACGTTTCAATTTCAGCCTGAACTTCCAAACCATCCCGTTTTGAACGAGCAAAGGTATGGTTTAGAGCATGCTGCGTGGGAAGGAGATAGCCCGCAAATTCAATTTTGAACCCGTCTCTGCTGCGCAGTAGAACAAGTCAGAAGTTAACCATCGGCACTCATGCAAAAAGAAACGCAACCTACCACCAACATGCAATGAACCCACACCCGGTATGTTACATTGAGACCCGGACCCACCTACCTCCGTGTTAGTCGGTGGATTCTGGATATTTATTTCCTTCCCCGTTGTTTGGGGAGTTGAGGTGCTGTTGTGCGCCAGCTGCGCATCTTGGCTGTCGGCCGGTTTGGGCCATGTCCTAAAAAAGACCTCCGGCCGGTTCTTTGGTTCTTCAAATTGGAGGTGGTTTCCGCAGCTGGTCTTGTGCTGGTCGAGGCATAGGGGTGCTGTCGTCGAAACGACGACTGTCTGTTTGGAGGTGGAGCCCGAAGTAGCCCCACAGCCTTTGACTCGTCGTCCAAGTCCTTCACCTGCCTGGACAGGTCTTCTCCAAACAGTAAATTGGGCGGCTGCACATTAGTGGCCTTACACAACCCCGCAAACGTGGGGTTGAGAACAGGACGAATGGAATTCTTATGAAAGCAATTAATTTTGAATTAATTTGCGTCCCGTTGAGCCTCAGATAATGCGCAGCCATCCACTGACCTGGCGAATGCTGTCAACCCCTATGCCAGCAGGTTTAAAATTCTTTGTAGTTTGACCTCTTGGGTCTTAATGCCGCCCCCAATGTTACTCCAGAAGGAACTGTTCACCACCGGTACATTGAGGGAAGCACAGTTGCTGGGAGCGTGGTACCTCATAGCTGTCTCCATCATGACTTGTTCCTGAAGCTGGTGGGAAGCGAGGTAATTAATGCTGGCTGCCAGCTCTTCTTCCGGCGGCTCCCCAACCAGTGACGGCACTGCAAATTTCGAGACCATGGTCGGTACCTCCGCTTCCCGCGGGTCTCGCACCGAGCGGTCCTCCCAGGACTGGTGGTCTATACTCCCATCCTTGGATGGGGATACATAATGCAGCCCTGCACCAGGCGCTGCTGCGGGCCCTCGAAGCCCGCTGTGATGTGACTCCCGACCAAGGAGCACATCATGTTGGAGCACCTTCTCCATAAGACGCTTCCCGCTCTAGGAGGCGAACCCTCCCGGCCGGACTCGTCCGAGTCCACTGGCCTCTTGGACTTGCACTTGGCTTTCCCGGCCAAAGTGCTGTCTATGGGCACCGAGCCCGGGGTCGCTGGCTGTGGTGTCAGCGACCACGATGGTGAAACGGACTGCCGCCCGCTGACCGCACTGCCACGGTCTTCAGAAGCGGTTCTCCCTGCAGCCCGTCGAGACTTCACCCTCGCCTTATCCATGGTGTTCTTGCTGTAAGAAGACAGAAGAGAAAACGACCACAAACTAAGTTCAAGAACTTACCTGGAGGCCTTTTAAACTTACCGCTGGAGGAGCGACACGCCACCAGCCAGTCACAGCGCCATGCGTTTGACGTAATGACGCGCATGCCGGGCTGACGGGTTCTTCACGTAGTCACTCATGTGGCTCCAAAGTAAAATTAAGAGACTGTGTTTGGAAGATTTATCTTTTGACAGCATTGAATGTCTCGTGGAGAGCTCGTGAATGCGTATCAATTATCTCCTGAACCCCTGTCTTCAATCATAGTGGCTAAAGGAGGATTCCTTGAAATGATATGAAAATATGTCACTATAATTTGGATCAGAAGGAGTAAAAATGGAAACGATTTCACCAGATAGGATACTGAAAGAAAACAGCTTCTGCAGCGTGGCCATGAATATAATTTTCCAGATGTCTGTATCTCTCATGTTATAAACATGCACACCCCAATCTAACATTCTGCACATGTATTTCTCCATGAAGGAATAAAGATAATTACAAGAATTGTTGTAAAATAGTTCATGGAGTTGTTAACCATCTGGGCTTTAAGTGTCTTTCACAGTTTAAGGAAAATATGGCTAATTTTTAACCTCAGTAATGTAACAGGAGAATCTGTTACAACCTTTATTTCTCGGGGCACTCGAAGAATAGCAAGCAAACCTCAAACAAATTTGAATACACTTGTTTATTTTGTATTATTAACCGTTGGTTTAATTGAAGGGGATGTATGAATAGAGGGAAGAACACAAAGTGCTGGAGTAAAGCAGCAGGTCAGGCAGCATCTCTGCAGTACATGGAATAGGCAATGTTTCTGGTTGGAACCGTTCTCCAGACTGATTATAGTAGGAGGGGATTAAAGATGGGAAAGAGTTTGGGGATGGGACAACTTCTGGCAAGTGATGGTTGAGTATATTAAATGGGCCGAATGGCCTAATTCTGCTCCCATGAGTTATGAATTTGACTGACATGGCTTCCAAAAGGATGAGCAGTTAGCACATCATCTTGGGTCCAAGGCATCGTATTGGAATCGGCATTTGTTTTTTCTTGTCATAGGTACCATGGAAACAAAGAATGAACAAGGAAAGGTTACGAAAGACACCCGAATTAATGGGACGGAAAGTTCAAGAAGGGATAAGAGAGTAAGGTCAGGTGAAATAGGAACCGGTGTGAGAGGGGAGGTGAATACCGAATTCAAAGTGTTATATATGAATGTGTGAAGTATAAGAAATAAAGTGGATGAGCTTGAGGCTCAATTAGAAATTGGTTGTTTGATGTTGTGAGAATTACAGAAACATGGCTGCAAGAGGATCAGAGCTGGGGACTGAATATTCAGGGGTATACGTCCTATCGAAAAAAACAGACAGGTGGGCAGAGGGGGTGGAGTAGCTCTGTTGGTAAGGAATGAAATTCAGTCCCTTGCAAAGAGTGACAAAGAATCAGAAGGGGCCAATAGGAGAAGGTAACACTGGAAGTGTCAATATTGCTGTTGAACAATGGGGACTATGGAGGGATGAGGGAGGACCTGGCCAAAGTTGACTGGAAAGATACCCTAGCAGGGATGACAGTGGAACAGCGATGGCAGGTATTTCTGGGAATAATCCAGATGATGCAGGATCATTTCATGCCAAAGAGGAAGAAAGATTCTAAGGGGGGTAAGAGGCGACTGTGGCTGACAAGGGAAGTCAAGGACAGTATAAAATTAAAAAAGAAGACGTATAACATATTAAAGATGTGCGGGAAGCCAGAGGATTGGGAAACTTTTAAAGATCAACAGAAGGTAACTAAAAAGGCAATACGGGGAGAAAAGATGAAGTACAAATGTAAGCTAACCAAGAATATAAAGGAGGATTGTAAATGCTTTTAGGTATGTGAAGAGGAAAATAATAGTTAAGACAAATGTGGGTCCCTTGAAGATAGAAACAGGTGAATTTATTATGGGGAACAAAGAAATGGCAGATGAGTTGAATAGGTACTTTGGTTCTGTCTTCACTTAGGAAGACACAAACAATCTCCCAGATGCACTGGGGGACAGAGGACCTTGGGTGTCAGTGGAACTAAAGGAAATTCACATTAATCAGGAAATGGTGTTGGGTAGACTGATGGGACTGAAGGCTGATAAATCTCAGGGCCTTATGGTCTGCATCCCAAGGTACTGAAGGGGGTGGCTCTAGAAATCATGGACGCATTGGTGATCCTTTTCCAATGTTTCAATAGAGTCTGGATCAGTTCCTGTGGATTGGAGGGTAGCTAATGTTAGCCTGACATCGGTGGTGGGAAAGATGCTGGAGTCAATTATAAAAGATCTAATTGTGGCGCATTTGGATAGCAGTAACTTGATCGGTCCAAGTCAGCATGGATTTATGAAGGGGAAATCATGCTTGACTAATCTTCTGGAAATTTTTGAGGATATAACATGTAAAATGAACAAGGGAGAGCCAGTGGATGTACTGTATCTGGACCTTCAGAAAGCCCATGATAAGGTCCCACACAGGAGATTAATAGGCAATATTAGAGCACATGGTATTGGGGGTAGGGTATTGACATGGATAGAAAATTGGTTGGCAGACAGGAAATAAAGAGTAGGGATTAACGGGTCTCTTTCTGAATGGCAGGCAGTGACTAGTGGGGTGCCGCAAGGCTCGGTGCTGGGACTGCAGCTATTTACAAGATACATTAATGATTTAGATGAAGGAATTAAAAGTAACATTAACAAATTTGCAGATGACACAGATGGGTAAGTGGGCAGATGCATAGCAGATGCAGTATAACATGGATACATGTGAGGTTATCCACTTTGGTGGCAGAAACAGGAGGGCATATTGTTATCTGAATGGTGTCAGGTTAGGAAAAGGGGAAATACAATGAGACCTGGGTGTCCTTGTACATCAGTCACTGAAAGTAAGCATGCAGGTACATCAGCCAGTGAAGAAAGCTAACGGCATGTCACTGGCCTTCATAACAGGAGGAGCTGAATATAGGAGCAAAGAGGTCCTTCTGCAGTTGTACAGGACCCTGGTGAGACCACACCTGGAGTATTGTGTACAGTTTTGTTCTAATTTGCGGAAGGACATTCTTGCATTTGAGAGAGTGCAGCGTAGGTTCACAAGGTTAATTCCCAGGATGGCGAGACAGTTATATGGTGAAAGAATGGAGAGACTGGGTTTGTATTCACTGGAATATTGAAGGATGAGAAGGGATCTTATGGAAACATGTAAAATTATTAAGGGATTGGACACGCTAGATGCAGGAAACATGGTCCCGATGTTGGGGGAGTCCAGAACCAGGGACCACAGTTTAAGAGTAAGGGGTAGGCATTTAGAACTGAGATGGGGAAAAACCTTTGCACACAGAGGGTATTTAATTTGTGGAATTCTCTGCCTCAGAAGGCAGTGGAGGCAGATTCACTGGATGCATTCAAAATAGAGATAGATAGAGCTCTTAGGGCTAGCTGAATCAAGGGATATGGGGAGAAGGCAGGAACGGGGTACTGATTGTGGATGATCAGCCATGATCACATTGAATGGCGGTGCTGGCTCGAAGGGCTGAATGGCCTACTCTTGCACCTATTGTCTATGCCTATGTTCATGTCTAAATGCTTTGTTTGCATGCCATCTAGTCAAATCACACTACACATGAATACAGGCGAATCATACACGTCATCATTTCTTCCCCAGCCAAAATTGAACCATTATGAGCTGCACCCTTCATTGTCTTCTCTTGCTGACCTTGATTTGTTCTGTCCTTTTCCTACCTCCAATTACTCCCCCCCACCCCTCCCTACTTTCAGTCTGAAGAAGGGTTCCGACCCAAATCGTCACCCATCCTTTTTCTCCAGAGATGCGGCCTGATCCACTGAGTTGCTCCAATATTTTGCATCCATCACAAGTATAACAGGTAGTGCAAAGAGAAAAGTACAAGGAGTTCAGAATACCGTACTACAATATTTACAATTACAGAGGAAAATTCCAAGTTCCGCAAAACCCTATCTTATGGAAGGACCATTCATTATCTGAAAACAACAGGGAGAAATAAGTTTGCAGTACAGACTACAATCCAATCAGCAAGAACCCCCACCAAAAATAAAGATCATATCTCTGGACTTAAAACTTTGCAGATACAGCGTGGAAACTGGCTCTCCAGCCCACCGAGTCCGCACCATCCAGCAATCGTACCGTACAGAAGCACTACCCTGCACACTAGGGACAATTTACAATTTACAGAAGCCAATACGTTTTTGGAGAGTGGGAGGGTTGTTGTAATCAAATCTCCAGGCAGTGGAGCCTGGATTTGATTTAACACTCAGAATCACTGGAAATTGCCTGGAAAATCATTTAGAAAGGGTACTTTTTCACTGTTAGATCTTCAGTAATTTCATTGCAATTTAATGTCTGTGTTGGCATCAATTGATTATTAACTATTCTACATTACTTAAAACCAATTTATTTCAGTGAATTACTTGTTTACTTCAAAGGGCTTTAATTTGTACCATTCAGCTGACATCTCTGCAAATCCAGAGATGCTGGTGAATTGGCTTCTAGAAGCACCAGCAACTTAATGAAATTGACTAAATATTGAGGTACATCAAGGAACAAGTTGACATCACCACATTGCCTTTTGTCCATAGCCATATAAGTGCGACAAGGGAACTACAGAAATGTTGTCTTTACTGCAAAGAGGTTTAGGTTTATTATTGTTAAGTATACCAAGGCATGCATTCTCCCCAATTAAATCAGATAATACTATACATAAATACAATCAAGTGCAATAGGTAGAGCAAGGTAGTGTAGAATATAGCTCCCAGCATTGTTGCACCTCAGTTTCAAAGACAAAGTCAATCAAATGTCCGCGTTGGGGTAAAGGTGAATCGGACAGTACCCTAGCTTATGGAAGGACCATTCAGAAGCCTGATAACAGAGGAGAAGAAGCTGTTCACGATCCTGGTGGTGTGTGCTTTCATGATTCTGTATCTTCTGCCCGCCATGAGAAGGGAGAGGAAGGAATGACCGGAGGAGGACATGTTTGATTATGTTGCCTGCCTTTTCAAGGCAGCGTGATGTGCAGATGGAGTTAATAGTGAGGAGTCCGGACTGTGTGATGGACTGGGCTACAGATCATAGTTTTATATATTCTTTACCTTTTCTTTTTGCTTTTGAGAGAAACATCATTGGAAGCAGACAGTCTTATTAACCACACAGTTATTCTCTGTTGAAATAATGCTGTATTTCCATATTTACCCAGACTGTGGTATGAATCCAGAAGCCATTGCTTTATGGACAGTGGAGGCAGGACTTCTCGCAATATTCAAGAAGCATTTAGGAAATACAAGAGCATGTAGATGCTGCCATTTTGAGCAAAAATACAATCCACTGGAGAAACCATGGGTGGCACATTGGCGCAGCAGCAGTGTTGCTCCCTCACAGCGCCAGAGACCCTGGATTGATCCAGACTACGAATGCTGTCTGTATGGAGTTTGTACATTCTCCGTGTGATCATGTAGATTTTCCCAGGTGGTCCAGTTTCCTCCCACACCACAAAGATGATTGGATTAACACAATAGGTTAATTGGCTTCAGTGATATTGTACATTGTCCCTCTTGTGTAGGATAATGTCAGTGTATTGAGTGATCGTTGATTGACGTGTACTCGGAGGGCCAACCGGCATGTTTGTACAACACGATCTGGGGATCCTTGAAAGTCAACAAAAGTAAGCATGCAGGTACAGCAGGCAGTGAATAAAGCAAATGGCATGTAGGGCTTCATAACAAGAGGAGTTGAATATAGGAGCAAAGAGGTCCTTCTGTAGTTGGACAGGGCCCTAGTGAGACCACACCTGGAGTATTGTGTGCAGTTTTGGTCTCCAAATTTGAGGAAGGACATTCTTGCTGTTGGGGGGGTGCAGCGTAGGTTCACAAGGTTAATTCCCGGGATGGCGGGACTGCCATATGCCGAGAGAATGGAGCAGCTGGGCTCTGGAGTTTAGAAGGATGAGGGGATCTCATTGAAACATATAAGATTGTTAAGGGTTTGGACACGCTAGAAGCAGGAAACATGTTCCCGATGTTGGGGGAGTCCAGAACCAGGGGCCACAGTTTAAGAATAAGGAGTAAGCCATTTAGAACGGAGACGAGGAAACACTTTTTCTCACAGAGTGTTGAGTCTGTGGAATTCTCTGCCTCAGAGGACAGTGGAGGCGGGTTCCCTGGATGCTTTCAAGAGAGCTTGATAGGACTCTTAAAAATAGTGGAGTCAGGTGATATGGAGAGAAGGCAGGAACGGGGTACAGATTGGGGATGATCAGCCATGATTACATTGAATGGCGGTGCTGGCTGGAAGGGCCAAATTGCGTACTCCTGCACCTATTTTCTATTGTCTATTTAGAACAGAGATGAGGAAATACTTTTTCACACAGAGAGTTGTGAGTCTGTAGCATTCTCTGCCTCAGTGGGCGGTTCTCTGGATACTTTCAATAGAGAGCTAGATAGGGCTCTTAAAGACAGCGGAGTCAGGTGATATGGGGAGAAGGCAGGAATGGGGTACTGATGGTGGACAATCAGCCATGATCACATTGAATGACGGTGCTGGCTGGAAGGGCTGAATGGCCTACTCCTGCACCTATTGTCTATCGTCTATTGTTTCAGCACTGTATCTCCAAAGTTTAATCTCAGCAGTCTGGCAGCAACTATGGAGGGAAATGGACAAGTGACGTTTCAGATTGTAACAATACTTCAGACTAATGGAGAAGTATCTGGGCTTACACAACCCCGTGTATTGAAGACAACAAATCAAGTAAATAGATTTTTGACATCCAACATGAATATTTTTACTGCCTCCTGGCTTGTATTCCCGCCTGAAAACGTTCACATTTCACTTAATCCCCACTGGGTTCATTATTTTCCACTGTCAGTGTAGTCTTCATGAGCAGATAAATATGTGATCTCCAGTTCAATATGTGATCTCCATCATTAATATGGTCGCATGGACCGTTTTCCTTTAAATCCATCTTTGTGAAACAGGGAGAGAGTTTGACAAAGACCCATCTGTGGGGGGAGGGGGGGGGCGAAAGGAAAAAAAATCTGTTAATAATGACCAGGGGTCCTCTGTGTTCAATGTTTGTTACTTTATCACCTGTTTTGTTTCTTGGTATATTTTCAATGTAATTTTGCAAAACAAAGCAAATTAGTTGTGACACAGGTATGCGGTGAAGACATTTATTATTTAGAGACTTTTCTAACTTTCCCTTCTCTTAAACTTGCTGACTTTAACTCTAGGGCCTGATATGACGGAGCAGCTGTCACTTGGAACAAAAGTCCTGCTTCAGATTAGGTCAATCTCATATCCTCGGATGGTTGCATGCATGCATGCATGCATGCAGATATGTATGCACATGCACTATCACCTGCAGACATGCATGTTAATGTATCACACCTGTGGTGAGGTAATCATTTATTAGTCTCACTGTGCACTCAGGACAACACTGTGTGCAGCGGTAGAGTTGCTGTCTTACAGGGCCAGAGACGCAGCTCGATCCTAACCGTGGGTGCTGTCTGCACGGAGTTTGTACTGGGTGCTTCTGCTTCTTTCCACATTCCAAAGATGTACAGGTTAATCGGTTTCGGTAAAGATTGTAAATTGTCCCCAGCGTGTAGGATAGTGCTAATATATGGGGATTGCTGGTCAGAGTGGACTAGGTAGGCCGAAAGGCTTGTTTCCCTGCTGTATCTCTAAACCAAAATAAATTACATTTGCCAGTTTTACCCTGATTACAATCCCACTGTGATCTCCTATGGCAGGCAGTCGATAGCCATCAATCTGTGTGTCAATTCAGCCGTAAAACGGACCAAACGTTTGAGCCTCCCTGCAGAGGATCACGCTCGTATCACTTGTATGGATTTGTCTGCTTCATTAGCACGGTACATGGAGCAACAGCTGTTCTCGGGGCTGGTCATGTCTTCTCCATTGTTCTTTCTATATGTGACTGCACAGCTGACTGATCACTGGTGGTGTCATCTCACCATTTGTGTTCCCTTGTCCAATCATTTTCCCCAGGCATCATGAGATGTTCTTTCTAGATCAGAGGCAAATGGTCATGTAAACATGTTCACTTCCATCAACATCTCAGTTCATTCCAGAGCATCGCAGACTGGTTAACCCTTGAATTACTTCATTCAGTCATATATTCATACCACATGGAAACAGGCCCTTCGGCCCAACCTGTCCATGCCGACCAAGATGCCTCATCTAAGCGAATCCCTTTTGCCCACATTTGGCCTATATTCCAATGTTATATTGTGCATTAAATATTGTACACTTTTTCCTTTAGCTATGCACTATGGAGGGCTTGATTGTATTCATCTATAGTCTTTTCTTTGACTGGATAACTTGCAAACAAAGGTTTTTCATAATACCTCGGTACACATGATGATGATAATAAACTAAATTAAACTAGACTAAACTAAATTAAACATATCCCCCAACCATTTCCTCTCCATGTTTCTATATAAGTATCTTTTAAATGCTGTTATAGAATTAAACGAGGGAATTAAATGTGACATGTCTAAATTTGTGGATGACACTAAGCTGGGTGGCAGTGCGAGCTGCGACGAGGATGCCATGAGGCTGTAGGGTGACTTGGATAGGTTGGGCGAGTGGGCCGAATCATGGCAGATGCAGTATAATGTGGATAAATGTGAGGTTATCCACTTTGGTGGCAAGAACAGGAAGGCAGATCATTATTTGAATGGTGTCAGATTAGGAAAAGGGGAGGTGCAACAAGACCTGGGTGTACTTGTACGTCAGTCACTGAAAGTAAGCATGCAGGTACAGCAGGCAGTGAAGAAAGCCAATGCAGTTGGCCTTCAATGCGAGAGAATTTGAGTTTAGGAGCAAGGAGGTCCTACTGCAGTTGTACAGGGTCCTAGTGAGACCGCACCTGGAGTATGGGGTGCAGTTTTGGTTTCCTAATTTGAGGAAGGACATTATTGCTATTGTGGGAGTGCAGCGTAGGTTCACCAGGTTAATTCCCGGGATGGCGGGATTGACGTATGATGAAAGAATGCGTCGAGTGGGCTTGTATTCGCTGGAATTTAGAAGGACTAGAGGGGATCTTACAGAAACATATAAAATAGACAGGGTGGGTGCAGAAAAAATGTTCCTTATGTTGGGGGAGTCCAAACCAGGAGTATAAGTATAAGGCGTAGGCCATTTAGGACTGAGAATAGGAAAAACTTTTTCACCCAGAGAGTGAAATTCTGTGAAATTCCCTGCCATAAAGGCAGTGGAGGCTGATTCACTGGATGTTTTCAGGAGAGAGTTAGATTTAGCTCTTAGGGTGAAGGGATTCAAGGGATATGGGGGAAAAGGCAGAACGGGGTACTGATTTTGGAAGATCAGCCGTGATCATATTGAAAGACGGTGCTGGCTCAAAGGGCCCAATGGCCTTACTTCTGCACATATTTTCTATGTTTCTAATCTACTTCAATCACGTAGACTACCTCAACAACCTTCTTTGCTGTATAGCTCCATGACTCCAAGATACTAATGCTGTGCCAGCATGCTGTCCCATTAACCTCTGTAAATTCAGGGAAGTGATGGATAGTGATGGAGCGAAGGAGCTTTAGTGGTAAGGTAGGAAGCAGAAGCCAAGGCCAATTGAATTATTAATCGACAGAACCAAAAGGAACCGTAGATGCTGAAATCGTGAGCAAAACACAAAGCTCTGGAGGAACTCAATGGGTCAGGCAGCATTTGGGGAGGGAAGGTGACAGGTGACATTTCAGACCGAAGAAGGATCCCGACTTGAAACGTCGCCTACCCATTCTCTCCACAGATGCTGCCTGACCCGCTGAGTTAATCCAGCACTTTGGGCTCTGCTATTAAAACGCAGAGCCTGTTCAAGAAGCAATATGACGATATTCCGAAGTTCTCTTCAATGACAACAACCTTGACTGAAATCCCGATCATCTTCCCTGACATCCTCTGAGAATGAAGGGCAGTATTGGATTGGAAATGCTGCTGCACACCTTCTATCAACCCTTTACCACATTAAAGATGTATAATTGGAAGGGCTGTGTTTATGATTCCACTCGCTGATATTGCCTAATGAGGAACATTTGTGCGAATTGGCAGTGAACGAAGGAGAGAAGAAATAAAAAGCACAATTAGTGGCAGATACTCTTCCTTACCCATTTATACTGGGGCTACAGAGCGCCATTAGTAGCCACTTATAATCAGCAGCTTCGTGAATGATAGCTAAAAATAGCAGTAAATCACTGAGGTTTTCGTGGGTTTGCTTTTCCCTACATGAAATAGTAGCACATTGTTCTGCAAATTTAGAATACGAGAACATTTTAACACCATGATATTCTGAAGACATTACATCCTGAAATGACGAGGCAGCTGACTATGGTTGATGGTCTGCCTCCTACACGGTTATTTTTCTTTCACCGCCTACCTTCCTTCAGGTCTGACGGTGATTGTTCCTCATTACTCATAACAGGACCAATAATAGAACATGGCACAGTACAACACAGCCACATGACCCTTCAGCCCACAATTCAGCCTTAAGACGACAACAAAAACCCGTCGACCGCTGAGAATGAAGACACAACAGCCACGTGCGGGGGAAGCAAGGAGCCCCGCAGACTGGAGAGTCAAGGAAGGGGGAGCGACGGACGCACTGGCAGCTCCCCCCCCCCAGTGAAGCAAGTGGTCGGCAGAGGAGAGGGGCGTTGGGTCAGGCTTACCTGGATCAGGGGAGCCCCAGGACTTGCAACACGTGGAATGGACTGTTTGTGTTTCCTGTTTTTATTTTTATTTTTTAAACAGCACAAAAATTGTGACTGCAGTTGTGAGTTGTGCAAAATAATTTAACTGTGCTGTGCATACGTGACAATAAAGAACCATTGAATCATGTCCGTTCTGAACATGATGCCAAGTTATACTAATCTCTGCTTGCTCATGATCTCAAGTTCAAGTTCACGTCCACATTTATTGTCACATGCACCAATTGGTAAAGTGAAATTTGAGGTACCATACAGCCATACGAATAAAAATAACACAATACACAATTAAATTTAACATAAACATCCACCACAGCGGAATCAATGTTTTTCACTGTGATGAAAGGCAATAAAGTTCAGTCATCTTCCTCTTTGTTCACCCTTGGTCTATATCTCTCCATACTCTTGCATATCCATGTGCCTGTCTAGAAAGCCTCTTAAAGGCCACTATCGTACTTGTCTCCACCACCGCCTCTGGCAGCACCTTCCAAGCACCCAATACTCTCTGTTCTAAAAGCACTTGCCCTAAACACATCTCCTTTAAACTTTGCCCGTCTTGCCTTAAGCTCGGAAGGAAGCCGCCTCCCCGACCAGGTAGGGACTAGGAAATAAAGTTTCCCCCTCCCCCTCCCCCCACCCACCACATAAAAGACCTCCAACTAACATTTTGTTTTTTAACAGGACTGAAAATAGAAATAAAAAAGGGTGAAAGGATGGACTGCAGGCAGAGCAGCCATACACAACGGCGGCCCACTCCTGCAGTCCGCCATCTTGTAGGTCCCTACATGCTTTATAGGATGGTAACCAAATTAGATCATCTGAGTGCCAAGACACATTAAGCGATATTGACACAAAAGACCAATGTTTCATTAAAGAGGGAGGTTTTAAAGGAAAAAAGTAGGGTAATGAGGCAGAGAATTTAGGAAGCAAATTGGAGTCTTGGCAGTTGAATGCATGCCTGTCAGTTGTGGAGACATTAAATCCATGGGCAATCTTCATGTGGACAAGATTAGAATAGTGTAGGAAGGGACTACAGATGCTGGTTTATAGTGAAGTTAGACACAAAGTGATGGAGTAACTCAGCTGGTCAGGCAGCATCTCTGGAGATAAAAGGATGGATGCCGTTTCGGATTGGAACCCTTCTTCAGACAGGATTAGAGGAATGCAGTTACCTTCATTGGTGTTATCTATATTAATAAAAGTCTGATCTTGACCACTTCTTATTGTTCTGTATATTGATTTTAGAAAAAATGGTGCCACTTACGGCTGTGATTTTTGGCCATCTTACTCAGAGTCTCCCTCCGCTGCGCAGGACAAGAGGATTTTTCCCGTTGATTAAAAATAAAAGAGTTATTAGTGTTTAAAAAATGTTGAGATTCTCTCTCCTGAAGGCCACTCCCCTTCCGGAGGCACTATAAAACCCAGAGGTGTTGAGTGCCTCAGTTAGTCTCTACAAGATGGGGGAGCGAGAGGGTCACATCTCCCAGTCGTGAATAACACTGAACAAATGTCTACTAAACTGTGAATGGTTTTACTGACCCGTCAGTGCCCTTAATGTGGTTTAAATATATAGTTTGGAAATGCTAAAGCTGTGTTGCCTTTGGTTTGGAAATCCTAAAGCTGTGTTGCCTTTGGTTTGGAAATCCTAAAGCTGTATTGCCTAATTAAAGTTGCCTTACCTTCTTTATAATTAAAAGTCTAATCTTGGCCACTTCCTGTTTGCGCTTTATATCGGTTTTAGAAAAAATGCTACCATGTACGGCTGTGATTTTTAGGCCATCTTACTCAGTCACCCTCCGCTCATCAGGTGCCAAGGATTTTTCCCATCGATGAAAAATAAAAGAGTTATTAGTGTTTAACAAATGTTGAGATTATCTCTCCTGTCAATCACGCCATGAAGGCCACGCCCCTTCTGGTGGGAGGGGGAGGGACTATAAAATCCAGAAGTGTGGGCATTGCTCAGTCTCTGCAAGATGGAGGAAGGAGAGGTCACGACTCACTGTCTTTAGTGACCTTGCACCCTGCTTGAAATGTTATAAAACGGCACTTGAATTTGGTGGCCTTGCACCCTGCTTGAAGTGGTAAGAAACTGCATTTGAATTCGGTGGCCTTGCACTCTGCTTGAAATGGAATTTCAAGGAATAGCTGTGAGTCAACTGCCAGCCCACCAGCCGTCAGTAAGTCAGCTGCCAGCACAACAGGCTTGAGTGAGCCGCCAGCCCAAGAATCCATTCGGTCCACAATGTCCATACTAGCCCTCTGGAAACCAGTCCCTTCAGCCCACGGACACTCATACTAGGACAGGAGTGTATCACCTGCAATAGAGGTGGTGAGGTCAAGGAATGGTAGAAAAATGTCGGAAATGTTCCAAGTGTATTTAATGGAATTGTGTAGATTTTACCAGACAGAAGTTGAACATTTAAATAAGTGAGATGGATGGATATTTATTGGATCTCTGTTCAAGGAAGAACCTTGACATGGTCTCCTGAGGAGCACTGATTCTAGCACAGACATATTGGGTTAAATGTTCTATCAGACTCGGAGTGCTGGATTACGAATGGCAGCATAGTGGTGCAGAGGTAGAGTTGCTGCCTTAGAGTGCAAGAGACCAAAATTTGAACCTGACTACAAGTGCTGTCTGTACAGAGTTTGTACATTCTCCACGTGACCACTCTGGTTTCCTCCCACATTCCAAAATGTAAAGGTTTGTACGTTAATTGACTTCTGTAAATTGGTAATTGTCCCTAATGTGTAGGATAGGACTAGTTTATGTGGTGATCGCCGGTCGACACAGGCTCGGTGGGCTGTAGGGCCTGTTTCCGCACTGCATCTCTAAAGTTTAAATCCTAAGTAAAGTTTGAAGAAGGGTCCTGACCTGAAACATTCCTATCCATTTCCCTTCATAGGGTGCCTAACCATTGAGTTAGTTTAGTTTAGTTTAGTGATACATTGTGGAAACAGGACCTTGGATTGAGTTTAGTTTATTGTCACTGTACCGACGTACAGTGATAATAATAATAATAATAATAATAATAATAAATACTTTATTAATCCCCTTATTCAGGGGTAATTCAGATTGCACACTAATAGAAATACAACATAGCATTAAAGAAATTTAACATTAAGACATAAAAGCATCCCCCCACAATGGTTCCCACTGTGGGGGAAGGCACAAAGTCCAGTCCCTATCCCAATGTCCACCCACGGTCGGGCCTATTGAGGCCTCCACAGTCGCCGCTACGGAGGCCCGATGTTCCCTGTCGTTCTCGACGGGTGATGGTACTCCGGCGTCGAGAGAACCCTCTCAGCGGCTTGGGTGCCAGGAACAGCCGCCTCCTTACCGGAGACCGCGGCTCCCAAGCCTACAGGCCGTGCTGAACGGAGCTCCACCACTGGCGATCTCGACGAGAGATCCCAGGCTCCGCATTGTAAAGTTCAGCGCCGCCGCTCGCAGCTGGCCGCTCCACAGACCCGGGGCACCGCGATGTTTTTATCGGTGGTCCCAGCATACCGGAGTTCCAGCGCGACGACCCAGGCAAGGCACCGCCCGCTCCTCGATAGCGCT